>CM059435.1:111033028-111688818 GCA_030390025.1 Squalus acanthias
GGGAGCAGCTAAACAGACACTCACGAAAATCGGGTGGTGGCGGGTTGGGTGTCTGAAGCCATTTTTTCCGATTTTCGCAACAGACCCGCCTCCAAACCCGCCTCCTCAGGGCTATTAAAATCGAGCCCAGAATGATCCATGGAGATATTTAAATATGGATATGATAACGAGGCGCGAAGAACATACTGTACTGCCAGAAATAGTTGGCACACTTAACATGTTATAAGCGGCACCTTTGTAAATGACTCCTATGGCACTGGCAAGTGGTTAGCGCCATTTGCCCAATATAGGCTACTGCCCGTGATAAGCGTGGATGGCGGGGAGTGTATTAAGTCTCTTGGTAAGAATTAGGATGATGAAGTAATAATAGCGGACTAGATTTCTCGCCCATTAATAGTCAGTGAATGCAAAATCTAGCTCAAGTATCTGAGTTGTTTATACTACCGGAAGTAGTTGATAAGGAATGTTATAGGAATGGTTGACATCAGGTGTGGGGGATAGAAAAGAGACAGAGAATAGTTATAACAGAGAGAAAAACTTTGAATGAAAGGGTGACAAGAAAGGTCAATAAAAGTGGAAAAACACTTCTTGGATTTTTGTGTTAAGGTTAATAACTTTATTTTGTTTAATGGCTAAAGTGAATAATATTACAGAGATGGTTTACCAAATGTTAAAGGAGACTAGAAAGAACTTCTGGCTGCCCTCCATTTTCAGATTTGGGCCTTATTTAAATGTTACCGGTGAGCTGCGGGTGCCAAATGGGTCCGTCTTCTGCACTTAGTCAGGCAACAGGTTGGAGGGGGGGTGGGCCGGCAAGTACGGGTGGGCCGTGCGACAGGACACTTTTGTGCGGCCAGGACGAGCAAAAAATTCTTTAAAAAAGCAAAGTGTCGTCTTTTCTGACTGGCCTCCATGCAGTCACTTTTAAGACTCAGCACCTGGAAAAACTGGGACGAGCATGCACATAATCTGCCTATTTCTCCATGAAATTTGCAATCGGAGTTCTACAACCGACGTAGGACCTCGGCTGGCATATTTAAACAGCCTTCCGCCTGTTCTGGGCGGCAGTGCTGGGCGTCCGTTCAAAGGCCTGCCTGAAAATTGAATCAGGCAGGCAATAGGTGTCCAAGGTCCCCACCAGATTTTCCTCTGCCGGTTGCCAGGCAACAGTTGAAAATCCCAACCCCCCTCCCCCCCTCTCCATGTGTCATATAACAAAGTACAAAAATACAATTATGTGGCGGACAAAATTGCAGATACAGTGATTGATGAGCTATTTGTCATGTTATCATGAAATATAAAGTGCCAGCTCGATATTCATTCACCGGATGTGGGCGTCGCTGACAAGGCCCAGCATTTATTGCCCATCCCTACTCGCCCTTGAGAAGGTGGTGGCTGAGCCGCCTTCTTGACCCACTGCAGTCCGTGAGGTGAAGGTGCTCCCACGGTGCTGATAGGGAGGCAGTTCCAGGATTTTGATCCAGCGACGACGAAAGAATGGCGATGTATTTCCAAGTCAGGATGGTGTGTGACTTAGACAGCAGCAAAATTGCTTCCCCCTGTTTTACCTCTTTTTTGGTTCTTTATATTAACAAGGCAAAGTCAGAGGCTGCATTCGCAAACAAGAATGCTAGCTTGCACTCTCAAAATGACGAGTGCTATATGCATAGATAGGTAATTCTTCAACAGTTAATCTCGGAATTTTTTTTATTCGTTCTAAGGATGTGGGTATCACTGGCAAGGCCAGCATTTATTGCCCATCCCTAATTGCCCTCGAGAAGGTGGTGGTGAGCCGCCTTCTTGACCCGCTGCAGTCCGTGTGGTGAAGGTACTCCCACAGCGCTGTTCAGGAGGGAGTTCCAGGATTTTGACCCAGCGACGATGAAGGATCGGCCGATATATCTCCAAGTCAGGATGGTGTGTGACTTGGAGGGGAACTTGGAGGTGGTGGTGTTCCCGTGCTCCTGCTGCCCTTCTACGTGGTAGAGGTCGCGGGGTTTGGAGGTGCTATCGAAGAAATCTATATCTAAGTGAGCTGTTAGTTGCTTCAGAATAGCAATTCAACCTCACTACTATATGTTTTCTATTTTATTTTACTTGATTTATCCATTGTCCCTCAAAGCGTCAGCTTCACTAACTTAAATCCTTTAAATTATAGATTTCAACTGAAGTAACTCATCCACTTTTAGCTCAAAATGAAATCAAATAAGAGATCAGAAAAATAGGGTGGATATAGAGAAACTATTTCCTATAGTGGGGGAATCCAGAAGAAAAGGACATTATCTTAAAATTATAACAAGGCCATTTAGGAGTGAAATCAGGAGGCACTTTTTCACACAAAGGCCAGTGGAAATCTGGAACTCACTTCCCCAAAAGGCTGTGGATGCTGGGTCATTTGAAATTTTCAAGACTGAGATCGATAGCATTTTGTTGGGTAAGGTTATCAAGGGATATGGAGCAAAGGCGGGTAAATGGATTTGAGGTGCAGATCAGCCCTGATCTAATTGAATGGCGCAACAGACTCAAGGGGCTGAATGACCTACTCCTGTTCCTATGTAAAACTGTGGATCATTATCTCAAAAAACGGATATCTGGTATTCCAAGTCTTGCAAATTGACATTTGAGTTATCCTATTATAGTCTTTGCTACATTATCAATTACCCAGTAATTTGAATAGCAATCAGAGAGAAGATAGTCATTACCACCAAAAGCAAACAAGTTGATCCCAACCTTTGACCATGGGCAATTAGGTATCTCATGAGACTCGTGTATCTCCTTCTGCTGTCTAGTTTCTACTGTTAACAAGCATAAAATTTCTCTAAGCTCTGCATCAATCCTCTTAGAATCATAGAATGATACAGTTCAGAAGGAGGCCATTCAGCCCATCATGCCTGTGCTGGCTCTTTGGGAGCACTATCCAATTAATCCCACTCCCCTGCTCTTTCCCCATAACCCTGTATTTCTTTTTCCCTTTCAGTATTTATTCAATTCTCTTTTGAATGTTACTATTTAATCTGCTTCCACCACCCATTCAGGCAGTGCATTCCAGATCACAACAACTCGCTGTGTAACAAAATGTTTCCTCCTGTTGCCTCTGGTTCTTTTGCCAATCACCTTAAATCTGTGTCCTCTGGTTACCGACCCTTCTGCCACTCCTTATTTACTCAAATCTCCTCTTACTGAGACCTAACCAGTGTTTTATAAAGGTTTCTACTAACTTTCTTCCTACCAAAATGTATAATTTCTCAAGCAAACCTATACCAATGAATGATGGATGGATATGTTTCATCATGTTCCTTCTCAGTATTTTTTGGTGATTTTTCTCCTTGCTCTCCCCTAAAAAGGTTATCATTTAGAAAATTGAGTTCATCTCTGCAATGAAGAAACAAATGCAGATGAAATCTCTTCCTTGCTCTGCAGCTTACCATTCAGGATAAGGGGTCCACCTTATGGTTAGCTCTCTCGCCTCTTAGTCAGAAGGTTGTGTATGCAAGCCTCGCTCCAGAGACTTGGGCACAAAGTCCAGGCTGACACTCCCAGTGCATTACTGAGGGAGTGCTGCACTGTCGAAGGTGTCGTCTTTCAGATGAGATGTTAAACCGAGGCCCCGTCTGCTCGCTCAGGTGCATGTAAAAGATCCCATGGCACGATTTCGAAGAAGAGCAGGGGAGTTCCTAGCCTGGCTAATGTTTATTCCTCAACCAACATCATTAAAACCAATTTTCTGTTCTTTATCACTTTGCTGTTTGTGGGACCTTGCTGTGCGCAAATTAGCTGCTACATTTCCGACATCAGTGACTACACTTAATTGGCAGTAATGTGCTTTGGGATGTCCTGAGGTTGTTTAAGGCGCTATATACATGCAAGTCTTTCTTTCTTTTTAGAAGTTTCTTCAGATTCTGATTCCTTTCATCTCTTGCAGTATGTGATTCAATATCTTGTAGCCATGGCTCTGTAATAAGCAGGTTTTCTATCATAGTTCCTGTCTTGGAACCATATGGTAAATATGCTTTGCTTAAGTTATCAACAAGCTGTGTCTCTTTTCCTGGCTGACAAAGAATCTGAATGTCATGTATCAGAAGTCTCATTAACTGCTCAGTCTGAACACCAGATGGTGCTGTTCTAGGAAGCTTTGGGGCAAGTTTCCTGGCTCCCACTGCTCCAGTGCTGGACAGGCACAGCATAGAAAGAAAGAAAGACTTGCATTTATATAGCGCCTTTCACGACCACCAGACGTCCCAAAGTGCTTTACAGCCAATGAAGTAATTTTTGAAATGTAGTCACTGTTGTAATGTAGGATTCTCATTTTAATGTCAGAAACTTATTTGAGTATACTCAAAATGCGCTGTTTAGGAATGCTGTTATTTCCTGTCCTGAACTGTTAACGGGGCCGAGGGAAACAGTTCTGTTCCTGGCTGGGCTTAAGTGCTTCTGAAGAGTCTCCGAGGTCCAAAGATCGGCTGGGGGAGCGGGTAGAAGAACATAAATACCTTTGGTGGGCTTTTATCTTTAGGCTTCCCCGGAAGCCCCACCGACCCTCTGCTCCATGGGGGTCTTGTGCAAGTCTCAATGATTGATTTCTTTAGGCACTCCTGAAAAAAGGCACCCAGCCAACAGGAAAAGAAGCACAGTAGTATACGCTGGAGGCCGGGAATGCCGCTTGGTGCCTCATTTACTTGAGATCATCCGGTCGCTGCAAGGAAGAAATCTGGGGGCAGCGTAAAGAGAGGAGAAGCCGAGTGAAATGGGTCTCCTCCTCTTTTTCCTGATCTTTGCGCCCAGTGAAATGGGCATTTCTCTGCAGGTAAATGTCAGGAAAATCAGCCCCACGGGGTCGATTTTAATCCCCAGCAGGTTTTGGTTTGCCGAGAAGTCAAAGGTGGTGGAAATCTAGGAACAGGAGGAGGCCATTCAGCCCCTCGAGCCTGCTCCGCCATTCAATTAGCTCATTTACCCGCCTTGGCTCCATATCCCTTGATACCCTTACCTAACAAAAATCTATCCATCTCAGTCTTAAAAGCTATAATTGTCCCAGCATCCGCAGCCTTTTGGGGGAAGAGAATTCTAGATCTCTATTACCCTTTGTGTGAAAAGTTCTCTCTGTTTGTCCTCCTAAATGGCCTGGCTCTAATTTTAAGACTGTATCCCCTCGTTCTTGATATCCGCCACCAGAGGTAATAACTTCACTGTATCTACTCTATCGAATCCTTTTAACATTTTAAACTCCTCAATCTGTTCACATCTCCATCTTCTGTGCTCAAGGGAATAGAAGCCAAGTTTATGTAACCTGTCCTGATAACTTAACCCTCTAGGCCGCGGTATCGTTCTGGTGAATCTGCGCTGCACCCCCTCCAAGGCCAATATATCCCGCCTGAGGTGCGGGGCCCAAAACTGAATGCAGTGCTCCAGATGGGGCCTGACCAAGGCTCTGAAGCATAACTTCTTCTCCTTTGTAATCCGTTGGAACTTTGGAGTTTGGGGAGTACTTGACTGCCAGGGTTTATTATAACGTCATTATATTCAACATTGAGGCAGCTGCTGCAAAGGATAATAAAAATGAATCAAACACATTTCCGGAGAGCTGACCTTTAAGGCACGAGCTGACCTTTAAGGCACCGAGGAACGATCAATTGTGAGATAAATCTGGGGGACGGCGCAGCTGAAAAAATGGATTGGAATTATTAAGGGTGTATAGGAGAGGGTGTTAATGAAACATTTATCATATAGAAACAGGAAGGTAATAAAATGAGACCTAAACGACGAAATAAGAAGGTTTATAGCAAACATAAAAGAAAAACGCTTTCAAATAATTTAAGAAAATAGATTAGCAGTAAGACTGGAAAATATATTAAAGCTAATTAGGAGGTGCTAAAGCAGTAATCAAATAAGAGTGGTTGTACTGGAATTCTCTGGGCTTGTTAACAGCAGGCAAAGTCTTAAAATAATGAGTGGGTCCTGGAACTCCCTACCTTCACCACACAGACTGCAGCGGTTCAAGAAGGCGGCTCACCATCACCATCTCGAGGGCAATTAGGGATGGGCAATAAGAACATATATAACATACATAAGAACATAAGAAATAGGAGCAGGAATAGGCCACTTGGCCCCTCGAGTCTGCTCCGCCATTCAATAAGATCATGGCTGATCTTGGGCTCAAAGCCACTTCCCTGCCCGCTCCCCATAACCCTTCACTCCCTTATCTTGCAAAAATTTGTCTATCTCCACCTTAAATGTATTTAATGACCCAGCCTCCACAGCTCTCTGGGGCAGAGAATTCCACAGATTTACGACCCTCTGAGAGAAGAAATTCCTCCTCATCTCAGTTCTAAAAGGGCGACCCTTTATTCTAAAACTATGCCCACGAGTTCTAGATTTCCCCACGAGGGGAAACATCCTCTCTGCATCTACCTTGTCGAGTCCCCTCAGTATCTTATATGTTTTAATAAGATTCCCTCTCATTCTTCTAAATTCCAATGAATAGAGGCCCAACCTGCTCAACCTTTCCACATAAGTCAACCCCCTCATCTCTGGAATTAACCTAGTGAATCGTCTCTGAACTGCCTCCAATGCAAGTATATCCTTCCTTAAATAAGGAGACCAAAACTGTACGCAGTGCTCAAGGTGTGGTCTCACCAATACCCTGTACAGTTGTAGCAGGTCTTCGCTGCTTTTATACTCCAACCCCCTCGCAATAAAGGCCAACATTCCGTTTGCCTTTTTGATTACTTGCTGTACCTGCATGCTAACATTTTGTGTTTCATGCACAAGGACTCCCAGGTCCCTCTGAACTGTAGCATTTTGCAATCTCTCTCCATTTAAATAATAGTTTGCTTTTTTACTTGAAATGCCAGCCTTGCCAGCGACGACCACATCCCATGAATGAATTAGAAAAAAACAGTGACTACCCTTAAAAAGTAGTTCATTGGCAATGAAACACTTCGGGACGTCCTGAGGATGTGAAAGGCGCTACATAAATGCAAGTTCGTTCTTCTTTTTTTTTAAATGGAGAAAATAGTCGATAATGAAATGGTTATTAAGAAACTGAAGCCACTGAAGATTTGCCGAATACAAGCCCCAGTGAAATGTATTTAAAGCTTCTGAAAGAAGTGGATGTTAGTGTGGTGGTTGGGAACGTTGCACTGTTTGCTGGGAATGGGACAGGTGCAATAGGATTCAGTGAAAGCTAATGCGATTCCAATTTCAGTTCTTTTTTTATAAAAAAGAAACTAGTGCTAAGAATGATCGCATTGTTGGTTTGACATCAGTGTTAGGAAAAATATCGGGAGTTTATGATAAAGGCAGCAATTCATCATGTAGCGAGACCAAGGCAATAAATCAAAGCTAAGTATGGGTTTATGAAAGTCAAATGAAGCCTAAAAATGTAGTGGGATTCTATGAAGATGTAACAAGAGTTACTGAATTATGATAATCCGGACTTTGAGAAGGTATCTTATAAAATCCTTCACAGTGGCCAGGCTAAATTCAAAGCCTACAGAATCCAAAATCTGCAGGTGTCCCGACCCTGGCAAGAAACAGTCAGAAGCAAGTGTAGGCGGAATGACAAAATAAAGAACTGTTTCCTATCTGCAGAAATCAGATATCTTCGGCCTCTTGTCTGTCAGGATCTCCTGACTTCCGCCTTTAACGGCCGATCCTGAAAGCTACAGCTCCTGTGGCCTCCTCCTACTCTATAGTCTGAATATTGATTTAAGCAAGTTCAGACCTTGGCTGTCTCGCCCATTTTCTTGCTAGATATCTTCTATTTTGCGGCTGCTTTACTCGTCATTTTTTGTCTTCCTAATGCCTTTTTTCGCAGCCTGATTGCGATGAACTTTGTGTATCGTTCAGCACACTTTACGCCTCCTTCCAGCTTTATTAATAAAAAAAATCTACCCCCAGGCTCTTAAGCCCATCAGATGCCTTTTAGTACACTGACTCTTGATATTTGCCAATTGCTCTCCACTCCTCTCCTTGTTTTGGTCCCTTCTATACAGGAGTTCTTTCGCCTTCCTGTTTATTAGTTCTGACCAGGGTCAGCATCAGAAACGTTAATATTTCTCTTCGTAAATGCCAACAGACATGCTGTGTATTTTATCATTTTAATGACTGATTTCTGGCATTTGCAGTTTTTTAAATTGTTAGTGAAGTGATGGATTTGCAGGATCTTGCGGAGGCAGCGTTGGTGGTACCTCTCTAGTGCTTTGAGGTACCTGCTGTATATGGTCCATGTCTCTGAAGCATACAGCAGGGCGGGTATTACTACTGCTCTGTAGACCATGAGCTTAGTGCCGGGTTTGAGGTCCTGGTCTTCAAACACTCTCTTCCTCAGGCGACCGAAGGCTGCACTGGCACACTGAAGGCGGTGTTGGACTTCGTCATCGTCGTCTGCCCTTGTTGACAGTAGACTCCCGAGGTATGGAAAGTAATCCACGTTGTCCAAGGCCTCATTCTCCATTGGCAGGATAGGTGCACCAACGTCAGTGTTCTCGCTCAGGCCAACATCCCCAGCATCGAAGCTTTGACCACGCTCGATCAGCTCCGATGGACGGGCCACATCGTCCGCATGCCCGACACGAGACTCCCAAAACAAGCGCTCTACTCGGAGCTCCGGCACGGCAGGAGAGCCCCGGGTGGGCAGAGGAAGCACTTCAAGGACACCCTCAAAGCCTCCTTGAAAAAGTGCAACATCCCCACCGACACCTGGGAATCCCTGGCCCAAGACCGCACAAAGTGAAGGAGAAGCATCCAGGAAGGTGCCGAATACCTCGAGTCTCTTCGCCGGGAGCAAGCGGAAGCCAAGCGCAAACAGCAGAAGGAGTCCATGCCAACCCAAGCACCCCACCCACTCGCCCCTTCAACCACCATCTACCCCACCTGTGACAGAGACTGTAGGTCCCACATTGGACTCATCAGTCACCTGAGAACTCATTTTTAGTGTGGAAGCAAGTCATCTTCGGTTCCGAGGGACTGCCTCAGAAGAAGAAGAGTGAAATGATACTGATACTCCATAAAGTATTAGTGAAACCACATACTAAGTGCTGTGTGAAACTTTGATCATTTTACTCTCGTCCCTCACCTCTTTGTTTGTAATGTTTCCTACATTACAATAGTGACTACATTTTTTTTTTAAGTACTTCATTGGCTGTAAAGCGCTTTGGGACATCCTGATTTGTGAAAGGCGCTATAGAAATGCAAGTCTTTCTTTCTTTCTTCCTCCCATCCCCTGCTAAAGGCACCGACCCTTGTTGAGCCAAGGTTCCACTACCCTGCCCAAATGTCCATTCTACACATGAACAGTGTGTTAACAGGGTTTTGAACTGTGTCGCAAACTCCAATCCTGTTGTCACCTCATGTCCACATGTGCACAGATTCCAAAAGGAATTACTGCTACTGGGTCCTAAACCAAGAAGCTATAAGAGAGGATTAGAGGCGGTGCAACGTAAGGTTCACTAGATTGATTCCAGGGATGAGAGGGTTGTCCGATGAGGAGAGATTGAGTAGAATGGGCCTATATTTTCTGGAGTTTAGAAGAATGAGAGGTGATCTCATTGAAACATACAAAATTCTTACAGGGCTTGACAGGGTAGATGCAGGGAGGATGTTCCCCCTGGCTGGGGAGTCTAGGACCAGTGGTCACAGTCTCAGAATAAGGGGTCGGCCATTTAGGACTGAGATGAGGAGAACTTTCTTTACTCAGAGGGTGGTGAATCTTTGGAATTCTCTACCCCAGACGGCCGTGGATGCTCAGTCGTTGAGTATATTCAAGGCTGCGATCCATAGATTTTTGGACTCTACGGGAATCAAGAGATATGGGGATCGGGCGGGGAAGTGGAGTTGAAGTCGAAGATCTTATTGAATGGCGGAGCAGGCTCGAAGGGCCGTATGGCCTACTCCTGCTCCTATTTCTTATGTCTCTAGGATAATGGGTAAACCATTCAGACAGGAAAAAGACTAAGGGGAGATATTGCCAATGTCTTTAAAATCACAATGATGATCAATATTCAGTGAAGTAGCTGTGAGGAACCATAAGAGAATGGGTCACAAGGCTATAACTTAAAGAGGAGTTATCTTTCATTTATGATAGTTCAATTGTAGAATAGGCTGTCATCTGGTGGAACGTATGAAATCTTGATTAAGAGATTCAGTAAAGAAAAGGTATATTTCTGATTCAGCAAATTGTGGTGGGCTATGGGATTGATAGCAAGGAAGGTCCAGCAATGCCTCGATTTTAATATTTTCATTCTTGTGTTCAAATCCCTCCGTAGCCTCGCCCCTCCCTATCTCTGTAACCTTTTCCAGTCGTACAACCCCCCCGAGAACTCTGCCTTCCTCCAATTCTGGCCTCTTGTGCATCCCCGATTTCCTTTACCCCCCTCCACTGGAGGCCGTGCCTTCAGCTGCCTAGGCCCTAAGCTCTAGAATTCTCTCCGCAAACCTCTTCGTCTCTCTACCTCTCTCTCTCTCTCTCCACCTTTAAGACGTTCTTTAAAACCGACCTCTTTGACCAAGCTTTTAGTCGCCTGTCCTATTATCGCCTTATGCGGCTCGGTGTCAAATGTTGTCTGATAATCGCTCCTGTGAAGCACCTTGGGACGTTTTACAATGTTAAAAATGCAAGTTGTTGTTGTTGTAGGAGAAAGATGAAAATGGCCTGTGCGTATTCTGAAAATTAATCTAATCAAAGTAAACTGAATGGGCTGAGTAACTCGTCACTACATTCGTATGCGCGTATCCATAAATTAATGAGGAGCAGCATTTTTAGCTCTCTAGTTCTTCTGTAGTGTCAGCTGTGGCTCAGTGGGTAGCACACTCGGCTCTGAGTCAGAAGGTCGTGGGTTCAAGTCCCACTCCAGGGACTTGAACACACAAAAGCTAGGCTGACACTCCAGTGCAGTACTGAGGGAGCGCTGCACTGTCGGAGGTGCCGTCTTTCGGATGAGATGTTAAACCGAGGCCCCCGTCTGTTCTCTCAGGTGGACGTAAAAGATCCCAAGGCACTATTCTGAAGAAGAGCAGGGGAGTTCTCCCCTGTGTCCTGGCCAATATTTATCCCTCAACCAACATGACAAAAAAAAACAGATTATCTGGTCATTATCACATTGCTGTTTGTGGGAGCTTGCTGTGCGCAAATTGGCTGTTGCGTTTCCCACATTACAACAGTGACTCCACTTCAAACAGTACTTCATTGGCTGTAAAGCGCTTTGGGACGTCCGGTGGTCGTGAAAGGCGCTATAGAAATGCAAGTCTTTCTTTCGCCAGTTCTTTTTGGAAGCCTTCAATCACGATTGCTTCCCCCGTTATAAGCATATTTCTTTCTGCTGAGCGGTGAATGGCCACCTTCAGTGCTGAGACGTTTCAATGGTATCCACTGATTCAGCTGCACTAAGATGCACTCATGCAAGGGTAACGGAGAAGTGAGAACTAGCAACCCTCATCAGAAGCGTAGCAGTCGACAGATCGGAACATTAGCCGCTACTCGTATGACAGGCATTGCCCACTGTTGCATAAAGTGAGCACTTAAACTGTTATGTGGCTAGACGGCCAGTAACAGAGATGCGGTGAACATTCTAAAAGGCAGCAAAGGCAAGACCTCACCTTTCTTGAAACATTACTCCAAAACGAGCCATTTCCCCCCCTTCACATTTTCAAAAATGTCCGCCTGGCTTTGTGGGTGTGTTTTCTCAAATGGAACAAAATAATCCACGTTCTCTTTATCTTAATTTCTGGACAGATGGTGTGAACAGGGCTGACTGATGCTTAGTGCTGTCCCTCGGCTTGTCAAAACTTATTTATTGTGGAGAAACCAGACTCTGATGGCTGATTATCTGCTCCATTTAGTAGCAAGGAGATTAACCTCTGATTCCTCACTGATGACTCAGCAGGTAGTGTATCGCTTTTGTGTGAAAAAAAAACATACTAAAAAAGATGTTGGTCTCCAACCTTAACAAGACCAATTAAGAAGCCAATTTGCTTTATTACACCCAAGAGAAAGAGGCAATCATTTCAGACCACTGGCTTCAAATAATAAGCATTACAATCACCTGATGACTTTAACAAATGCAATTTAAATCCAGGGCTGATTTTTTTTTGTTGATTTCGGACTCTTCTGAATCACTATTATCTTTAAAAGTCAGGGCTTTCAAACAGCATACACTTTTGTGTAATAGTGAACTCCCAATAGAATGTAGATGTCAACATTTCAAATGCATCAGTTGGAGTGCTTACTATGTAACATTATTGGTCTAGAGACCCACTGTCTTAAATAGGGAAAAAAAATACTTGACAGCTTTTTTGATAAGATGCACATCTCTGCCTACATATAATGGACAACATTTCCAACCGAGACAACCAACTTGCCCAAATGTTTCTGCACATTAGTATCACTGCTTGATGTGTGGTATTTATGTTGAATTACACCACTGTGAAGCATCCTTGGGATGTTGTCCATATTAAAGGCGCTATATAAATGCAATCTGTTGCTGTTGAATGGTCCTACTGGGAGTGACCATGGGCAAGTGCCTCACAAAAATCGCATTGCCTGAGACGAATGGCCTGAGCTACTTTCATTGATGCTGTGAATATTTGCCTGAAAAGACACCACACCACTTCAACATGAAGTCAATACGAAAGTCTTTTTGCAATCCAAACTACTGGAGATAATATTAGAATCATAGAATGATACCGCACAGAAGGAGGCCATTGTGCCTGTGCCGGCTCTTTGAAAGAGCTGTCCAATTAGTCCCATTCTGTTGCTGTTTCCCTATAGTCCTGAAAATTTTTCCCCTTCAAGTATTTATACAATTACCTTTTGAAAGTTATTATAGAACTCGCTGTGTAAAAAGAATTCTCCTCATCTCACCTCTTGTTCTTTGGCTAATTACCTTAACAACAACAAAAAAGGAAAGAGAAGACTGGGGGGGGTGACCTGATAAAATTATGACGGGATTTGGTAGAGTAGACGTAGAGAAGATGTTGCTACTTGCGGGGGAGTCCAGAAGCAGGGGCCATAAGTATAAGATCGTCACTAATAAATCCAATAGGGAATTCAGGAGAAACTTCTTTACCCAGAGAGTGGTTAGAATGTGGAACTCGCTACCACAGTGTAGAATTCGCAAATTATCGCGATTTAAAAATAATGAGAAAGAGACATACAGTTTCGTAAACACAGCTTTATTTCAGCAAAATGCTGTCAGGTTTCAAAACGGACACAAGCAGCCTGTAAAATGGCCGCCACGCCTCGTGGCAGAAGGTTCTAGACTTTCAGTAGGCAGACAAGATGGCGTTTCAATAAACATTTCAGCAAGATCGGACAGGACTCAGCATATTGAGATAAGACAAGACGAGATCGTTTTGCATTTTAATACCCAAGCAAGGAATATAAGTGCTGGAATCGGGCTTTCCATGCACAAATGAGAGCTATTGTACTGGGCAATCAAGGGGCCCATCCAAAGACATTGATACGCAAATTCCCCACAGCTCTACGATGAGAGAGCCGTTCGCGAGTACTCACAGCAAGAATTCGGAGGCCCCCAAAACCCCTCCAGGGAGACTCCTAGCCGGTTCCACAAGGGGAGAAATATTAACGGGTACTCAGACAGTTACAAGTATCACCGAAACCCATTAACGACAAGTACCACCCCATACAAAAAGTTTGAGCACCAAAAACATGACAAAAGATGAACATTAAGATTGGGCGGGAGATAAGGAATTACAGTACTATAACTGTAGTGTCCAAACATCCATCTTTCTCTTATTCCTTTGACTCGCTTCTCTGATCCGCTGATTTTCCGGGAGTCAACTTCGTGGCTTGCCACGAAGATCTGTGGAGAGCTGGTCTGCGAAGGCCTGTAAGCGGGCGCACCATCCCGAGAAGTCGGTAAACGGTGTTCGAACCGAAGGCCCGAGAGGAGATGAGATGAGATGAGAAGAGAAGAAGACGACTACACGTGCCGCCGCGGTCAGTAAACCCCGACCGCGCCCGAAAATCGATTAACCACTTCTTCGAATTCTATCGGCTACTCCACAACTGGCCCTGGAAGACTTTTCTTCGAGTTCTACCGACAACTGGTGTCGGTCCAGAAAGACTCTTCTTTGAATTTTACCGGCTAACTGGTGTCGGGCCCAGGAAGACTCTTCTTTGAGTTTTGTCAGAGTTCCGAGGTCAACACAGATCTTCATGACAGCAGACGGTCCAGCCTGCTAGCCGGAGCAAAGCGAGTAAACAAGTGGGGTACAGAGACCCCTGATCAACACGTGAATAGTCAGGTGCTGTGGTGAAAACATCCGAGCAGCGTTTCGGAATTCTCCGAGTTATCACGAGTGGTGAGCATGAGTCTCGATCCTACAGATCTAGATTAGGACAGGTATTGATAGGGGAGGGTTTTTGTTTTAAGGATAATTATAATGTGTGTCCCCTTTTACGATGTGTCGTGCGCTCCTCGTTTCCCTAACCCTAGTTGCATAAATGTATGTAAGTTTGTACTGTCATTAATCTGTGCTTATGACATGTATTTCGTAGTCTTGAATAATATGCAATAAAGATTTTCCATTTCGCACTATTCAACCGGGTCTACCTGAGTTCTTCTCTGCATTATTGCTCTCGCACCTAAGTCCAGTGTCAGAACCGTAAGGGCGAGTGGGTCGAACCACTCACAGGTGTCTAGTGCTACCAGGCTGGCTGGAGACCAGAACAGGCAACAAGGCCTAACCCCGCACTAGCACCCAGGCTAAGCACAGAGCCAGGCGACACCCCTTACAACAGGGAGTGGTTGAGGCAAACAGCATAGAGGCATTTCAGGGGAAGCTAGATATACACAGGAGGGAGAAAGGAATAGAAGGATAGGCTGATAGATGAAGAAGGGTGGGTGGAGCATGGACCTGTTGGGCCAAATGGCGTGTTTCTGTTCTATGTAATTCTATTAGAGGGACAGCCTGGGACTAATCACAGAAATGGTGGGATCTATAGTCATGTGTCACTTGCTGTTGCTACTTTTGGATGGCTCTCTCTACCTACAGTAATAGGAAAGCAATAAATTGGCTGGGTCCTAACAAGGATAACCCTAATCAAACAAGTTAAAGTACAGATTTTTTTTTTTTTAAACAGAATATTGTGATTAGTTTCAATAGACTTATAATAACATATGTCAACTGAAAAAGTAATTAAGCTTTAATACAATAGCTAAGATCTTGGATAACGGCACACTAACATTTTCAGAAAATCTACATCACAAGGTTAATAAATTCGAAAGTATTGAAATATACGAATGATAATTCAATAAAAATCATTGACGCATGAAAGGAGATAACTGGTACATTTCAGGTAGATAAAGTTCAACAATTAGCGTTAATAGCTGTAAATGGGACTTGAGGATTCAACAATTGTTTTTAGCTTAAGAGTTCTATCAAAGTTCACAATATATGTCTTCAACCTGCCCGAGTTCTCATGAGTGATTTGGTCTGTCCCATTCTTACGTCATCCCAAATATTGCATATTTGCCCCTGTTGCTCATTTATTTGTAACCAAAGCGCCCATGTGTGCTCTATGGCCAATTTAAGTAAGCAATCGTCATCTAATACCTGTCCCCGATTCCAAGCCACACTTGCTATTCGTCTTTATTTTTGTCTATAATACCGCAGTTTGCCAATATTCTGTGAATATGTCACTTTATAAATCACGGGTCATGCCGCAACTGGGCACCACGTTTTACAAAGGATGTCAAGGCCTTTGAGAGGGTACAGAGGAGATTTACTAGAATGGTACCAGGGGTGCGGGACTTCAGTTATGTGAAGAGACTGGAGAAGCTGGGGTTGTTCTCCTTAGAGCAGAGAAGAATAAAAGGACGATTTGACAGAGGTGTTCAAAATTATGAGTGGTTTTGATAGAGAAGATAGGGAGAAACTGTTCCTACTGGCAAGAGGGTTGGTAACCAGAGGACACAGATTTCAGATAAAAAAGCAAAATACTGCGGATGCTGGAAATCTGAGATAAAAACAGGAAATGCTGGAAATACTCAGCAGGTCAGGCAGCATCTGTGGAGAGAGAAACAGAGTTAACGTTTCAGGTCGATGACCCTTCGTCAGAAGTGGAAAAAGCTGGAGATCGAACAGGTTTTTAAGCAAGTGCAGGGGCTGGGCAAGGGAGGAGGGGAGGAAAGAACTAAAGGGAAGGTCTGTGATAGGATGGAAGGCAGGAGAGATTAAGAGACAGAATTAAGATAATTAGCAAAAGAACCAGGTGGGAGATGAGGAGACATATTTTTATGCAGCGAGTTGTTATGATCTGAATGCACTACCTCAAAGGGTGGTAGAAGCAGACCTAATAGTAACTTTCCCCATAACTTGGGGGATCTAATTGAGGTGTATAAAGTTATGAGGGGCCTAGATAGAGTGGATAGGAAGGACCTATTTCCCTTCGCAGAAGGGTCAATAACCAGGGGGAGTAGATTTAAAGTAATTGGTCAGAGGTTTAGAGGGGATTTGAGGAGAAATGTTTTCACCCAGAGGGTGGTGGGGGGTCCGGAACTCACTGCCTGAAAGGGTGGTAGAGGCAGAGACCCTCATCACATTTAAAAAGTACTTGGATATGCACTTGAAGTGTCAGTAACCTACAGGGCTACGGACCAAGTGCTGGAAAGTGGGATTAGGCTGGGTAGCTCTTTGTCAGCCGGCACGGACAAGATGGGCCGAATGGCCTCCTTGTGTGCCGTAAATTTCTATGATTCTATGATTTTCAAAATGTATACTTAAAAAGGAAAAATTTGCAGAGATAATGGGCTGGATTTTGAATGACCCGTGGAGTCGGGTTTGGAGTCGGGGGGGGGGAGGGGGTTAAAGTTGCAGATTCGGGGGTCCCGACCCCATCCCGCCTCCAACCCGCCTCCATGCCAGTTTCTCTGGCGGCGGGTACCCGACCTGGTCTGAGACCCGACTCCCCGAGGCAGGAAGGGATTAGTGACAATTAACTGCCTGTTAACAGGTAGTTAACAGGCAGTTTTTGGCATAATCCCTATTTTCAAAGGAAAAGTGTGGCTTCCCGACAGGTGGCAAACACTCCAAGTTATCGGGGCGGACCGTGGGTCTGCAGGGGTTGGAGGGGTCGATATGTCCGGTGGGCAGGTGAGTGATGGGTGCGTGTGTGCAGAGGTAAGTGTGTAAGGTAAGTGCTAAGTGTTGAAAAAAGTTTTACTTACCTTAACTTCCTCCTGCAGGTGTCAGCCCTTCAGTTCTCAGGAGTTAGAAATCTCACCGGCACAGAAAGCAGGAAAACCGTGGATCTGTCAAAAACAGCAGCCTTCTGTTTTCTGTGGTGGAATGATTTCTAACTCAGCCTGAAAGGAAGGACTGAAGTTAGAAATCATATTGTGAGTGTTTGACAGCTTCACAGAGCTGTCAAACGCTGATATTTCATCTGTCAAAAGCTCTTGACAGATGAAATGTCAGTCTGTGACATCACCTGTTGCCGGGTGGCCCTTAATTGGCCTGCTGAGCCCACTGGGCGGGCTCAACAAGGTCAATCAAGGGAAAATACAGTGGGTTGGCCACATCTCGATGGAGGCGGGTTCACAAGCCAGAATGTGTGATTCCCGACCTCAACACGACTCCAACTTCAAAATCCAGCCCAATGACTATCTTATATTTATGGCCCCTAGTTCTGGATTCCCCCACAAGTGGAAACATTGTGAATGACAATGGCAAGCCTAGTTTATATGTTTTTATTACAATACCAGTTGTCTATATGGGTCATCAGTGTGTTCTTTTTAAAAGTGTGTTGTTATTTAGTATACTTTGTGCAGTACCGTGTAATGACTCTCAGGCTTACTTGCAAATGGTCCCAGAAAAAGACTTGTCTATCAACATTTCAATGGCCGCACCTCGTTCCATGCTTGCTTCAACTCAAGGAGATCTGCTACTCTTCCAACTCGAATATTTATATGTTTGGAAAACTATCGCCCTGACTTTAACCCTCCACCCCCATGAGAACGGGGCACGCGGGAGTTAAAATAGTGACAGCCTCCTTATCTCCGCGTTTGTGCTGTGCTCTCGCCGGCCGTGATTTTTACTCCTAGGTGTTGGGGTCCGACGACATCATTGGGACCCCAACGCGATTTTAACGGCGGGCCACGTGAGTCACGTACAGTGCCGACCGACCGGGCTGGGGGAAAAGTGTCATGACATGGACCCAGGGCCACAAGAGACCCAGGCAAGTGGCGTTTTGAATTTTAGATCGGTCTCCTCGTGGGGCAGGGGGACCAGGCGTGCTGGTCCGGGCCCTACAAGGAATCCTTGCACCCAGGCTTCCCTCTCGCGATTGCGATTGCCTCAGACACCACCCCCCCTCACTCCCCTTCCCCCACATCACTAACTTTTCCAGAAACCTTTTCCTTGGATCCTTGCTGGCGACCTGCCGACGCGCGATTTCCTGCTCCCGCCCCCTCGGCCATTTTGTCATTCCCACCAGCTTCAGGCAGGAGTCCAATTGGAAAAATTGAAATGAGGCTTGGGTGTTAAAACGGGCTGAGCCTCATACTGGC
Organism: Squalus acanthias; assembly: GCA_030390025.1. NCBI lineage: Eukaryota > Metazoa > Chordata > Chondrichthyes > Squaliformes > Squalidae > Squalus > Squalus acanthias. The sequence goes on from CM059435.1 coordinate 111,051,559, forward strand.
ACGTTCAACCGAGCTTCTGGCTCACATCAGCCCCCCAGCCGCCCCCTCATCCCCACCGCAATCCCTTATATGTTTACTGTCCCAGTTTTCCATGAGCATCTCCATGGATGGGGACTCTTGGGGTAATAATTCCGTTTTGACAACCTATGTAAAATCCTGTATTACTCACACTGGAGCAAAATGCCTTTGGAAGTTTAGCATTGCACTCTACGTGTCTGTTGCAATCTTGCATCTTTTTATTTAAGTTTTGTTTCTGTGTTCGTTCTGCACAATGTGTTGCACAATACATTATTGGAGATCCAGTAAACTATTAGGTGCTTTTGGTTGAAAAATGCTCTGTCCCCAAGGAGGAGAAGTTAAATAGTCACAGACACAGTGCAAGGCGGATGATGGAGATCACCTTCAGTGTTCTGAAGGCCTTGTAGTGAATTCCTTTGTATCAGCTCAATCAAACACACATTTGTTCCCCATCTGACAGCCAGATATGTCATGTTCTACAGAGTAACAGAACAGCCCCTATAGAAAACCAAAGGTGCTTATGCTTGGTTCTCGGAGGACACAATATGCAAGATAGGCCAAAAACATATGGCAGCAGATGAGCCTTACCCATGCAAATAATAACGGGCCTGAAATTGCGATCGGAGACTTCCCGCGGGCGGATGCCCCCGACCTGTAAAATATCTACGAATGTACCTGGTGGCCCGGGAGATACGGAGGCTCACGATCCTTTGCCTCTCCGGGTCCGCGCGGGCAGAGGCCCATGTATCCCAGGGACGCAGGCGGTTCGCAAGTGCCCCTGGGATCACGTGGGCCGGCCCAACCAATAAAAGAAGGGAATCCCCATTCATATTTATGGGAGTTCCGTACGTACTGAACTGTCATAAGCATGAATGGGGATCACTTAAAAAATACACATTGAAATAAAAAAAAATTTAAATTACATGTTTAAAATTAATTCAAATGCCATTAAATTAAGTATTTTAAATGAAAATTTAATTTTTTGAAAAAAATTGTATGTTTTAACAGGGCTAAAAATAAACTTATCTTATTGGACAGAGTTTTTAATGTATAAATGAATGATAAAATTTTATTTTTCTATTTTTTTAAACTCTTATGCTGGTAAAAGCAGGCCTCACAGGCATTCAGCAGACAAATAACGCAAATCTCCACCCTCAGAGACCCATCTCCCGGGGATACGGAGGATCTGTCAAGAGGATTGTTGACAGATCGCAAGTTCCGGATTTACACGCGTGCCTAAACCCGGAACTTGTGCGGCCCCTATGGGCACATGCGCACCTCGTACGCACCCATGAGGGTCACAAAATACAGCCCATTATACTGTCACTGTGATGCATTATCCCTCCTCGTCTTCTCAACCTCTCCACTGCATAAAACATAATTCGCCATCTCTTTCTCCTCCAATGTCTCTCCTCTGTCATTCAGCTCTGTGGGACTGCCCTTACATGATTCCATTCCTACCCAACTGAATGTAGCCAGTGCACCTCTAGCAATGGCTTCTCTTCCCTCCTCTGCACTGCCAGCCCTGGTGTCCCCCAAGAATCTATCCCTTACCGTTACTCATCTACGTGCCTTCCCGTCTGTGATAACATCTGCAGAAATTGAGTCAACTTCCACTTGCATGTCAATGACGCCTAGCTCTTCCTCTCCACCAACCTGTCTTGACCTCCTCGAATGCCTCTGTGTATCAGACTGTTCAGCTGGCATCCATTCTTGGATGAGTCATAATTTCCTCTAGCTCAGCTTCTTTGGCTTCGGTCACAGATTCTGCTTTCTTCCCACAGTTTCCATTCTCCTCTCTGGCCACTGTCTCTAGCTCAAGCAGATTGTTTGCAATATTGGCATCCTGTTTGACCCTGAAATGAACTTCAGATGCCATATGTTCTCCGTCACAAAGACAGTTTACTTCCACCGTCACAACGTTGCCTGTCTCCACTCCTACTTCAGCTCCTTTGCCACTGAAACCTATATAGATGCCTTCATCATCTCCAGACTTGACTACTCCAATGTGCATTCTTCGCTGGCCTCCCATTCTCCACAACTCCTGTTGCATATATCCTGTCCCACATAATGTCTTGCTTGCCCATCACCTCAGTTTTATCTGACCTGCATTGGTTCCCCGTCTCCCAATGCTTTACCACCTTTCTGTCCTCCTTTAAAATCTCCTCAAAATCCACCTCTTCATTTAAGCCTTTGGTCACCCCTCTCAATCTCTCCTTCCTGGCTCAGCGTCCATTTTCTTTACGCCTATCTGTAAAGCACCTTGGGATTTTTTTTTACGATATGAATGTAAGTTGTTCAGATAATTACCATGTCAAAAAATATTTTTGAGTCTAACTGTTGATATACTTTTGTTAAGGAGTTCCTTCTTTTCAAGAAAGAGTATGTCACCACTTGCTGTTTTCCCTGCAACATCTTCATGGATTGATGGGCATCTCTTTATGATAATCGAGTTGGAACTTTTATGTTAGTAAAGGGTTTAGCACTTCATCAACAGCCTAGTCGCCTATAGAACTCCAAGAGGACTTCAGTGGAGACTAAAAGACCTAGCTCTGGAACTTCTGAGATAAAAGGCATGTTCTCACTGGAAAAGAGAAGGCTGAGAGGTGATAGCATTGCTGTTTTTAGGATTCAAAAGGGACTAGATAATATAGGCAATGACAAGCTATTTCAGCTAGTCCAGAAGAGTAGAACCAGAGGACACGGCCTGCGCTTGAAGTGAGGGCAAATACAAAACTAATCTGTGGAAACAATATTTCAGTGAGCGAGTGGTCAATCTATGGAACAAACTCCCTAGGGAGACGGTGGAAGCAGTCAATATTGATTCATTTAAATAACATTTTGGGCTACGTGTATGAGGGACTTTAGACACGATGTGGTAAGTGTAGCATTGTTGGGAGGAACAGGTGACTTTGGACCTATGGTTCCCAAAGCTCTCCACCACTGAGGGTTTTCCTCACATCATGTCTGGGTCTGTTGTAGACTAATTGCTAGAGATTGATCGCTACGATTAGTCAACAACTGCATGGTAGAAGATGAACTCGGCGGACCTTGGTCTTTGCTCGTCTAGCAATTCCTATGTTAACTCTCCACAGAGCAGAAAACAGCTGCTCCTCCATCAGATTAAAAATGTTGCCTGTCTAACTGTGACCTAGGAATCTTGACGTGATCTTGGCTTTAATCCTTCAGCAATTCTTATGTTCCTATGCAATACACCGCCTTTCTGGACAAGAGGGTAACGCAAGCTGCAGACAAAGCCCTACCCCAGGAAAGAAGAGACAAGCAACCAGCGGGGGGGGGGGGTGAAAGCAAACAAAATATATTAACATTAGGAAAAATTCAACAGACATTTGGCTGCTGGTTTAGTATTGTCCACTTATAGTAGAAGTTGTTTACTTTCAAAACTGCAATATGAATCTAACCATTCAATATTGTTTGGCAGAAAAAGATAGAATGCATTTACTAAATTTGCAACAGACATGGCTGTGTGGCGGGTGGTCGTTTTCTGAGTGCGTGCTCCAAAGGGCAGAGGGGGTCTTGCCTGCTGGCAATGCAAATCTGAAATTTGAAATGCTCCAACCTTTTACTGGGCAGCAGGTGTTTGAATTTCCAATTTGGGTCGCAGGGACCCACAAATTAACAGCAAACGCAAATACCACCACCCCCCCCCCCCCCCACCCCGTGAGGTTAGGTGTATCAAATGTTTGAGAACATAGTTACTTTTTCCAAAATAAAACAACTGAACAAAGCAAAACTTTTCTTTTCTTCCTGTGGCAAAAATAATGATAAGACAAAGATCAGGTATAACACAAGACGGGGATTAGCATCACAGAAGTCTATAGCAGCTATTTCCCCAGTGCTGCTGCAGGATCTATACATCCAAGGCATCCACCCTCCTTGGGTCTGGAGGGACAACTCATGCAAGGCATTTGCGGATTTCTCTGGTGGTTTGGAAAGGCTTTGGCTCCAGGGAATCTCTTTCTCCATGAATCCAGAGAACACAGGAGCATTTGCTTTCGTCAAGGTTCAGATACCAGCTGTTGTCAAGTGGAAGAAACTATATTAGACTACTTCACAAATGATCTGGGACTCCAATCCTCATGTTCTTCAAGGATTCTGCCACCTTTTTTCCCACCGCCAACCTACGTTTTGTGCTGTATCCACCTTGCCTCCTCCTGTAAATCACCTTCGGCAGAAAGACAGATGAGTTTTGGAGCTTAACAGATAATCATATCATCGTTAATAAATGTATTTAGTAAAATGTCAGCGAGAAGGAGCCCAGTGGTTTGATTTCAACATTAGTCAGGTGTTTGGTTATTAAGGACATAAGAACATAAGAAATAGGAGCAGGAGTCGGCCATTTGGCCCTTCAAGCCTACTCCGCCATTCAATAAGATCATGGCTGATCTTCTTCCTCATTTCCACTTTCCTGCACTATCCCCATATCCCTTGATTCCCTTAATATTCAAAATTCTATCAACCTCTGTCTTGAATATACTCAACGACTGAGCCTCCACAGCCCTCTGGGGTAGAGAATTCCAAAGATTCACCACCCTCTGAGTGAAGAAATTTCTCCTCATCTCAGTCCTAAATGGCCGACCCCTTATTCTGAGACTGTGACCTCTGGTTCTAGACTCCCCAGCTCTTATTTCTAACTGCTTCCCTGGCATGGACACATCCAAAGTAACTGTCTCTATATACAACAGCCACCTTCAGACTGTCCCAAACCAGTTAAGAAAGACAGAACTTGCATTTATATTGCACCTTTCACAACCTCAAAGCGCTTTACAGTCAACAAAGTACTTTTGAAGTGTAGTTACTGTAGAAACATAGGGAAAGTCGGTTAAGGTGTTAAAACAAACGTTGAAATGTCAGGGGGTAAAAATTCAGTTGGTTGCGCCTCCCGTTAGCGCCTTAAGAGGGCGCTAATGGGGCGCAAAGCCGCTAACGCCCGGGCGCAGCGATGTTTGCGCCGCTCGAGAACTTAACTTGAGATTGTGCGGCGGCGCTAAAACTTACCGCTGCGACCACCTGCGCGCGCAGATTGTGACGTCATTCCATGGTGCAACGCCCTTGTGGCGCCCCGGAGCGGAAATTGAGTGGCGCCCCCTGCCTTACCGCCTGGTGCATCCAACGACCAGAAGACTGGAACGCTATCAATCGCTGTGGGGCTGGGGGTGGCGCTATTTAAAGGGGGCCTCTTCCTGTCTTTTATTGTTGGTGGCATTTTTGAACTATGCATTCTGAGAGAGAGAGGGAGAGACTTCTGGAGAGATTCAACGTTGTGTGAAGGAGTTTTGGATACTGAGCAGCACTTTGCAGGTTCATTTTGAGTTGCCATTCCTTGTATCGATTTAGCAGAGACTGTGGGAGCTGCACTCTGAGCTCTTTGCCTGGTACTCTCCATTGTTCTTTCCAGCACATTTGATGTGCAAGTCTCTCCAGGCCGAGATTCAAGGCTGCAATGAACAGGATGTGGATGGAAAGCAAGATTAACCATCCCCTTTAAGAACTGGCCCGTGCCATTGTGTGTGTGTTCCATTGCTGACTGACATTACATGAGCTTCGCCAGCGCTCTGAGTTAGCGTCTCACTCCTTGGCCTTTGCGCCTTAAGAGAGGTGTGCAGCACCTGATTTAGCGCTCCACTCACCTCCCGGGGCGGTAAAAGTGAAGTTTCCAGTCAGTGCCGATAATTAGCGCCAGGCGCTAATATTTGCGTCCAGACGATATTTGCGCCCCAAATGGGGCGCGACCTAATTTCTACCCCCAGGTCTTTACCTTGAGGTGCGAATACATATAGGACGAGACACTGAAGATTTAGTTCAATTCAAACTGGGACAAGGTGATTGAAACTGAGCCTCAGCTGACTTGATGTGGTCAAGTGTTTGTATCCACACCAGCTCAGCGGTAGAATCAAAACCTGACTCTTACCTTAAGATTAGTGCCAGTGCTTCCATGTTGTCAAAAGAGTTCATTTCAGTGGCTCTGGGGTGATATATTTTTTTAAATTTTTTATTCATTTATGGGATGTGGGCGTCACTGGCAAGGCCAGCATTTATTGCCCATCCCTAACGGCCCTTGAGAAGGTGGTGGTGAGCCGCCTTCTTGAACCGCTGCAGTCCGTGTGGTGAAGGCACTCCCACAGTGCTGTTAGGGAGGGAGTTCCAGGATTTGGACCCAGCAACGATGAAGGATCGGCGATATACTTCTAAGTCAGGATGGTGTGTGATTTGGAGGGGAACTTGGAGGTGGTGGTGTTCCCATGCACCTGCTGCCCTTGTCCTTCTAGGTGGAAGAGGTCGCGGGTTTGGGAGGTGCTGCCGAAGAAGCCTTGGCGAGCTGCTGCAGTGCATCTTGTAGATGGTACACACTGCAGCCACGGTACGCCGGTGGTGGAGGGAGTGAATGTTTAAGGCGGTGGATGGGGTGCCAATCAAGCGGGCTGCTTTGTCCTGGATGGTGTCGAGTTTCTTGAGTGTTGTTGGGACTGCACTCATCCAGGCAAGTGGAGAGTATTCCATCACTCTCCTGACTTGTGCCTTGTAGATGGTGGAAAGGCTTTAGGGAGTCAGGAGGTGAGACACTCGCCGCAGAATACCCAGCCTCTGACCTGCTCTTGTTGCCACAGTATTTATGTGGCTGGTCCAGTTAAGTTTCTGGTCAATGGTGACCCCCACAATGTTGATGGTGGGGGATTCGGCGATGGTAATGCCGTTGAATGTCAAGGGGAGGTGGTTAGATATGCACAGCTAAGTGTGGTATTGAGCCTTACAACCAGGGAGGCTCCAGGCTCAATCACATGTTTGTACTGGAGTTAGGTGATCACAGCACGGACAAGGTGAAAGGTGTGCTACAACTGGCTTTAGTATCCCTGGGTTAGAGCAGGAAAGGAAATCGACCAGGATTCCTGCTCTTGATCACTGTCCAGTGGCCCCTGCTGTGTGCATGTGTGGATGGTGAATAAAGACAGGGGCAGGCTTAACCACAATGCCTCCCCGCAGTTAAACCACTCCTTATCTAGTCTCACACATGAGGAACAGTCATTGTATGAGCCACCAGAAGGAAGCTGTTGCCTGTTGAACTGTACCCAGCATGTGTCAGTGGCTTCAGTGTTCAGTGTCAGCCGTGGCTCAGTGGGTAGCACTCTGGGCACTGAGTCTGAAGATTGTGGGTTCAAGTCCCACTCCAGAGACTTGAGCATGTAAATGCCAGGCTCACATGTCCAGCGCAGCACTGAGGGAGTGCTGCACTGTCAGAGGTGTCATCTTTCAGATATGAAGTTTAACCAAAGCCTCATCTGCTCTCTCAGGTAGATGTAAAAGATCCCATGGCACTATTTTGCAGAAGAGCAGGAGAGTTATCCCCCAACCAACATCACTAAAACAGATTATCTGGTCATTATCACGTTGCTGTTTGTGGGAGCTTGCTGTGCGCAAATTGGCTGCCGCATTTCCTACATTACAACAGAGACTACATTTCAAAAATAATTCATTGGCTGTAAAGTGCTTTGGGGCATCCTGAGGCTGTGAAAGATGCTATATGAAAACAAGTTCTTTCAGGAGAAAGTTGGAGGTGGAATTGGAGGGAGTAAGAAAAATATAAACCCATCCTTTCCTTTCCTTAAGCTTTTTTTTTGCTTACCTTTCTTGCATCAACCAAGCTCAGAGGAGGCAGATATTCAGATACTGTTTTTTGTCAAGTGGAAAAACTAAATTAGACCAGTTTGAAAAAACAATTGTAATCAAACTACCAATTCTTAAAACCAACCACATAACATCAGCTAGAAACAAATGATTCGAACTGCATTTAACGACCGCTGCTTAATCCAGGTAACAGTTCCATTTACTTCTATCATTAGACTGTCGAATTTATCACTCGTGTGGCTGCGTTAGCAGGTTATTGCTTAATCCAAGCACAGGCCCTATTTAATGATATTAGAATTGTTAGTTCTGGAAGAACAATTGGCTGCTGTTAGGTCAAGGTGATGAGAAGGTCAAATTTCACGGTACCCTTCTGCTCAATAAATGTCTGTACGTGTTCTACAGGTTTGTCTGGGGCTACAGTCTTCACAATCTATTCTTGTGAGCGATGGACCTGATATTTGATCTTTATTAACATTGCTGTGCAATCTTACACAACATTACTCAATTGTTGTTTCTCCAGTAGAATTTTACCGTGTTGCACGCTGAATTCTCTGCTGTAATTCTGTAACTCTGCTGTTGCCTCACAGCGCCAGGGACCCGGGTTCGAATCCGGCCTCGGGTGACTGTCTGTGTGGAGTTTGCACATTCTCCCCGTGTCTGCGTGGGTTTCCTCCGGGTGCTCTGGTTTCCTCCCACAGTCCAAAAATGTGCGGGTTAGGTTGATTTGGCTATGATAAATTGACCCTTAGTGTTAGGGGGGGATTAAATATGTGGGGTTACAGGGATAGGATGGGATATGTTAGGGGGAATTAAATACGTGGGGTTACGGGGATAGGGTGGGATATGTGTCGGTGCAGGCTCGATGGGGATTCTGTGTGAGAAAGCAGGGACAGGGTACTGGATTTGGATGATCAGCCATGATCGTATTGAATGGTGGAGCAGGATCGACGGGCCGAATGGCCTACTCCTGCTCCTAGTTTCTATGTTTCTATGTAATTTTACTGCCGCAAGTTCACGTAAACACGACAGTTTCTCGACATCTAGCGCTTTGCTTGTGAGTCTTATTAAGTCATGGCTCAACTCCTTCCCTCCTCCCATCCATTTTACCCTGCCAAACATTAACTGGGAGGTCTTGTGGCAGATAAAGGACTATAAGACAGATCTGCGTTGCTTCACGGTGACTTCAACGTAAAAAAGGCAGGGATTTAGACAAAAAGGGCTTTGCTGTCCAAATCGTGCTCTTGCCCTTCACTCTCAGCACTGCTTTCAATCAGGAGGAAATAATCAAGCATTCTCTGCATTTTTTTAATTGCACCACCTAATAAATCGACAGGCCATTGTGCAGTCGGTGTGCCAGGCTTTGCATTTATACCTGAAAAGATAATCAAAGTGAATCAATTAAATTTTTTGATCATAAAAGAAATAGATTTTGTGCGAATGATGGATGAAGCCATGCCCAGCCAAGAAGCAGAAGTAAAGGTTTCCCATTGGGACTGAGCATCGAGTATGGCATCAATCACACAAGACGTATTCCTTCACTTGCAACAAGATACATAACTGTCCATTGGCTGTCTGCAGCCAATATCCCAGAGAATGCAAAGACAGTGGACTGCTAACTGGCTTAACAGCAGTTAGGAGATGATTAGAAGTAAATTCTGCTTAGTGAGCCCAATTATGCTCCCGGCTACATTCACCAAAAAAAAGATTGGCGAATTGGGGATTCTTTGAGTTACTTACCAAAGTTTTTATATTCTGATTCAAATTGAGACTGAGGCCGGGATTTTGCTCACCTCGGCGGGTCCGTGGCAGGCGACATCGGTGGTGGGTCCTAACCCCGCTGCTGGCTCCATCCCGCTCTGTAGAATGACTTTACGTTGAGTGGGCTTGTTAAGCCAGCCCAGCGCATTTCCCAGTCCAGTTAGAGGAAGCGGGACTAGTGATATCATTTGATGACGCGTCATCAGCCGGTTTCTTTAAAGGAACCATGGCCAACTTTAATTTGACATTTGTGCTGTCAGTGACAAGCACTGCACAGAGGTGCAGGGCTGCACCCAAGCTCTCCCGTGACTCCCTCCATATGCTTATGGAGGGAGTCACAGCACGCAGGGGGGTCCGCTTCCCTTCCAATTGGTGGAAAAGACCTCCCCAGGAGATCAACACAGCCTGGTTGCACATTGCAGAGGGAGGGCACAAGCAGAGTTGTGGTCAGGAGGACCTGGGTGCAGTGCCGCAAACGTTTCAATGATCTCAGTAGATCACAAAATATTAATACAAAGGCAACTTCATCCTGCTGCCTCTCATCACATCCCCATCACTCTGCCTTCCCCACCCTACTCCTGCACATCTTTACTCACACCAACTTACATAGGACCTCCACCCATCCCTCTCTATCTACATTATCACTTCACCATCTCACTAGCCACCCCTCACACTCACCCTCATCCTAGTCCAATCATACCAACTAACAACACACAAGGGTAGGCACTTGGGTCTTTTATGCAATGTTTATGTAAAGTTTCTGTTGGTGTCAAACAATGAAACCTTTATTTTCAACACTTTGTGTTCTTGGACAGATTTGTGTGCACCTTTGGCAGTGACTTAGTGAGTTGCAGTGAATGCTGAGACATAATGGTACCCCCCGCAATGGTCATGAGTGTGAAAGGAATGGCTTGGGCATTGTAGGGATGCTTTATGGTGTTGGTGTGGGGTGGTGCCAACCTGGCATATCATGTGGAAGCCAGGCTGTACAGCAGTCAAGTGAAGTAAATCTGTCCATGGTGAGGCCATCCCTGGCTTCCCGGGCAGCAATGTGGTTGGGTGCTGATGCCCTGTGTCCTGTGCAGCATCAGATGATTGCGGAGAAGGTTAGTGCTGTTGTTGGTGCTGCTGGTGTGCCTGGTGATGATGATGTTGGGGCTGATCGTGGTGGGATTCTGAGGACCAAGGTGAGAGAGTATAAAGGAATAGATGGCAGGTGAAGTAGAGATGACAGAAGCGATCTGTCAATGGTGGGAGAGGTAATGAAGTCAGCCTGGATGGAAACTTGTGTAAAGACTTGCAGCATCCTGAATCTGTAGTGGAAATGCAGTTTAGAGAATCTAGTGGTAAAGGGAACATTTCTCAATCAGCTGGGAGCTTAGACTGTACATTTGAAGCTGTCAACTCATCAGCTGATTCAATGGTCACTGACCTCCCGCCTCAGCTTCACAGACGAGGTCTAGGCACAGCGGGAAACCGGTGGGCAACCTGTCAAATCCAAAAAGCTGGGGGATAAAAACCATTGATAAGTGGCTGTAAACAAGCCACTAATGATATTAATTGCCTCCCCTGCTGCTGCCTGTCGGGTCAGCTCAGCACTGGCAGACCCAACGTCAGGAAAATCCAGTGTGCGCATTTTGACAGTGGGGTCCTGAGCCGCTTTCAATCATTTTATATTTAACAGCTGACCCACCACCCATCCCATCCACTGAGTGCCAGCAAAATTCCGGCCATAGACTTATTGGCCCGGATTTTGCTGTAATAATAACAGCGAGGCTATCAGCGCTCGCCCTTATTACAGGGTAAATCTGACAACAACTTCTGACATCCGCACATACGCAGTTAAATGTGGAAATCCAGAAGTTGCTGTCAAAGATACCCTGCCCCTCCACAGGGTGTGCTGTTGCCAGTCCTCGCTGATAGACTCGGCCCTGAAATCACTGTAATGACGTGAACTTAGGGTAATTGCCCATTCATTCAGCACTAAAGAGGGTTGAAAAGTTAGGGCTGGTGCATTTAGGAGTAAGTGAGTTTTTAAATAGTGTAATAAGTGATAATTACTACTGAACAACCTCTCTGGCCCTGAAAAAATGATTTTACAAGTGTGGAGTCTCATTCCCTCAGAAGAAAATTAACGTTGCAGATTTTTAAAAAATATATATATTTTTTGACTTTTTCTGTTTGTCTCTTTTATCTCTCTCCTTTTATCTTATCTGTATTTCCCAATCTTATTTCGCTTCCTGTACATGATTTAAATGTAATTTCTAATTCCTGTTTTATTACTTCCTGGTTTACTGTCTGCGTGGCTCAGTGAGGATTCTTCAATCTGATTGGTTGAAGAGCCTCGCTGTTATTTTCTCTGTTCACAGATGCCACAGATCCCCTGTAGAGGGCGCTGCACTGAAACAGACGCCAACTTAGTGGAAATCGCTGCTAACAAGCCCACGAAAAGTCTCTGGGCGACTGTACGCAAGGTAAACGGCGAAACCCGTTCCCTCGCAGCTGAGAGCAAAATCCAGGCCATTTTATTTTTAACCAAACCAAGCAATGTTGTTCACTTAATTTATCTTTTTAAAGAGAGGATTTTTTTTTATAAACTGCTCGTTAACACAAGTTGTTATTATTACTATTTTTCTTCCCTATAAATGTTCTCCATATCTATTTTGCATGCATGTTATGAAAGATTTGTTGCCTGTTCACCCTCCTTCGTGAAAGTCTTACAATTTCCAAAATTCTGTCATAGCGCGAATTCTACTTTTATTAATGCATTCAGCGAGAGGACACCTTGCATTATGGCCATGAAACACTTCATAGCTTCATTTTCAAAAATGTTGCTTTTAAAAGCTTTTCCACAAGGTATTGCCGGCATGCACCTGTTGGGTCAAATGGCCTGTTTCTGTGCTGTAAATACTATGTAATACGTAATACATTCAGTACAATTGGGTTATCAAGGGTAATGCTGATAGGGTTGTTGACCAGATTGGACCACACAACGATATCAGAAAATATCACTTGTATTGCTTGATGATCAAGCAGAATCATAGAATCATAGAAAATTACAGCACAGAAGGAGGCCATTCAGCCCATCATGTCCGTGCCGGCCGAAAAAGAGCTATCCAGCCTAATCCCACTTTCCAGCTCTTGGTCCGTAGCCCTGTAGGTTACGGCACTTCAAGTGCATATCCAAGTACTTTTTAAGTGCGGTGAGGGTTTCTGCCTCTACCACCCTTTCAGACAGTGAGTTCCAGACCCCCACCACCCTCTGGGTGAAAAAAGCTCTCCTCAACTCCCCTCTAATCCTTCTACCAATTACTTTAAATCTATGCCCTCTCTGTTAATGTGCCATGAAGGGTTAAACACTCATTTTATATTTCAGATTCTGCCATAAAAAGAAAGACTAGCATTTCTACAGCGCCTTTCACAACCTCAGGATGTCCCAAAGCGCTTTACAGCCATTGAAGTACTTTTGAAGTGTAGTCACTGTTGTAATGTAGGAAACACGGCAGCCAATTTGTGCACAACAAGATCCCACAAATAGTAATGTGATAATGACCAGATAATCGTTTTTTTAAGTGATGTTGATTGAGGGATAAATATTAGCCAGGACACCGGGGAGAACTCCCCTACTCTTCTTCATACCATGGGATCTTTTACGTCCACCTGAGAGGGCAGACGGGGCCTCGGTTTAACGTTTCATCCAAAAGCCGGCACCGCCGACAGTGCAGCGCTCCCTCAGCACTGCACTGGAGTGTCAGCCTAGATTTTTGTGCTCAAGCCTCTGGAGTGGGACTTGAACCAACAACCTTTTGACTCAGAGGTGAGAGTGCTACCAACTGAGCCATGGCTTTAGCGTTCATAGATTTCATAACTGATATTAAAATGCATTAACAAGTCTATCAATGATAAAATCTGGCTGGAGGTGTAATCACAAAGATAAGTACAGATGAGGGAGGCCATATACCCAACAAAATGCACCACCTTAGATTTACTAACATTAGATTGACCGCCCCTTGACATTCAATGGCATTACCGAATCCCTCACCATCAATATCCTGGGGGTCACCATTGACCAGAAACTGAACTGGACCAGCCACATAAATACTGTGGCAACAAGAGCAGGTCAGATGCTAGGTATTCTGTGGCGAGTGTCTCACCTCCTGACTCCCCAAAGCCTTTCCACCATCTACAAGGCACAAGTAAGGAATGTGATGGAATACTCTCCACTTGCCTGGATGAGTGCAGCTCCAACAAATCTCAAGAAGTTCAACACCATCCAAGACAAAGCAGCCCGCTTGATTGGCACCCCATCCACCACGTTAAACATTCACGCCCTCCAGCACTGGCGTACCGTGGCTGCAGTGTGTACCATCTACAAGATGCACTGTTGCAACTCGCCAAGGCTTCTTCGGCAGCACCTCCCAAACCCACGACCTCTACCACCTAGAAGGACAAGGGCAGCAGGCGCATGGGAACACCACCACCTCCAAGTTCCCCTCCAAGTCACACACCATCCTGACTTGGAAGTATATCGCCGATCCTTCATCGTCGCTGGGTCAAATTCCTGGAACTCCCTCCCTAACAGCACTGTGGGAGTACCTTCACCACAAGGCCTGCAGCGGTTCAAGAAGGCAGCTCACCACCACCTTCTCAAGGGCAACTAGGGATGGGCAATAAATGCTGGTCTTACCAGCGACGCCCACATCCCATGAACGAATAAAAAAAAATTGTATCAGCCACTTTTTTTCCCGTTCCACCAGCTTATCAATATACCTTTGCAACTTCCTTTGGAATTATTTACTGTACCTCCTATTTTAGTAATATCTGCAAATTTGGACACCACTCCCTCTAGTCCTATATCCAAATCATTGATGTATACAGTAAATATAAGTGATCTCAGAACAGAAACCTGTGCAACACCACTACCCACTTCCAACCACACTGAAAGTCTGCCCTTAACTCCTACTCTCTATTTCCTCCCTTCTAAACAGCTTATAATCAAATTTGCTATCCGCGTCCCAATTCCATACTCCCTAATCTTCTCCAATAGTCTCTTGTGTCATATCCTGTTAAAGACTTTCTGATAGTCCGTGTACTCCACATTCACTGCATTTTCCCCATCTACCTCATTGGTTAAGTCTTCAAAGAACTCGATCAGCTTTGTGAAGCGTGATCTTCCTTTCTGAAAACTGTGGCTTTTAATTGTTTAAACACAAATAACCTCTCCAGCAATCCATTTTTTGTCATGTATATGCATTAAATTTAATGTCATATTCCACCTTGGCATCAGCTCTTTTAAAGACTTCTGCGTAAAATGGCTTCCTTGTGCGTTTTCAGTTGTTTCTGTTTGGATTCATTTATTGAAATCAAGATTAAATTAGTGTATTCACTGGCAAATTAGGCATGTTTTGATCCCTATTCAACTGCTTTGGTTGAGAAAAGTGAATTACAAAAAATTAACAATTACTTGAAATCAGATTACAGAATTTGTGCTCTCGTCTGGTTCATGAATGATGCAATTCAACATCACTCTGTGGTTTATATTTAGATAAGTGAATGCATCTTTTTGTGTATTCTCTGAATCTTCAGTCAAAGAAATGTAATGAAAGAAAAACCTGAAAATGTGAACCCCTGGAGAAAGAAAGAACTTGCGTTTCTATAGCACCTTGCATGGCCACAGGACACCCCAATGAAGTACTATTGAACTACAGGCCAGAATTTTCCGAGGGGTCAGCGGGCGGGATCGGTGGCGGGTCAGGTGGGAAAGTGTTTTTTTCCCCACAGCGGGTCGGGACCCCACTGAGAACCCTCCGCCACGTGCCTTTCCCAATGTCGGGTCTGTCAGCGCTGAGCAGACCCGACACGCAGCGGCGGGGGAGGCAATTAAGCTCATTATGACATCACTAAGAATACATTTTAGCTTACCTTTTGACTTTACGTGCTTGCCCAAGGGGTTCTCGTTGCTCAGGGATCACATCTGTTCAGCTGAGGTGGGAGATGAATAGCCATTGAATCAGCTAATCACTTGACAGCTTGAAATGTGCTATAAAAGCTCCCGCCTCACAGCTCTTCACTTTCCAAGCTCAAAAGCTGTTGCTTACTGTATTTGGAACACAGATTGAGCTTTATGCAGGTTGCAAGTGTTTGGAGCAAACTCTCTATCCAGTGTCATCTCATTGGAATAGCCTCTCTCACCACAGATCGCTTCTGTCATCTCAATTTCACCTGCCATCTATTGCATCAACATGGGTGCGCTTTATACTCTCTCACCTTGGTCCTGAGAATCCCACCACGATCAGCTCCAACACTAGCAGCACCAGGCACACCAGCAGCACCAACAACAACACCAACCTTCTCCGCAATCAACTGATGCTGCATAGGATAGAGGGCATCACCACCCGACCACATTGCTGCCCGGGAGGCCAGGGTTGGCCTCACCATGGCCAGATTTACTTCACTTAATGCTGTACACCCTGGCTGCCACATGATGCGCCAGGTTGGCCCCACCCCACACCAACACCATAAAGCATCCCTCCAATGCCCAAGCCATTCTTTTCACACTCATGACCATCGTGGGGGGGGGGGGGACCATTATGTCTCACCATTCACTGCAACTCACTAAGCCACTTCCAAAGGTGCACACAAATCTGTCCAAGAACGCAAAGTGTTGAAAATAAAGGTTTCAATGTTTGACACCACATTAACATAAACTTTACATGAACATTGCATAAAACACCCAAGTGCCTACCCTTGTGTGTTGTTAGTTGGTATGATTGCACTAGGATGAGGGTGAGTGTGAGGGGTGGCTAGTGAGATGGGGAATGTGATAATATAGATACAGAGGGATGGGTGGAGGCCCAAGGTATGTTGGTGTGAGTAAGGATGTGCAGGAGTAGGGTAGGGAAGGCAGAGTGATGGGGATGTGATGAGAGGCACAGCAGGATGCGGTTGAGTGTAGCTTTGTACTAACATTTCGTGATCTACTGAGATCATTGAAAGGTTTGCAGCACTGCACCCAGGTCTTCCTGACCACATCCCTACTTGTGCCCTCCTCTGCAATGTGCAACCAGGCTGTGTTGATCTCCTGGGGAGGTCTCTTCCACCCATGGGAAGGGAAGAGGACCTCCCTGCGTGCTGTGACTCCCCCCTTAAGCATATGGAGATAGTCATGGGAGAGCCTGGGTGCAGCCCTGTGCCTTTGTGCAGTGATTGTCAGTGTTTGCAGCAACTCAATGCTGTAGAACACTGAAAGCACAAATGTCAAAATAAATTTGGCCATGGTCCCTTTAAGGAAACCAGCTGATGACGCGTCATCAAATGACGTCACCAGACCCGCTTCCTCTAATTGGACCGGGAAACACGTTGCGTGGGCTTAACAAGCCCAATCAATGGAAATTCATTTCAGACAGCGGGATGGAGCCAGCAGCAGGGTCAGGACCTGCCACTGACCCACCGAGGTCAGCAAAATCCCCGCCATAGTCACTGTTGTAATGTAGGTAAATGTGGCAGTCAATTTGCACAGAGCAAAGTCCCACAAACAGCAAATAATCTTTTTTTAGCGATTTTGGTTAAGGAATAAATATTGGACGGGGCGAACTCCCCTGCTAATCTTTGAATAATGGTAAATCAGAAAGTACTGATTAGGTGACAAAATACTAGTGCTTTAAAAGCTTGAAAGAAAGAACAAACCTTCAATTATATGGCGTCACTCATGTCATTAGGACGTTTCAAAGTGTGTCACGTCCAATGCTACGGTTAGTCGCCAAGGAATTTCAGAAAGGGACCTGAAGTAAGCTGTAGGCCGCCGATTTGCTTAGGCAGTTTCAAGCAGGCACCTTGGACAACTACAGACAGCCCTAACCAATATGGCGTGCAACGCCTCCCCCGGTGCAACCTAGCGCGTGCCTGCCGCATGCCATATTGACCCCTGCGTCGCCTGTTTTACGGGCGAAAAAACGGACGCAGTGCAATCGAATTTCTAGGTCCAAATTGCTTCATTATTTTCTTGTATACGAAAGCCTGTCATTATCATTAAAAGCTCAGATCCGACACTTCCTAGCCCGCAGTACATCTGCCAGAAGTGTGATTGACTTTCATCAGTCCACTTGTGGCAGATGTACTGGGTCAAAATCCTGGAACCCCCCTCCCCAACAGCGCTGCGGGAGTACCTTCAGCACACGGACTGCAGCGGTTCAAGAAGGCGGCTCACCACCACCTTCTCAAGGGCAATTAGGGATGGGCAATAAATGCTGGCCTTGCCAGCGACGCCCACATCCCATAAACGAATTTTTAAAAAACATCAACGAGGGTGGGGAGCGGAAAGGCAGAGCGGGGAGGAGGAGGAGAAAGGGGAGCATTCCTGTCTTGCAGCCAAATAATCGAACAAGCCAGTTGAAGCTGATTAATTGGAATGCCCCAAATGCAAATGGAATTGTCCCATTTATTAGTCCGTTCCATTAATCAAACCTCATCAGTACTGATTTAAATACATTCATAATCAATTGGTGTCCATGTTCTCATTAACTAGCATCAACCGTGCTAGGTTTCAGGTGAGTGTGCGTCCCTTTTAAACAGGTTGACAGGACTGCTCTACAATCTGAAGGCACATTTATACTTCAGCCCCACAGGATCATTTGAATCGAACCTACCAAGGTTTATAATCACAGAACCACGGTTGACCAATTTAGTTCGGGTTGTATTAAATTACTGGCTCAATGGCTGCACCAGGTTTTCCAGCGCCATAGAAAATATCTGGGGATTTGCAACAGATGTTTATAACGGCCCAATTGGGTCTCCTGCCTTTTCAGTGAAGGTCAACTCCCACATCAAGAGGAGAGACTCTGCCCCACCAAAGGAGTAAATTGCTCCATGCCTTTTTTATACTTGTCGACTTAACCAGTTAAGGGGAAGCAGCAGCAAAGTCACAGCGTGCTGGAAACTTAATTACCTGCACTCCCATTATCTGCATTCTCAATTATCTGCGAGATTGTTCCTGGGAGTCTGGAGACCGGTGGGAGTTGGGACTTCACGTCAGGAGACCTGCGGGGTCATTCCATTTGTCAAGTCGATGATGAGGTGTGTGGCGCCTGGAACGCTCGGCTAATACTATGAAGGAGGAACGCGTGGGCCTGGGGCACTTTTTTTTTTAAAACAGAAATCTTTTAAAAGGAATAATTTAAAGCTGCTGAGATAAAATCAAAGGCTTTAAACGCACTGAGGTAGAAATCGGTATGCGTTGCGCCCATTATTCGGGCGTAAATCATACCAATTTAGCAGTGGGGCTGCCTGCGCAGATGTTGGTCCCACTGCTAAATTTCTAATTTTTGTTTACAAACAGGCGTTATGCCCCTTTAATATGTAAATTAGGGGTCTAACTCCTGTTGAAGGACCCCATCAAGAAATTTGTTGCCGATGAGAGGAGCAGGCCAGCACCAGGCCTGTCCCGCTTAGGATTCTTCAGCAGCTGCCAATGGGAGGTAAGTTTTTTTTAATTAAAAAAAATAGATGTTTTCATGATAAAAACTTTCCTGCGGAGCCGGGAGAAGAAGGAACGGTCCCCGACTTCAACCCGTAGCCCGCTCCAACAAATCCCCTCCTGCCCAGGACTTACCTGAGGGGCCACTGCCAGCAAGGTCGGCAGCCTTGGGACAGCCGCCTGCGGAGGCATGAGCAGCGCTGGCAGCTGTAAACCTTTCTCTTACTACTGTTCGGACTTCGAGAATTACGAATAAGCGTAACAATGACAGACAAAAATGAGAAGTCGCACAACACCAGGTTATAGTCCAACAGATTTATTTAAAATTACAAGCTTTCGGAGCTATCGATCGCCCCTTCTTCAGGTAAAGTTACAATGAGTGAATCTACAAAAGTTCACATAATATAAACACAGAAAATGCAGAGATACAATCTTTCCTTACATCAAAGACACACCAAGAGCACAGCCAAGACAATGAGATGTGTCCCAGGGGGTCCAACGTGTCAAATCCTGCTGTCTGCATATCCTCTCCATATCCCTTCCTCTCTCTCCGTCCTTTTTGGGTTTGTTTTTTGTGTTTGTTTTTTTGTGTTTGTTTTTTAAAAACTGGAAAGACAGACAACGATGTCAAGTCACGTTCTGTAGCGTGACATGAACGCGATATCCCTATTGAGGCCGTCCTCATGAGTGCGGAACTTGGCTATCAGTTTCTGCTCGATGATTTTGCGTTGTCGTGTGTCTCGAAGGCCGCCTTGGAAAACGCTAACCCGCAGATCCGAGGCTGAATGCCCTTGACTGCTGAAGTGTTCCCCGACTGGGAGGCAACCATCCTGCCTGGCGATTGTTGCGGGGTGTCCGTTCATACGTTGTCTCAGTGTCTGCATGGTCTCGCCGATGTACCATGCTCTGGGGCATCCTTTCCTGCAACGTATCAAGTAGACAACGTTGGCCGAGTCACATGAGTATGTACCATGTACCTGGTGGGTAGTGTCCTCACGTGTGATGACGGTATCTGTGTTCATGATCTGCAAATGTCTTGCAGAGGTTGCCGTGGCAGGGTTGTGTGGTGTCGTGGTCGCTGTTCTCCTGACAGCTGGGTAATTTGCTGCGAACTATGGTACTTTTGAGGTTAGGCGGCTGCTTGAAGGCGTCATCACACGTGAGGACACTACCCACCAGGTACATGGTACATACTCATGTGACTCGGCCAACGTTGTCTACTTGATACGTTGCAGGAAAGGATGCCCCAGAGCATGGTACATCGGCGAGACCATGCAGACACTGAGACAACGTATGAACGGACACCGTGCAACAATCGCCAGGCAGGATGGTTGCCTCCCAGTCGGGGAACACTTCAGCAGTCAAGGGCATTCAGCCTCGGATCTGCGGGTTAGCGTTTTCCAAGGCGGCCTTCGAGACACACGACAACGCAAAATCATCGAGCAGAAACTGATAGCCAAGTTCCGCACTCATAAGGACGGCCTCAATAGGGATATCGGGTTCATGTCATGCTATAGAACGTGACTTGACATCGTTGTCTGTCTTTCCAGTTTTTAAAAAGCAAACACAAAAAAACAAACACAAAAAACAAACCCAAAAAGGACGGAGAGAGAGGAAGGGATATGGAGAGGATATGCAGACAGCAGGATTTGACACGTTGGACCCCCTGGGACACATCTCATTGTCTTGGCTGTGCTCTTGGTGTGTCTTTGATGTAAGGAAAGATTGTATCTCTGCATTTTCTGTGTTTATATTCTGTGAACTTTTGTAGATTCACTCATTGTCACTTTACCTGACGAAGGGCGATCGATAGCTCCGAAAGCTTGTAATTTTAAATAAATCTGTTGGACTATAACCTGGTGTTGTGCGACTTCTCATTTTTGTCCACCCCAGTCCAACGCCGGTATCTCCGCATAATGACAGACAAGTATGTGATCAATAAAATTGGTCTTTATTCACACTATAGTTCAAAATTCAAGTGTACAATCGCAATTAATATGCGCCCAATTTACCCATACATACAAGTACTTCCCAGCAACTTACACGCTACCTCTGGGCGATTTATATTCCAAGGCAACTGTACATAAAAGTACCCCTTTCAACAATATCTAAGCTCTATGTCTGACTTTCATACATACTCCTTTATCTCTGGGTGATCGGTCCAGGAGAGTTGTAAGTCGAAACATAGACTGGCCAGCTTTCTCTGTTTGTCTGTTCTTCCGTTCTGTCTCCTTTGTTCCTTCTGTGTTCTGAATTTCCCGCCTATGGGTCACTCTTTGTAGGGCCTTTCTGCCGGCCCCACTCGCATATCACTGTCTGCCTCCCTCTGATAGGTCAGTTTCACAGCAAACCTTCCCTGATTGGAGATCCTTCCGCACGACACGTTCATGTTCCTGTGAGGTGTGTGGGGGCGGGACTTCCTTGTCAACCCCAGTGTCTCCTTCCTGTCCATGTGGCCTTTCAAACAAAGGACCATGTGCTGACCACCAGGCAAAGGACCCCCTGCTGACTTCCGCCATTTTGTCTCTTCACAAACAAAGACCACTTGCTGATTTCCTACATTTTGAATCCGCCTGTAACCATTTCACAATTCATTCTGAACTTCAATCTCCACATGGTAGCAGCGGTTTTATTACAATTTTTAGAATCTTACACAGCTCATGGCAAATGTGCTAATGAGGCCCGAGGACCAGTTTCCATCGACGCTCAGCCCTCTCGGGTTCTGGCACGCGCGGAGCCGAGTCTGGGCCCGAGACGGGGCCCAAGCCAAAATCTGCACCCTTGTGCTTTCTCAAATTTATACCTTTCAGCAATTTCTGTTGAAGCCAATTTTTTTTTTTATATTGTGCATCAACGTTTGTATCCTGGAGTGGATTGCATTGGAATTTTACCAAGTCACTTTATGTTGACTGAGCTGCTTTCACCAGCAGTCAGAGGTGCAAGCCACTCATGGACAGAAAGTCCGAAGCAATGGAAGATCCAGCATGTGAATGCCAAGAATGGTCTGAAGCAGGTCCAATTAACAGACGCAAAAGCATATGCTTGGATCTCCTGATTTGTTGTTTTCCAATCCAAATTTAGGGACTTTAAATGATCTGCTAATTTTGATTATCCAAGGTGAGGGATTCCTCCATTACTGTGGATAATTGAGTCTCTGCTGTAAATTGAATTTGCCACTGTAAAAAGAAAGACTTGCATTTATATAGCACGGTTTACAACTTCAGGGCATCCCAAAGCACTTTACGGCCAATGAAATACTTTTTGAAGTGTAGTCACTGTTGTAATGTAGGAAATGCGGCAGCCAATTTGCGCACAGCAAGCTCCCACAAACAGCAATATGATAATGACCAGATCATCTGTGGTGTCGGTTGAGAGATAAATTTTGGCCAGGACACCGGGGGTTTGGGGGGTGGGGCTGGGGGGGCAGGGGGAGCTCCCATGCTCTTCTTCGAAATAGTATCATGGGAGCTTTTACATGTGTCTGAGAGGGCGACAGGGCCTCGGTTTAATGTCTCATCCAAAAGACGAGACCTCTGACACTGCAGCACTCCCTCAGTACTGCACTGGAGTGTCATGAACATAGGAACAGGAGTCGGCCATTCAGCCCCTCGAGCCTGTTCCGCCATTCATTGTGATCATGGCTGATCTGTGACCTAACTCCATATACTCGCCTTTGCCCCATATCCCTTAATACCTTTGGTTAACAAAAATCTATCAATTTCAGATTTAAAATTAACAATTGATCTAGCATCAATTGCCGTTTGTGGAAGAGAGTTCCAAACTTCTGCCACCCTTTGTGTGTAGAAGCGTTTCCTAATTTCACTCCTGAAAGGTCTGGCTCTAATTTTTAGACTATGCCCCCTAGTCCTAGAATCCCCAACCTGCAGAAATCGTTTCTCTCCATCTACCCTATCTGTTCCCCTTAGCCTAGATTTTGGTGCTCAAGTCCCTTGAGTAGAACCCACAACCTCTGACTCAGAGGTGAAGGTGCTTCCTTCTTCTTCTTAGGCAGTCCCTCGGAACCGAGGATGACTTGCTTCCACATTAAAAATGAGTTCGCAGGTGACTGATGAGTCCAATGCGGGACCTACAGTCTCTGTCACAACTGAGCCACGGCTGACACCAATTAGTATACATAGGACTTCAGTTTACAAAGGACTTGACTATTGATTTTAGTGCCTCATTGGAAGTATTAAAGAAGAAAATATTAATGAACTTAAAAAAAAAATCCAATTCATCATTCAGCAATTTACTTTGGCAGTGAACAATGCTAACAATTATATTGAACATTCAAGCAGAAAGATGGTATTTAGATGCACATTATCAATATTACACTTTTTCTGTTCACCATAATTTAATCGTTGACTTCTGTTAAGCATAAATGGAATTTTAGGAATTAGAATGATGCCTAAAAGGTGGCCCATTTTTTGAGGGATTTTGATTCAATTGTTGTTTCACGTCTAGCAAATAACAAGGGTATCAATTGTCTTTTGCGGAAGAGAGTTCCAGAATTCTACCACCCTTTTTGTGTAGAAGTGTTTCCTAATTTTGTACGTGACATTAGCGGGAAAACCTGAACGATCAATGTATAGACACAATCCCAAAGAACATGCCATGAGGAATACGCTGCAATTGGCAAAGGAAATTATATAGCCATTTTGTCTGTTACAACATATTAATAAATTTCCTGCAAAATGGAGTGTAGGAAATGCTAGACAAATTATTGAGGGAAGCCTGCCCTAACTAATGACTCTTCAGTAATCACATTACTAGCCTCCCGCTGCTCTAATTTCAATTCATCAGATGTAATAATCCAAAAGTGAGAGGTTAACTGTTTGACAACCTTCAGCTACTTACTCTCTACTGCCCACACTCTTCATTTCTATCTTGTAAATGAAGAGTCTGTGAAGGAATAAGCCATATAACCTATACACTATCTTATGAAAGAATTCTGGCCTTATTAAAACATGACAAACTGGGTTTGGCAATTTAGAAACTTAACTATGAAATAGCTGTGAAAGCATTCTGGCTATTGAGATAAGAGAGTTGTTGACCCTGAATAAATAACCTTATTGAAACAGAAGGTGAGGGGCTCTGACAGGCTGACCTTTGGGAACAAAAACAATGGTTCACTATGGATAAGGTGTTCTAATTTACACTTTGTAAAGAGGCACATAAGATAAGGAACATCTGCCCTCGTAAAGATGACATCAAGTAAGGAACACCTGCCGTCACACCATTTTTATATGGTAAACTTAGAACACCTAGAGAGGAGACATGATTCTGGCTGAGGTGGCAGTAAGAGTTGCAGAGGTCGGCAGAAAAATGACTAGAGATAATTAACTTGCATCAGCAGAAAACCTTAAAGGAAATACCACTGGAAAAAGGTATAAATATTGAACTCTCAAATGGGATAACAGACTCGCTTTAATCGGGCAAAGCGATTCTCGGTTTCAGAGGCGGCTCTGTAGTCTCCAACTCTTTGTACCTCAGGGATCAAAGGTATTTGATATTGGTGGATATCCTGTAGAACACTTTAAGAACTGTAATACTGTAGTGAAGTTAAGATTTAAAAGTAAGATTCTCTGATAATAAGATCATAAGTTTTCTCTTTTTGGAACTGTTAATGTTGCGATTGACTCACCAACTGTAAATTGCATGTCGGTTCTTTAATAAATCTATATATTTTTAGAATTGTCTCACATAAGACTTTTGTATCAAAAACTCGCAAACTCAGTTTCTGTATACTCTTTGGTGAAGAGTTACAGTTCTGGGGGAGTTTTCCAGACCCTCATAATATCCGGAACGTTACAGTCTAGCTAAACTTATTAAAAGTGCTATCTGGAGGACGGTAACATTCTCGGGTTGTTCCTTTCCTTTAGGGAGAGATAGTCCGGACCTTTAGACTCAATTACGCGTCTTTAGGATTCGGCTACCTCAAACTTTAGTTGAAACTGAACGTCTGAGAAATATGCCTGATCCGAGGTAGCCCTAAAGGGGCTAGGACTAGTAAAAATCCCTTCATGCTCCTGTCACATAATTGAGTTAGTGTTTCAAATAATTGCATTTACTGTTGGATTGCACATTGAAATGTGAAGCATTTAATGGCAATATTTTCTCCCGTATCTTTAAGTGGAACATGACTGTCCTTGGGCCACGCAATCTCCAGCGGACGTTGAACGGTGGATGTCTGCCAAAATCCTCTAGGTAATCAATTCCCAATGGGGTCTGAGATTGGCAGAACCTCCGTCCACCCCAAAAGCGGCCTATGGCATCAGGAATTTCCTCAGTCCCAGCCTGCACTCCCTCCCCTCCCTCGACCCTCACCCTCCATCCAGTGAACTGGAGATCATAGATCCATACAATGATACAGCACAGAAGGAGGCCATTCGGCCCATCATGCCTGAGCCGGCTCCTTGAAAGAGCGATCCAATTAGTCCCACTCCCCCGCTCTTTCCCCATAGCCCTGCAAGTTTTTCCCCTTCAAGTATTTATCCAATTCCCTTTTGAAAGTTACTACTGAATCTGCTTCCACCGCCCTTTCAGGCAAAGCATTCCAGATCACAACAACTCGCTGCGTAATATTTTTTTCCCCATGTCGTCGCTGGTTCTTTTGCCAATTACCTTAAATCTGTGTCCTCTGCTCACTGACCCATCTGCCACTGGAAACAGTTTCTCCTTATTTATTCTATCAAAACCGTTCATGATTTTGAACACCTCTATTAAATCTCCCTTTTACCTTCTCTGCTCTAAGGAGAACAACCCCAGGTTCTGCAGTCTCTCCACATAACTGAAGTCCTGCATCCTTGGTACCATTCATAAATCTCCTCTGCACCCTCTCCAAGGCCTTGACATCCTTCCTAAAGTGTGCTGCCCAGAATTGGATACAATACTCCAGCTGGGGCCTAACCAGTGTTTTTTTTTAAGTTTAGCATAACTTCCTTGCTTTTGTACTCTATGCCGCTATGATGAACATGGGTCAGTATACGAGTCAGACAAGGGGCAGAGTGGGATCATCTGAGGTCATGGCCTGGAATACCCCAGAACCTTTTAAATTTGTCTGGTCAGCTTGGACCTCCTATAAAGGAGAGGGGGGGGCGGGGGCGATCCTCTTTTATGCCAGCACTTTGAAAGGAGCAACCCACTTCAAGATGCCCTCCAGTGCCATACGTCTCACCACACCGCCCCCCCTCCACCCCCAAGATGTGGTCGTATTGGGGTCAGTTGATGTACATGTTTTCGGTTACCCACCGAAAACATGTAAATCAACTGACCCCACCCTGAACCCAGATACTTTAGTGGGCTCAGCAGCACCTCCACCAGCGAAGCTAGCCCAAGGAGTGTAAGACGTGCAGAATTACCCCTCGCCCCGTCCGACAGGTTATAGAGTTCGGACTTGAGACTTATGAGAAATTGCACCAGACACACGGGTTCTGTCTTTAACCTTTTATTGTTCCTAAGACAGATTCAAAACCCCAACCACTACTCGAGCAGTTCACCAATAATATTACAGGAAATCATACATACAACCACCCGCCGATGATCAGGTCCAGCGTTGGTTGTAGGCCACTTCCTTTCGACTGCAGCTCTTTGAGTTGAGACGATCAGCCAGGCCGCTCCTTCCGACTGCAGTAGCTCTTCGCCTTCCGACTGCAGTGCCGATATTTTTCGTCACTGGTTTTTTTATACAGTTTTCCTTGCCTTTTTCAGTAAATCAATCATTCACAGATTGTGAGATGTTCCTTTAATGTTCGACCTGAGTTGTTGGAGCTGTCAAACTTTCACACTCACACACCTTGTGTGGCTATCCATTAGCTGCATTTATCAAAGCCCAAAATTGTTCATTCACTCATAAAAGGTTACAAAAGTGGCAGAAAACCACTTGGTTACATTTCACATGTTACGTCACATCCTGCATTTTAGAACTTCAAAGCCACCAAAAGCCGTTCTACAATCTTGTAGCCTATTTTGTTGTAGACACGAAGGGCAGAATTTTCATTGACCCGTGGAGGCGGGTTTAGAGGCGTGTGGGGGGTTAAAATTGCAGATTCGGGGGTCCCGAACGCATCTCGCCCCCAACCCGCCTCAATGCCAGTTTCACAGGAGGCGGGTACCCGACCTGTGCTGGGACCCGCCTCCCCGAGGCGGGAAGGGGATTAGTGCCAATAAATTGCCTGTTAACAGGTAGTTAACAGGCAGTTTTTTGCCTAATCCCTATTTTTAGCCCTGAAGTGTGGGCTTCCCGACATGTCCGAACCACGCCATTTTAGCGAGGCGGACCGTGGGTCTGCAGGGGTTGGAGGGGTCGATATGTCCGGTAGGCAGGTGAGTGATGGGTGCATGTGTGCAGAGGTAAGTGTGTAAGGTAAGTGTAAAGTGTGGAAAAAAGTTTTACTTACCTTAACTTCCTCCTGCAGGTGTCACCCCTTCAGGTCTCGGGAGTCAGAAATCTCACCGGCACAGAAAGCAGAATGGCCGTTGAGCTGTCAAAAACTGCAGCCTCTGCTTTTTGTTCTGCAGAGATCTCTAAATCAGCCTGAGAGGAAGGAATTAACTTAGAGGACAGATTGTCAGTGTTTGACAGCTTCAAGGAGCTGTCAAACGCTGATATTTCATCTGTCAAAAGCTCTTGACAGATGAAATGTCAATCTGTGATGTCACCTGTTGACGGGTGGCCCTTAATTGGCCTGCTGAGCTCGCTGGGCGGGCTCAACAAGGTCAATCAAGGAAAAATCGAGTGGGTTGGCCACAAGTTGATGGAGGCTGAACTACAACCCAAAAAGTGGGAGTCCGCCTCCATCACGTCCCCATTGACAAAATCCAGCCCAAAGTCTGCAAATCTAAGGGAGTTTGTTTATCTCTGTTGCCTATGGCTACCCCCTGCAGTCACAACCATGTTTGCTGCCTTTTAGTAAAGCACATCAAAGCACATGCCATGTCCACTTATCAGTGAAAGACAGTCTGTTACAATTTTATTTCACTTCGAAAAAACCTTTTGGCCTGGCAAAGCATTTTAATATACACCAAAATTAAATATTAAGGGTATGTGTATGCCTACAGGAGTATTGGGACAACACTATAGATGATGACTACCCATTTAATTTTCAAGAAAACTTCAATCAGTACCTTGACCTCTTGTCTTGAACTGATCAACTGATAAAGTGAATATTTGTGGCTGTTGAATGGGTACATACTTTTATTTTGATATTCTTTAAAATAATCTTTTGAGAGTATACAGTGATTTTTTTTTTTAATAATTGCAGGGGGCCTACTTGTATGGAGGGCAGTGGTCTCTTATCTCCACCTGTGCCTCTTGATAGTCATTTTGTGCGGAGGTCATTTTCATGCTGTAAGGGAAGATTAATAAAATCGAAACTGGCGTGTTGATTGAAAAGCTGCCATGCTTGCAGATATTGCAGGAATATTTTCCCGACGTATACTTAGGAGCTTAAAAAACCTGCCTTGCCTGTTTCAAAAAGAAAAAGTATCTTCTTGGGGCTATCTGTTATGAAAATAATGAAGTGTTCCCAGCGAAGGTCAAATTCTGGAAGGGTGGTTTGTATATTTATGCTGCTGACATTGTCCATTCACCTCCGGGTCAAGCCAATCGCAAGCCCCAGTAACAAAGTTCAAAGGGGAGAGGTCAACGCCGCAAATCGTTTTAATTCTAACATCTTAGATTTTAGTGGAAATTAGACATTTCTAAAGCCATAAAGGGCACTATGTAATGTTTGTGAATGCAGCTAAATGTTTAATTTGTGCGCTGAGCATTCTTCTGAATTTACAGCTGATAACTTCCTGTTCAACAGATTTATCTATATTGTGTGTGATAATGTCATATTCAAAACAGATTTTCTCTTTCCTGGTGGTTGTAATTGCGAGCTGAGAAACAAAATGGTTCAGTGATGTCACCTTGATCAATCTTCAGTCCTCACATTATTATAGTTCCTGTGTTAAATTATTATTTCCATTGAATTCTAAGAATTTTAACTTGTGGGACCTTGCTATGCACAAATTGGCTGCCACATTTACGTTCAAAAATGACAGTGACCACACTTGAAAATTACTTTGGGATGTCTTGAAGAGGTGAAAGGTGCTGTATAAATGCAAGTTCGTTCCTATTTAAAGTATGGCACAAATACACGATGAGAAAATGAGAGATACGATAAATCCCCAGGGCCTGATAATCTGTATCCCAGAGTACTAAAAGAGGTAGCCATGGAAATAGTGGATGCATTGATTGTCATCTTCCAAAATTCTATAGATTATGGAACAGTTCCTGCAGATTGGCGGGTGGCAAATATAACCCCACTATTTAAAAAAGGAGGGAGAGAGAAAACAGAGAACTACAGACCAGTTAGCCTAACATCAGTAGTAGGGAAAATGCTAGAGTCTATTATAAACGATGTGATAACAGGACACTTAGATAATATCAACGGGATTAGACAAAGTCAACATGGATTTATGAAAGGGAAATCGTGTTTGACAAACATACTGGAGTTTTTTGAGGATGTAACTGGTAGAATAGATAAGGGAGAACCAGTGGATGTGGTGTATTTGGATTTTCAGAAGACCTTTGATAAAGTCCCACATAAGAGGTTAGTGTGCAAAATTAAAGCACATGGGATTGGGGGTAATATACTGACATGGATTAAAAATTGGTTAACAGACAGGAAACAGAGAGTAGGAATAAATGGATCTTTTTCGAGGTGGCAGGCTGTGACTAGTGGGGTACCGCAGGGATCAGTGCTTGGGCCCCAGCTATTCACAATATATATCAATGATTTGGATGAGGGAACCAAGTTTCCAAGTTTGCTGATGACACAAAACTAAGTGGGATTGTGAGTTGTGAGGAGGATGCAAAGAGGCTTCAAGGCGATTTAGACAAGTTGAGTGAGTGGGCAAATACATGGCAGATGCAGTATAACGTGGATAAATGTGAAGTTATCCACTTCAGAAGGAAAAACAGAAAGGCAGAGTATTATTTAAATGGTGATAGATTGGGAAATGCTGATGTACAAAGGGACCTGGGTGTCCTTGTACACCAGTCACTGAAAGCAAACATGCAGGTGCAGCAAGCAGTTAGGAAGGCAAATGGTATGATGGCCTTCATTGCAAGAGGATTTGAGTACAGGAGTGAGGATGTTTTACGACAGTTGTACAGGGCCTTGGTGAGACCACACCTGGAATACTGTGTGCAGTTTTGGTCTCCTTACCTAAGAAAGGATATACTTGCCATAGAGGGAGTGCAGCAAAGGTTCACCAGACTGATTCCTGGGATGGCAGGACTGTCTTATGAGGAGAGATTGGGTCAACTCGGCCTGTATTCACTAGAGTTTAGAAGAATGAGAGGGGATCTCATCGAAACGTATAAAATTCTGACAGAGCTAGACAGACTGGATTCAGGGAGGATGTTTCCCCTGACTGGGGGTCTAGAAAAAGGGGTCACAGTCTCAGGATATGGGGTAGGACTGAGATAAGGAGAAATTTCTTCACTCAGAGGGTGGTGAACCTGTGGAATTCTCTACCACAGAAGGCTGTGGAGGCCAAGTCACTGAATATATTTAAGAAGGAGATAGATAGATTTCTAGACACAAAAGGCATCAAGGGGTATGGGGAGAGAGCAGGAATATGGTATTGAGATAGAGGATCAGCCATGATCATATTGAATGGCGGAGCAGGCTCGAAGGGCCGAATGGCCTACTCCTGCTCCTATTTTTCTATGTTCTATGTTTCTATGTTATACCCCATGCTAGCGGTGACATGGGAAGCTTTAAGCCGTTTAAGCCTGAGATGAGGAGGAATTTCTTCACTCAGAGGGTTGTGAATCTTTGGAATTCTCTACCCCAAAGGGCTGTGGATGCTGAGTCATTGAGTATTTTCAAGGCTGAGATAGATAGATTTTTGGACTCTAGGGGAATCAAGGGATATGGAGGTCAGGCGGGAAAGTGGAGTTGAGGTCGAAGATCTGCCATGATCTTATTGAATGGCAAAGCAGGCTCGAAGGGCTGTATGGCCTACTCCTGCTCCTAATTCTTATGTTCTTATGTTCTTATATAAATTTAAGTCTTTCTTTCTAAAGTACAGATTAAGAAATTAGTCGCTCTCATATTAGAATATATTTGTGAAACTGTTAAAAGTTGATCTCTATAACCTCATCTAACCCTACAACCGTCCGTCATCTCTGCATTCCTCCAATTCTGGCCTCTTGCGCATCCCCGATTTTAATCGCTCCACCATTGGCGGCCGTGCCTTCAGCTGCCTAGGCCCTAAGCTCTGGAATTCCCTCCCTAATCCTCTCCTCCTCTCGCCTCCTTTAAAACGCTCCTTAAAACCCATCTCTTTACCTATCCTAATATCTCCTTGTGTGGCTCGGTGTCAAATTTTGTCTGATAACCGCCCCTGTGAAGCTCCTTGGGAGGTTTTACTGCCTTAAAGGTGCTATATAAATGCAAGTCGTTGTTGTTGGATTTTACTGAGTGCTGCAGCCGGTCGAGGAATAAGTAAGATATTGTGCAGTTAAACATGCAAAGGGGTAAAAAGCCTGAAGCTACGATATTAAAATGGAGGCGGGGCTCTCTAATTATTACAGCCGTACCGAAAGATTGGAGTTGCTTTGAGATATCAGCTTCTCGTAACTATAGCAACACATTCTAATAGAAACCAAACTGCTAAAAGTCTGAGGAAGAAAGCATTTAGCAGCCTGAGAAAAAAAACAAAAGTAGCATGTCAGCCAAATCTGATTGCGAGTTTCCACGAACAGTTGGACATGGTATTCAAATATTTGACTGAACTCTTTGTTGAATAGTTAATTGCTTCACGCATTGTTACTCACTTATGGTGCAGGCCTGTGTTGTTGCTTCCACGGCAGCTGGGTTGTGGCTGGCTGGCTCCTTCTCATTCGAAATAAGCCATTTGTGCTCGAATCTGATACACGAACGTACAACGAGCATATCGAGATGTGACCGAATAGAGGAAATACAACAACAACAACAACAAAAAATCACATTTAAATGGTGATTCTTCTGCCACGCGCTCAGCTATTGATCAATAGCCTTAAGGTCTGGAGTCTGATCCAAATATATTCCATTACTCAGTTGATATAATCAAAAACAGATTGTTATCTGGTTTGCAATTTTTAATACTGAATGATAAATCGTTTCTCCAGCTAACAACTGATTTAGTAATAAATAAAGGGACCACAGCAGGGTTTGCGTTGATAGCTGATGTATGATTACAAACCTATTTTAAACTATCAGTTAACGTGATGCTGTATTTCTATGGTTCCTCATGTCATCAAGGAGAAATCAGAGGCTGTATCTCCAAAACAGCAAGAAATGACTAACAACAGCCTTTGCTGTCTCAATGCTTGCCAAGGTCTCCATATGATGAGCGCCATATACATAAAGTTACTGATAATCACTGTACATCAGGTGGTGCTGTTCTTGGAATCTACGTCCAAGACAGCATTTGGCTGAGTCCTCGCAACAGTTTACAGGAACGGCAGCGTTGTGGTACTGTCACTGGATTAGTAATCCAGAAGGCCCTGGACTAATGATCCAGAGATGTGAGTTCAAATCCCACCATGGCAGCTGGGGAATTTAAATTCAGTTAATTAAATAAATCTGGAATTAAAAGCTAGTATTAGTAATGATAACCATGAAACTATCGGATTGTCATAAAAACCCATCTGGTTCACGAATGTCCTTTAGGGAAGGAAATTTGCCGTCCTTACCTGGTCTGGCCTATATGTGACTCCAGACCCACAGCAATGTGGTTGACTCTTAACTGCCCTCTGAAATGGCCTAGCAAGCCACTCAGTTGTAGCTAACAGCTACGAAACATAATGGGCCAAAAATTTGGCACTTGCCGGGTGAGTACGCGCTGTGTACTCACCCATAAGGCCTCCTGAAGTGCCGGTTTCCTGCATACGTGGGAAACCGGAACTTCCGGTCTTGTGCATGGAGGGGTTCAGAGGTGAACCGCATGCGCGGGAGAGGCTGCGCGCACGCAGCGAACTTAGTTTGTTTTTCAGGTTTCTCCGGGAGGGTAAGTATGGAAGAAGCTGCGCTTTTAAAAAGGAGGCGCAAGACCCGTTTTCAACAAGGTAAGTGGTTAATTAATTACAATTTAAAATATTTTTCAACAGGTTTATCTTTTATAGATACTTTAAAGAAAGGTAAGTTTATTTTTAGCACTGTTAAAAAGTATTTTAATTTTTTCAAAAATTTAAATTTTTGTTTAAAGTAGTTAATTTATTTAACTTATAGTTATTTTAAAAATGTGATTTTAAAAAAAATTATTTGAAGTTTAGGTGTTGTTTTGGGGCCGATTTCAATTCATAGATTTGACAGGTCAAACTATGAATGAAAGATGGTCTGCTGCCATTGGCTCTCCATGGCCCACGTGATCCCAGGGGACGCATCGCACTAACTACGCCCCTGGGATACACAAGCACTGCGCGCCGGCAGCTGCAGGAGGCCCAGGAACTGAAGTCCCCGTGGGCCCAGAGGTCAACGGCAGGCGCGGTAGGTAGGTGCGCGCGGGATCCTTGCACCCGCGGGAAGCCAGGGAGCCTAATTTCTGGGCCAATAAGAATGAAACCGGATGGACCACCCGGCATCGACCTCAGCAAAGGCACACCCAGCCCAGTCGGCCCTGCAAAGTCCTCCTCACCAACATCTTGGGGACTTGTGCCAAAATTGGGAGAGCTGTCCCACAGACTAGTCAAGCAGCAGCCTGACATAGTCATACTCAAGAATCATACCTTTCAGCCAATGTCCCAAACTCCTCCATCACCATCCCTGGGTATGTCCTGTCCCACCGGCAGGACAGACCCACCAGGGGTGGTGTCACAGTGGTATACAGTCGGGAAGGAGTGGCCCTGGGAGTCCTCAACATTGACTCCGGACCCCATGAAGTCTCATGGCTTCAGGTCAAGCATGGGCAAAGAAACCTCCTGCTGATTACCACCTACCACCCTCCCTCAGCTGATGAATCAGTACTCCTCCATGTTGAACACCACTTGGAAGAAGCACTGAGAGTAGCAAGGGCACAGAATGTACTCTGGGTGGGGGACTTCAATGTCCATCACCAAGAGTGGCTTGGTAGCACCACTACTGACCGAGCTGGCCAAGTCCTGAAGGACATAACTGCCAGTCTGGGCCTGCGACAGGTGGTGAGAGAACCAACATGAGGGAAAAACCTACTTGACCTCGCCCTCACCAATCTAGCTGTCACAGATGCATCTGCCCATGACAGTATTGGTAGCAGTGACCTCCGCACAGTCATTGCGGAGACGAAGTCCCGTCTTCACACTGAGGACACCCTCCATTGTGTTGTGTGGCACTACCACCGTGCTAAATGGGATAGATTCAGAACAGATCTAGCAGCTCAAAACTGGGCTTCTGTGGGGCAGCAGCAGAATTGTATTCCACCACAATCTGTAACATCATGGCCCGGTATATCCCTCACTCTACCATTACCACTAAGCCAGGGGACCAACCCTGGTTCAATAAGGAGTGTCGAAGAGCATGCCAGGAGTAGCAGCAGGCATACCTAAAAATGAGGTGCCAACCTGGGGAAGCTGCAACACAGGACTACATGCATGCTAAAAAGCAGAAGCATCATGCTATAGACAGGGCTAAGCGATCCCACAATCAACGGATCAGATCAAAGCTCTGCTGTCCTGCCACATCCAGCCGTGAATGGTAGTGGACCATTAAACAACTAACGGGAGGAGGAGGCTCCATGAATATCCCCATCCTCAATGATGGTGGAGCCCAGCACGTGAGTGCAAAAGACAAGGCTGACGCTTTGCAACCATCTTCAGCCAGAAGTGCCGAGTGGATGATCCATATCGGCCTACTCCTGAGGTCCCTACCATCACAGAAGTCAGTCTTCAGCCAATTCGATTCACTCCACATGATATCAAGAAACGGCTGAGGGCATTGGATACAGCAAAGGCTATGGGCCCCGACAACATCCCGGCTATCGTGCTGAAGACTTGTGCTCCAGAACTAGCCGCGCCTCTAGCCAAGCTGTTCCAGTACAGCTACAACACTGGCATCTATCCGACAATGTGGAAAACTGCCCAGGTATGTCCTGTCCACAAAAAGCAGGACAAATCCAACCTGGCCAATTACCGCCCCATCAGTCTACTCTCAATCATCAGCAAACTGATGGAAGGTGTCATCGACAGTGCTATCAAGCGGCACTTACTCACCAAAAACCTGCTCACTGATGCCCTGTTTGGGTTCCGCCAAGACCACTCGGCTCCTGACCTCATTACAGCCTTGGTCCAAACGTGGACAAAGGAGCTGAATTCCAGAGGTGAGGTGAGAGTGACTGCCCTCGACATCAAGGCAGCATTTGACCGAGTGTGGCATCAAGGAGCCCTAGTAAAACTGAAGTCAATGGGAATCGGGGGGGAAATCCTCCACTGGCTGGAGTCATACCTAGCACAAAGGAAGATGGTTGTGGTGGTTGAAGGTCAATCATCACAGCCCCAGGACATCGCTGCAGGAGTTCCTCAGGGCAGTGTCCTAGGCCCAACCATCTTCAGCTGCTTCATCAATGACCTTCCCTCCAACATAAGGTCAGAAATGGGGATGTTCGCTGATGACTGCACAGTGTTCAGCGCCATTCACAACTCCACAGATAATGAAGCAGTACATGCCCGCATGCAACAAGACCAGGACGATGTTCAGGCTTGGGCTGATAAGTGGCAGGTAACATTCGCACCACAGGCAATGACTATCTCCAATAAGCGGGAGTCTAACCACCTCCCCTTGACATTCAACGGCATTACCATCACCAAATCCTCACCATCAACATCCTGGGGGTCACTTAACTGGACCAACCACATAAATACTGTGGCAACAAGAGCAGGTCAGAGGCTGGGTATTCTGCAGCGAGTGTCTCACCTCCTGACTCCCCAAAGCCTTTCCACCATCTACAAGGCACAAGTAAGGAGTGTGATGGAATACTCTCCACTTGCCTGGATGAGTGCAGCTCCAACAACACTCAAGAAGCTCGACACCATCTAGGACAAAGCAGCCCGCTTGATTGGCACCCCATCCACCACCTTAAACATTATCTCCCTCCACCACCGGCGCACCGTGGCTGCAGTGTGTACCATCTACAAGATGCACTGCAGCAACTCGCCAAGGCTTCTTCGGCAGCACCTCCCAAACCCGCGACCTCTTCCACCTAGAAGGACAAGGGCAGCAGGCGCATGGGAACCCCACCACCTCCAAGTTCCCCTCCAAGTCATTCACCATCCTGACTTAGAAGCATATCGCCGATCCTTCATCATCGCTGGGTCAAAATCCTGAAACTCCCTACCTAACAGCACTGTGGGAGTACCTCACCACACGGACTGCAGCGGTTGAAGAAGGGGGCTCACCACCACCTTCTCAAGGGCAATTAGGGATGGGCAATAAATGCTGACCTAGCCAGCGACGCCCACATCCACAAACGAATTTAAAAAAAATTTGCTTTGCTACACATGGGAGGAAATCTCGACATTGACTTTTCTAACCTTGAATGAGCATTTCAACTTGCGCACTGGCACCTTATCTAATGAGATTCAGGCCATGCATTGAAAGAATCGATAAGTTATAGATTACATCCATAAAATTCTTCAGAAACAGCTTTATTGTTAAAAACAAAATTCAGCGGAACTTCATTGTGCTGCCATTTTGGATGCCCATTCTGACAAACCCCACATTTCTTCATTTTAAAAAAAAAATCTAATAATGTAGCTTCCTCATCGACAAACTGTAACCAGACAATTTGAAACCAAATAAACCTTGTAATAATATTTTGTCGTGCTTGGAGATTTGATCAGCATGGAAAATTCCACATTAATGGAATAACAGTCGGAAACTTGCGCAGCTTCTGCAGAAATTAAAAACAGGATTCAGCGAAGGATCTTTTTTGTAATTGTAATTAATTTAGTAATTAGCTTTGAAGCTTACCTCCAGCCTAATCCTCTTTAATATTTTTCCTTCTTTGCAAACGCGAATAGAAAATTGTTCAGGGACTCCGCAGCGAGTAAGACAGCCAGAGATTGCCTGTTAGCGGAGTGACGTCGCGCTGAGGATTTTTAATCAGGTAACTCCCAATAATGCAGTCAATGCAAATTCTTTGGTGGGAGCAAAGCTGAGATGGAAACAGAGGGAAGAAATCAGGCTGGCCTTTTCATTGTTGGGCTGAAATTGCTAGTGGCACTGATGCAGTGGACAGCACAGGGCACTTAACTCTTCAAGAGCGAATACCTAAAGGTAGGAAAATAGCTGCAAATAATAGATTAATCTTTCAAGTTTCCTTTCTAAAAATTACACTTGCGAATGTTCTTAGTCGTGAGAGCCCCCTCCCCCCCCTCCCCCCCCCCCCCCCCCCCCCCCCCCCCCCTTGCACAATGCCAGGGCCAACTGGGTGAAGACTATTTCCTTTGGCTATATGAATATAATGGATGGTTTTTGTGTTGAAATCTGAAGGAACAAGCTGCCTTTTGACACTGCCGGTAATGAGTCTTGCGGCCTGGAAAGTCCTCGGAAAGGTGGCAACGTGATGGTGATATCATAATGCTGGCAGCGCGCTGCACCTTACAAGGTCCTGCTTCCCATTTGTCATCTTCCGGCGCTCTTAACACGCAGATGTGCAGCAGGAAAGATCAGAATTCAGGGAACATTGTGCTGAAAAGTCTGCCAAAGTTTCGCTAATAACTTAATGATTATCATTAGACATCGCCATGCGCGATAATAATTTGTGTCTCACATCATGATAAATATATCAGCCGCTCCACAGATTTCGCTGAACGATTTTCGACGTTTCCGACACCGATCCCAAGTTTTACATCGTGGCCGGGCAATTGTGCAATTATATTTGCTTTGTAACTTGCAGAATGGTAATACAAATGAAGGGATGTGGAGGAAGGCAGTCTCATCCTACTAGTTTCTGCACATTAAGTGAAAAGTTGGCATGGCACTCACGACTAAGAACATTCACAAGTGTAATTTTTAGAAAGCAAATTTGAAAGATTAATAGATGTTCATCTATTATTTGCAAATATTTTCCTGCCTTTAGGTTTTCGCTCTTTTAAGAGTTAAGTGCCGTGTGCTGTCTTCTGCTTCAGTGCCACGATCAATTTCAGGCCAACAATGAAAAGACCAGCCTCATTTCTTCCCTCAAGATGGAGCACTTGCGACTCCAGCTAATGACCTGTCCAAGAACTCAAAGGGCAGGGAAAAAAGAAACAGTGATCAAGAGCAGAAACACTGCTTGATTCCTCTCACCAACATTAGGTCAATGGAGCCAATAGTCGCATCCTGGTTAAAAGCAATGAACTTTTTGTTAAATTCATGCTTCAGGACGTGCGCGCCACTGGCAGGGCTGGCATTTTATTTCCCATCCCTTGTTTCGCTGGGAAGGTGTTGGTGGGCCTTCTTGAACCGCTGCAGTGAAGGTGCTGAGTGGCTTGCTAGGCCTCTTCAGATGGCAATTAAGAGTCAACCGCGTTGGTGCTGGACTTTTTTTCATTCGTTCATGGGATGTGGGCGTTGTTGGCAAGGCCAGCATTTATTGCCCATCCCGAGTTGCCCTTGAGAAGGTGGTGGTGAGCCGCCTTCTTGAACCACTGAAGTGAAGGTACTCCCACAGTGCTGTTCCATTGTCATGTCCATAGCCAATGCCGAGTGGTCTGTTCTTATTGTTTTTCATAGCGTTTTTTT
The DNA here is from genome assembly GCA_030390025.1 of Squalus acanthias. Taxonomy (NCBI): domain Eukaryota; kingdom Metazoa; phylum Chordata; class Chondrichthyes; order Squaliformes; family Squalidae; genus Squalus; species Squalus acanthias. The sequence goes on from CM059435.1 coordinate 111,090,187, forward strand.
ACAACTGAGTGGCTTGCTAGGCCATTTCAGAGCGCAGTTAAGAGTCAACCACATTTCTGTGGACTGGAGTCACACTAAGGATGGCAGAATTCCTTCCCTAAAGGACATTAGTGAACCAGATGGGTTTTTACAACAATCCGATAGTGTCATGGTCACCATTAATGATTTGTTTAATTAACTGAATTTAAATTTGCCAGCTGCCGTGGTGGGATTTGAACTCATGTTTCATGGATCATTAGTCTAGTCCTCTGGATACTAACATAACCACTATGCTACCATTCCCGTAGGAGTGGAGTCACATATAGGCCAGACCTATATGTCCTTGTGCACCAGTCGCTGAAGGTAAGCATGCAGGTGCAGCAGGCGGTGAAGAAGGCAAATGGTATGTTGGCCTTCATAGCGAGAGGATTCGAGTACAGGAGCAAGGATGTCTTGCTGCAGTTGTACAGGGCCTTGGTGAGACCACACCTTGAGTATTGTGTGCAGTTTTGGTCGCCTTATCTGAGGAAGGATGTTCTTGCCATGGAAGGATTTCAGCGAAGATTCACAAGGCTGATACCTGGGATGGCAGGAATGACGTATGAAGAGAGATTGGGTCGATTGGGCTTATACTCGCTGGAGTTGAGAAGAATGAGAGGGGATCTCATTGAAACTTATAAAATTCTGACAGGACAGGACAAACTAGATGCAGGAAGGATGTTCCCGATGGTGGGGGAGTCCAGAACCAGGGGTCACAGTCTAAGGATAAGGGGTAAGCCATTTAGGACAGAAATGAGGAGGAATTTCTTCACCCAGAGAGTGGTGAACCTGTGGAATTCTCTGCCACAGAAGGCAGTAGAGGCCAATTCATTAAATAGATTCAAGAAGGAGTTGGATATATTTCTTAAGGCTAAAGGGATCAAGGGATATGGGGAGAAAGCAGGGACAGGGTACTGAATTTGGATGATCAGCCATGATCGCATTGAATGGCGGAGCAGGCTCGAGGGGCCGAATGGCCTACTCCTGCTCCTATCTTCTATGATTCTATGATTCTGGACCTGGATAAGGACAGCATGGTTCCTTCCCTAAGGGACATTAGAGAACCAGTTGGGTTTTTGTGACAATCCGACTGCTTCATGGTCATGTCTAATGATACCAGATTCATTTAAAACTGAATTCAAATTCTCAAAATGCCATGGTGGGATTTGAACTCGCGTTCTCTGTGACATAACCACTACACTACCTAACCCTTAAGTTTCCAGGCAACATACAAGAGAGCTTTCTGGGCTTGCTGGCTTTTGATCAGAATGCTGAACAACACCCGGCCAAACTGCAATAATTTGTTGAAATGTTGCAATAGGTCTGTGGACCAGAATGAAATCAAACTGCACAGTGGCACACTCATTTTTGATCAGTCCAGTGTCTCCCTCTTACATCTACAGGGTATGTGGTAACTATCCACGCACGACGTGTTTCTATGCCTGTTGGTATTAACCTCACCACTTTATTTAGCTGAAACCAGAGGAAGCCCTGTGGGGGAATCCCGTACCGAGCCAAGCGATTGCTTTGATGCCTGCCAACAATCTCAGCCTAGGGAGACTGAGACCAGTTATAATTCTGTCCCCGTCGAAGCCAGCTGACTTAACGGAGAACAGGGACCAAGCCAGAAAGCCTTCTCTCGGTTCACCATGTCAAGTACGGATTAGATTTGTCATCTTCACTCTCCTCAAAGATAACAAGGAGTGATCACCCCCTCCCCCACCCAGCCAAAGCACGTGGAAGAACCATCTGCAGAGCTATGAAAAACTATTTTTAATACTTGACTTTGAATTGCCCATGAATTGAAAGAAAGAACAAAGAATTGCAGGTGTTTTTACAGTAAGATCTGTTCCAGAAGATAGAGACCAATAATTAATTTGTTCACTTCATTCACAACCAAAAATGATGGATTCAGAACATTATGCATGAGAATTACAAGACCTCACAAAATAATATCAGCATACATTAGAACATAAGAAATAGGAGCAGGAGTCGGCCATTCGGCCCCTCGAGCCTGCTCCGCCATTGAATAAGATCATGGTTGATCTGATCTTAGCCTCAACTCCACTTTCCTGCCCACTCCCTCCCCTGATTTTCAAAAATCTGTCAATTTCCGCCTAGAATATATTCAATGACTCCGCCTCCACAGCTCTCTGGGGTAGCAAATTCCAAAGATTCACGACCCTCTGAGAGAAGAAATTCCTCCTCATCTCTGTTTTAAATGGGCGACCCCTTATTCTGAGACGATGCCCCCTCGTTCTAGATTCCCCTACGAGGGGAAACATCCTCTCAGCATCTACCCTGTCAAGCCCCCTCAGAATCTTATAGGGGTAAAAATTCGGTTGCTTTGCGCCTCTTCGGGCGCTAACGGGGCGCAAAGCAACTAGCGCCCGGGCACGGCGCCGCCCACACCTCCCGCGAAATTCAGCGGGAGGTTAGCGGCGGCGCTAACCGGCAATGGCGTCATCGCAGTGCACAGCGGCCCGGTCACGCCACGGCAGCGATCTTCGGGAGCGTCCCCCTGACTTACCCCCGGACGCTATGTCCGACAGGGTCAGCGGGGCCTACCTGTGGCCGGGGAGGCGCAATTTAAAGGCGAGGTGCGGGGCAGCCATTTTTGTTGCTGGCCGCCTGCCAGCACCTGCCTGTGCTCCCGTCACCGGCCTCCTGAAACGCCCCTTTTTTGCCGGCACTCCTGATCCCTGGGGGCCCAGCTGGGCCCCGGGTTGCACTGCGCAAGGCCCCTCCCCTTTAAGAAGGGGAGGAAGGTCTGCAATACCGAAGATGAAGTGCGATGTGCCACGCAGCGCCCCAAGAGGGATGCGGGGCACTTCCAGTAGCGCCCCGCTTCCCTCTTGGGGCGCAACCACTCAATTTCCGGCGCGGGAGCGATAATTTTTCCGGGGCATTAAAAGTAGCGCCCAGGCGAAGTTAGCGCCCCAAATACTCAATTTTTAGTATATGTTTCAATAAGATCACCTCTCATTCTTCTAAACTCCAATGAGTATAGGCCCAACCTGCTCAGCCTTTCCTCATAAGACAACCCCTCAACTCAGGAATCAACCTAGTGAACCTTCTCTGAACTGCCTCCAATGCAAGTATATCCCTCCTTAAATAAGGAGACCAAAACTGTACACAGTACATATTGCTTAAGAAGTTATGAAAATTGCTAGATTTCTTATTTTTGAAAAGCTGCACTTAGTTAACAGATTGTAAGCTCTGGAATTCCCTCCCTAAACCTCTTCCGCCTCTCAACCTCTCTTTCCTCCTTTGAGACGCTCCTTAAAACCTCACCTGTCCTAATATCTCTATAATGGCGTTGAATATTGCTTGATAACGCTCCCGTGAAGCGCCTTGGGACGATTTGCTACGGTAAAGGTGCTATAGAAATGCAATTGGTTGTTGTTGTTTCTCCATTTTCTGGAACTTCTATCATTTGTCGATGATGGCTTCTGCTCGTGTCAGCTTCCAGTCAGAAGTATTCATCTGCTTTTGCCCATCAATGATCTGTTTCTGTGATGGGCTTACCTTAAACCCAGCAACACATTTCAAATTATTGCTTCGTTTTCTGCAATCCTCTGTGACGCCCTTTGTTTTAGAAATGCTGTTCCTTTGACTTACAATTATATAAACCAGACCTTTTCACTCACGCAACCCCCACCCTCTAATCCGTGATTGTAGATCATTTGTCTTTGGTGCTCAAGATAATTTTCAACTTTATATGTAGAATTCATTAGTATTAAAATGCGATCTGTGCGGCAATTTTGGTGTAGTTTTCATTTCTTTACCACTGTAACACTGTGGACCAGGTAAATCTCATTTCCAGTTACTAGGTGTAAAACTGAATAACTAACTAATGCTACATCGAAAGCGCCTAACTTATTATCGGTAGTAAGTATAGAAAGAACTGCATTTATATAGTGCCTTTCACAAACTCAGGATGTCCCAAAGTGCTTTACATAGAAACATGGAAAACATAGAAGATAGGAGCAGGAGTAGGCCATTCGGCCCCTCGAGCCTGCTCCGCCATTCGATGAGACCATGGCTGATCATCCAAACTCAGTACCCTGTACCTGCCTTCTCCCCATATCCCTTGATACCTTTAGCTTTAAGAAATATATCTAACTCATTCTTGAATATATTTAATGACTTGGCCTCAACAAACCTACTGTGGTAGAGAATTCCACAGGTTCACCACTCTCTGGGTGAAGAACTTCTTCCTCATTTCTGTCCTAAATGGCTTACCCCTTATCCTTAGATTATGACCCCTGCTTCTGGACTCTCCGACCATCGGGAACATTCTTCCTGCATCTAGTTTGTCCAGACCTGTCAGAATTTTATATGTTTCGATGAGATTCCCCTCTCATTCTTCTATACTCCAGCGAGTATAAGCCCAATCGACCCAATCTCTCCTCATATGTCATTCCTGCCATCCCAGGTATCAGCCTTGTGAATCTTCGCTGAACTCCTTCCATGGCAAGAACATCCTTCCTCAGATAAGGCGACCAAAACTGCACACAGTACTCAAGGTGTGGTCTCACCAAGGCCCTGTACAACTGCAGCATGACATCCCTGTTCCTATACTCAAACCCTTTCGCTATGAAGGCCAACATACCATTTGCCTTCTTCACCGCCTGCTGCACCTGCATGCTTACCTTCAGCGACTGGTGCACAAGGACACCCAGGTCTCATTGCACTTCCCCTTCTCCCAATCTATTGCCATTCAGATAATAGTCTGACTTTCTGTTTTTGACACCAAAGTGGATAACCTCGCATTTATCCACGTTATATTGCATCTGCCACGCTTCTGCCCATTCACCCAACCTGTCCAAATCATCCTGGAGTTTCTCAGTATCCTCCTCGCAGCACACATGCCCACCCAGCTTTGTGTCATCTGCAAACTTGGAGATATTACATTTAGTTCCCTTATCCAGATCATTAATGTATATTGTGAATAGCTGGGGTCCAAGGACCGAACCCTGCGGTACCCCACTAGTCACTGCCTGCCACTCGGAAAAGGACCCAATGGGCCGAAAATTGATCCCGGGACGCGAGAGTACGCACTGCGTACTCTCGCGTATTCCCACTCCAATTGCCGGTTTTCTGCATGCCCTGCGCATGCGCTGAAAACCGGCAATTGCTCTTCTGAAAAGGGGGCGGGTCCTCGGTGCATCGCGTGCGCGCTACAGGCTGCGCGCACGCTGTGCACTTCATGCTTTGGACGCGCAGGTAAGTACGGAAGATTTTGGAAATGTAAAAAGGAGGAGTAAGACCCACTTTTAAGAAGGTAAGTAGTGAATTAAGTATTTTTTTGAATTTTTTTTAACAGGTATATCTTTTTTAGAGACTTTAAAGACAGGTAAGTTTATTTTTATAACTTTTTAAAAGATTTTAAATTTTTTCAAAAATTTAATTTTTTATTTAAAATGGTTAATTTAATTAACTATACTTATTTTATTAATGTGATGGTTTTTTTTTAAATTTAATTGAGGTTTAGCTGTTATTTTGGGGGGGTGTAAGATTCATAGATTTCACAGGGTGCTGTGAAACTTATGAATGGAAGATGGTGTGCTGCCATTGGCTCTAACTGAGTCACGTGATCCCACAGCTCGCACGAATTCACTACGCCGCTGGGATACGCAAGCACTGCCCAGCTGATGTCTAGAACATCAAGTTCGTGCGAGCTGGATCTGAAAAAGCACAAGCGAGGTGAGAGATCGCGGGGAAGCCTTACCCCCGCGGGAACAGAGCGAGATCAATTTCTGGGCCATTAATTCCTACTCCCTGCTTTCTGTCCGCCAACCAGTTTTCTATCCAAGTCAATACCTTGCCCCCAATCCCATGTGCCTTAACTTTACACGCTAATCTCTTATGCGGGACCTTATCGAAAGCCTTTTGAAAGTCCAAATACACCACATCCACTGGTTCTCCCTTATCTATTTTCCCAGTTACATCCTCAAAAAATTCCAGTAGATTAGTCAAGCACGATTTACCTTTTGTAAATCCATGTTGACTTTGTCCGATCCTGTCACTGTTTTTCAAGTGCTCAGCTATTACATCCTTTATAATGGACTCTAGCATTTTCCCCACTACCGATGTCAGGCTTACCGGTCTGTAATTCCCCGCTTTCTCTCTACCACCCTTTACAGCCAATGAAGTACTTTTGAAGTGTAGTCCCAGTTGTAATGTAGGAAACACAGCAGCCAATTTGCACACAGCAAGCTCCCACAAACAGCAATGAGATAAATATCGAAATAATGTGTTTTTTTAGTGATGTTATTACAGGAGTACAGGAGCAAGGATGTCTTGCTGCAGTTGTACAGGGCTTTGGTGAGACCACACCTTGAGTATTGTGTGCAGTTTTGGTCGCCTTATCTGAGGAAGGATGTTCTTGCCATGTAGAGAGTGCAGCGAAGATTCATCAGACTGATACCTGGGATGACAGGAATGACGTATGAAGAGAGATTGGGTCGATTGGGCTTGTATTCGCTAGAGTTTAGAAGAATGAGTGGGGATCTCATTGAAACTTAGAAAATTCTAACAGGACTAGACAGACTAGATGCAGGAAGGATGTTCTCAATGGTGGGGGAGTCCAGAACCAGGGGTCACAGTCTAAGGATAAGGGGTAAGCCATTTAGGACTGAGATGAGGAGGAATTTCTTCACCCAGAGAGTGGTGAACCTATGGAATTCTCTACCACAGAAGACAGTTGAGTCCAATTCATTAAATATATTCAAGAAGGAGTTAGATATATTTCTTAAGGCTAAGGGGATCAAGGGATATGGGGAGAAAGCAGGGACAGGGTACTGAATTTGGATGATCAGCCATGATCGCATTGAATGGTGGAGCAGGCTTGACGGGCCGAATGGCCTACTCCTGCTCCTATCTTCTATGTTTCTATGTTTCTATGTTGGTTGAGGGATAAGTATTGGCCAGGACATCGGGGAGAACTCCCCTGCTCTTCTTGAAACTAGTGACACGCGATCTTTTATGTCCACCTGAGAGGGCAGACGGGGCTTCAGTTTAAGGTCTCATCTGAAAGACGGCACTGCCGACAGTGCAGCACTCCCTCAGCACTGCACTGGGAGTGTTGGCCCAGATTTTATGCTTAAGTCCCTGGAGTGGGACTACAGACCCACGACCTTCTGACTCAGAGGCGTGAGTTCTACCACTGAGCCTCGGCTGACACCTAAAGAATGACAGATACGGCTCTGAACATTGCATAATAGTAGGTTGGAATAAACTGAATTCCAATCACGTACTGCTAAAAGTGCCTTTGCACACTGTAGTCTGAATTTTTGGTATTGTAAACTAGAGGTAGCACTTGAATACTGTAACAAAACTGTCTGATTATTTGAATTCCCTGATCCAACTCCCAAAAATTAGCGAGCTGAACTACTTTCTTTGCCTCTGCCAGGAGCATTGGGTCTCATCGGATGAGAGGTAGTTATCAAAGTGTCAGAGGCACTCACATGTCAAGCTTAAATTATACAAAGCATTAATTAACAGGAGATTTAAGCTCACAAACACACTGATGGGTCTCCTTGGATTGACTTCAAACCGTCACTGAAGACCAATATAAATGCATCCTGGGTTCTCTCATTCTCGGCAGGTTTGCAAGGCGGCTCTTCGTTTTTCCGAGCTAGCAGCAGTTAGAAACTGTTACTTCCATACTGCAGTATCGGCGTGTCTCACTCACAAGATCCCGAAGGATTTGGCCCTGCCATCTTTCTCAACCGCACCACAGCAACATACCTTCTCCTGTTCCCTCAGTGACCTAGGAGCTGCTGTTCTGGAGTTACGCCATGGTTCGATATCCGACAATAAATATCCTAATGAAACACTGATAAAATAAAAAGTAACCCGGTGTCATGATCACGTTCCCGCATGGATTTTGCTGCTTTGCCACGATCTGTAAATTCATGCAGTTTGTTATCATGAACATCTCAATTTCAAAATTCTCATCCTTGTTTCAAACCCCTCCATGGCCTCGCCCCTTCTATCTCTGCAATCTCCTTCAGCCCCACAACCCCCCGAGATATCTGCGCTCCTCTAATTCTGCCCTTTGAGCATCCCTGATTATAATCGCTCAACCATCGGTGGCCGTGCCTTCTGTTGCCTCGGCCCTAAGCTCTGGAATTCCCTCCCTAAACTTCACTGCCTCTCTACCTCTCTTTCTTCCTTTAAGACGTTCCTTAAAACCTACCTCTTTGACCAAGCTTTTGGTCACCTGCCCTAATTACTCCTTATGTGGCTCGGTGTCAAATTTTTTCTCTTATAACACTCCTGTGAAGCGCCTTGGGACATTTAACTACGTTAAAGGCGCTATATAAATAAAAATTGTTGTTGTTATTGCCCAATAAAACAAATCGTAAAATCGAGGTGATTTTTTTTTGGGGGGAAGGATTGGCACCTCCATTGCTTCCATGTCATTCACAGCTATGTAGAACAGGAGAGGGTCAGTGATAGAGGGGCGTTCACTGGCCTTTCCCAGCATGCAGCTGAAGGGAAGCATTTCATTACAACCTGAATGGCAAAACAAACTAGTGGTGGTGGAAAATGTGACCCAAGATTCGAGCACTTGAACAGAATCTAAGAATTGTAATTGTCGAAGAGGAAAATGGTAAAAAGTGCTGGTAAGATTGGAAGCAGAAAATCTGCAAGTTAAATCACAATGGCAGAGCCAACGATATAAACATGCAAGGCCGTCAAATCTTCATTTCAAAAAGCTATCGCACATCATACCTGAGTTGCCTCAGAATATGTTGCACTACTGATAGCATCCAAATCTTCTCAATAGTTGCAATGTTTTCATATTTAATCTGTTTTCTATGTGATCTGTGTCTGACACAGCATTAGTGTCAGCCTTGACTTGGTGGTAGCACTCACGCCTCTGAGTCAGAAGGTCGTGAGTTCAAGCCCCACTCCAGGGACTTGAGCACAAAATCTAGGCTGACACTTCAGTGCTGTAAAGAAGGAAAGACTTATTATTTATTAGCGCCTACTACAACCTCAGGATGTCCCAAAGCGCTTGACAGCCAATGAAGTACATTTGCAGTGTAGTCACTGTTGTAATGTGGGTAACATGGCAACCAATTTGCGCACAGCAAGCTCCCACAAACAGCAACGTGATAATGACCAGGTCATCTGTTTTGGTGATGTTGTTTGAGTTCAGGGAGTGCTGCACTGTTAGAGATGCCTATCTCGGATGAGATGTAAAACTGAGGTCCTGTCTGCCTTGTCAGGTGGACGTAAAAGATTTCATGGCACTATTCAAAGAAAAGCAGTTTTTCTGGCCAACAGTTAACCAGCAACCAATGTCACTAAAACAGATTAGCTGGTCATTTATCTCATTGCTGTTAGTGGGAGCTTGCTGTGTGTAACTTGGCTGCTGGGTTACCCTACATTACAACGGTGACTACACTTCAAAAGTATTTAATTGGCTGTAAAGCGCTTTGGGACAGCCTGAGGTCATGAAAGATGTTAGATAAATGCAATTTCTTTCTTTAGTGGAACAGAGTGGCCCTGTTGTAAAATTTGTCTTGGGTAGAGTCAGTGCAAAGCAATTACAATTCAGACTGCCGCTAAAGTTTTATAGTGTAAGTCTGAAGATAGGGCTTAACCTGACTCGAGGCTGAAGCAAACTGAGGCTCTCAGGAAGTGGAAGATGTTAGGCGGCCATTTCAAAGGCTATTTAAAGGGATCTCCAGCTGCTCTCGGATAAAGCTGTATGAAGAATGTTCTCGCTCTTGCTTGGGGGTAATTTGTCCTTCGGGCTAAAAGATTTCATGGCACTATTCAAAGAGAAGCAGTTTTTCTGGCCAACAGTTAACCTTCAACCAACGTCACTAAAACAGATTTGCTGGTCATTTATCGCATTGCTGTTAGTGAGAGCTTGCTGTGCGTAATTTGGCTGCTGTATTACCCTACAGCCCCCGGATGAGGAACTGTGTCCCCGGGCAAACAATGTCCTCGGAAGAGTCCCCGGTTCACAAAACTCGTCCCCAATTAGACTAGAGCTGTATTCATTGGAATATATGCGTAGCATACCGTTAGACATAATCATAGTTTCAGGTCGATGGACTGCACGGGGTTATTGTATTGTTTATAAACGGGTGTCTGAATGCACTTCAATAGTGTGACGTCACATCCGCGGTAATTATATGCACATTTGTTTTGCATTTGCAGTGTATATGCGCAACTGTTAAAATATAGACTGTGAAAAAGATTTTGCCTCGCTCCACTGTGTAACCTACATTTTCCGTCCTGGCTACTTTGCTGTGCTCCCACCCTGTGTGTCTCCCGGATTTGGTTTAGAAAATGCGGTCGCCCTATAATAAAAGCTTTTTATTTGCTATTGTATGCTCTGGATTGTGATGCGGCTTTCAGTATTGCAGTGGTATCTTCCATGGAGGTCCTTCTGGGATTTCCACTCTGGGATGGGGAGGAGGAAAGAGTAAACAGAGTTGTAGTTGGAGGATGGGCAAATGGAAAGATGCGTGCTCAGAGAAATCCTTACCCTCCCAACAGAGTTCAGAGGCTCGGGAGAACATCGCTGCAGTTCTCTCAGGAACAATGCCTTTCCACCATCTACAAGGCACAAGTAAGGAGTGTGATGGAATACTCTCCACTTGCCTGGGTAAGTGCAGCTCCAACAACATTCAAGAAGCTCGACACCATCCAGGACAAAGCAGCCCACTTCATTGGCACCCCATCCACCACCTTAAACATTCACCCCCTCCACCACCAGTGTACCATGGCTGCAGTGTGTACCATCTACAAGATGCACTGCAGCAACTCGCCAAGGCTTCTTCGGCAGCACCTCCCAAACCCACAACCTCTTCCACCTAGAAGGACAAGGGCAGCAGGCGCATGGGAACACCACCACCTCCAAGTTCCCCTCCAAGTCACACACCATCCTGACTTAGAAGTATATCGGGCCGATCCTTCATCGTGGCTGGGTCAAAATCCTGGAACTCCTTCCCTAATAACATAAGAAATAAGAGCAGGTGTAGGCCATACGGCCCCTAGAGCCTGCTCCGCCATTCAATAAGATCATGGCTGATCATCAACATCAACTCCACTTTCCTGCCCGATCTCCATATCTCTTGATTCCCCTAGAGTCCAAAAATCTATCTAACTCAGCCTTGAATATACTCAAAGACTCAGCATCCACAGCCCTCTGGGGAAGAGAATTCCAAAGATTCACCACCCTCTGAGTGAAGAAATTCCTCCTCATCTCAGTCTTAAATGGTCTACCCCTTATCCTGAGACTATGCCCCCTAGTTCTAGACACTCCAGCCAGGGGAAACAACCTCTCAACATCTACCCTGTCAATCCCCTTCAGAATCTTGTATGTTTCAATGAGATCACCTCTCATTCTTCTAAACTCCAGAGAGTATAGGCCCATTCTACACAATCTCTCATCATAGGACAGCCCTCTCATCCCAGGAATCAATCTAGTGAACCTTTGTTGCACTGCCTCCAAGGCAAGTATATCCTTCCTTAGATAAGGAGACCAAAACTGTGCACAGTACTCCAGGTGTGGTCTCACCAAGGCCCTGTACAATTGTAGCAAGACTTCCTTACTCTTATACTCCAACCCCCTTGCAATAAAGGCCAACATGCCATTTGCCTTCCTTATTGCTTGCTGTACCTGCATTCTAGCTTTCTGTGTTTCTTGCACGAGGACACCCAAATCTCTCTGAACACCAACATTTGAAAGTTTCTCACCATTTAAAAAATATTCTGTTTTTCTATTCTTCCTACCAGTGAATAACCTCACATTTCCCTACTTTATACTCCATCTGCCACCTTACTGCCCACTCACTTAGTCTATCTATATCCCTTTGCCGACTCGTTGTGTTCTCCTCACAGTTTACTGTCCCACCGAGCTTTGTATCATCAGCAAACTTGGATACATTACACTTGGTCCTTTCATCTAGGTCATTAATATAGATTGTAAATAGCTGAGGCCCCAACACTGATCCTTGCGGCACCCCACTAGTTACAGCCTGCCAACCTGAAAAAGATCTGTTTATCCCTACTCTCTGTTTTCTGTCCGTTAACCAATCCTCTATCCATGCTACTATATTACCCTAAACCCCATGAGCCCTAATCTTGTGTAATAACCTTTTATGTGGCACCTTATCGAATGCCTTTTGGAAATCCAAATGTACTAGATCCACTGGTTCCCCTTTATCTACCCTGCTAGTTACATCCTCAAAAAACTCTAATAAATTTGTCAAACACGATTTCCTTTTCATAAAACCATGTTGACTCTGCCTAATCATGTTATGATTTTCTAAGTGCCCTGATACCACTTCCTTAACAAAGGATTCCAGCATTTTCCCGAAGACTGATGTCAGGCTAACTAGCCTGTAGTTCCCTGCTTTTTTTCTCCCTCCTTTCTTGAATAGCGGTGTTACATTTGCGACCTTCCAATCCACTGGGACCATTCTAGAATCTAGGGAATTTTGAAAGATCAAAACCAATGCATCCACTATCTCTTCAGCCACCTCTTTTAGGATGTAGGCCGTCAGGTCCAGGGGATTTGTCGGCTTTTATTCCCATTAGTTTCTCTAGTACTTTTTCTCTACTTATATTAATTACATTAAGTTCCTCACCTTCATTAGACCCTTGGTTCCCCACCATTTTTGGTATGCTTTTTGTATCTTCTACTGTGAAGACAGATACAAAATATTTGTTTAACATTTCTGCCATTTCCTTATTCCCCATAATAATTTCTCCTGTCTCAGCCTCTAAGGGACCAATGTTTACTTTTGCTACTCTCTTCCTTTTTACATACTAACAGCACTGTGGGAGTACCTTCACCACACGGACTGCAGCGGTTCAAGAAGGCGGCTCACCACCACCTTCTCGAGGGCAATTAGGGATGGACAATAAATGCTGGCCTTGCCAGCGACGCCCACATCCCATGAACGAATAAAAAAAAAAGAGACTTCGAATCTCCAGGGAGGCATTAGCAGAGTTGTGTCACATCCTGCTCGAAGACCTAGCCAACTGCCAGAGGTAGCACAGCATTGTCTGCTGCATTCAAAGTCACTGCCTCCAATTCTTTCTAGACTGCCACATGGGATATAAGCAACTGAGTGAAGAAATTTCTCCTCATCTTAGTCCTAAATGGCTGACCCCTTATCCTGAGACTATGTCCCCTAGTTCTAGACTCTCCAGCCAGGGGAAACAACCTCTCAGCATCTACCCTGTCAGGCCCTCTGAGAGTTTTATATGTCTCAATGAGATCACCTCTCATTCTTCAAAAACTCCAGAGAATTCAATTAGATCATGGCTGATCTGTATCTTAACTCCATTTACCCACCTTGGTTCTGTAACCCTTAATACCCTTGCCTAACAAAAATCTGTCAATCTCAGTTTTGTATGGAACTTCATTCTGTGTGGAATCGGCACACAAGCCTACTGGTGGACCTATAAAAAAGGGGATGGGACAAAGATTAGGATGTAGCATTGAAGACAAGCACTTGTCAGATCATTGGCAGCAGTATGCCATACCAGGTTGTCACGTTCAGGAGGTGAAAGAGTTTGTAACTAGAAGTGTTTAGCAGTAAGAGCAGGGATAGGGAGGACACCCACAAGTCCTGCTTGGACAACAGGAGCAAGATTTTGAAACCTTCCGCCCAGGGGAAATCGGGCGGGAATGCCCCACAAATTGCGTTCGCGCCATCGCTGTGACCCTCGCCATCTTCCCGGGGGTCCTCGGAATAGGCAGCCCGTGTGGCGGCCTGAAGCAACTGCGCAGCTAATTTAGGTATTTAAATATGGGTTCTCTGATGGCAATACAACCTTAATGTCATTTTAGAACTCAGCTAGATGCAGCAAGACCGTAACCCTCGCCAACCCACCTTATTCCAGGTCCGGAGCTGGCGGATTGGCCCGGGGTGTTCATTTCCTGCTCGCAGTTCGCCAGTCCTGTGTTAATGAGATCCGGCCCGCAAAATGGATCGCTCCTCCCGTAGGCACTATTGGGCCGCAGGCTAACGCGCTTCATCATCCAATCATATGAGGGAAGATCTAACCCCAGGCTTCTATTCCGCTCACTCTGATGCTGTGTGTCTTCCCCACTATGTTACTAGTGGCCTCTTCCACAGGGTTGAGTGTTTGCAGAGTGACAGGACCTCCTCCTATGCTGGTTGTCTACCTCCGCCCCCCCCACCCCCGCCACTACCTCCACCACCACCATCGAGTGAAAGCTTCTTCTGCAAGAAATGTGAAGTGGGTAAATATGTACACTCCACAGGGCTTGCAACACTCGCCATGTACAATAGGAACAGGGCCAGGGTTCTAATGTGTCAGGGTTAGTTCTGGTGTGCAAGTGTTGGTTCTAGTGTGTACAGATTGGTTCCAGTCTTAAGTTAAATGATTTAATTATTATAGGCTTATTAGATATTATTTTCTTCTAATTTTTTTATCTACTTTAGAATTTGTTTGGTTCTACAAATTCTCCTCTATCTAGTTCGAAGGAATCATAAGCGCCCTATTGATTTATCAAGCAGCGTTATCAATGTGGTCACCTTCAAGAAAGTTTGCACTGCAATAACTTATTTTAATATTGCATCCATGTAGCACAGAATATTAAAATACAATTTTAACTGAGAAATAAAAGCATTGTATGTTTAATTACAATATATTGTAACCTTAAAGAAAATTGTATCCTGCTATAAAGCTGACAGCTTTATATGCAATGCTCAGTTATAATTATGGATTCTGAAATGTGCCTTTTCATAGCAATGAGTTCATTTAGATATGGTTGATGTTGCACACTGGGGTATAAAGTTTCTCAAATTAAAAATAAATGATCCGCAGCTGCTGATTTAATCTCTGTTCACCAATCAAAGTATCATCAAATCCTGTATTTTTCTCCCTCTCCAAATCTTCTCATATTCTGGAGGTTTTCCAAAATTTTGCTTGCGTCCCTCCGAATCTTCCCGAGGAATTGAATGAAAGGCAATTTCCATTTGCCACTTTTACCTCCGAGTCTGCTTTAACACTTCATTATATATGCAGATTAGTTATAATAAATTATTTTCTCACATAAAATGACAGTGCACAAAGTGCAAAGGAATAAAACAAAGTTATCCCCAAGTAGCCATTGTCGCATAGGAGCTACAGATAAGTGGCAGAAAAAAGTGCATCTCTGCAGGATTAGTACTTTGCTTGCAAAAATGTTTGCCAATTTTTTATATGAAGACCTTTAATATTTTTTTTAAAATACATGTTGAAAGTCGATCGGGTAGGATACCACCAAATTTGAAAAATGTAAAAGAGGGAAATCAGAAAGTACTGATTAGTTGATGAGACATTTTTTTTTAATTCGTTTTTATAGGATGTGGGCGTCGCTGGCAAGACCAGCATTTATTGTCCACCCTTAATTGCCCTTGAGAAGGTGGTGGTGAGCCGCCTTCTTGAACCGCTGCAGTCCGTATGGTGAGGGAGGGAGTTCCAGGATTTTGACCCAGCGACGATGAAGGATCGGCGATATATTTCCAAGTCAGGATGATGTGTGACTTGGAGGGAAACTTGGAGGTGGTGGTGTTCCCATGCGCCTGCTGCCCTTGTCCTTCTAGGTGGAAGAGGTCGCGGGTTTGGGAGGTGCTGCCGAAGGAGCCTTGGCGAATTGCTGCAGTGCATCTTGTAGATGGTACACACTGCAGCCACAGTGTGCCGGTGGTGGAGGGAGTGAGTGTTTAAGGTGGTAGATTGGGTGCCAATCAAGCGGGCTGTTTTGTCCTGGATGGTGTCGAGCTTCTTGAGTGTTGTTGGAGCTGCACTCATCCAGGCAAGTGGAGAGTATTCCATCACACTCCTGACTTGTGCCTTGTAGATGGTAGAAAGGCTTTGGGGAGTCAGGAGGTGAGACACTTGGGTTTTAAATGCCTGAAAGAAAGAACTTGCATTTATTCAGCACCTCTCATTGTCATCAGAACACCCCAATGTGTTTCACAACCTCTCTTGCTACGTAGACAAACACGGCAGCTAATTTGCATACAATGAGCTCCCACAAACAGAAAATATGATGAAAGGTTAATGAATCTGGTGTGCGTGAGGAATAAATGTTGGCCGGGACACCGGGAGAACTTTCCTGCTCTTCTTCAAATAGCGCCAGGAGATCTTTTACGTCCGCCTGATTGGGCAGATGGGATCTCGGTTTGAAAATCTCCTCCAAAGGAAGGAAGGAGAAAGTGAGAGAGGTAGGGTTAGATTACAAAACTGCGCAGTGAATCTTGATTTCGATGCGGTGGTGATGGAGATGTAAAAGGATCGCACTTTTGAGAAGAACATAAAGTTCTCCCAGTGACCTCACCAACATTAATCCCTCAGCCAACACCACCCAAACAGATTAACTGGTCATCCGTATCATTGCTGTTTGTGGGACCTTGCTGTGTGAAAATTGGCCGCCACATTTACCTACTAAACAGTGACTACACTTCAAAAGAAATTCATTGGCTGTGAAGCTCTTTGGAATATCCTGAGCTCTTGAAAGGCACTTTGTAACTGAAAGTTCTTTTTTTCTTTCTTAGCGACTAGATCTGAGAATAAGGTATTATTTTTCCCCATGTTTCCTTCACTTTAAGAAGCTTAAAAGTGAAATGACTATTGTTGCTTACCCATATTTCATCTGGAGGCTGAAAGTATGTCAACAAGGCTTCTAAGGTTATAAATAAATAAGAACAATAAGTTCTGCTGGTGTTCAATTTGAGATCTAGCAAAATATGTTGCTGATGTAGTCACTTTCCCGTTCGCAATCTATCAAGTCTGGTGCAATTGTGAAAACTTAAATAACAGATGATCTTTGTCCTTGAAGTTGCTATTTCTCTCTTCAGTTGAATGTTACTGTCTCATTTTATCTCAAAGATGATTTCTCTTCCATCTCTCTGACAATACGTGCAGTATCTTATATAACGTCTCTGTTCTTGGAGATCTTTGCTTTAGATTTTATACGATCGAGGTTAATGTACCTCTAGCCAACATTCTTTATATTTTCAATTTTATTTTTTAATACTTCTGTCATATTTCTAACCTCTCATGTATGTCATTCTATCACCTTCTGTCTGGGGAAAAGGGGTAAGACTATGGGGTGAGGGAGTCGGAAAATTGCGGAGGCCTGACATCGATGGGAACAGAATGCTGCGTCCGCGCTGTTCATGGTGCTACAGCCCCGTACCCACCTTGGCAGAGTGGAGGATGAGAATCGGCCCTGTGGCATTTCCCTGGGTCCAGGGGCATGCCCATTCAAGAATCTGTCCAACATCCCATGATCCGACATCCCATGATGTCCATCCCTGAACATCCAAAAAGATCTGTGGCCTGTGACCATTGCCATCTCCTTACACCTATGGTTTGCAGGGAATGCCCATGACACCCATATTTTTAAGGAATGATGGGCGCTCCTCTGCTCCATGGTGAAGACAAGTTGGCCAGCTTATGTGTGTGAAACCCGTTGAGAGTTAAAATCGACCTCATGGTGTTTGCTGATCTGTATTGAGTTCATCAAGGTGTCTGAAATGATGGGGTGCACTATGCTTAGATTTCAATAGAACAATTTATGTTTTCAACATTAAATATTTTTCTCAGGTAATTAATTCTCAAGATTCTAATTCTGTTTCAACTGTTCCAAGAAAATTGCATTTGATTTTCAAGATGACCCATTTCCTTAATAGCAATGATTAGCACGTAATTAGTTAATTAAACTGTTGGATCAAATCGTATCTACTTAATGATGATTTGCCAAGATTATGTTAGACCTAATTCACACGTTAACTCTTTACTTGGCTGTTTATCTAATGACGCTATCAGCTGTAAAATCACATATTTCCATTGAACACTAATTTATGCAAAGATGTAGACCTGTGTAAATGGTGATACAGTACAATGCCATTGACAAACTGACTGGCTCACGATTATCTGATTATCGTTGATCTGAGGACTGTTTTATTCACACATAGGTTCAAGGAGATTAGTTACGAATTTAAAGACACAGATTTGTGCTTATTAAAGGCCCATAATGAGAAACTTGAGCATGATTACATTGGCAGTAGGATTACCAACCCTCCAGGATTGTCTTGGAGTCTCCAGGAATTGAAAATTAATCTCCAGGACTCTGTTATAAGCAACCGGGGAGAAAAATCGAGGTGGGAGGTCGTGTGATGAAACCTCCAGGGTATTACGTCCAACGCTAATTGGGGGGAATGATAGCAAGAAAAACAATTTGAAGTCCAGGTCGCAAATGGCATTAGTTGGCTGGCAAGAGCTTTCTGGCCAATAGCAGGAGTTTCTAGGATTCACTTAAAGCATCGGGAGCAGGAAGATAGGCTGGCCCTGGAATACAGCGGGCATAAGAGATGCACAACTTGCAGAGCAAACTACCCTGAGTAGCCTATCTACCTCAACAAAGCTAGCTACAGGCACATAATGGGGGAGTAGTGCATTGAAGATGCTTAGGGTGAGGCTCAGCAGTGAGGAGGAGGTGTGCCACCTGATCCATTAACAGGATCAGTCAACCATTCACGCTACGTACCAGGAGTGTGAGGAGAATTTTTTTTTAACGCAGCGAGTTGTTATGATCTGGAAAGCACTTCCTGAAAGGGTGGTGGAAGCAGATTCAATAGTAACTTTCAAAAGGGAATTGGATATACACTTGAAAAGGAACATTTTGCAGGGCCATGGAAGACGAGTGGAAGAGTAAGACTAATTGGATAGCTCTTGTGGATGGTCCGAACGGCCTCCTTCTGTGCTGTATGACCAGTGGCAGTGAGTCAGCTTTCCTTCTCCTTCAAAGAGGTGTGGCATTTTTGCTTCTGAATTAAATGGTGTATCCTCCTTCCCATCAGAGGTCTGCATTAATTTCTGGGTGTGACTACATGCCATTTTACCATTTGCATGTACCTGGAATAATAGCTCTCCCTATTTAAATTCGGCATAGGATTGTTGGTGGGTACACAATTGGCTCAATGATACCCTGTACGTTGGAAAGACGTTAGTATAGATAAACTGCAACTGCCTCTGCTGTTGGAGCTGGTGGCACCTTTCATGACCTCAGGATGTCCCAAAGTGCTTTACAACAAATGAAGTACCTTTGAAGTGCAGTCACTGATGTAGTTCAGGAAACGCGGCAGTCAATGTGCGCACAGTAAGGTCCCACAAACAGCAATAAAGTGAATGACTAATCAATCTGTTTTAGGTGTTGGTTGAGGGCTAAACATTGGCCAGGACACCAGGGAGAACTCGCCTGCTCTTCATCAAATAGTGCCATGGATTGTCAGCCTAGTTTTTGTGCTCAAGTCTCTGGGGTGGGACTTGAACTCAGAAACGTCTGACGCAGAGGCGAGATTGCTACCACTGAGCCACATCCTGCATGCTCATGTATGTATGTATATGGCACAGGGTGAATTGGGACTTCAGTTATCTCCTCGAGGGAATGGCGCATGGAAAAGTGACTGATCCCCTGTGATGTCCTGTGGGTGCCTGAAGGTCCAAGGTAAGGACAACGGTGACTTTCACTGGGGGCAAGTTGTAACATGTGAATTTTGGCACTGAAAGCTGAGGCTTGAGCGAGGGCCGAGTGTCTATGTGAGTTCACCTTTCCAGGTAAATCGATCAGATTACTGGGAGGAACAAAGCTCTTTCAATATTAACACTGAGGAGCCGTTGCTCTCCGAGGTGAGCACCTGTGTGGCAGCAGTGCCAATACAAAGTGCAACTGCCCAGCACAATGATGCAAGAAGTAAATCTTTCCTATTTCCTCCACTTTTACTTTAAAATCTCACCGAGAGTCCAGACATTTTACATGAAATTTGAGATATAAACTGGGGGCTGTAAGATGGGTCTGTTTATGTAGAACATAAGAACATAAGAAATAGGAGCAGGAGTAGGCCATTTGGCCCTTCGAGCCTGCTCCGCCATTCAATAAGATCATGGTTGATCTTCTACTTCATCTCCACTTTCCTGCACTATCCCCATATCTCTTGATTCCCTTAATATTCAAAAATCTATCGATCTCTGTCTTGAATATACTCAATGACTGAGCCTCCACAGCCCTCTGGGGTAGAGAATTCCAAAGATTCACCACCCTCTGAGTGAAGAAATTTCTCCCCATCTCAGTCCTAAATGGCCGACTCCTTATTCTGAGACTGTGACCCCTGGTTCTAGACTCTCCAGCCAGGGGAAACATCCTCCCTGCATCTAACCTATCAAGCCCTGTAAGAATTTTGTATGGCTCAATGAGATCACCTCTCATTCTTCTAAACTCTAGAGAATAAAGGCTAGTCTACTCAATCTCTCCTCATAGGACAATGAAGAAAGAAATAAAGAAGCAATGTCTTATCATCACTGTTACTGATAATGCTAGCATGGCTTTAATAGAGGTCAATTGTGCTCAAGCACAAAATAACTATTTTATTCGGCAATACCCTGCAGTCGTCAATGTAAATTCCGATTTAAATTGGCTTCTGCTATATTGAAGCATCATTGTCATTCATTCTGTAGTGCACTGATGGGGAAATAAAGAAAGCTGGTATCTTCGCACATAAGATGGGGGTGAGAAGGTATTCCTCCTCCCCCAGCCCCTTGTATTATATTATATTAGAAAAGTATGAAAACAAAAAAGGGACAAATATTTTGAATAATTCTGACTACGACCCCATTTAAAAATTCTACACTAATACACAACTTGGTACCTTCACACCACCATCCAAAGCATGGTCCAGTGTCAGCCATGGCTCAGTGGTATAGCTCTCACTTCTGAGTCAGAAGGTTCTGGTTTAAGTCCCACTCCAGAGACCTAAGCAGAAAATCTCGGCCGACACTCCAGTGCAATTCTGAGTTCTACACTGTTGGAGGTGCCATCATTCGGATGAGACGTTAAACCGAGGCCCCATCTGCCCTCTCGGGTAGACCTAAAACATCCCACGGCACTATTTCAAAGAAGAGAAGGGGAGTTCTCCCCGGTGTCCTGGCCAATATTTATCCCTAAACCAACATCACTAAAAAAAACAGATTATCTGGTCATTTATCTCATTGCTGCTTGTGCGACCTTGCTGTGATCAAATTGACTGCAGTGTTTCCTACATTACAACAGTGACTACACTAACAATCGGCTGTAAAGCGCTTTGGGACATCCTGGCATCCTGAGGTCATGAAAGACGCTCTGATAAACGCAAATCTTTCATTCTATCAGCACTGGGCAGGTGAGGCTCATGCAGCATTGTCTTTAGACTAAAATTGTGCCCGTTCCACTTCAGTTACCACCACCACTACAAATAAATGAATTCTGTGTGACGTGGTTAAAGGTTTTGGGTGGTGGATTGTTGGCACTGCTAAAAATGTTTTGCAGAATTACAACAATAAATTGGTTTGTACTCTCGGAGCATATAGAGTGCTGTCTACCATTAAACTGTTACCCAACCCTCCACAATAATTATTCCCCGTACGTATTAATCGTGAGGGCTAAACTCGTCTTCCCATTTTCCCATCACGATCTGTATTCTCAGAACTATGACAGGAATATTTTCTCAGTTAGAGACTTCATTATTTCAGATACCTTAACTGCGGGACATCCTGATAGGTCGGAGTTATGCTCGGTTGACGTACATTAAGGTGACATTGTTTCCGTCCCTTTGCCCCACCTTGTGAGATAATGAGCTGCACCATTATGGCTACATGGGATGATCACACTCTCACGCCAAGAACAATTATCACCTTCAGATTTCCCCTGCATGCTCTGTCAGCCCAGTACTGTGAATATATAATAACAAGCAGGCAAAAAATTGAAACTTAAAAAATAAAACCTGAGGCAGTTGTAAAATCAAAAATCGTGCGACTGGCTTGCACCGTATAATGCTTCAGTTAGCCCCTTATTGAGACTCTATTTGCTGACATCATCATCGAAAGTTCCAGTATGACTGTGATTAATTATGAGTAGCATGTGAAAATACTATGGGAAAAGGATGAAAATTCCCATGACCTGCAGGATTGCACACCTAATTAATCAAGTGGCAGCTGCCATTGATCTGAACTCTGCAGTCTACAGAGATAGATCATTAAAGGATCTTGTATCTCCTTATATATTATAGAATGCTTCCCCCCGTTCCTTGGCTCTTTACACCATCAAAACTTAGCCAAGGGGACCCAAAAGCTGTACATGTGACACGCTGATGCGGTTAAAGGGCGAGTAGTTTGTCCCTCGATGCCTGAAGCTTTCCTCTTCTGAGAAAAGATTAATTAACCAGTTAGTAGGTTACTTAGTGAGGGTTGTGAGGTATCAGTTTATAATGTTTTTACGTTCTACTTATTATCTTATCCTGTGCTTCTCTCCTTTCCCCGGGAAATTCACAATACTGCAGAAATATAGCCATTTCTTTACTATTTACCTGTGAGACAAAACAACAACAGCTTGCATTTAAATAGCACCTTTAACGTCGTAAGACGTTCCAAGGTGCTTCACAGAGGAGTTATCCAACAAAAATTTGACACCAAACCACATAAAGAGATATTAGGACAGGTGACCAAAAACTTGGTCAAAGAGACAGGTTTTAAGGAGTGTCGTAAAGGATGCGAGAGTTGGAGAGGCAGAGTGAGGGAATTTCAGATCTTAGGTTCTCAGACAGTGAAAATGTTGGTTCCATCCCCACACAGGTCCTTTTCTAGAGTGCAGGTATGCATCATGCAGTCTGCAGGCCACATCCTATCACCCACACACTTAGGCAAATGTCCTCCTCTATTATTTCCTCTGCTTCTCTGGCTCTCCAGCTAAAGATAGCCAAGGGAACATCATTAGGAGGCATGACTACTCCAGTATCTATAATAGGTCTGTAAAACTGTAGGATCCATAGATTTATTGATACTGGTGGTCCTAGGTTTATATTTGTTCCCCCATTCCTAGAGGAATTTTACCTTCCTTCCACTCAGCAATGGCCCGCGGTTATACAATTGAAATCAGGAGCTCGCCCATTGCTAGCTGAAGTACTGAGATCACTATTCGTGTTTGCAATACTAATCTGTGGGAAGGTGGCTACAGAATCGGGAATCCACAAGCAAATTTAGTGTGAGTTATAACCAGCCCCAACTTCAGCGTTCTGTGGAGTGTCTAACCAGCCAGGGATTGTTTGGCAGGTTGGAGACAGGCCCCATTTCTTGCTCCTGGTCTCCTCACTATGGGGGAATCACAGTCACAGGCCTGGATCCCTCCATTGTGTGATACAGTATGTTGAAGCAATTGTGAGAGTGACTTCTGAGCAAGCCACCGAAAGAAAGAAACACTTGTATTTATATAATACCACCACCGGCGCACCGTGGCTGCAGTGTGTACCATCTACAAGATGCACTGCAGCAACTCGCCAAGGCATCTTCGGCAGCACCTCCCAAACCCGCAACCTCTTCCACCTAGAAGGACAAGGGCAGCAGGAGCATGGGAACACCATCACCTCCAGTTCCCCTCCAAGTCACACACCATCCTGACTTAGAAGGATATCGCCATTCCTTCATCGTCGCTGGGTCAAAATCCTGGAACTCCCTACATAACAGCACTGTGGGAGTACCTTCACCACATGGACTGCAGCGGTTCAAGAAGGCGGCTCACCACCACCTTCTCGAGGGCAATTAGGGATGGGCAATAAATGCTGGCCTTGCCAGCGACGCCCACATCCCAGGAACAAATATTTAAAAAACAACCTCGGGACGTCCCAAAGCGTTTTACAGCCAATGACGTACTTTTTGAAGTGTTGTCTCTGTTGTAATGTAGGAAACGCGGCAGCCAATTTATGCACAGCAAGCTCCCACAAACAGCAATAAAGTAATTGACATTGGGGAGAACTCAACTGATCTTCGAATAGTGGCCGTGGGATCTTTTACGTCCACCTGAGAGGGCAGACGGGGCCTCGGTTGAACGTCTCATCTGAAAGATGGCACCTCTGACAGTGCAGCACTCATTCAGCTCTGCACTGAAGTGCCAGCCCAGATTATGTACTCCAAAGCAAGAGTGCTACCACTGAGCCACAGCTGACACTGCTTCGATTGTGGCCTTCGACATAAAGTTAGTGGATGACATTGACATAGAGTTGCCAGTTAAAATACTGACAACGTTCACAGTGTTAATCAGAATCGTGTCCATCACAGCGTTCTATTTGCTGGAGAGACACAGATATAACTCTGCTGGCCATATTCATTCTGAGATTTTAAAATTCTCATCCTTGTGTTCAAATCTCTCCATGGCCTCGCCCCTCCCTATCTCTCTAACCTCCTCCGGCCCTACATCCCTTCAAGATATCTGCGCTCCTCTAATTCTGGCCTCTTGAGCACCCCTGATTTCAATCGCTCCACCATTGGCGGCCGTGCCTTCAGCTTCCTGGGCCCTAAGCTCTGGAATTCCCTCCCGAAACCTCTCCGCCTCTCTACCTCTCTCTCCTCCTTTAAGACGCTCCTTAAAACCTACCTCTTTAACCAAGTTTTTGGTCACCTGCCCTAATATCTCTTTATGCCACTCGGCATCAAATGTTGTCTGATAATCGCTCCTGTGAAGCGCCTTGGGACGTTTTACTACGTTATAGGCGCTAGATAAATGTTGTTGTTGTCTGTTGGGAAAATCGACCACCTACAGCATGAATACATTTGAGGCCATTCTTTCAGTTCTTCCGTCCCTGGGTTGCACTGAATGCAAATGCTCATAGTGTTCTGGAATTATATCCCACTGGAGACACAAGTCCTTACATGCCTGCGATTGCATAATACACCACCACCTAGGTGATCGTATTACTGCCACTGGGTTGAATCCTGTGCAACATCAAAATTTCAGTGGAGTTGTGTTGAGAGTGCTTGATATGCTGCACGCAGGTCGTCTTTGACCCTGCCCCCCTCCACAATGACTGAGTGCCAATCTATAGTGCTGTCACTAAATGGCATAAATACATGGAATCAATCATCCAGCAGGTCAGATTCTTTTGACCACCAGTCGATGTTGTTTTTAATTATTCTATAGGGGTAAACTTAAATAATCCCGGGAGGAGGGTAGATGTGTTTTTGTTGACAGCCCCACCCTCCACAGGATGGTTAAGTCCACACCTGAAAGACAAGCGGAGAATTGAACACAGGCAAATCGATCTGAATTGGGCCATGGCCTGGTAATTGTTGCTGGATCTTCAGCGCTGAGAAAGAGTGAATCAGTAACACTGTTGAAGAAGTTGCGCTTTGCCAGGTTGTCCATCTGAATCTCTTCTACGAGGGTGGTTAGTTTTATTTCTGTTCAAAGTGTTCGGCTTTGCAACCTGCCTATCACTTCTAAGCTACCGTGCGACAGGCAGCTGAGAAATTGGTGGCTGCCAAATCAGGAGTGGTCGAGACAGTTTTTGGTCCTCCTTGCAACCATCCCCAGCTTCATTACAAGAACAATACAGGAGTTACCAAACTTAAGCTACATGTTTATGCTACTGACACAAGCACCTCTGCACCGCAACACGCTGTAACAATCCCAAAAAATAATCTATAGATAAAACTGGAGTGAAGCTGGATCATAACCCATTTCTCATTCTCTTCCCGACTCTATCACCAGCTGGGACATTTATCCCTTCAATGCAGAAGTACAGTGGGAGGCTAATGAGCCCATCTAGCTTATCCTTCCACAAAAACCCACGCCTAGAATTTCCACCATGGGTCTCCCGATCTCCAGTCATAACTTTGGCGAAAAGCCCAGAAAAATGACGTAAGCTGCCGCTTAAGGCGTTCCTCCGGGGTTACCACGAATATTCCGCCTACGGTACGGTAGGGAAGCAGAAGAACCCTTGTGGAAATCCTACCCCCTACAAACGCCCATATTGTAGTACCTAACTGCCTCTTAAACAAGTGTTTGTCTCCATTGGACTGATGATCATTCCAGGTATCAATCACTTTTTCTTTGAAGAAATGCTTCTTGAACTTCAGCCCTGAACTTGCCTTTTGCCAATTTGTACCTTTTTCCCTTAGTCCTTCTGGCATGAATGAACGTAACTTTATAAGACCTCTCACTTGCCTCCATTCAAGGAAAGGTGTTTTTCTAATTATCGTCTTAATAAAATGGCTTTTTTAATACTTCAATAACAATTACATTTATAGAGCACGCTTCATGTCCACAGAACGGCCCAAAGCGCTTCAATTAATTACTTTTGAAGTGTAGCCACTGTTACAATGTAAACAAACACAGCAGCCAATTTGCCGACAGCAAGGTCCCACAAACAGCAGTGAGATAGATGAGCGGATAATCTGTCTTCAGTGATGCTGCTTGAGGTATAAAGGTTGGCCAGAACACCAGGAGAATTCTCCCGCTCTTTGTCAAATAGTGCAATGGAATCTTTTATGCCCACCTGAGTATGCAGACAGGGCCTCAGTTTCTCAGTTTTATATCTCATCCGAAAGAAGTCCCCCCACCCCACCCACCACCCCCCCAACGACAATGCAGCACTCTCTCAGTACTGCCACTGGGGTGTTAGCCTAGATAAGAACATAAGAACATAAGAAATAGGAGCAGGAGTAGACCATTCGGCCCCTCGAGCCTGCTTCGTCATTCAATAAGATCATGGCTGATTTGATCTTGGCCTCAACTCCACTTTCCTGCCCGCTCCCCATAACCCTTGACTCCCCTGTTTTTCAAAAATCTGTCTATCTCCGCCTTGAATATGTTCACTGACTCAGAGAATTCCAAAGATTCACGACCCTCTGAGAGAAGAAATTCCTCCTCATCTCCGTTTTAAATGGGCAACCCCTTATTCTGAAACTAAGCCCCCTAGTTCTAGATTCCCCCACGAGGGGAAACATCCTCCCTGCATCTACCCTGTCGAGCCCCCTCAGAATCTTATATGTTTCAATAAGATCCCCTCTCATTTTTCTAAACTCCAATGAGTATAGGCCCAACCTGCTCAACCTTTCCTCATAAGACAACCCCTTCAACTCAGGAATCAACCTAGTGAACCTTCTCTGAACTGCCTCCAATGCAAGTATCCTTCCTTAAATAAGGAGACCAAAACTGTACGCGGTACTCAAGGTGTGGTCTCACCAACACCCTGTACAGTAGATTATGTGCTGAAGTCTCTGGCGTGTGGCTTGAGCCTGCAACCTCTTGAATCAGAAGCGAGAGTGCAATCCCACTCGACCAAGGCTGACACCTTCAACAAGCATTATCCCAGTACTGGCCAGTTAAAACTGCCAACCGACAACCAGCCATCATTTCAAAAGCATTTCAGACCATAACCTCTGCCCCTATCTTTTTTTCCATTAATTTTTTTTTTCTCTCTCACATGGCAGCTGTCTTTCATTCTGCCAGTGCCATTTACACTTCATCTAGAGCCATCTTTTGTTTCTTAACTTGTCCCATTACCATCTCCTTTTGCCTTGCACCATCATTTCTTTTCTCTCTTAATCTCTCCTGCCTTCCACCCCATCACAGACCTTCCCTTTTGTTCTTTCCTCCCCCCCCTTTCCCTGCCCCTACACTTGCTTAAAAACCTGTTCCATCTCCAGCTTTTTCCAGTTCTGACGAAGGGTCATCGACCTGAAACGTTAACTCTGTTTCTCTCTCTCTCCACTGATGCTGCCTGACCCGCTGAGTATTTCCAGCATTTTCTGTTTTTATTTCAAAACCTTGACCAGGCCAGTGAAAAAACCTGGCAGGATAGCAACCCTAAAGTAATCTAGACTGAGGATACGATTTTTTTTTAAAGTGCCTTTCCCGCTTTTTAAAGAAATAATTTACGTTCTGTCCTTTGTAACATGATTTAGAGAGAGAGAGAGAGAGAGAGAGAGCAGTTGATTCCAGGTGGCACTGGCAGAGTATCCATCTGGTTCCTTCTTTCTTTTAAAAAAAGGAAAATAACTAAGATATATTCCTGGTGGTCTGTTGCGAGGCCTATTTTCCCTGGTGATATAGTGATGTATATGTGCCTATTCCATGTGGCAGGGTTGGCAGATTAATGCGTTTTGGGGATATACATCCAAATCCCCAATGCTGTAGTGGTTGTCATATGTTGAATCCCTCCTGGCATGATTGAGTGTTCATCCGTATTCTCTGGTACTCCGGTGGGGATGCGCCTGTGTTCACTGATAGTTCAGGGAGATTTTGCAGGCTGACCGACGATATCAGGATTGATTTTCAGCTCTGACTTTGTAAACACCAACATTTTAGGGGCTCTCAAGCCATGTTTCCATCTTCCCTCCAGAAACAAAGCACATCAATGGGTTTTTTTTTTTCAGTTTAACATCCAGTTTTAGGGATTAGTCGACACAATTGTCCTTTCCCTTCTGGACCCTGAATCACATTACAATCAAGCCACTTTCTCTTTGTTTAGCTGTTGAGGATTCTGCATCCAATACGTTCCAGCAATAGATGGCGAATAACGACCATCTCAGCCTTAATAGCACAAAAATCAATTTTTTTAAAACTTTGCTTTCCATACATTGAAAACAGAGATACATAAAGTAGGAAGTTGCCACAATTTTGACACCTGATAACTTTCCAATGCTTTCATCTAGCCCTGAGTGGATTTTTTTTTTAAAAGCATACAGTTTTTAAACAATTAAGATATCCTGCTCATTCTCAGCAAGTCTAACTGCACCAAGGAATCTATCTGGTACATGATGTTATCACTTCCTTTTGTAATTTATTATGTGCTATGGCAACTCTGCTACTGCCTGTGTTGTATGTTTTAATAAGAGTTTAATTGCATAGATAAGAATATGCACCTGCACATGCATTATTAATTAGATGGCAACAATCCATATTTCAAAAATGGGGCAGTGCAAAGCTACTACAGTTGGATTAAAATTTCTACTGATAGATTGTTCTTTGTGCGCATTCCCGCATTTTCTACCAGATACCAGCTACTTAATTACTGTCTTTCTATGTAATTAAGCTATGTCGAAAATTAGCATAAAACCCAAAATAGATTTCAGAAACGTTCGTGAGCTTTGCAATGCTCCAGTTGCACCAGTCGCGGTTTAGACTTTTGACCACATGCCGCGATAAATCCCCTTTGTGGTTTATCAATGCTTGAAGCAAAGGGCTGAAGTTCTGGGGCATTGTCGTTCGTTTGCAATACAGAGGGTAGAGCCTCCAGTATGAGAGCAAATTCCTTGGGCTCGATTTTAATAGCCCTGAGGAGGCGGGTTTGGAGGCGGGTCTGTTGGGAAAATTGGGAAAAAATGGCTTCAGACACCCAAGCCGCCTCCATCCCGCCCCCACCCGATTTTTGTGAGTGTCTGTTTAGCCGCTCCCAAACTGACCCGTCTGGAACCGGTGGGACAGGTAGTTAAGGCAGTTAACAGCCTGTTAATGAAATCTATAGCAAGGGGATGGGAAACAGTTATGCCCTCTCATCCTGGTCCTCATAATCGGAGGAGTAGCAGCCGCGTGGCTCAGCACAGATCTTCCTGGGAAGAGGAGCAGGAGGAGGATGAGGGGTGCCTTGCAGGCCCTGTTGTGACCAATGCAGCATCCCTCCAGTTCACTGCTGCCCGTCAACCAGGGCTGCAATGCTCCATCTCACCCTCAGTAAGCTCCCCGCTGGAGTGGAGCTAATCTACAGAACAAACAGGAAACTGTTCAACCTTAGTTGCCTCCAGTCCAGATCCAAGGTCGTTCCATCCTCTATCATCGAATTACAGTATGCAGACGACGCTTGCGTCTGCGCACACTCTGAAGTCGAACTCCAAACCATCGTCAACACCTTCACTGAAGCGTACGAGAGCATGGGCCTTACACTAAACATCCGTAAGACAAAGGTCCTCTACCAACCTGCCCCCGCCACACAGTACTGCTCCCCGATTATCAAAATCCATGACGAGGCCTTGGACAACGTGGACCACTTTCCATACCTCGGGAGCCTACTGTCAACGAGGGCAGATGTCGATGACGAAGTCCAACACCGCCTTCAGTGTGCCAGTGCAGCCGTCGGTCGCCTGAGGAAGAGAGTGTTTGAAGACCAGGACCTCAAACCCAGCACCAAGCTCATGGTCTACAGAGCAGTAGTAATACCCGCCCTGCTGTATGCTTCAGAGACATGGACCATGTACAGCAGGCACCTCAAAGCACTGCAGAGGTACCACCAACGCTGCCTCTGCAAGATCCTGCAAATCCATTGGCAGGATAGGCGCACCAACGTCAGTGTTCTCGCTCAGGCCAACATCCCCAGCATTGAAGTTTTGACTACGCTCGATCAGCTCCAATGGACGGGTCACATCGTCCGCTTGCCCGATACGAGACTCCCAAAACAAGCGCTCTACTCGGAGCTCCGACATGGCAAGAGAGCCCCAGGTGGGCAGAGGAAATGCTTCAAGGACACCCTCAAAGCCTCCTTGAAAAAGTGCAACATCCCCACCGACACCTGGGAAACCCTGGCCCAAGACCGCACAACGTGGAGGAGAGGCATCCGTGAAGGCACCGAACATCTCGAGTCTCTTCGCCGGGAGCAAGCGGAAGCCAAGCGCAAACAGCGGAAGGAGCGCACGTCAACCCAAGCACCCCACCCACCCGCCCCTTCAACCACCATCTGCCCCACCTGTGACAGAGACTGTAGGTCCCGCATTGGACTCATCAGTCACCTGCGAACTCATTTTAGTGTGGAAGCAAGTCATCCTCGGTTCCGAGGGACTGCCTAAGAAGAGAAGAGAAGCACACTGCCATGCCACGTTAGCATACTCTTACTCTTCAACCATAGGTGACCACCATATGGCTCTGTAATTGCAGGTGACACTTGTCCAACATCATACTTTATCTCTGCTATACCCTGTTATTTCCTATCACTTTTACCATCAGCATTACAAAAACAAGTCGCCCTCATTGCGCTTTTGCCATTTCCCATAACACATAGGCCACACAATCAACTGTTTGACATAATTTATCTTTAACACATGACAAAAGGATAATAAACCAGCAAGAGTCAGAAAAAAAAGAAACATCACCCAAGTGAGTCCCCTTGTGACTATAGGTGCTTAATCTTTCTCTTACGGGTGCTTCTACGTGGTGCTTCCCCTGTGGCTTCAGCAGATGTAGAGGCACCTTGCTGACTAGGATGCTGCACCTTCTTAGACGCCTTTGGCGGGCGTCCTCTGGGCTTGGGAGCCTGGGAGGGCTCTTCAACAGTCTGTTCTTCCTGCGGCTGTGCAGGGGCTGAAACGGCCATCTCAGTTGTCTCTGCAAAGTGGGTCTCTGACCGAGGGCTCCGCAGTGGCATGGTCGTGTGAGCGCTTTGAGAGGAGCCCACACTTCCTTCTGTCCTGCCAACAACATCCCTCTCATGAGTCAGCCACACCTCAGTGCTGGTAAGTGGCTAGAGAGCACCTTGCTGCACTTCAGGGGGACCATGAGGACCCATATCTGCACTGGCAGTCCTCCTCAAAAGCACGTCCATGAAGCTCTGATCTCTCTGCTCAATAGCTGCCCATTGCTCCTCCAGAGATGTCATTCTATTCTGAACAGTCACCATGTTTTCCTGACTCTGGCGACTTATTTCCTCCATGGCTGTAGCCATCCTTTCCACTGAGGTAGCCAGCCTTTCCACGGAGGTTGCCATCCTATCCATGGTGGTGCGTTCATGTGCCATTGCCTCCACCACGGCAGTGCTGATGTTACAGATGGACTCCTCCATTCTCTCCACACTCGCACTAACCCTGGAGGCAAACCCTTCCAGAGACACCGGCACTTGTTCCTATATTTCACGAACCGCTCTTTTTCTGAATGGCCCCAGAGGCACAGCGTCTGCATGCAGCTCAGCAGAGCTAGGCGAGCCCTGTGACCTCCACCGAGGACTCTCCACTGCTGTCGCTGTCTCCACCATCTGCTGATGCTCACTTGTGCGCTGTGATAGACCATGTGGCAACACTACTCTAACTCGGGAGGGCCCCACCGAGGTGAGCGTTGCTGCGCTGGTGCTGGGTGCGCTGAGTCCTGGTGACGCTGCTCCCTCAGCGGCTTCAGATTCCTCTGAGGAGTTGTCCGGCTCTTCGTCCTGGATTGTGGAGAGGGGGGTGCTCGATGGTTCTGTGGGAGAGTAAAGGCTTGATTTAGACATCTGATATTGATGTAGCAGACACATCCTTTTGAGCAGATGATACAATGTGATTCTCTATGAACATCATATGCCATTGCTTTCTGAGAGGGATGAAACTCTATTGTGTCACCAGTTTCCTCTAGTGTGCCCATCTCTCCATCGCCCACTTCCAGGTCCTCGCCACCTCCAGCAATCTCATTAGCAGCCTCCTCAGCACTGGTCAATGTTGCTAGGGTAGGTGTTCCTCCTTCTGTCATTGCTCTCTCCCTCTTATTGTGGACTATCTTTTCCTGCAAGGAGGGACACAAGCGATGTTTCAGCCACAGTGATGGAGTGAGTGTGAATAATCCCTACATAGAATCTTTGAGGGAGATGAAGATGGGGTAAGGTGCCAAGAGGAAGCTAGCTCCCTGTGCGTTGTTAGTTGTTGTCACTGCATGACAGTGAGAGTGAGTCTAAGGGGTGCGTAGGCAGGATGCTGAAGTGATTCAGTGCAGAGACAGAGATGGATAGGAAAGGGGGCAAGGGAAGCAAGAATAAGGTGGGGTGTGAAGGAGGAGGCTTACAACGCAGAGTGCTGGTGATGAGAAGAGAAGGGAAGCAGAGTGAAGGCAAGTGAGATGGGATACTCACTTTTGATGTTCGCACAAGATCATTAAACCTTTTTCGGCACTGGATCCATGAGCGTGCATAAATGGACCTTGCGCTCACCTCCTGAGCAATGCGCAGCCAGGCTGCCTTGGTCTGGTGAGGAGGCTTCCTCCAGCCATCAGGAGGGAAGAGAATCTCCCTGCGCCCTCTGACAGCATCCACAAGAACTTGGAGGGACTCAGTATTAAAACGAGGAGCTGCCTTGCCTCTGGAAGAAGTCAAAGCGTTTAAATCAAGTCCAGGAAACCACAATGGAAAGGCTCAGGCTGGATGGCAGCTTTAAAAGCAGCTGCTATTATGATGTCATCAGAGGCGGCCAGCCGACCCGATCCCACTCATTGGACCGGCCAGCGCGCCGCCATGAAATGAGCAAGATCATTGAATCAAAATCGCACATCTGCAGCTGATCCCGCCGGAATCGGCTCCCGAACCCGTCCCCCACGCAACCCGACTCCAACCCGCCTCGGGAATCAAAGTCCAGCCCTTGAGTGCACCCGGGTTTGGATGGTGTGAGGCCACATTTGGATGATCTGTAGCTTGAAGCTATTCAAACCTCATTATTATTTCCTATAACCCTGCATCTCATCATGATAATTTTATCTTAAGATGTTGCAAGTCATATCTTGAGAGCTAGATTTGCACAATCGTAGAATCTTATGGCACAGAAGGAGGCCATTCGGCCCATCGTGCCTGTGCCGGCTCTTTGAAGGAGCGATCCAATTAGTCCCCACTCCCCCCTGCTCTTTCCCCATATCTCTGCAATTTTTTCCTTTCCAAGTATTTATCCAATTCCCTTTTCAAAGTTACTGTTGAATCTGCTTCCACCACCCTTACAGGCAGTACATTCCAGATCATAACAAGTCGCTATGTAAAAAATTTCTCCTCATCACACAAAATATTGTGTATCATAAAAAAAGTAATGCAGTAACTTGAGGTCACTTGACAGTGAAGAGAATAACTCCCTTTGTGCTGCACTGCAGCATAATATTCTTTCCATGAGCCTGCTACTAGGTTCTGGTCTGCCTGAGAGATTCCCTCTGCTGCAATGGTGTTGGTCACCACTGCAAGTGGCACGAGCACCTTATGTTCATGAGTGTACCTGTGCTGCCCAATATCTAATACTGCAATAGTGCAAGTGGGGATGTAACAATAGTATGCTGGTGTAATCTGAACTGGAGGTCATGTTTTTCACTTATAGTCTCACACGCGCTTCTCTAATCGTTCAGAAGGCAGGTTTAGTCAGACGAAGCCTGATGCGATGCTTTAAGCCTCTTTGTTTTACGGACAGCAAGTGAACATAAAGTCACAGCTGTAAACAAACCTCACCCTCTTGACTCAGTTTCACTTCTGTCCTTCAAAAAGTGAAAAACAAATAATTATAGACCCTGCCCCTGTCACTTCGACAGTTGACCAAATTGTTCTTGGCATTACCTTTCTGTCTCGACAACTTCTAACTGGGGAAAAACTGACCTCCTGCATCTTAGCCTCAAACCTAGGGATAAGGGCTGCCTTTCACAGTCTCCAGTTTAAAACCTGACTGCCTATGTGTCCCTTTGTTCTTTTGCTCTGTGTTCCAAAGAATGGGCGAGCTAACCCTCTAACTTATTCCCTATTCCATGTATCACCAGTAGGTTTGTCAGGGAAATTGGCTACTACTCCTACCTCTTTAGGGTGTAGGTCTCAAGAATCATATCCTGTCATTCTCAAAATGAATACGGACCCTCCTGGTTTAACGAGTCAATTGATTCGCATTGTCTCAATTAGAAGGCTGTAAGCCGCAACATTCTACAAACTGGCCTGTCTAGCTTTGTGTCAGCTGTGGCTCAGTGGGTAGCACACTTGCCTCTGAGTGTAAGAAGGTTGTGGGTTCAAGTACCCACTTCAGCACTTAAATGTAGGTCGACACTCCAGTGCAGTGCTGAGGGAGAACTACACTGTCAGAGGCGCCGTCTTTCAGATGAGACGTTAAACTGAAGCCCCGTCTGCCTTCTCAAGTGGACGTAAAAGATCCCATGACGCTATTTCGAAGAAGAGCAGGGGAATTATCCCCGGTGTCCTGGCCAATAGTTATCCCTCAATCAACATCACTAAAACAGATTATCTGCTCATTATCACATTGCTGTTTGTGGGAGCTTGCTGTGCACAAATTGGCTGCCGCGTTTCCTACATTACAACAGTGACTACACTCCAAAAGTACTTCATTGGCTGTAAAACACTTTTGAGATGTCTGTTGGTCGTGAAAGGCGCTATAGAAATGCAAGTTTTTCTTTAATACACACCTTCAAAGTCCACCAACACCTCAAACCCTCGCTCCCCAGTCAACCTGCAGCCTTTCGGTCTTCCAAACATGAGTGAATTCACTTTGTTTTAAAACGTAATTCATTCCCAAATCCTCTCTGTGAGTAAGATCAATAATCCTCAAATGTAACAGGACTGCACATGGGTGCGTGCTGAGAGGCGATTTTAACTCTTCCCGATCAGTGGGAATAGAGCGGGGGAGCAGTTAAAGTGGAGCGGCTCCCTTTCCCACTCCATTCCCGCCGATCTGCGATTTTAATGCCGTCGGCTTTGATGGCAGAAAAGGCTCCTATCGGAGTCCACCAGGAGCCTCATTAATAAATGTAAATCGGGGGCGCTCAATGGAATTTTAACTGGCTCCTGAGCGGTCGGAAAGACAGGGTGGGTTAAAATAAACTTTCTTTCCAGAGGGGCGGGAGAGCAGGAGTCCTCCTGCAGACCCCACATGGAAAGTCTGGACAGCTACTGCCCGAGGATCCTCTCGCCGTCCCCGTCTTCCCCAGCCGTGAGACCCTTGGATCATCTCAGCTCCCGGATTTACTTTGCTGCCGAAATCTTTCTTCTGATTCCAATGGAAATACAAATCAGGAAAGATAGAAAATGAGTTGCCGGCTCGTTATCACCCGTTTTACACTGCCTGACAAAGTCAAGATCTACCCCACAGTGCCTTATCACATCCTCAGGCTGTTCCAAAGTGCTCCATATCCAACAAACTACTTATTGAAGTGCAGTCATCTTTGTTATGAGGCTCAGAAAATACATCAGTACTGGCGTGGCAGGATGTTAGTACAAGTGATTGGACTTTGTGGGAAATATGTACGAACCAATAAATTTATCACCGAACTAATCTGATTCCTGCTTTCAATGCAGGTTTAAAACAAAACCAAGTAGGAATTTGTTCATTCCTGCAGGGAATCACTTTGCCCTTAGTGTCAGCCGTGGCTCAGTGGGCAGCACTCTCGCCTCTGGGTCAAAAGGTTGTGGGTTCAAGTCTCACTCCAGAGACTTGAGCACAAAAATCTAGGCTGACGCTCCCAGTGCAGTGCTGAGGGAGTGCTGCAACTGTCAGAGGTGCCGTCTTTTGGATGAGACGTTAAACCGAGGCCCTGTCTGCTCCCTCGGGTGGACGTAAAAGATCCCATGGCACTATTTTGAAGAAGAGCAGGGGAGTTCTCCCCGGTGTCCTGGCCAATATTTATCCCTCAATCAACATAACAAAAACAGATTATCTGGTCAATATCACATTGCTGTTTGTGGGAGCTTGCTGTGCGCATTTTTGGCTGCCACATTTCCCACATTACAACAGTGACTCCACTCCAAACAGTACTTCATTGGTTGTGAAGCGCTTTTGGACATCTTGAGATTGTGAAAGGCACTATAGAAATGCAGGTCTTTCTTTCTTAGAGACACATTTGAAATAAAAGTAACTTATTAAAGTTTTATTTTTCTACTGATGTCTTAGGGTTACGTTTTGTCATTTGGCGTTAAATAGCAGGAACTGACATTGCTATGGAAATACGTGTTCCTGATGGCAAATTTGTGCTTTGAGCATCTTTTACTCATTAGCGGTGAAGACAACTGGAATCTTTTTTCACAGTAACCAATAGTCAATCTTTTTTTTCCCCCTGAGAATAATTTGCTTGCGAGGTCACAACATTCCCTATGAGATGATCTCCTGCATTACATTCTATGTCTGAGAGAAATGTAGGCAGGTATAACCACAAAGCACATTCTAACTTGCACATGTACCCACAGGCACTTGAGTTAGAATTACGTTTGTCAGAAGAATTAAAAGGGTAAAATGTTCCGACTGTGTTTCTTAGGCTAGCAGATATGGGGGGGGGGGGGGGGGGGGAAGCGGAGGGGTGGTTGGGGGGGGTGATTTTCAAGATGCGCTCAAAATGGGCACTAAAATGGGCAACCGTCGCTCGGCTGATGCTGTCAGCGGGAGGCGGGAGCCTTTTTCAGGTTTGTGCCTCATTTCAATAAGACGGGTGAGCTGTCAGGGTGCGTATCGCACTGGTAATTGGACAGCTTTCCCATTGGGAGGGAGGGGTTTTGGGCTGGACCAGTGTCACCTGCAGCTGGCATGCACCTCTTTAAAGGAGAGGAACAGCGTGCACTGTGGAGCTCAACTAAAGGTGCTGTTTTAGCATTAAAATGTGCCGTGCAAGAGCGCCCCACTAGGAGGCTTCCGGTCAGGAAGTCACAAGGTGGAGGAACATCCTGCTCTCGGCAGATGGGAGAAGGTTGTCGCACCACACTGCAAGATAGGGAAGGTCCAAGGTGGAAGAGCATGTCACCGCCAGAGGCTTAGCTCCAACAACCTGGAAGCAATGCAGGAAGAAGTTTAATGACCTGACCCGTGCTGCTAAGGTAAGACTCCCATTCACACTTTTTTGTCATTCTCATCACAGCTCTGCACCACTTTACTGTCACAGCACCACTGCCCTCCATTGCATCACATTTCTGTCAACCAATCACTGCAACACATTTCAGTGCCCCTCCTCCTGCTGTAACTTCCATACTCTGCCACTTCTCTCGCTATTAATCTCTCCTGCACACCCCTGATGCTCCTTCATACCACCAGCCTAAATGTTCTACCCTCACACACAGGTGTTCACAGCTCTTCAGCGTGCCACTCACTCACACAATCCCATTCCTCTTCGACAAGCATTCACACAATGTCAGGGAGAAGACTCACACCGGAGGAGGGACGTCTACCTTGTAAGTCTTCAGGTCAGTAGAAAAGACAGCCGTGGACAACCTGGGCAGGGGACGAGCCAGAGCGGTAGCAGATAGCGAGACAGGAAGAAACACGCCACAGGATATGCTTTTCCCTCTAACTATGTGGCTTTTGTGCTGACCCAGTATATTTTCAGTGCCTGTAAACCTGAACATCTTTCAAAAGCAAGTGCATTCACGAACCACTCCTTAAACTTAACTCCTCTGGTGGGAAATATGGCCTCCAAACTTTCTTAGTTAACTTCCTCGTCTGCAATTTAGGGTTGCGTTCAGACACTAGCTTTCACATCACAGAAATCTGACTCACCATCGCGCCAGGAGCTAAACCCAAACTGTGTAGACATGGTGTTGTGCAGTTTGGGTTCCAAGCTCATATTTGCTTTTTTGCACATAGCCTTGATGGGATCTGTTAGTTAGGCTTCGCAATGAGAGACTGAGAAGGTGTTGTGGAAGAGGTGGTGTGACTGTGTGGCAAGACATACACCGATATCCCCCTGCTGCTCATTGAGTGGAAATAGCGAAAGGATGCAAAATTAGTATTGCAGCCTCATGAAAAATAAAGCGCACAGTGTATACATGTTTGCAGCTGCCTTGAGATTCCATTCTTGGCTCCTGCAGTGGAGGTATGGACATAAATATCATATAAATCGGAACACTGCTCTTGATATTTTATTAAAAAGAGCTTTGACCTGAGGCGATGCTATAGGAGGAATGTTACAAGACCCCCGTGGCACCTGAAGAGGGCTCACACACAGTCAGTGCGTGTCGGAAAATCGTGTTGCACACGATATTCCATCCATTGGTATGCAGAGCCTTGTCGCCAGTCCTGCAGCAAGAATGCAGTAATGACTTAAAGTAAACTGACATTAAAGGGTTAAGCGGCTGTACTGTAAAGGCAGTTTTGTAAATTGACCAATCATAATAAATTGACCAAGCTTCGTATCCCAGCATTCCTCGAGGAACCAACGCAACTTTTAAATGAACTTTTAAAACAAGCTGTGAGCTGAACGGAATGCAGGAGGAGATAATTCATACAGAGGCAGACACGATTGATTGACTTTATGAATATGCGAACCAAGTAATCAGACCACGCAATGACATGTCTTTGTTTAAATTTAACTGACTGTCCGGTCCATTGAACTCCTGTGGTCAGGCTGTTAACAAGGCTTACAAATCAACACGACAGGTAACGACCATGGTTCCACCGAGTCTGGATCGGTTCCCTCATCCTTTGGAGATGTTAATATCAAAATTGTTGCTGGAGTAAAACCCATTCGCCAACCTTTCAGAATGCTGATAAGCCCGGAACTTTTCCCCATCAAAACACCTTTGTGTGATAATGGTTGAACATCGAACAGAATGAGAACATTTCCTTGTGTGAAGCTGGACTCTTCACTGACCCAGGATGGGGAAGTGATCAAATCAAGCACTCTATATATTTTCAGAAATAGACAAGATTAAGGGAGGTACAATCAAAGGGGGGGGGGGGGTTGCGTCAATCAATTGTCACAGGTAAGATCTTTGTATTATAAAAAGGGTGAGTTTAGGGACAAACTTCAGGAACTTGCAAGGGAACTGCGGACGGGTTTGATCACATGTACAGATGGAAACATACTCTTCCGAGTGATCGCCGGGGTGAGTGGTGTTTGAAATTAAAGAGAGTTAAAGGGAACAGTGTATGTGAGCACTGTTTGAAGTTAAAGGGAACAGTGCATTGACGTTTGTATGTTATCTGTAGTACAATAAACAGTTAAAAGAATACTGAGTTGTAAGCCTTGACCATTTTACCCCACCCAGACAGGTTATCGTCGGATTCTGGAATTAGAGTATAAGAGGGAAGGTGCAGGTTCACCTACCTACAGCCAAGCAATATTTGCCCTTCTATACTTGATGTTGCTGTTAAACACATCATCAAACTTTTCTTTTTTTGTTGGTGAATTTTTGCTCACTGAGGTGAAAGTCGCTCATTTCTGGGGCTTTTTCCGCTTATTGATACTCTGTCAGCATGAAGCACTCCAGGTCAGGTATAGTACGGGCATGATTCTGGGTAAAGCTTCCTGTACCATGCTCCACACTGTGCCTTAATCAAAAGAGTAGAAGGGTACCCCCCTACTACACAAATGTAAGTTTTTACATTTCCTACAACAAGCGATGCATTTGGTCTTTCTGAGAAGTCGCACAACACCAGGTTATAGTCCAACAGTTTTATTTGAAATCACAAGCTTTCGGAGCTGTTGCTGAACTTCACCCGACGAAGGAGCAACAGCTCCGAAAGCTTGTGATTTCAAATAAAACTGTTGGACTATAACCTGGTGTTGTGCGACTTCTCATTTTTGTCCACCCCAGTCCAACACCGGCATCTCCGCATTTTGGTCTTTCTGTGCAAGCTCAACAGTTTAGTAATGATTTGTTCTGAATTAAAGGCCATTTTTGTCCCTACAGATTTTCAGGCTATTGGAAGGGGATGGAGACTTTTCCAGATTCATTTAACGTGGAAACCAACAGTCAACAGAGACCAGAGACTTTCATCCCATGAGACTTAATTGAATTGAAACCCAGGCACTAGAAGTGGAAAGACAGTGTTGTATTTCCTGATACCACCTAGTATTCTTGTTATTACCAAACTATTAGCAAAGGGCTATTAGCATTTATCTCCTCTATTTTTATGAAATATTTGGTTTCATTTCCCGTCAAAATGTAAAATGCTCGGGAAAGGAGTTGATGAACAGTTTCATTCCAAGCTGTCCTTTGGGTGGCTATGAAGACCATCTCGGTGACACAATGGGCGTGAGATTAACTATCTGTTTCACTCACCAAGAATTCTAAAGGTGCATTTAGATTGTAGCTACTGATCTGGCTAAGTCTCAGGCAAACAGTACCCTTTTTACATACGCATGCAGGGCAGTTAATTTTTTAGATGTTTAGGGATTATTGGCAGCAAGGTCGACACTCTGTGAATGTTTAAATTAGCTCAAGGTAGATTAGAAAGTCTCCAAAAGGGCCACGGGAGCCTTGAGCGCTTCTTACAACATGTTACATACCGCACTGTATTTGCAGTCTCAAAAGCCCATTTTCAATCCACTTGATATCGCAAAGTGGATAGTGGTCTCGTTCCACTTCTCTCTGGATTCAGAGAGGGGGAGATTCACAAAAAGGCCAGGGTGAGAAAACTGAAGGTTGTGTACGGGGAATTAAGGCTGGATAGGGGGTTGTGGATTTAGGGAGTATGGTAGTTTGGTGGTTATGTTACTGGACTAGTAATCCAACAGGTCCGGACTAATTATCCGGATGACTAGGAGTTCAAATCCCCCCCACAGCAGCTGGGGAATTTAAATTCAGTTAATTAAATAAATCTGTAATATAAAGCTAGTATCAGTAATGGCGACCATGAAACTACCAGATTGTTGTAAAAACCCATCTGGTTCACTAACGTCCTTTAGGGAAGGAAATCTGCCGCCCTTACCTGGTCTGGCCTATATGTGACTCCGAACCCGCAGCAATGTGGTTGACTCTTAACTGCCCTCTGAAATAGCAGCTCACCACCACCTTCTCGAGGGCAATTAGGGATGGGCAATAATTGCAGGCCTTGCCAGCGACGCCCACATCCCATGAAAGAATACAAAAAAAATGTACTGTATTTACATTCATTGGATTGGGGGACATACGAACATAAGACGTAGGAGCAGGAGTAGGTCATTTGGCCCCTCGAGCCTGCTCCGCCATTCAATAAGATCATGGCTGATCTGATCTTGGCCTCAACTCCACTTCCCTGCCCGCTCCCCATAACCCTTGACTCCCTTATCGTTCAAAAATCTGTCTATATCCACCTTAAATATATTCAATGACCCAGTCTCCATAGCACAGCTCTCTGGGGAAGAGAATTCCAAAGATTCATGACCCTCTGAAAGAAGAAATTCCTCCTCATTTCCATTTTAAAATGGGTGCCCCCTTATTCTGAAATTATGCCCCCTAGTTCTAGATTCCCCCACAAGGGGAAACATTCTCTCTGCATCTAACCTGTCAAGCCCCTTCAGAATCTTATATGTTTCAATAAGATCCCCTCTCATTCTTCTAAACTCCAATGAGTATAGGCCCAACCTGCTCAACCTTTCTTCATAAGACAACCCCTTCATCTCAGGAATCAACCT
Source organism: Squalus acanthias (assembly GCA_030390025.1). Classification (NCBI taxonomy): domain Eukaryota; kingdom Metazoa; phylum Chordata; class Chondrichthyes; order Squaliformes; family Squalidae; genus Squalus; species Squalus acanthias. The sequence continues at coordinate 111,132,086 of CM059435.1, forward strand.
CGTGAACCTTCTCTGAACTGCCTCCAATGCAAGTATATCGTTCCTTAAATAAGGAGACCAAAACTGTACGCAGTACTCCAGGTGTGGTCTCACCAACGCCCTGTACAGTTGTAACAGGACTTCCCTACTTTTATACTCCATTCCCTTTGCAATAAAGGCCAACACTCCATTTGCCTTCCTAATTACTTGCTGTACCTGCATGCTAACTTCTTGTGATTCATGTACAAGGACCCTCAGATCCTTCTGTACCTCAGCATTTTGTAATCTCTCCTCATTTAAATAATAATTTGCTTTTTTATTTTTCCTACTAAAGTGGATAACCTCGCATTTTCCCACATTAAACGCCATCTGCCAGATTTTTGCCCACTCACTTAGCCTATCTATATCCCTTTGGAGATTCTTTGCATCCTCCACACAATTTGCTTTCCTACCTATCTTTGTATCATCAGCAAATTTGGCTACATTACATTCGGTCCCTTCATCCAAGTCATTAATATAGATTGTAAATGGTTGAGGCCCCAGCACTGATCCCTGTGGCACCCCACTAGATACAGTTTGCCAACCTGAAAATGACCCCTTTATCCTGACTCTCTGTTTTCTGTTAGTTAGCCAATCCTCAATCCATGCTAATATATTACCCCCAACTCCGTGAGCTCTTATCTTGTGTCATAACCTTTTATGTGGCACCTTATCGAATGCCTTCTGGAAATCCAAATACACAACATCTACTGGTTCCCCTTTATCCACCCTGCTCATTACATCCTCAAAGAACTCCAGCAAATTTATCAAACATGATTTCCCTTTCATGAAACCATGCTGACTCTGCTTGACTATATTATGATTTTCTAAATGTCCTGCTACCACTTCCTTAATGATGGACTCCAGCATTTTCCCAATGACAGATGTTAGGCTAACTGATCGATAATTGCCTGCTTTCTGTCTCCCTCCTTTCTTAAATAGGGGCGTTACATTTGCGGTTTTCCAGTCCGCTGGGACCTCTCCAGAGTCCAGGGAATTTTGGTAGATTACAACCAATGCATCCACTATCTCTGCAGCTACGTCTTTTAAGACTCTAGGATGCAGGCCATCGGGTCCAGGGGACTTGTCCACCTTTAGTCCCATTAGTTTGCCTAGTACTTTCTCTCTAGTGATAGTGATTGTTTTAAGTTCCCCACCCCCCACCCCAATAGCCCCTTGATTATCCATTATTGGGATGCTTTTAGTGTCTTCTACCGTGAAGACCGATACAAAATATTTGTTCAAAGTCTCTACTATTTCCCTGTTTCCCATTATTAATTCCCCAGACTGATCCTCTAGGGTACCAACATTTACTTTAGCTACTCTCTTTCTTTTTATATACCTGTAGAAGCTCTTACTGTCTGTTTTTATATTTCTTGCTAGCTTACTCTCATAAGCTATCTTCTCTCTCTTTATCATTTTTTTAATCGTCCTTTGCTGGTTTTTAAAAATTTCCCAAACCTCTGGCCTTTCACTATTCTTCGCAACATTGTATGCTTTTGTTTTCAATTTGATACCATCCTTTACTTCCTTAAGTTAGCCACGGATGGCTCATCCTTCTTTCTTTCTCACTGGAATATATCTTTGCTGAGAGTTATGAAATATCTCCTTAAATGTTTGCCGCTGCTTTTCTACAGTCTTACCCTGAAATATATTTTCCCAGTCCACTTTAACCAAGTCTGCCTTCATACCTTTGTAATTACCTTTGTTTAGGTTCAGGGCACTAGTTTGAGACAGGATACAAGTGTAGGTCAGTAAGGTAGGGGTGATGGGTGAGCGGGATTTAGTGCAGGGCAGCCTACAGGTGGCCGAGTTTTTGATGATTTGGGATTTATGGAGGTTGGAGGATTGACAAGGACGACATTGGGCAAACTGAGTCGAGAGGTGACAGAAACACGAACAAATGAAGCTTCCATCGTTGGGGTGAGGTAGCAGCAAAGGCCAGATGATTCTGGACAAATCCCACCTCCACCCCCCCTTCCCACGGTTGGGTGGAGGCCGACGTTTCCAGTCTGATGGGCAGAGAGGTGCTCCAGTGACACTTGCATGTGCCTGCTCCGTGCTAATCAGGCACGCTCCCACAAAACCTTCACACTCCAGTGGGTTCAGCGCGGGAGGGCATCAAGGAATTTCAGTCCAGCTAAGTTTTAGCAGAAAACGGAAAAGTGTTTTCTTCAAAAAGCTGTTCATAATTGGGGTGAAAATAGATTGGTCACAGACACCAGCAAAAAAAAACTAAGCTGACACACTCCACAAGCTTGCTTGATTCACATCACCCCAGTGCATCCATTCCATGGTTTAGCTGATGCAATCGAGGAATAAAGGATCACCACAGAGGAGCCCTAAAAGGGAAATATTTCAGAGCTAATTGTTCGAAGATGCTTGCGACATGTCCAGGGTTGAACGTTTAGCATTCAGCGTGGTTGATCCTTGGCAGCTCCCTTTTAATTACAATTATTCACTTTTAAGCGTACAACACAACAACATTTTTCACTGTAAAATCTACGTTTTAGCACTCTTCTGGGCACAGCATATGGAATAATTTTGTTATTATCCATCAGTTTCTCATTCGGATAATTTATTCAGCTGTGTGGTCTGGGACTCATTTTGCACATGCCTCAGCTCTCTGAACGGCCTCAGTTAGTATTTCGCAAATAGCATCTTGTAATGATTCATCATGGTGCGAGACGAAATTTCTATCGTTCTAACTAATTGGCACTATAAATATAAATATACTTTAATATTGGCAGTTCAGGAAGGAACTGAAGCGGGAAGTGTCAGTTACCGATAGTTACCACAATTGTCACATGCTGACAACTGATTAAATTTCAAATGTATTTGAGGTATCAAGCAGCCAGGTAGCTGGGAATGTAGGTTGTCTCCGTGACAAGATGTTAAAATGCTGGTGCAACCCTTCCTTACCCAGCCCCTAATAAGGTGCGGCAGGAAATTAAATGAAAAAATGAGGGTGAAATTCCCCGTATTAACCAAAAATATTGAGGGTGAGAACAAAATTGGGATTCCCCATTTAGTATTTGTGCCAACTTTATCGGTATAATTATTGACAGGGCAAAGTTTATCGCCAGAGATCGTTAGGCCTTAATTGCCCTGTGCACAATGACATTATTGCTCAATTACTGCCGTTTACAGCATGTTTGCACTGGTGATAAGGTACCATTTTGGTTCATTACTGCTGCTCTGCAACATCCACATAACAATAAACGTCACTTTGATTGAGCAAATCACCAACTAAAGAAAACGTGCTTTTGGGTGAATGGCAAGTTAGTTACATTTTTCATCCATTACACAGTTACACTGGTAATTGCCTTTCTTTTACAATTTACAATGCATGTGCGATAGGAATCTCCACAGTGTCAGACTCAATGGAAAGTCACACATCTGCCATACACTTGTAAAAAGAAAAAAAAAGAAAGAAAGACTTGCATTTCTATAGCGCCTTTCACAACCACCGGACGTCCCAAAGTGCTTTACAGCCAATGAAGTACTTTTTTGAAGTGTAGTCACTGTTGTAATGTAGGAGACGTGGCAACCAATTTGCGCACAGCAAGCTCCCACAAACAGCAATGTGATAATGACCAGATAATCTGGGTTTTTGTTTATGTTGAGTGAGGGATAAATATTGGCAAGGACGCCAGGGATAACTCCCCTGCTCTTCTTCAAAACAGTGCCATGGGATCTTTTACATCCACCCGAGAGAGCAGACAGGGCCTCGGTTTAACGTCTCATCCGAAAGACGGCATCGCCGACAGTGCAGCGCTCCCTCAGCACTGCACTGGGAGTGTCCGCCAAGATTTTTGTGCTCAAGTCTCTGTCTGGAGTGAGACTTGAACCCACAGCCTTGCTGACTCAGAGGCGAGTGTGCTACCCACTGAGGCATGGCTGACACAGCCTTGCTGCACATTGAGCAGCAAAACCAGTATCTCCTGCCATCTTTGAAGCACAAACTCCCTCTGGCAAGGCTCAAACTCCTGCAGACTTGGTTGTTTTGTCAATTCCTATGTCCGTCCCCCCCACTCCTACCCCCCACCCCGATGTTCTGTAACATTTAATTGGTGAGACTGTGGAAGTTCCTTCCCTGAAGCAATCACACTCACCTTCCCACCGGCTTCTCACATATTGGCAGCACAATTTGATTCTAATTCAGGAATCTCAGCCTCATCATAGTCCTGTTCCGGCATCAGAAACCATTACCGGATTATCCCCGGTGCAGTTGTGTCTGGATTTGGATGAATTGCATGTGTGAGAGGATGCCCATGTGCAAATAAAACATTACCAACGATGGAAAGGGAGCTAACAGAGGACGGGCGTTTGCATTCAAGCTTGCTCCGTATTTTGAAAAGTTATCGGGGGAAAATTCAGTTGGTTGCGCCTCCCGTTAGCGCCTTAAGAGGGCGCTAATGGGGCGCAAAGCATCTAGCGCCCAGGCGCGGTGATGTTTGCGCCGCTCGCGAAATTAACTAGACATTTTGCGGCGGCGCTAAACACTACCGCCACGATCTCCTGCGCCAGCAGATCGTGACGTCAGTCGAGTGCGCAACGCCCCGGTATCGCCCCGGAGCAGATATTGAGTGGCGCTCCCCGCCTTACCGTCTGACGCTAGCAACGACAGGTTGAGGGGAGCGTTTTGCAGTCATGAAGGGACTGGGGGAGCGCTATTTAAAGGCGACCGCTTCCTGCCTTTTATTGTTGGTGCCATTTTTGAACCACGCATTCTGAGAGAGAGTGAGAGAGACTTCTGGAGAGATTCAACGCTGTGTGAAGGAGTTTTGCAGGTTCATTTTGATTTGCCATTCCTTGTATCGATTTAGAAGAGACTGTGGGGGCTGCACTCTGAGCTCTTTGCCTGGTACTCTCCATTGTTCTTTCCAGCAGATTTGATGTGCAGGTCTCTCCAGGCCGAGATTCAAGGCTGCCATGAGCAAGATGGAAAGCAAGATCAACCATCCCCTTTAAGAACTGGCCCGTGCCATTGTGTGTGTGTTCCATTGCTGACTGACATCACATGAGCTTTGCCAGCGCTCCTCGGCCTTTGCGCCTTAAGACAGGTGTGAAGCGCCTGATTTAGCGCTCCAATCACCTCCAGGGGCGATAAAAGTCAAGTTTGCAGTCAGTGGCGATAATTAGCGCCAGGCGCTAATCTTTGCGCCCGGCCGATAATTGCGCCCCAAATGGGGCGATACTGAATTTCTTCCCCATCTTCTTTTAGTCTGGCCTTGGTGATCAGCTACCAGAAAATCCCAATTGTACTTCAGGATTCAGAGTAAGGGAGGGTAAAACTCCCTCACCGGCCCCTGTATTTCTTTCTTTCTTTTTTCTCTTGTTTCCTCACATGGTAGCTGTTAACAGGATGGTTTCCTGGACCAATATGTTGAGGAACCAACTAGAGATCAGGCCATCTTAGACTGGGTATTATGTAATGAGAAAGGATTAATTAGCAATCTTGTTGTGCGAGGCCCCTTGGGTCGGAGCGATCATAATATGATCGAATTCTTCATTAAGATGGAGAGTGAAGTAGTTGACTCAGAGACTAGGGTCCTGAATTTAAATAAAGGAAACTACGATGGTATGAGGTGCGAGTTGGGTAGGATTGATTGGGGAATGTCACTCAAAGGGTTGACGGTGGAGAGGCAATGGCAAGCATTCAAAGATCGCATGAATGAACTACAGAATTTGTTCATCCCAGTTTGGCATAAAAATAAAACAAAAAAGGTGACTCAACCGTGGCTAACAAAGGAAATTAGGCATAGCATAAGATCCAAGGAAAGGACATATAAATTGTCCAGAAAAAGCAGAAAACCTGAGGATTGGGAGCAGTATAGGATTCAGCAAAGCAGGACAAAGGGATTAATTAAGAGGGGGAAAATAGAGTATGAGAGTAAGCTTGCGAGGAACATAAAAACTGACTGTAAAAGCTTTTATAGATATGTGAAGAGAAAAAGACTGGTGAAGTCAAGCGTAGGTCCCTTGCAGCCAGAATCAGGGGAATTTATAACGGTGAACAAAGAAATGGCAGACCAATTAAATACATACTTTGGTTCTGTCTTCACAAAGGAGGACACAAATAACCTCCCAGAGATGTCGGGGAACATAGGTTCTAATGAGAAGGAGGAACTGAAAGAAATCAGTATTTGTAGGGAAATAGTGTTAGGGAAATTGACGGGATTGAAGGCCGATAAATCCCCAGGGCCTGATAATCTACATCCTAGGGTACTTAAGGAAGTGGCCCTAGAAATAGTAGATGCATTGCTGGTCATCTTCCAAAATTCTATAGACTCTGGAACAGTACCCATGGATTGGAGGGTAGCTAATGTTACCCCACTATTCAAAAAAGGTGGTAGAGAGAAAACGGGGAATTATAGACCAGTAAACCTGACATCGGTAGTGGGGAAAATGCTAGAGTCCATTATAAAAGATGTAATAGCAGAGCACTTGGAAAACAGTGACAGGATCGGACAAAGTCAACATGGATTTACAAAAGGCAAATCGTGCTTGACTAATCTACTGGAATTTTTTGAGGATGTAACTGGTAAAATGGATAAGGGAGAACCAGTGGATGTGGTGTATTTGGACTTTCAGAAGGCTTTCGATAAGGTCCCGCATAAGAGATTAGCGTGTAAAGTTAAGTCACATGGGATTGGGGGCAAGGTATTGACTTGGATAGAGAACTGGTTGGCAGACAGAAAGCAAAGAGTTGGAATAAATGGGTCTTTTTCCGAGTGGCAGGCGGTGACTAGTGGAGTACCGCAGGGATCGGTCCTAGGACCCCAGCTATTCACAATATATATTAATGATCTGGACAATGGAATTGGATGTAATATCTCCAAGTTTGCAGACGACACAAAGCTGGGTGGGAGTGTGTGCCGTGAGGAGGATGCCGAGAAACTCCAGTATGATTTGGACAGGTTGGGGGATTGGGCAGAAGCATGGCAGATGCAATATAATGTGGATAAATGCGAGGTTATCCACTTTGGTGTCAAAAACAGGAAGGCAGATTATTATCTGAATGGCAATAGAGTGGGAGAAGGGGAAGTGCAACGAGACCTGGGTGTCCTTGTGCACCAATCGCTGAAGGTAAGCATGCAGGTGCAGCAGGCGGTTAAGAAGGCAAATGGTATGTTGGCCTTCGTAGCAAAAGGGTTCGTGTACAGGAACAAGGATGTCTTGCTGCAGTTGTACAGGGCCTTGGTGAGACCACATCTTGAGTATTGTGTGCAGTTTTGGTCGCCTTATCTGAGGAAGGATGTTCTTGCCATGGAGGGAGTGCAGCGAAGATTCACCAGGCTGATACCCGGGATGGCAGGAATGGCGTATGAGGAGAGATTGGGTCGATTGGGCTTATACTCACTGGAGTTTAGAAGAATGAGAGGGGATCTCATTGAAACTTATAAAATTCTAACAGGACTAGACAGACTAGATGCAGGAAGGATGTTCCCGATGGCGGGGGGAGTCCAGAACCAGAGGTCACAGTCTAAGGATAAGGGGTAAGCCATTTAGGACTGAGATGAGGAGGAACTTCTTCACCCAGAGAGTGGTGAACTGTGGAATTCTCTACCACAGAAGGCAGTAGAGGCCAATTCATTAAATATATTCAAGAAGGAGTTAGATATATTTCTTAAAACTAAAGGGATCAAGGGATATGGAGAGAAGGCAGGGACAGGGTACTGAGTTTGGATGATCAGCCATGATCTCATTGAATGGCGGAGCAGGCTCGAGGGGCTGAATGGCCTACTCCTGCTCCTATCTTCTATGTTTCTATGTTTCTAATGTTGCTGCCATCATCATTCACACATCATCTCGAGCCATCTTTTGTTTCTTAACTTGTCCATTATCGCCCCCTTTTGCCTCGCACCATCGTCCCTTTTGTCAGTCAGTCTCTCCTGCCTTCCACCCTATCACAGACCTTCCCTTTGTTCTTTCCTCCCCTCCTCCCTGCCCCTGCTTAAACATCTCTCCTCCCTAACCTTTTCCAGTTCTGACGGAAGGTTCGACCCGAAACGTTGACTCTGTTTCTCCTCTCCTCGATGCTGCCTGACCTGCTGAGTGTTGTAACACTCAGCAATGTTGTGCCAGCTGCAGCGATTGCAATTCTGCGACTGTTATGCCTCAGCCATTAGTCAGATAGCTCTTCTCGCTGGCAGAGCTAACTGGGCACAGGACACGAGCGTCTAGTTGAGCTTATTGTCCGCAAGATCATTCTAGGTATAGGTCCCTCCCACCTCCAAGGTGGAGTGTCCACTAACACGAACGCATATGCATACCTATGTATGTGCCACATACTGCGCATCTGTGCCCAGTATCAGCGTATGCCGGTAGTTAAAAGAGACAACTACACAACATGTACTGCATAGTAATACCAGTGTGATTTCCATTGTAAGATGTGTTTTTTTCACAAGCGAAGGGTCCAGGTGGTGTCAACCATGGCTGAGTGGATAGCACTCTCACCTCTGAGGTCAGATGGCTGTGGGTTCATAGTCCCACTCCAGAGACTTGAGCACAAACTCTAAGCTGATACTGCTATGCAGTACTATCCTTCAAGCAAGATGTTAAACCAAGGCCATGTCTGCCCTCTCAGGTAGACGTAAAAGACCCAATTGCACTATTTGATAGAAGAGCAGGGGAGTTCTCCCCAGTGTCCCGGGCCAATATTTATCCCTCAATCAACATCACTAAAAACAGATTCTCTGGTCATTATCACATTGCTGTTTGTGGGAGCTTGCTGTGTGCCAATTGGCTGCTGCATTTCCTAAATTACAACAATGACTACACTTCAAAGGTATTCTATTGGGTGTAAAGCTTTTTGGGACATCCTGAAGTCGTGAAAGTGGCTATATAAATGCAAGTTCTTTCTTTACCTCCTTGGAGCAGGAGGAACAGCAGCGAGAGACGTGTTCCCTTCATATAGTTAAGCAGTTACTAATTCATAGAATAGGTGGGCACAAGTGGTTCACTCAGCATGGTAAAATCGGGCAGAGTGTAAAACGGGCGGCTGGTCCAATCCCTTCAGTTTCCCGTCGGGTGGCATTTGCTTAAATTAATCCCGTAGCTGATGACAGGAGATTTTAATTGGGGGAGTTACAAATTTTACTTTTCAATTACTAGACAAAAGAAGATTGATGGGAGACGTGATCAAGGTCTTCACAATGGTGAGAGGTGTAGATGACCTGGGTATTAACAACATCAACAACAACTTGTATTTATATAGCGCCTTTAACGTAGTAAAACGTCCCAAGGCGCTGCACAGGAGCGTTATAAGACAAAAGAATTGACGCCGAGCCACGTCAGGAGAAATTAGGGCAGGTGACCAAAAGCTTGGTCAAAGAGGTAGGTTTTAAGGAGCGTCTTAAAGGAGGAAAGAGAGGTAGCGAGGTGGAGAGGTTTAGGGAGGGAATTCCAGAGCTTAGGGCCCAGGCAACAGAAGGCACGGCCACCAATGGTTGCAAAGAAAAAGACAGGAGAGAGTGGTCAGGGAGGGATAGAGAGAAAAGGAAAAGGGGGGAGAAAAAGTGGAAAAAGAGATGAACGGCTCGGGTCCGGAGCGGCAGCCAAAGTGCGCACGCGAATGGCACAGGGGAAAAGTTCAGGTTACATAGGCCTGGTTATGTAGTAATTAATGGGTGCAAACTATTTGACTTGGATCATAAGTACAGAGTTGGCGAATACAGGTTGAAAATGAACAAAATTCAACCGATAGATTAACGAAAAATCTCACAGAGTAGTGGATTACGTGGACCAAAATTGTTCAGCTGGCCCATTCCTTAGTAACTTCAAAATTGTTTCCACTCAGGCTTAGGTCCGATGCATATCATTAGAAATCCCACTAGAAATCTTTCGAACAAAATTAAAGACAGGAAACAGATATAAGAGAACAGATTGTCTACCTGTACTCCAAAGTATTCCATTCACAGACAGATCCCCATTCCCTTCCCCAACTAAAAATTCCACCATGCACGCACGCAGCCCATTAGTTCAAGTAATAGAGAGCCTGCCTATTGGTCCAGCAATTGTAGATTCAAGTCCCAAAAGCTCCCTGTCATTCAAGACCATCATCCTCATTTGAGTAAGTTTTGTCAGTCCTCTGGCAGTGTACCAGAACGAGCACATTCCAGAGACCACGCTTTCCTTCACAGGACAGGAGAAGACAAACATTCCTCAGCTGGCCTAGTTCAATTTGCACCTCCTGCCTGCCAGTCACACAGAGACATTGATGGAAAAGTCCATAGCCCAGATGATCCCACAGTCCTGACTGAAGAAAGTTATGTGGCAGTGAATGGCCTGGACCGGAGAAAGAACTTGGAAGGAATTGGGGGGGAGGGGGGAAGAAATGTGGGTTTTTTTTAAATGCCAACTGTCAGAAGGTTTAAAACAAAATTAGGAGTCTTGCAAAGTTATATAAGAATATAAGAATTAGGAGCAGGAGTAGGCCATAAGATCATGGCTGATCATCGACCTCAACTCCACTTTCCTGCCCGATCTCCAATCCCTGATTCCCCTAGAGTCCAAAAATCTATCTATCTCAGCCTTGAATCATAAGTTAATGGAAATGTAATATTAATAAAGTCGTACTATATTGGAACAATTAGCCTTCAAAAATTTTTTTTAAGAATTTTCAGTCCAATTTCATAAAATAGTTATTAAATAGTTTTGATGCCCAGATTGTGTAGGTCACTGAAAGAAAAACTGTTGCTTTAGTGATGCCTGATACACCAATACTGAAATACATGTGTGTGTTTATATATACATATATACACACATATATATACAAATACACACACATATATGTATATATATACACACATATATAATATACACACACATATACATATACATACATATATATATATATATAAAATATACACACATATATATACATACACAAACATTTTTTTTTTATTCGTTCATGGGATGTGGGCGTCGCTGGCAAGGCCAGCATTTATTGCCCATCCCTAATTGTCCTTGAGACACATATATACATATACATACACACACATATATATAGAATATACACATATATATATCTGTCTATTAATTTCCAAGACTGGAATCTACTTACAGAAAATACTACATACAATGAAGACAGACTGCTTGTAATCAGCTCAAAATGAACCTTTAAGATCCTCGGGGACGGTCTAATTCCAGGAGCCTTTTATTTGAAATTCATCGCACAACAATGAAATGAAAAGTGCTGAGATGCAAATGAGCTACCTGCATTGCCAGCACCCTGTCAAATGCTGTCATTATTATAAACAAGTTGCACGCAGTTAAAAGCAGGTGTAATAATAGCTTTTTATAGCCTGCTGCAGCTCGCGGGATGCTCGCCTTTGTTAATAGAAAGCAGCGTTGAGCTGTCACTTTAAATCGCCTGTCCTCGCTTAGGCAAAGGAGAAATCGTGCCCGGCCTCTGGGCTCTCGCCCCGGAGGTCACGAGATCATCGTCCGTTTAATAAAGTCATCTTTTTTTGTTGACTTGAGTTCAGAAGAGAGAATGAGGGTGGGGAGGAGGGGGGGAAGAGCAATCAGATACGAGTTACTCACAAAAGTAGTTGTCGTACAAGGTGAAGAGCAAGAAATTCTTTCATTTCTAATCCGTCAGTAATAAAGCAACGTAAAACTATGGATCAGCCATGATCATATTGAATGGCGGAGCAGGCTCGAAGGGCCGAATGGCCTACTCCTGCTCTTATTTTTCCATGTTTCTATGTTCTATTCATTTACAGCACTGGAAGGTAGTATTTTCTAAGCCTACTAGTCCTGAGTCGCCTTTAAAAAGCTTTCATTCAGGTAAAGCAACCATGTTGTGCCTCCTTTGTACTAACTTCTTTAGCGCTGCAATGTGCAAAGCAATTCCCAAACGAGCCTTCACTTCCTGGTTCCTCCTAAACCACAAAACTGTTGTATTTGTAATAGGAACAGTTTCACAAGCTGGAAGATGGGGAGAAATATCCTGTCCCTCTTCCTTACCCTCTTCCCTCTCCAGCGTTCCCTTCCCAGCCCACCCCTCACCACCACCACCACCAGCTTTGCCTCCCTTCCCTGGCTGAAGAAATCTGAGCCCAAAAATATATACATATTTTTAAAACCTCTCCTGGTGCCTCAGTAAATAAATATGCTGTTCAGTGTGGCTCTGAGCCGCACTGACCCTGAAGGTTCGAGGGTTGGTCCCAAGTCCGTGCTGAGTTGAATAATCTCAGTCAGGCCAAGGGTAAATTTGCTACTGTTGGCCTCAGCACCCTGACCTAGAGAGGGGAAATAATCTGCCTGGGGTCCCCCCATTCCTGCTCACGATCTAATGAGCTCTGCACAAAAGTGTGTGCATGTACTGGGCTCCCCGGTGGTTCAGCTGGTTTAAGGTCCTGAGTAGATGAACGCTATAGGCCAGATTCATAGGGCTGGATTTTGATACTGGGGCGGGTTGGGGTCGTGTCATCCGCATTTCATGTTATCCACCCGCCTGCAATTGGATGTGGGAGATTGATGCAATTTTCACCTAATTGGACAATTGAGTTCCAGCATGTGGGAACCCATGAACCAATTAGTGGTTTCAGTCTGAAAGTCGCCTCTGATGATGTCATCATTGCTGCTGCATTGAAGGTCAGAGACTGCCTGGCCTTTGCTGTGAGAGGACCTGGATGCAAAGAGAGAGAGAGAGAGAATTTTTTTTGCATCCAGGTCCTCTCACAGCAAAGGCCAGGCAGTCTCTGAAGACATTCAATGCAGCAGCATCAGAGGCGACTTTCAGACCTAATACTACTACTACCTTCATCACATCTCCGTTGTAATAGTGGACCTGCAGCTGATAGTCAGCTATCCACTTGTGCTCCCACCAGGTTTAACTGGCGTGTTTCACATCAGGCGTGCTTCACGTGGGAAAAGGGTTAAACTAGCTAAAACGTTTCAAAATGGCATTACAGAGCCAATTTAGGGCTTGTTAAGGGCTTTAATGGCATCTCCTGCCTCTTGGAGGCGGGACGGAGTCGGGAGCACCGCACACGATTTTATCAAAATTGCGTGGAGGCGGAATGGAGGCGGGATCAGGTCCGCCTGCCACTTTTCGCAATTTTAACCCCCCACACGCCTCCAAACCCGCCTCCACGGCCCTATGAAAATCCAGCCCATAGAGTTACATTGAATTACATAGCATTTACAGCACTGAAATAGGTCATTCGGCCCAACTGGTCCATGTCGGTGTTCATGCTCCACACAAGCCTCCTCCCACCCCTCTTCATCTAACCCAATCAGCAGATCATTCTAACCAAGATTCAATTCAAGTTTAACTCTGGTTTTCAATTCTATCCCTCGAGAAATGGACCCCAATGCTTGGTTTGCTTATGTTATGGCCTTATTAACCTGCATCACTACTTTTAGTGATCTGTGAACCTGTACCCTAGATCCCTTTGGTCTTCCCCATTTAGACTCTGATTACCCAAGCAGTAATTGGCTTCCTTATTCTTCCTACCAAAATTTAACACCTCACGCTTACTTATATTGAAATTCATTTGCTAATTTCACGCCTATTCAATCTGCAGTCAATGCAACGTTAGCTGATTTCAACGTCAAGGTGCAGGCAAATTGGTCTTCGCAATCCTGGATCAAGGAAGGGAAAATTGAAGAGCCTGTCCACTCCTGATCTTGATTACTACTGGGATAATGTGGAGCTTTGCCGAACAGGAGTGCACATCAGGGATTCTGATGTGCATTACCCACTATCTTCTACCCATTGTGGACAGGAAATCACGGATAGACTGCACCCGAATTCCCAATATGCATCCCAGATGAGTAAAACTCCGTGCCCGGATAATAAAATGATCCCCTTCTATGTCTAGGCTCACACGTGAAGAATGGTCAATTGGGCGAGGGAACTTGCAGGAGCAAGGGATGAACATCTTCAGGAAAGGAATAGGAAAGGTGAAAAAAATTGGCTTGAAATGAAGGAAGGAAAAAACGTGTCCTAATATCTCAGCGTCAAATCCTGTCTGATAACGCTCCTGTGAAGCAGCTTGGGACGTTTTTAATAGGTTAAAGGCGCTATACAAATGCAACATCCCCAGCATCGAAGCTTTGACTACACTCGATCAGCTCCGATGGACGGGCCACATCGTCCGCATGCCCGATACGAGACTCCAAAAATAAGCACTCTACTCGGAGCTCCGACACGGCAAGAGAGCCCCAGGTGGGCAGAGGAAATGCTTCAAGGACACCCTCAAAGCCTCCTTGAAAAAGTGTAACATCCCCACCGACACCTGGGAATCCCTGGCCCAAGACCGCACAAAGTGGAGCAGAAGCATCCGGGAAGTCACCGAACACCTCGAGTCTCTTCGCCGGGAGCAAGTGGAAGCCAAGCGCAAGCAGCGCAAGGAGCGCACGTCAACCCAAGCACCCCAACCACCCGCCCCTTCAACCACCGTCTGCCCCACCTGTGACAGAGACTGTAGGTCCCACATTGGACTCATCAGTCACCTGAGAACTCATTTTTAGTGTGGAAGCAAGTCATCCTCGGTTCCGAGGGACTGCCTAAGAAGAGAAGATATAAATGCAAGTTGTTGTTGTTTCGATCGATGACCTTTCAAATTCTGTCCCCTTTTATATTTGAGCCCATGTATCCCCCTCCTCCCCCTCCTTGCTGCCTGAGCAATGATGGATGCCAGTAGCTCAAGCATTGTACGCCCATCGACGTCGAGTAAGCACACGATTGGTCTCAGATGGTCTCAAAGAGCCTGCCAACACTCACTGTCTAGGATCAGGCTCAAACATTGGGAATGGCCATTGGGGCAAGGTATTCAAGGGCTGCCAGCATTCATGGAACAAGACTCAGTGCCTTCAGGAAAGGAATGGGAAAAAGCTGGAAAGAACCGAAATAGAAATAAAGGACGCAGTCTGTGGAAGGAAGTTGTGTCCAGCCTTCCTGGACAGTTTCTCCTTTGTTGACTTGCTGTCCTCAGGCGTCCATTTTGTTTGCTTATTCCCATTCTTCCCTTGATAGCTTTCTTTGAGTCACAAGCCTTCCCCTTTAAACCAGGATTTCGATTCCGGACTCCTCTGACCAGGATTTACCCTACAACATGATAGGCTCACAATAGACGGATCGGTATTCTAAGCACTGAATTTCCTTTTCGAGCTTTCAGAATGTACAATTTGTATCCACCATATGAATTTACCGAAACATTACTGTCAATTTGTGATGCTGAGCATTGTGCAGCAAAGTCTTTCATATGTCGCCTATGTTTTCTGGATAAATAGAAAGTAAAATCAAACTTTTCATAGTCATTTTTTATGCCTTGACAGTACAAAAGATCACCTTGTTTTTATGCGCCATCATACATCAATAACAAAGATGATATGAATTATGATACCTCTGTGGCTACAGCACCATTTCTCAACAGCAGTGTAGTGTTGCATTCATTTGCGAGCTTTTGGATGATTCATCTGAACAAGATACTCACTCCAGCCAATTCTCTCCATTAATTTCAACGTGCATCTAGTGTAACGCTGGAATTAAGGTCAGTGAAAATGCCCTCCTGTAACAGTAGCCGGGATAGGGCAGGACGAAAACGGCAGTGACTCTCACCTTTTTCCACTTGGAAGTTCCTCATTGCCTCACTTCTTTACAATGACGATGGATTATATTGGCAAATGACCAATCTCACCTCAGGTTCTCCGACTGCATTGGAAATGTGTAACGTGCATGGTCGTTGGGGGCCACCAAAACAATTGTCTTCCCACCGTGCTGATAATGCTGGACTAACAAAAAACAAACCATCGTAAATACATTGCACATCTGTCCATTTCCCACAGGTGTTGTGTGTTCAGCCTTTTTGCATTTGCCAGTCTTTTTTTTTCAAAAAAGAGAGTTGATTAACTGGGAGCTTTTAGTGAGGATGTGTGTTTGGTCTGCGTAAGAACTCTTGGCATTCTCCACGAGTGGGTGGTCGAATGCAGAATGGTATCTGAGAGAGAAGCCTTTTGTCGAAGATGTCATTCAAATGCACGGGTGGTAGAGCTTGCACACAAGCAACGGTAAAGTTACTTAATGCTGAATTAGAAAACGAAAACCTTCCAGCGCTTTTCAATTACTTCAGTATTTATCTGTAAATGGAGTGCATCTATTTAATACGATCAGATGTAGGGGGGGAAAAGCTGTAGAATTTGTTCTGTCTTCTGTTAGATTTTCTGTTGTTATAGACAGTGGAATGTGCAGTCTGGTCCTGATACTTCAGTCATTTCTTGCATTAAAAATTTGAATTATTCAATAATTTAAATTAAGCAACCTAAATGTCATAACAAAGTGGGAACTTAGTGCTGAAATGAATTGAAGTATCAGATAATTTGAATGATGAGACATTGAATTAAGAAGAATAGACTGAAGTGGCTTTGCAAATAAAAGGCCAGAATGTTCTGGTAGTGCCTTCAATTAATATTACCGACATGAAAGGTACAATATCAATGCCGTTTCTTTTTTATTGTTCTTCTTCTTACTGATACGCTTGCAGGTTTAAAGAATAACATCCCGATGGCAGCCTCGGAATCACTCTGCATATTATTGCACAAACGCTCATCATGTGCCTATCAAGGTCCTCTGTCCATTGTTCTATCAGACCTGTTAGCCCATTTACTAGAAGTGCATTAATAAGAAGAAAGACTTGCACTGATATAGCACCTTTCACGAGGTCAGGACATCCCAAAGCGCCAATGAAGTACTTTCTCTGTAACAGTAGGCTAATGTAAGAAATGCAGCAGCCAATTTGCGCACAGCAAGCTCCCACAAACAGCAATGTGATAATGACCAGATCGTCTGTTTTTGGTGATGTTGATTGAGGGATAAATATTGGCCAGGACACCGGGGATAACTCCCCTGCTCTTCTTCCAAATAGTGCCGCGGGATCTTTTCCGTCCACCTGAGAGAGCAGACGGGGCCTCGGTTTAACCTTTCATCCGAAAGGCGGCACCACTGACAGTGCAGCACTCCCTCAGCACTACACTGGGAGTGTCAGCATAGATTTTTGTGCTCAAGTCTCTGGAGTGGGACTTGAACCCACAGCCCTTATGACTCAAAGGTGAATGCTACTAACTGAGCCATGACTGACACTAGGAAATAAAGCAACTTGATATGAATACATTAAGCATTGCATGATAATACCATACGCAGTCATTTCAGGGTTATACCACTTATGATCCCACCTGAGAGCGAGAGGTCCAGGCAGAGATTGTTCCTATAGATTTTTATGGCTCGAATCATTATGCACAAGCTGTTTCACATGTTGCAGGGCTTTTTTCTCTCTCTGAAGCTTCAGTAAGCTCCACTGATCTTGTTCTGTTTAGTTCAATGGTTTTATATCATTGAACGCAACTTGCCAAATACAACTGGTCATCAGGCCAATCACAGGCATCGAAAGGTACTCTTACCTTTCCATTTGGCTCAGTTTTCACGACTCGGGATCAGCCTCTCTCGCACATGATTACATTTTATCATTCACCTCAGTCTTACTGTTGAATGCTTGAGTACCACATCCCTCATCCAGCTTCCGGATGAGATCGGTAAATCGAGTCCCCATCTGCCCTCTCAGGTGGATGTAAAAGATCCCGCGGCACTATTCGAAGAAGAGCGCAGGAGTTCTCCCCAGGCGTCCTGGCCAATATTTATCCTTCAACCAACATCACTAAAAAAAAAACACATTAGCTGGACATTTATCTCATTGCTGTTGGTGGGAGCTTGCTGTGCGCAAATTGCCTGTCGCGTTTCCCACATTACAACAGTGACTACACTTCAAAAAGTACTTCATTGGCTGTAAAGCGCTTTGGGACATCCTGAGGTGGTGAAAGGCACTGTATAAATTCAAGTTCTCTCTTTCTTCTTTACTGCTGATACCTATAAAGAGCAATATAGTAATCACTGGGCTAATTTTCACAGCAGTTACTTCCACTCTGGGAGGGGGCGGGGGTGAGGGGGGTGAAATTCCTCCAATCGATTATTTCAATGAAACAATCCACATATTGCAAAGCAGGATTTCTCTTTCAGTTTCAGAAGTGAAAGAGAGATTGAAATTCCACGCTGCCTATTTAGTTTATCCTGTTTGTCGGTCTATTAGAAGAGCAATTGAGTCAAATGCATCGATGTGGTTTTTGACAGCATTAGCTGCAAAATAAGGACACCAAAAACGACCTCTCTAAATTCAGGAAATGTTTCTGCGAAAGGGAGGGGATCAGAATGGTTTTATATATGTTATGCTGCCTGTGCCTTGGAGTTGTTAGCAAACCTATTAACTTAGTAATGGGAGACTGACAGAGACATGCATAGGAACAGGACGAGGCCATTCATCCCCTAGAGCCTGCTCTGCCATTCAATTAGATCATGGATGATCTGTACCTCAACTCCATTTACCCACCTTCGCTCCGTGTCCCTTGATACCCTTACCCAACAAAACTCTATCGCTCTCAGTCTTGAAAGCTCCAATTGTCCCAGCACCCACAGATTTTTGGGGGAGAGAATTTATAGGTAATGTCCAACGTGGGATTGGAGAAAGTACACCAACAAGTTCCACCTCCAACACAAAGACAAAATATCACCAACAACTTTAGTTAACAGCTGAGTGCCATGGACAAGATATGGGCAGGTGGTGAGGGCTTGTAGAGTCTCAGGCTCAAGAATGAACTGTGGTAAGAATTTGACCAGTTGGGCAATTTGTACATTTTCTGTCTACATTTGGACCGAGAGAACTTTGTCTGTATTCTATGCTCCTGCTACACACCGCTGTGGTATTAATCAGCTGCCGTCCTTATGGACCTCCAGTATTGTTGAACTACACCTGCCTGAATAATGGATTCATCCAAATAAACCCACCGAAAAGAATGATTTTACACAACCAGGTGTGAGGCTAAAGTGGATAAAGTGTACGAAAGATTCAGACAGGTGTTAAATTAATGAAGATGGGGAAAGCTATATAAATACACCAAGATACTGGATGAAGTTGAAGACATGAATCCCTTTGGACTAAGTGATGAGAATAAAAAGAAATACTAGACTGTTACAGAGAAAGTATTTAATTGGCTGTAAAGCACTTTGGGACATCCTGCGATCGTGAAAGGCGCTATATAAATGCAAGATATTGCTTGAATACAATGTGGTAAGTCACGTCCTGTCACATTTTGGAACTTTTGGTCTATTTTTCCACGGTAAGGGCACATGCAAAAGACCAACGCCCTGGAGCTTCTGCTCGATTGCTCAGGTTTCTTCAGCGCAATTCGCCCAAAATCGGCGTAACCCAGCGCAAAAGATTTTAAGCATTTTAAGCAAAAAATTACATTTGGCGTGCCTCGGGATTCCGCGATCTTTTGCGTTCGTTTAACATCACGCTAGAAGCAGGCCCCGCCCACAACACTGGCCACGTCCCCAGGGTGAATTAATCACCATTGGGAGTTTCCGCTAACAGCACTCGTTTGCGAGCCTTCGAGGAGGCTCCAAAAATTAAACTGGTTCTTCTGGGCACAAGGCAAGCTTTTGAATATAACTTTTTTAACTTTACTAAGAAACTGACTACTGTACCCCAGTATAACTAACAAATGGTTCTGTATATTTTTTTTAAAGTCATTTTCAGTCATTTAAAATAGGGTTACTCAAATAGTTTTTTAGACAATTTCTTTTTAAATTATGTTTTAAACTCTGCCCGGTGATATGCAAATGAGTTTGAGCGGAAACTCGGGGGGAAAAAAACGCTTTTCAAAATGGGGGCAATTTTGACGCAATTTGCGTCCATTTTGCCGATTGCGCCCAAAGCGGAAACTCTAAGATATCCAGTCACATCCCCTGGGCTACATTATTGTGTTAGTAGATATTGGGCAGTGTGAGTCAACTCCAGAACATAAGGGACGTGGGATCCAGTTACAGGAACAACTGAAGTCAGAAAACCCGAGAAGATATCGACAACAGAATTTGTAACACTTCCCCACCCAAGGGATAAGTGCCCAGCTAGAGAGGACACATCTGTTCCTTTATCTAGCAGGAAATACTGCCAATTGCCTAATGAAAAATTTAGCCCACTAAACTCTTCCAACGAAGCAACAATTTGAGTCAACAACATAAAAGATCAAATTGCAATTAGCAGAGTAAAGCTTCTGGAGATCTACATTTGCCTAAATACTCAACTATTGCTGCTGTAATAACTATTGCTCTTGCACATCCCCAATTTTCATCACTCCACCATTGGCGGCCATGCCTTCAGCTGACTTTCTCAGTACTGCACTGGAGTGTCAGCCTAGATTTTGTTTTGTACTCAAGTCTCTGGAGTAGGACTTGAACCCCCAACTTTCTGACTCATCCCTCCATGGCCTCACTCCTCCCCATCTCTGTAGCCTCCTCCAGCCCTACAACCCTCCAAGATCTCTGCGCTCCTCCATTTATGGCCTCTTACGCATCCCCGATTTTAATCGTTCCACCATTGGCGGCCATGCTTCAGCTGCCTGGGCCCTAAGCTCTGGAATTCCCTCCCTAAACCTCTCCTCCTCTTTACCTCTCTCACTTCCTTTAAGACACTCCTCAAAACCTATCTCTTTGACCAAGCTTTTAATCACCTGTCCTAATATCTCCTTATGTGGCTCGGTGTCAAATTTTGTCTGATAACGCTCCTGTGAAACGCCTTGGGACGTATTACTACATTAAAGACACTATATAAATACAAGTTGTTGCTGTTGTAAGAGTGCGTGGGAGTTGCCCCTTTCTACTTATGGAGGGAGATGTCTCATCTGTTGAGCAGATGCAAAATGGCATGCAAGCATTTGCGACCGCATATTTGAATTGGAGATTTATATTGGGTGCATACCAACAGAGAACTCCCCAATCATCATCACCCACTGATAACACCAATCAACCAAAATCTAATATGCGATAGTTTTTCATCAACATGCCTGTAAATATTAAGCTGGTGGATTTCTTTTGTAATAATGAATTATGACTACTTAACTGGTATGTGTATGGCCACATGTTCACATGCTTCTTTGTAGATTTCTTATCTGCATACACTATCAGTTCAATGCTCTCCTGGCCGGCCTCCCATCTTCCACCCTTCATAAACTTGAACTCATCCAAAACTCTGCTGCCCGTGTCCTAACTCGCACCAAGTCCCATTCGCCCATCACCCCTGTGCTCGCTGACCTACATTGGCTCCCGGTCCGGCAATGTCTCAATTTTAAAATTATCATCCTTGTTTTCAAATCCCTCCATGGACTCGCCCCTCCCTATCTCTGTAACCTCCTCCAGCCGTACAATCCTCCGAGATCTCTGCGCTCCTCCAATTCTGGCCTCTTGTGCATCCCCGATTGTAATCGCTCCTCTATAGGCGGTCGAGTCTTCAGCTGCCTAGGCCCTGAGCTCTGGAATTACCTCCATAAGCCTCTCTGCCTCTCTACCTCTCTTTCCTCCTTTAAGACGCTCTTTAAAACTTGCCACTGTGACCAAGCTTTTGGTCACCTGCCCTAATTTCTCCTTATGTGGATCGGTGTCAAATTTTGTTCAATAATACTCCTGTGAAGCGCCTTGGGATGTTTTACTACGTTAAAGGCGCTATATAAATGCAAGTTGTTGTGGTTGCTATTAATGATATTAATTTTCCCCATCTGGCACGATACATAAATACTTTTACTTGTCAAAACAAGATGCGTTTTATTTCAAAACTGCAAAACAAGCGCATTAAATATTAATACCCTGATGCTCTCTGGGGCACTTCTAGTTTTTATTTTGTGTGTGGGGCTGGGCTGGAATATTTTATTACGATGACTTGGTAAGTGCTCTCAGCTTTCACCGTCTTTCCTGTTTTAAAAACAAACCAACAGAACAAACTGACAGGATGGGGGCGCGAGGGGGGGGTGTCAGGGGTCAGTGGTTGGGTTAATTTGAACCTAACCTGCCCGGCAGGAAACTGACGGGATCGGATCAACTGCCCGTTTTACACCCCGACATGGAAAGTAAAATCAGGCGGGGTGTAAAACGGGCGGACAATCCAACCCCGTCATTTTCCTGCCAGGCCGATTGGGTTAAAAAATTGCCCCGTATGTTGTAAAACTCCAAAAAGGATGCAAAATGGATCCAGAGATGTCTCTCAAGAAAGCTGCCGGTCAGGTGCGACAAAGCTTAACAGTCGAGAAATAACATCCATACTATGGAGAAATCCTTCAGCTGAACCTAAAGGGTCAGGTGCCCTTCAGCAGAGTGGCTGGAACGCATGCTGGCAATGTGGCATCGATAGGGTTTACATAAGAACATAAGAAATAGGAGCAGGAGTAGACCAATCGGCCCCTCGAGCCTGCTCCGCCATTCAATGAGATCATGGCTGATCTGATCCAACCTCAACTCTAAAGAACACAAGAAGTAGGAGCAGGACCAGGCCACTCGGCCCCTGGGCCCGCTCCGCCACCCATAGGGCCTTGACCGATCCGAACTCAAACTCAAGTCCAATTTCCAGCCCGCTCCCCGTAACCCCTGATTCCCTTTACTTCTAGGAAACGGTCTATTTCTGTTTTAAATTTATTTAATGAAGTAGCTTCCACAGCTTCCTGGGATAGCAAATTCCACAGACCCACTACCCTCTGAGTGAAAAAGTTTCTCCTCATCTCAGGTTTGAAAGAGGAGCCCCTTATTCTAAGATTATGTCCCCTAGTTCTAGTTTCACCCATCATTGGGAACATCCTCACCGCGTCCACCCGATCAAGCCCCTTCACAATCTTATATGTTTCAATAAGATCGCCTCTCATTCTTCTGAACTCCAATGAGTAGAGTCCCAATCTACTCAACCTCTCCTCGTATGTCTACCCCCTCATCCCCGGAATTAACCGAGTGAACCTTCTTTGTACTGCCTCGAGAGCAAGTATGTCTTTTCTTAAGTATGGACACCAAAACTGTATGCAGTACTCCAGGTGCGGTCTCACCAATACCCTATACAACTGCAGCAATACCTCCCTGTTTTTATATTCTATCCCCCTAGCAATAAAAGCCAACATTCCATTGGCTTTCTTGATCACCTGCTGCACCTGCATACTAACTTTTTGATTTTCTTGCACCAAGACCCCCAGATCCCTTTGTACTGCAGTACTTTCCAGTTTCTCGCCATTAAGATAATAACTTGCTCTCTGATTTTTCCTGCCAAAGTGCATAACCTCACATTGAGGGTACGTCAAGAAAATACGTCAAGAAAATGTTTCCACTTGTGGGGAGTCCAAAACTGGAGATCATAGTGAGAAGATGGTCACTAATAAATCCAATAGGGAATTCAGGAGAAACTTCTTTACCCAAAGAGTGGTGAGAATGTGGAACTCGCTACCACAGGGAGTGATTGAGGCAAATAGCATAAATGCATTTAAGGGGAAGCTAGATAAGTACATGAGAGAGGAAGGAATGGAAGAATTTGCTGATAGGGTTGGATGAAGAGGGGTGAGGAGGAGGCTTGTGTGAAGCATAAACACCGGCATAGAGCAGTTGGGCCGAATGGCCTGTTTCTGTGCTGTACACTCGATGTAACCTCCCTATCCAAGTGATAGATTTCCAACAGCGACTCTCAGGAGACAGTCGACAGCATCTCTCAAGCATTATTCAAAATTCAACTTCCTTCACTGAGTGTGTCAGCCTAAAGTGTCAGCAACCACTTGCCTGGTTTTTGTGGCACTAACCGGGCAGGCAGCACCATGGAGTGGGGCAGAGATCCATTATGCTGTATCTCCATCTACTTTTGAACATTCTCCAATTTCCGTTATTATTGCCAGCAGCTGCCAGAAGCCCCTTCACCCACACACGAGTGAGGGAGCAATAAGCATGGCGACTTTATGCAACCCATTTGCCATCGTTTCCGCCTCACTTGCCCTGATTCATAATCACACCTGTCATCCAGGGTTGCTAGGCAATAGGTTGAAGGCGGAAAATGAATTTTAAAGTGACTAGATTCCGCATTTACAGATGGTGTTAAAATCCTGTTAATGTGTGATTATTTTTGTTGTTTTTTTTTAACTGTTGTCAACTGCTTTGCCATCTGCCTCTGTGACACTTGATGAGACTGTCATTCGCTTCCCTCCATATTCAGACAAGACACAATGGGGGAAAAATTCAGCTGCTTGCGCCTCCCGTTAGCGCCTTAAGAGGGCGCTAATGGGGCGTAAAGCAGCTAACGCCCGGGCGCAGCGCCGCCCACGCCTCCCGAAAAATTCAGCGGGAGGTTAGCGGCGGCGGCAGCCGGTAGCGCCCTGTGGCGCTGCGCCGCCGGCGATGACGTCATCGCCGTGCGCAGCACCCCGCTCGCGCTCCAGCCGCGATCTTCAGTCGCGCCCCCTGATTTACCGCCAGACGCTATGTCCGACGGGTTCAGGGAGGCGTACGTGCGGCCGGGGCGGCGATATTTAAAGGGGAGGTGGCAGGCGGCCATTTTTGTTGCTGGCCGCCTGCCAGCACCTGCCCCCGTTGCTGTCCCCGGCCCCCGTGAAGCCCCCCCACCGTGAAGTGCCAGCTGCGCTCCAAGAGCCCGGCACTTCTCTTGAGTGCCGGGCTCTTTTGCCGGCACTCCCGATCCCTGGGGGCCCAGCTGGGCCCCGGTTCGCACTGCGCAGGGTCCCTCCCCTTTAAGAAGGGGAGGAAGGCCTGCAATACCGCGGCGCGACGTGCTGCAGCGCGTGGCGCTGCGGCACGTAGCGCCAGGATATTCCCTCGCAGCGCCCCAAGAGGGATGCGGGGTGCTTCCAGTGGCGCCCCGCTTCCCTCTTGGGGCGCAACCACTGAAGTTCCGGCGCGGGGCCGCTAATTTTTTCGGGGCGCTAAAAATCGCGCCCCGGCGAGGTTAGCGCCCCAAATGGGGCGCGACTCAATTTTTACCCCAATAGGTTTCCCATTCGGAAATCCCCTCTATCTTTGTTTCTTGGAAGAAGAGGAGGAACAACAGACGGAGGCCAGGTTGGTGAGGTTCCACCAGACAGTCATGGCACTCACCCACTGGTACCCACACACTAGAGTGTACAGGCAGAGATGGTCCTAATGGCCTATTAAAACCCTTTGTAATGCATCAACGAAATCTCTGAGGGGAAAAAAATTTAGTGCCCCGAAAACATTAGCGCCCCGTGGCGTAAATTCAGTAGTAGAGCCCCAAGCATGAGGCGGGGCGCTGCTGGAACGCGCTCCCCCTCCTTCCTGGGGGGCTACCAGTGAATTTCGTGGTGCTACGTGCAACAGCACCATGCGCGGCGGCACGTAGCGCCGCGGTATTGCAGGCCTCCTCCCCCGATTAAAGGGGCGGGGCCTAGCGTTGTGCGCACCGGGGCCCTGCTGGACCACCGGGGAGCGGGGTGCCGGGAAAGCAGCCCAGCACTCAAGAGGAGTGCCAGGCTGAGCAATCGCGGCTGGCACCTCGCACAGAAATGTTAAAGGTGGGCAGGTGCTGGCAGTCGGCCAAAAGAAAAATGGCCGCCCGGCACCTGCCCTTTAATTTGTGCCGCCGCTGCTGCCAAAACGCCCCCTGAACCGGTCGGACATATCGTCCGGCGATAGGTCAGGGGGCGCAAGCGGGGCACTGCGCACGGCGATGATGTCATCGCCGACGGTGCAGCGCCGCGGGGCGCTACCGGCTACCGCCGCCGCTAACCTCCCGGGGGCGCTAACAGGAGGCGCAAAGCAACCCAATTGTTCCCCTTTAGCCTTTTCTGCTCCAGTGGAATAATCCCAGTATCTCAAATGCACTCATCGTAACTCAAGTTTCCCATCCTTGGCTTCATCCTGATCAATCCACACTGCACAGTGAAGGATCAAGTAACCCATGGGGAGTTAGGAGCTCATGCAGAAGCAGTTAGAATAAAATGTGGAGGACAATTTATTGCTGGATTGCAAGAGAAATGCCATTGTGAAATGGGGGGTCCTTCTCTTTGCTGTCACGTCTAGCTATCACATGGTCGCTTGTACTTAACTTAGTGTTAGGTTGGCTCAGTGTTAACACTCTTACCTCTTGAATCAGAAGGTTGGGGATTCAAACCTCAGTCCAGGCCTTGAGTGCATAATCTAGGCTGATATTACAGTGTAGTACTGAGAGAGTGTTCGGTGGGGGTGTAAAACTGGCCGTATCAGATCAGCTGCCTGTTGAAGTCAATGGAAAGGACAATTGGGTGGGCCAATCCAATGCTTCCAGTTTTACACCCCTGCCTAAGTTGAAAGTTACACCCCACCCCCCACCACCCCCAAGCTTAATCCTCTGCATTCTAGGAAGATGTGGCCAGCTTCTTCACCTCACCCGACTTGTTATGGTTGTTAGGGGGGAAAATTCAGTTGGTTGCGCCTCCCGTTAGCGCCTTAAGAGGGCACTAATGGGCCCAAAGCAACTAGCGCCTGGGCGCAGCGATGTTTGCGCCGCTCGCGAACTTAACTAGACATTTTGCGGCGGCGCTAAACTTTACCGCCGCGATCTCCTGCGCACGCAGATCTTGACGTCATACGAGGGTGCAACGCCCTTGTGGCGCCCCGGAGCAGAAATGAGTGGCGCCCCATCCTTTCCGCCTGGCGCAACCAACGACCGGAAGACTGGAACGCTCCCAGTCGCTGTGGGGCTGGGGGGGCGCTATTTAAAGGGGGCCTCTTCCTGTCTTTCTCTGTGGTTGACCTTTTTGCGCCACTCGTTCTGAGAGAGAGAGAGAGAAATTCGGAGAGAGAGAAAGAGAGACTTCTGCATTGAGTCAACGCTGTGTGAGGTAGTTTTGGCTACTGATCATAACTTTGCAGGTACTTTGGTTTTTGGCCTTCATAACTTTGATTGCCAAGAGACTATGGGGGCTTCACTTATTGGGGGTGTCGTCCTTCGCCACCAGAATCGGAGGACACAGAGACGCAGAGAGAGAGTGGCAATCATGGCCAGACGGAGGAGGGCCAACAGGCCTCTGTACAGGAGACCTTACCCTCCCAGGGTATTTCGTCAACAGCTCTCCTACATTCATATGTCTGAGGAGCAGTGTTTGCGAAGGCTGCGCTTCAGCAAGGAGGTGGTCACTGAGCTCTGCCACCTGCTGCAGCCAGATCTGCAGCCTCAACTGAGGTCCAGGACGTCTCTGTCGGTGGCAGTGAAGATCACAGTGGCTCTGAACTTTTATGCCACTGACTCATTTCAATCTGCTACTGGGGACATCGCCAATATCTCCCAGTTCGCGGTGCATTGCTGCATCCGTCAGGTCACAAATGCCCTCTTTAAAAGGAGACGAGAGTACATCTCTTTCCCCATGACCCCAGACAAGCAGCAAGAACGCGCAATGGGCTTTACTAGGATAGCGGGCTTCCCCATGGTGCAGGGCGCCATTGACTGCACGCATGTGGCTTTGCGTGCTCCGCATGAGAATGCCGAGGATTTCCGCAACAGAAAGGGGTTCCATTCCTTGAACGTTCAGTTGGTCTGTGACCACAGACAGCTGATACTCGCTGTCAATGCCCACTATCCTGGCAGCTGCCACGATGCATTCATCCTGCGCCAGACTACTGTGGCAGAACTTTTCCAGGCACTGCATCAGCCAGTTGGTTGGCTTCTCGGGGACAAGGGATATCCACTGAGCACCTGGCTGATGACACCGCTCCGTACGCCCAACACCCCTGCTGAGCTGCGGTACAACGAGAGCCATCAAGCTACCAGGAACATCGTTGAGCACACAATCGGCGTGCTCAAGCAACGGTTCCGCTGTCTGGACCATTCTGGAGGAGCCCTGCAGTACTCGCCTGAGCGAGTTTCCCACTTCGTAGTAGTGTGCTGCATGCTGCATAACATGGCAATCCTCACGACCCAGCCAATGCCACCAGGCCTTGGAGCACCACCAGAGGAGGAGGAGGAAGAGGAGGAGGAAGAGGAGGAGGATGATCATCAGCAGCACCAAGGCGGGAGGGAGGCCTACAATGTAGAAACTGGAAGGGCTGTCCGTCAACAGCTGATAGCAAGCCGCTTCTAGGCCCCTGCTGAGGAAATGGCTTCTGCCATTGAGAACAACATGAATGAAACCAACCCGCAACCCCTAAGCCGGCCAAGGCACCAATGATTCCAAAGACCAAACATGTATATTTTGAACACAAAAACTTATTTATTTCACAAACTCTGTGTGTGTCACTTCCTCATGACAAACAAATAGAAAGAAACACAAAAACACAGTCATTAACATAACTGGTTCTCATAACCTGGAGATAATGTTCAAAAGTTTGACCACGAGCCTTAGCCTTTAATAAAAAAATGACCAACATTTTGTCACACCTCCTACTTTTTGCCCTTCGAGGGTGATCTCCTTCCCTTGCGCACTTCCCCCCTTCCGTAATGGGACCTCAGTGGCTGCAGCAAGGCTGGTGGAAGGCTGCTGATTGTCAGAACCTGAGACTGCAGATGCCCTTGAAGGACGGCCTCGATCGGCTCTGGGCCTGGAGGGCCCGGCTGCAGACTGCACCAACTCTGCATGGGCGGCAGCAGTCTGTCCTACAGGCAGTGGCAAGTGCAATGGAGAAGTGACAGTGTTGGCAGCAGGAATGCTGTCATCCTGAGAGAGGA
Source organism: Squalus acanthias (assembly GCA_030390025.1). Taxonomy (NCBI): domain Eukaryota; kingdom Metazoa; phylum Chordata; class Chondrichthyes; order Squaliformes; family Squalidae; genus Squalus; species Squalus acanthias. Next base: position 111,160,636 of record CM059435.1, read on the forward strand.
CAGCAACCCCCTGCTCGACCGACACACTGGCACTCCCACGGGGCAGCACTTCAGCATCCGGAGCAATCTGCTGGAGCACAGATTGCTGGCCTGCTGCGGCGCGGTGAGAGCCCCGGGGAAATGTGTACGAACCATCGAGGATGGCAGCAGTCAGTGCTTGCGTGGCCTCAATCTGAGTCTGCATGAGAGCAGTCTGAGATGGGGTCATGGCAGCCAGTGACTGAATTGCAGCACTAAGCTTTAGTGTGGCATCCGCCTGTGCTACAGCGAAGTGCTCCACACTCCTTGCCAGTGATTCAATGCATTCGGGCACCCTTCCCACTGCACCCATGAGCTGAGTGTGCATGTCCACCGTCTGGGTGTTCATTTCAGTGATGAGCCGCTCCTCCTCTGCGTCCAGTGCAGTAGGACTCACTGGCATACTCTCCCTCCGGGGAGAAGGCCCCCGTTCTTCCCTACCCCCATGGCGTTGCTGCAGCCCGCTGGGTCCTGGAGCTTCACCCTCATCAGACCCTTCCCCCCTGCTCCCCTCCAGGGAAGGCGTGTTCCCAGTGTGGGCATGGGCTTCCTCGGGAGAGGGTGGCGTTGATGCTCCGCCTTCATCTTCCTCCTCGGCTGCAGCTTCACTCCCACTGGCAGCTTGAAGGCCCGTCTCCTCAGCTGGTGAATCACCATCTGAAAGCAGGGAGGTACAAGAATGGCTTTAGCGTGAGGACAGGGTGGCAGTAAGGGAGGAATAAGTGCAGCGATTTAATAAGTTGGATTGAAAGTGTCAAAGGCTGGTGTTGTGAGGGACAAGTGGAAGGACAGAGGACAAAAAGGTGCTGACCTTACCATTGCTGTCCAGAACGGGGTCGGCGTCTCCAGTGGCGACGGGACCGATCACCCGGCTTGCCACAATCCTCTGGACGCGCGCCTCAAGATCGCTGAGGGGTTGCAGCTGAGGCCGCCCTCCACCCGTCCGTTGCTGCTGTCTCCTATTATGAGATAGCTTGGCCTGCAAGAAAAAGGACGGCGTCTGAGTAAATATACAGCCATGGTCTTGCCTGATGTGCCTCCCATAGGTGAATGGCCCTTACTGTATGCAGCCATGGTCTTGCCTGATGTGTCTCCCATAGGTGAATGGCCCTTACTGTATGCAAAGTGTGAAATGTGCATGTGTGTTTCATGAGAGGGCCATAGGTGTTGGATGAGTGTTGTGCATTGGGGTTTTAAGACCCTCTGGCCATAGAGTGAGGTTGAGATGGAGGGATGGAGAGGTATTGAAAAAAAGCCACTCACCCTGACGATCCGAGTGAGGTCGTTGAACTTTTTTCGACATTGTACATGGGTCCTGGGCACCATGCTCCTGGAGGAGACGCTCTGAGCCACCTCCCACCACACTCTTCTGTACTCGCGCGGCAAAGGCCTCCTGCCACTCTCAGGGAAGAGTATAGATCTACTGCGCTCCACCGCGCCAACCAGAGCATCCAAGGCCCGCTCGCTGAAGCGCTGAGCTCGTTCTCTCACCCTCTCCATAGTCCTTGGCTGGAAGATTTAGGCACAGGTCTCTCCAGGCCGAGATTCAAGGCTCCAATTAGCCGGGTGTGGCTGGAGTGCAAGATCGACCCTCCCCTTTAAGAACTGTCTGGCGCCAGTGTGTCTGTGTTCCATCGCTAACTGACAGCACCTGCTCTGCGCCCGCACTCTGAGTTAGCGCCTCGCTCCTCGGCCTTTGCGCCTTAAGACAGGTGTGTAGCGCCTGATTTAGCGCTCCAATCACCTCCAGGGGCAATAAAAGTCAAGTTTGCAGTCGGAGGCGATAATTAGCGCCAGGCGCTAATCTTTGCGCCCGGCCGATAATTGTGCCCCAAATGGGGCGATACTGAATTTCTCCCCCTTAATCTTTTTCCAACACTGCATGGGATGTTCTCATTGGCACTGACTGTTCTGGCCAGCCCCTGCCCCTGACCAGCTCTCATCGGAAACCTCCTCTGCTCTGTACCATCCACGTGAGGTCATCCACTTTGGACCTGAAAAGGATAGAACAGAGTACTTTCTAAATGGTGAAACGTTAAAAACAGTGGAGGTCCAAGAGACTTGGGGGTCCAGGTACATAGATCATTAAAATGTCATGGACAGGTACAGAAAATAATCAAAAAGCCTAATGGAATGCTGGCCTTTATATCTTGAGGACTAGAATACAAGGGGGTAGAAGTTATGCTGCAGCTCTACAAATCCCTGGTTAGACCACACCTGGAGTACTGTGAGCAATTCTGGGCACCACACCTTAGGAAGGATATATTGGCCTTGGAGGGAGTGCAGCGTAGGTTTACCAGAATGATACCCGGACTTCAAGGGTTAAATTACGAGGAGAGATTACACAAATTAGGATTGTATTCCCTAGAATTTAGAAGGTTAAGGGGTTCAAAATGTTCAAGATATTAAAGGGAACAGATAGGGTAGATAGAGAGAAACAGTTTTTTCGCTGGTTGGGGAATCTAGAACAAGGGGGCATAGTCTAAAAATTAGAGCCAGACCTTTCAGGAGTGAAATTAGGAAACAATTCTACACACGAAGGGTGGTAGAAGTTTGGAACTCTCTTCCGCAAACGGCAATTGATGCTAGGTCAATTGTTAATTTTAAATCTGAGATTGATGGCTTTTTGGTAACCAAAGGTATTAAGGGATATGGGCCAAAGGCGGGTAGACGGAGTTAGGTCGCAGATCAGCCACGATCTGGCTAAATGGACTCCTCCTGGTCCTATATTCCTAAGTTGCTCCCTCCTCTGCCCGACTTACGGCTGCATCAGTGAATCTTGAGGTTCTCTGTCCCCCCCCCCCACCACGCGCCCCACACCCTGCAGACTCCAAAGACTTTCTTCCAGATGAAAACTTTCAGACCTGTTTGCTAAATTGAGCTGCTGCATCCCTTTAAGCAGCTGCAGACCTTTAACCTGCGCTGCCGTGCTAGTTCCCAACAAACGATCTCCCAACGAGCTGTGTTCTGGATACCAGCAGCAGGCCCAACCTATTAAATTTACACTGACCCCAGAAACAGTGGGGGTCAACCCACTTGAAATCAGGAAGGAATGATTTGTACTGCGCTCTAATTCCACTTGGGATTTTTCCCAAGCAGAAAATCCAGTGGTTGTATATCAATCCCATCTCTGACTATCAGTTAGCCCTATGTAGCTTGAGCAGATCATTACCACACTCAGAGTTTTGCACGTTTGCTCCCACTGGCTCCCAAGTTCCTGCCCTTAAACTGAACGGATGGAAGGATTGTGGCCTCGCCTTCTCGCCTTACGCGTGAAAAACGGGCGCTTGGTCGAGGCGCCATAGAGCTGGTGGTGCCTGTGGAATCATAGCCCAGTACGAACCATTGTCTTCGGGGAGGGGAATGAAGAGGAGAGGGGAAGTAATTCGATCCCTCAAATTGTGTAGTGTCAGTCTTTCAAAAATAATGATTAGATCAAGCTGCCACATCTCTCAGTGAATCACTGTAATCAGGCAGCTTGCTGTGCTACCACGCTTGTGGCAATGCATTTTTTGCGGTAAGGAGATTGGTGCTTTCACAAGGAGAGGGAAAAAGAGAGAGAGCAAGAAGGAGAGAGAGAAAGAGAGATAGGCAGAAAGAGAGAGAAAGAAAGAAAGAGAGAGAGAGAAAGAGAGAAAGACAGACAGATAGCGCCTTTCACAACCTCAGGACGTCACAAAATGCTTTACAACCACTGAAGTATTTTTTGAAGTGTAGTCACTGTTGTAATGTAGGAAACACGGCAGCTAATTTGCACACAGCAAGCTCCCACAAACAGCAATGAGATGATGACCAGATAATCTGTTTTAGTGATGTAGGTTGAGGGATAAATGCTGGCCAGGACACCAGAACTCCCCTGCTCTTCTTTGAAACAGCAATCAGGGGATCTGAGAGGGCAGATGGTTTTAGCATCTCATCCGACAGACAGCACCTCTGACAGTGCAGCACTCCCCCTGTACTAACACTGGAGTGTCAAGCTCGATTATGTGCTACAAGTTTCTTGAGTGGGACTCTGAACCCACAATCTTCTGGCTCAGAGATGAGAGTGCTACCCACTGAGCCACGGCAGACACCAGGGACACATGTCAGAACAAAGGAAAACTCAAGGACAAGTAAAGGCCATTTGGCTGACTGGTGCTCATCCGTCCAGTACCCTAACTCTCCCATTATCCACCTGCATCTTGAGTGTGCCTCATATTTGTGCCTGTACTATCCTGCCCAAGAGATTACTTCAACCTTTAGCACTCTGTGAGTAGAGGACTTTTCTCCCAACATCTGCTTTAAATATCCTGTTCACTAAAAAATGATACTGAAACTTAGCCCGAGCTATGTGCCATGAAATTAGTGACTTTTTCAGACATTTGCACAGCCGCAAGATGTTATGAAATAGCATACACATTAGCAGCATCCTGTGGCAGTATGAAGGAGAAATCAATTCCAATTTGTTCCTGTCAATGTGTTGGCAGATGGTGGACAGCAAGGTTGCCAGTATAATGAGGTAAATAGCATAGGAGGAAATCAGTTCCCGTTATTGTTATGATATTGTGTGAAGGTTGTGTGCAAATTTAGGGCACAGTGTTGAGGTGTGACTAACATATATAAAGAGATGGACAAACACCCTTCCTGATGTAACATCAAGCTCGTATACATTTATAAATGGGTGTTTACACATGAGGTGAATATCTTTTCAGGAATTAACCAGCCAGGGTTCTTAAGAAGACAAAGACGAAGCAAGTATCTCAACACTCTTTGTCATACAGCGAAATAGGTCAGCGTTGTGCTCATTTTTCAGTGGCAACCATGGCAAAGTTAGTGGTGGGACAACCTCGTGCCCGATCTGCAAGTGCGTTCGAGCCACTGTTAAATTCGTGGGGCCCATTTTTTGCAGGTGTCCCAGGCAGGCCGCCTAAAACAGTTAATGAGGGGCCTATTTCAGGACCTCTCTGGGAAATTGGTTTGCGATGAGCGTAGCAGGAACAGGGCTGCCCCCCCCCCTGGCTCAGGATTCTTCAGCAGCCATCACCAAAAGGTATGTTCTTTCTTAAGCCTTTTGAATGTTGCTGGGGAGCCAGGAAGGAGCAGGAGTGCTTCCCCGACTCTGCAGTACTCACGATCCCGCCCCCTCCCCGGGCCTCATTGTCGCTCCATCCCAACCCCTCCCGGGACATACCTTCAGGCCACTGCCCCACGAGGGGTTTCTGTTCTTCAACATCCTTCAGCCTCTTTTCACTGAGTGTATATTCTTATTCCCTGTTTTTCCTCCTAGAATGTATTATCTCACACTTTGCCACATTAAACTGCATCTGCAACTAGTCTGCCCATTCTGCTAACCTTTCTATCTCTTTCTGAAGTCTTTTACTGTCCTAGCTGTTTGCCAACAGCCCGACTTTGTGTCATCAGCAAATTTCACTATTGTACTCCCTATGCCCAAATCCAGATTATCTATAATATAATGAGAACAAAACCCTGCACTGACCATCATTTCCAGTCCTTCTCCAATTCAAACAATCCCAATTGACCCTAACCTTATTTTCCTTTAAGTGAAACAATTTTCTGTTCCTGGTGCTACATTTCCTCCTATACCATACACCTGAATTTTACAAGCCTCCTGTGAAACACCTTATTGAACACTTTTTGAAAACACACATCTACTGCATTCGCTTTATCCATCCAATTGGTAATTTCTTCAAAAAATTGTCAAACAGGACTTTCAGTTAACAAATCCATGCTAGCTGTCCTTGATTATCTCATGCATTTCTAAATGCTCACTAACTTGATGCCAATTTATAATTCTAAGGGCGCGAAATTCGGTAGCGCTTCGTTTGGGGGCGCTAACTTTTAAATTGTTGGACGTGAAATTCGGCTGCTTTACGCCTGCTGTTAGTGCCTCCATGGGGCGCTAACGGGGTGCAAATGGGTTTTCGCCCGGGCGCGGCAATATTAGCGCCCCGCACTAAATTGGGCCGGGTATTTGCGGAGGTGCTAAGAGTTAGCGCCCCGCTCCTGTAGGTAACGCCCCACTCGGCTGCGCCCGGCGATGATGATGTCATCGCCGTGCGCTGCACCCCGTTAGCACACTGGATGCAAAATTTGGCCGCGCCCCCTCACTTACCGCCTGGCGCTAACAACGATAGCATCAGCTGTCGAGTTGCAGTCGGGAGTCGGCTCCGCACGCGCTATTTAAAGGCGCCATCTTGGGGAAACCTTTTTGTCGGCCATAACTCTGCTGAGACGTTGTCAGACAAGCTGCTGAACATATCCACTGAATCGAGTAGGTCTCTCCCTCTCCCTTGCAGCAGCCATGGCACAAAGTTGCCTCAGTAGCTGAGAGGTCGCACTCAAGTGCAGCAATGCTGATAACGAGCAACTGCAGCTTGAAATGACCTCCCCTTTAAGAGCTGGAATTTCGCGCCCTTTGAGAAGTTAGCGCCCGGCAAAATCCATTGAAAAATGTTGCAAAATTGGGCGTTTTCGCCCCAGGAGTGAAGCGGGGCGGTAAATGGGGTGCTAACGGTCTTAGTGGAGTGCTGCAGGGGCGCTGTTGCCAGAGCGCTGCCCAATTTCAGCTGCCTTGCGTTCAGCAATCAGCCTTCAAGCCTTTGACTCCAGCTTATTCCAGCCGACTCCCGACTGCAACTCAACAGCTGATGCTGTCATTGTTAGCGCCAGGCAGTAAGTGAGGGGGCGCGACCGAATTTTGCATCCGGGGCGCTGCGCATGGCGATGACGTCATCATTGCCGGGTGCAGCTGCGTGGGGCGGTACCTGCAGGAGCGGGGCGCTAACTCTTAGCGCCTCCGCAAAAACCCGGCCTGATTTAGTGCGGGGCGCTAATATCGCCGCGCCCGGGCGAAAACCCATTTGCGCCCCATGGAGGCGCTAACGGAAGGCGCAAAGCAGCCGAATTTCACGCCCTCGTGAGAGTTTTCCTGCAATTGACGTTAGACTAACTGGTCTTTGGTTACCCAGTTTATACTTCCCTCCTAACCTGTCTATCTCATTGTAAGTTTTGCATATAACATGCATTTGTAGATGTCACATCTGAAAAGGTCGCATTCGAATAATTCTCATTTGCTGTTCACTTGTCTGTTATGTGGATATTCCTTGCTGCTGATGTTACCTCATCCGCAGTAAACTGCTACAACGTGGGTATACGGGTAAATGCTGCAACGCTCCATTCCCAGCGCAACGCCTCACTCAATGGGAAGTTAAAATCTGGTGTGGCGGTCATTTAATAACATACATTTTCTATATAATTATATTTTCCCATTAGTGTAATAACAATTGGACCAAGTACAATACTCGGGTGTGGGATGAAACCATATTGCGCTGTTCCTTGTTATATATCCTGTGCAGCGCCTCATATTGTCTTGGGTTTTCTGAGTTTTCAATTGAAATGTAGTAGTGTTTAAAATAATGTAACACAGTACAAATGCAGAAGAATGAAATGTCACTTCATCAATCCTACTGATCTCCTTTATTTTTAAATTCTCGTATGGATTCATCACATCTAATTGACATCCCATATTGATTTAGTATTAGAGCTTTGCAATTTAACCTCTGTATAGTGCGCTGCACTCTGCATCGCTTGACTTTATCTTGCTGCACTGTTAGTAGAACATACGGAAGCAACGTTTGGTTCATTCGGATAGATATTTCAATAGATAAAAGGTCAGGGACTTTGAACCCTTTTGTGATAGTAGTGACTTGGGGCGTGATCTTGCCAGCCCTGGGGAGGCGGGTTTGGAGGCGGGACTGCTGGGAAAATGGCAGAATCTGGGGGCGGGTGCCCATCCCGCCCCCGACCCGCCTCCGTGCCATCTTCCCGGGAGGCTGGTAGCCGACCACCGCCAGGTTCCGTCTCCTGGAGGCGGGAAGGGGATTACAGCCACTTAACTGCCTGTTAACAGGTAGTTATCAGGCAGTTAAGAGGATTATCCCCATTTTTCCAACAGAGGCGCGGGCTTCCCGACGTCGGGAAACCCCGCCAGGGTCAGCGAGGTGAGCAGTGGGTCTGCGGGGGTCAGAGGGGTGCAAATGTCCGCTGTGAAGGTGAGTGATGGGTGCAAGTGTGGAGAGGTAAGTATGTGAGGTGAGTGAAAAGTGTTAGAAAATGTGTACTTACCTTTATTTCTTCCTGCAGGCTTCAACAGTTGGGGATACGGAGACTCTCGCATCTCACCGGCAGAGATGACAGATGGCTGCTGCATTCTCCGATGCAACAACCATCTAATTTCTGCTCACAAAAGAGGTTTGATGAGTCTTGAATACAAGGACTCATCAAACAACAGAGAAACATAGAAACATAGAAGATAGGAGCAGGAGTAGGCCATTCGGCCATTCGAGCCTGTTCCGCCATTTAATGAGATCATGGGTGATCATCCAAATTCAGTACCCTGTCCCTGCTTTCTCCCCATATCCCTTGATCCCTTTAGCCTTAAGAAATATATCTAACTCCTTCTTGAATATATTTAATGAGTTGGCCTCAACTGCCTTCTGTGGTAGAGAATTCCACAGGTTCACCACTCTCTGGGTGAAGAAATTCCTCCTCATCTCAGTCCGAAATGGCTTACCCCTTATCCTTAGTCTGTGACCCCTGGTTCTGGACTCCCCTGCCATCGGGAACATCCTTCCTGCATCTAGTCTAGAGAATGTCAGTGTTTGACAGCTTCACAGGGCTGTCAAACGATGACAATTCAGCTGTCAAAAATCTTTGACAGATGAAACGTCACTCGCTGACGTTCTCTGTAACTGGCTTCCCCTTAATTGGCCTGCTAAGCCCGCTGGGCAGGCTTAACAAGGTCAATCAAGGGAAAATAGTGTGAGTTGGCCACAAGTCAATGGAGGCGGGACTAAAACCCGACAAGCAGCAGTCCCGCCTCTAACGCGCCCCATTGACAAAATCGCCCCCCTGGACGCAGTGGATCTCACTGTGCAAAACATGGCAGAACCAATGATAAGCTGAAGAGGTGTGGCTGCTGAATCTATCTCTTTGTTATATAATGTAAGCGCTGCAGTGAACTGCAAAGGTTAAATGTAATCGTCGTTTTATCTCTGGGTGGTACGGTATATTGTAAATATTTCAATAGGATTATCATCATCAATAAGGGTGATCAAAGACACCAACTACTAAAGCAAGAAAACGCTTTACTGGTAGCAAAGTACAAAGTAGTAGGTTTTTTTGTGTGTGTGTTAAGGAATAAGGAGATTCTAGGGAAGTCCTTTTTCTTCAAAGTACTCTCACATTTTAGAGAAGAAAGCAGAATCATTTTTGACATTTCAGTGAAACGTTAACTTTCTTACCGGCACGGGGATCTCGGGTCAGATCTCCCTCTCTACCAGGTATAGAATGCAAAGCAAAATTAACATAAATTATAATTCCTTTCAAAGTTTAATAGCGAGGGGTCGAATACAGTAGCTCTGACATACAATAGCGAATAAGAAGACTGTTCTATTGGGTTGGGGTGGGTATTTAGAGTGAGGATGAAAAATGACAAAAATAAGAAAAAAATTAAACAACTTTGCATCCTTCCTTCTTCACCAAATATCTCTGGACTGGTGCTTAATGTTATTAAAACGATTTAGATGAAATAAAGGAGGAGCATTTCCATTGGGTTGTCCTGATCTTATAGGAACAGGAGGCAGCCATTTAGCCGCTCCAGCCTGTTCCGCCATTCAATGAGATCATGGCTTTTTTTTAATTCATTCATGGGGTGTGGGCATAGGTGGCAAGGCCAGCATTTATTGCCCATCCCTAATTGTCCTTGAGAAGGTGGTGGTGAGCCTCCTTCTTGAACTGCTGCAGTCCATGTGGTGAAGGTAGGGAGTTCCAGGATTTTGACCCAGCAACGATGAAGGAACGACGATATATTTCCAAGTCAGGATGGTATATGACTTGGAGGGGAACTTGGAGGTGGTGGTGTTCCCCTGCGCCTGCTGCCCTTGTCCTTCTAGGTGGTAGAAGTCGCGGGTTTGGGAAGTGCTGCCGAAGGAGCCTTGGTGAGTTGCTGCAGTGCATCTTGTAGATGGTATACACTGCAGCTGTGGTGCGCCGGTGGTGGAGGGAGTGAATATTTAAGGTGTTGGATTGGGTGCTGATCAAGCGGGCTGCTTTGACCTGGATGGTGCCAAGCTTCTTGTGTGTTGTTGGACCTGCACTCAACCATGGCAAGTTGAGAGTATTCCATCACACTCCTGACTTGTGGCTGATCTGTATCTTAACTCTATCCACCCACCTTGGCTCCATGGGGGAAAAATTCAGTTGGTTTGCGCCTTCCGTTAGCGCCTTAAGAGGGCGCTAATGGGGCGCAAAGCAACTAGCGCCCGGGCGCGGCAATATCTGCACCGCTCGCGAAATTGACCAGACATTTTGCGGCGGCGCTAAACAATACCGCCCCGATCTCCTGCACACGCAGATCTTGACGTCATTCGAGCGTGCAATGCCCTTATGGCGTCCCAGAGCGGATAGTGAGTGGCACCCCCCTCCTTTCCGCCTGGCGCAAGCAACGACAGGTAGACTGGAACGTTTCCCAGTCACTGTGGGGCTGGAGGGGGGGGCGCGATTTAAACGCGGCCTCTTCCTGCTTTTTCTGTGGTAGACATTTTTGCATAACTCATTCTGACAGAGAGAGAGATTCTGAGAGAGAGGAGAGACTTCTGCATAGAGTCAACGCTGTGTGAAGTAGTTTTGGCTACTGAGCATCACTTTGCAGGTACTTTTGTTTTTGACCTTCATTACTTTGATTGCCAAGAGACTTTGGGGGCTGCACTGATTGGGGGCGTCGTCCTGCGCCGGCAGATTCGGAGGCCACAGAGACGCAGAGAGAGAGTGGCAATCATGGCCAGACGGAGGAGGGCCAACAGGCCTCTGTACAGGAGACCTTACCCTCCCAGGGTATTTCGCCAACAATTCTCCTACATTAATTTGTCTGAGGAGCAGTGTTTGCGAAGGCTGCGCTTCAGCAAGGAGGTGGTCACTAAGCTCTGCCACCTGCTGCAGCCAGATCTGCAGCCTCTAGTGAGGTCCAGGACGTCTCTGTCGGTGGCAGTGAAGATCACAGTGGCTCTGAACTTTTATGCCACCGGCTCCTTTCAAGCAGCTACTGGGGACATCGCCAATATCTCCCAGTTCACTGTCCATCGCTGCATCCGTCAGGTCACAAATGCCCTCTATAAAAGGAGACGCCAGTACATCTCTTTCCTGATGACCCGGGCCAAACAGCATGAACGCGCATTGGGCTTTGCGAGGATAGCGGGCTTCCCCATGGTGCAGGGTGCCATTGACTGCACTCATGTGGCATTGCGTGCACCGCATGAGAATGCAGAGGATTTCCGCAACCGAAAGGGATTCCACTCCCTAAACGTCCAGTTGGTCTGTGACCACAGACAGCTGATACTCGCTGTCAATGCCCGCTATCCTGGCTGCAGCCACGATGCATTCATCCTATGCCAGACTACTGTGGCAGACCTTTTCCAGGCACCGCATCACCCAAGTGGTTGGCTTCTCGGGGACAAGAGTTATCCACTGTGCACCTGGCTGATGACACCGCTCCGTTCCCCCAACACCCCTGCATCTCGCCACCAGGAACATCGTTGAGCACACAATCGGCGTGCTCAAGCAACGGTTCCGCTGTCTGGACCACTCAGGAGGAGCCCTGCAGTACTCGCCTGAGCGAGTCTCCCTCTTCATAGTTGCGTGCTGCATGCTGCATAACCTGGCAATCCTCAGGACCTAGCCAATGCCACCAGGCCTTGGAGCACTACCGGAGGAGGAGGAGGAAGATGAGAAGGAAGAGGAGGAGGATGATCAGCAGCAGCACCAAGGCGGGAGGGAGGCCCACAATGTAGAAACTGGAAGGGCCGTCCATCAACAGCTGATAGCAAGCCGCTTCTAGGCCCCTGCTGAGGAAATGGCTTCTGCCATTGAGAACAACATGAATGAAACCAACCCGCAACCCCTAAGCCGGCCAAGGCAACAATGATTCCAAAGACCAAACATGTACATTTTGAATACAAAAAATTATTTATTTACAAACTCTGTGTGTGTCATTTCTTCATGACAAACTAATAGAAAGAAACACAAAAAATCATTAATTAACATAACTGGTTCTCACAACCTGGAGATAATGTCCAAAACACTAAACAAAAGTTTGACCACGAACCTCGGTCTTTAAAAAAAATTGACAAACATTTTGTCACACCTCCTACTTTTTGCCCTTCGAGGGTGATCTCCTTCCCTTGCGCACTTCCCCCCTTCCCACCCTACTGGTTCTCCGTAATGGAGCCCCAGTGGCTGCAGCAAGGCTGGTGGAAGGCTGCTGATTGTCAGAACCTGAGACTGCAGATGCCCTTGAAGGACGGCCTCGACCACCTCTGGGCCTGGAGGGCCCGGCTGCAGACTGCACCAACTCTGCATGGGCGGCAGCAGTCTGGCCTACAGGCAGTGGCAAGTGCAATGGAGAAGTGACAGTGGTGGCAGCAGGAATGCTGTCATCTTGAGAGAGGACAGCACCTCCCTGCTCGACCGACACACTGGCACTCCCACGGGGCAGCAGTTCAGCATCCGGAGCAATCTGCTGGAGCACAGATTGCTGGCCTGCTGCGGCGCGGTGAGGGCCCCGGGAAATGTGTCCGAACCAGCGAGGATGGCAGCAGTCAGTGCTTGCGTGACCTCAATCTGAGTCTGCATGAGAGCAGTCTGAGATGGGGTCATGGCAGACAGTGACTGAATTGCAGCACTAAGCTTTAGCATGGCATCCACCTGTGCTACAGCGAAGTGCTCCACACTCCTTGCCAGTGATTCAATGCATTCGGGCACCCTTCCCACTGCACCCGTGAGCTGAGTGTGCATGTCCACCGCCTGGGTGTTCATTTCAGCGATGAGCCGCTCCTCCTCTGCGTCCAGTGCAGCAGGACTCGCTGGCCTACTCTCCCTCCGGGGAGAAGGCCCCCGAGCTTCCCTATCCCCATCGCGTTGCTGCAGCCCGCTGGGTCCTGGAGCTTCACCCTCATCAGACCCTTACCCCCTGCTCCCCTCCATGGAAGGCGTGTTCCCAGTGTGGGCATGGGCTTCCTCAGGAGAGGGTGGCGTTGATGCTCCGGCTTCATCTTCCTCCTCGCCTGCAGCTTCACTCCCACTGGCAGCTTGAGGGCCCGTCTCCTCAGCTGGTGAATCACCATCTGAAAGCAGGGAGGTACAAGAGTGGCTTTAGCGTGAGGACAGGGGGGCAGTAAGGGAGGAATGAGTGCAGCGATTTAGTAAGTTGGATTGAAAGTGTCAAAGACTGGTGTTGTGAGGGACAAGTGGAAGGACAGAGGACAAAAAGGTGATCACTTTACCATTGCTGTCCAGAACGGGGTCGGCGTCTCCAGGGATGACGGGACCGATCACCTGGCTTGCCACAATCCTGTGGATGCGCGCCTCAAGATCGCTGAGGGATTGCAGCTGAGGCCGCCCTCAACCCGTCCGTTGCTGCTGTCTCCTATTATGAGATAGCTTGGCCTGCAAGAAAAAGGACGGCGTCTGAGTAAATATACAGCCATGGTCTTGCCTGATGTGCCTCCTATCGGTGAATAGCCCTTACTGTATGCAGCCATGGTCTTGCCTGATGTGCCTCCCATAGGTGAATAGCCCTTACTGTATGCAGCCATGGTCTTGCCTGATGTGCCTCCCATAGGTGAATAGCCCTTACTGTATGCAAAGTGTGGAATGTGCGTGTGTGTTTCATGAGAGGGCCATAGGTGTTGGATGAGTGTTGGGCATTGGGGTTTTAAGACCCTCTGGCCATAGAGTAAGGTTGAGATGGAGGGATGGAGAGGTATTGAAAAAAAGCCATTCACCCTGACGAACCGAGTGAGGTCGTTGAACTTTTTTCGACATTGAGTATGGGTCCTGGGCACCATGCTCCTGGAGGAGACGCTCTGAGCCACCTCCCTCCACACTCTTCTGTACTCGCGCGGCAAAGGCCTCCTGCCACTCTCAGGGAAGAGTATAGATCTTCTGCGCTCCACCGCGCCAACCAGAGCATCCAAGGCCCACTCGCTGAAGCGCTGAGCTCGGTCTCTCACCCTCTCCATAGTCCTTGGCTGGAAGATTTAGGCACAGCTCTCTCCAGGCCGAGATTCAAGGCTCCAATGAGCAGGGTGCAGCTGGAGAGCAAGATCGACCCTCCCCTTTAAGAACTGTCCGGCGCCAGTATGTCTGTGTTCCATCGCTAACTGACAGCACCTGCGCTGCACCTGCGCTCTGAGATAGCGCCTCGCTCCTCGGCCTTTGCGCCTTAAGACAGGTGTGTAGCACCTGATTTAGCGCTTCAATCACCTCCAGGGGCGATAAAAGTGAAGTTTTCAGTCGGAGGCGATAATCAGCGCCAGGCGCTAAACTTTGCGCACAGCCGATAATGGTGCCCCAAACGGGGCGATACTGAATTTTTCCCCCCATATCCCTTAACACCCTTGGCTCGAAAAAATCTATCAATCTCAGATTAAATTTATTAATTCAACTAGCATCTACTGCTTTTTGTAGGAGAGTGCTCCACACTTCTACCACCCTTTGCGTGAAGAAGTGTTTCCTAACCTATCCTGAATGGCCTGGTTCTGACTTTAAGGTTATGTCCCCTTGTCCTGGACTCCCCCACAAGCTACCTAGCCACCAATTGCTTTAAAAACCTCAATCAAATCACACTTTAGCCTTCTATGTTCCAGGGAATACAAGCCTAGTTTATGTAATCTCGCCTCTGAGTCAGAAGGTTGTGGGTTAAAGTCTCACTCCTGGGACTTGAACACATAAAGCTAGGCTGACACTCCAGTGCAGTGCTGAGGGAGTGCTGCACTGTCAGAGGTGCCGTCTTTTGGATGAGATATTAAACCGAGGCCCCGTCTGCTCTCTCAGGTGGACATAAAAGATCCCATGGCACTATTTCGAAGAAGAGTAGGGGAGTTATCCCCAGTGTCCTGGCCAATATTTATCCCTCAACCAACATAACAAAAACAGATTATCTGGTCATTATCACATTGCTGTTTCTGGGAGCTTGCTGTGCACAAATTGGCTTCCGCGTGTCCCACATTACAACAGTGACTCCACTTTAAAAGTACTTCATTGACTGTAAAGTGCTTTGAGACGTCCAGTGGTCATGAAAGGCGCTATATAAATGCAAGTCTTTCTTTCTTTAATCTCTCCTCATAATCTAACCCTTGGAGTCCTTGTAACATTCTGATGAATCTGCGCTGCACTCCTTCCAAGGCCAATGTATCCTAAGATGCGGTGTCCAGAACTGTACACAGTACTCCAGATTTGGTCTAACCAGGGCTTTGTATAGCTGTAGCAAAACTTCCTCCCTTAGTATTCTAGCCCTCTAATTATAAAGGCTAACATTCCAATAGTCTTTTTGATTATTTTTTGTACCTGACTACTACATTTTAGTGATCTGTGTGCGTGGACCCCTAAATCTCTTCCGCTGTAACTTTGAGACATTTTTTTTCCGCTCATCAAAATTATGGCAGGCGGTTGGGAGAACCCCTTTAGAAAATCAATGTGCACATATTTAAATTCAATACTTTTTTTTGAGAATACTCTCCACACATGTATAGTAATCTTCCAGGATTTCCCTCCTTGGTGTTAAACCGGTTTCTAATCTGTTGTGTGTGTGTTCTTACTCAAATGACACTAGCAAGGTCGCATTTATTGTGCATTCCTAGTTGCCCTGAGAAGGTGGTTGTGGGACTTCTCCTTGAACCACTGTAGTCCTTGTGTTGTGAGGTGGGGGATTCTGAATTTTAGCCCAGCAACAATGAAGGTGCAGCAGCATATGTCCAAGTCAGGAAGGTGTGCGATTTGGTGGGATCTTGGAGGTAATGGTCTTCCCAATGATATTACTGCTCTTGTCCTTCTTGATGGCAACAGTGCCAAGAGTTCCCTGTTCAATCCTTGGATCTTGCTATCATTTACCTAGATATTGGACAGGTAAAGCTACACTCCGGACTGTAGAGGACATATGATCCACTCATGGGAGTGATAAGTGATGGCATCTGAAATAGAATATCTCGCATAAAACCCCACAATATAAAATAACCCTTCGACCTGCGTACATGTAATGCACTGAACAGGGTATACATCCCATTCCTCCTCTATTTTAGTATTGGCTTGTTTGATCTAGAAGATGCACTCATTCCCCTGGAAGAGAACAGAAATGCAGTGACTGATCCACGATAGACAAAACCACCCTGCAGTCTGGTATTTATGAAAGATGTCAATCCTCACCTTGAAATCAATGATCCTCAGGTCGATTATCCATCAGATTAACGTCATTATTGAATTACGCTGCAATCTAGTTGATGATCCATGTTAACTCTAATTGATAAGTGCCGCTAAGTGGATGTTGAATGAATTCATTTTTCTAAAAATTATAAAAATGTATAATGCATAACGAAAGGTAGCAGGCAGCTTAATATCGGATACGTCCTTCCTGCACAAATACTGGAGGAAGGCTGTTGTGCATTTGAAGGCTGAGAGTAAATGAAACAAGCTGAAATAATCTGAATCTATTCCCCACCCCCACCCCGCCCAGTACTTTAGAATCAAAAATCTGTGAGATTCCAGTTGAGCTCCCTGATCTCAGAGAAATTAGAATTTGCCTCTGACAAATACAAAGGACCTAGCTCTTTGAAAATGATAACCAAGTATGGAAAGCTTCGAGCGTTTTCACTCCAGAAATCAGAGACTGACAGAAACATTGTGGGCTTCAAAAGCGAGAACGACTAAGGAAGAGTGAACCCAAAGGAAACCAGCGCCCTTCTTTGACAATTCTGCGCGAATCTTTGCACTTCCAAGCGCAGCCCCCCGCCCCCAGAGAAGGGATTTAACTCCTTCTTACAAAAAAAAAGTGTCTCTCCCGAGCCCACCCAAGCACCAGAATTCTCTCCTTTAGAAGCATAGAAATTCTTTCCACCTTAAGGTCCCTTGCTGCGCTACAAGAGTTTCTCCGGGTCTTTTTCTTTAAGGCTCGCAATGCAGCTTCAGTCGACTGCTCCTAATGATGCATTAGCATTTTGCAGGTCTCTCCAAAAACGACTTGCTTGTTCTCAGATCTTAGTCCCTTTTCCAAAAAGTAACATAGGATACTAGTTAAAATCTCGCCTCTCAGACTGGAGAGGGTCTGCCCAAACTTGGTTCACAGAAAGAATTATGGGCAGTTTGTAGTTTATTAGCTGCATGCAAGTTCTCAATAATTCCAGAGGCAGTAAGGCAGTATTGCGACATTTGCAATTTCATTAACAATTTATTGATTTTACACTATTATTTTAATAAATGTGTTAATGCTTCTCTCGCTTTCCCTTCTATTCCTGTAAATTGCTGACATCTATTAAATTGTTAATTAAGTTGGGAATGTTGGCACCAGTGGTAATGTCAGTTTTTAGATCTATTTGTTGTTTTTACACCTTTTAGAACGGCTGCTCCATTTCAGAAAGAAAGATTAACTTGTATTTATGTAGCGCCTTTCACGACCTCAGGACGTCCCAAGGCGCTTTACAGCCAATGAAATACTTTTGACGTGTGCTCACTGTTGTAATGCAAGAAATGCGGCAGCCAATTTGTGCACAGCAAGCTCCCACAGACAGCAATGTGATGATGACCAGATAATCTGTTTTTTTTTGAGTGATGTTTATTGAGGGATAAATATTGGCCAGGACACCGGGGATAACTCCCCTGCTCTTCTTCAAAATAGTGCCGCGGGATCTTCTACGCCCACCTGAGAGGGCAGACGGGGCCTCGGTTTAATGTCTCATCCGAAAGACAGTGCAGCACTCCCTCAGTACGGCATTAGAGTGTCAGCCTCAATTTTAATGCTCCAGTCTTTGGAATAAGACTTGAACTCATAGAGGGAAAAATTGGGTTGCTTTGCGCCTCCCATTAGCGCCCCCGGGGGGTGCTAATGGGGCACAAAGCCCCTAGCGCCCGGGCGTGGCGCCGCTAACACCTCCTGTGTAATTCAGCGGGAGGTTAGCGGCGGCGGTAGCCGGTAGCGCCCCGTGGCGCTGCGCCGCCGGTGATGACATCATCGGCGTGCGCAGCGCCCCGCTCACGCCTCGGCCGCAAACTTGGGTTGCACCTCCTGACCTATCGCCGGACGATATGTCTGACAGGATCAGGGTGGCGTTTTTGCAGCCGCGGCGGCGCTACTTAAATGGCACGTGTCAGGAGGCCATTTTCTTTGGCCGCCTGTCAGCACCTGCCCCCATTCCTCTTTTTTATTGGGGTGCCGGCCGCGATCGCTCAGCCCGGCACTCCTCTTGAGTGCCGGGCTCCTTCCCCGGCACCCCGCTCCCCGGTGGTCCAGCAGGGCCCCGGAGCGAGCAGCGCTGGGCCCCTCCCCTTTAATCAGGGGAGGGAGGCCTGTTATACCGCGGCGCTACATGCCGACGCGCATGGCGCTGTTGCACATAGCGCAGAAAAATCCACTGGTAGCGCCCCAAGAAGGAGTGGGAGCGCTTCCAGTCGCTCCTGCTCGGGGCGTTACGACTGAATTTACGGCGCAGGGGCGCTAACTTTTTTGGGGCGCTAAAAGTCGCGCCCCGGCGACGTTAGCGCCCCAAAGGGGGCGCCACCGAATTTTTCCCCATAACCTTCTGACTCAGAGGCGAGAGTGCTACTAGCTGAGCCACAGCTGACTTGAAAGGAAGAAAATGTACTTGTATCAATCGCCTCTTCTGACAGCCAAAGCCTGTTCACCATGCCACTTGGCTCCTGTTTCCAAGATCCCAGCGCAAGGCCCTGCCAGAGGACAGGCCTCTGCCCAGAGGGTGCCCACACCAGGAAAACTGAACGCTCTCTCCTGCCAACCCTCCCCACCCCCCCCCCCCCCACCCCCACAGGTGCAACACACCTCAGGTATTCCATTTGAGCTCTGAGAATAAAATCAGCACTTAATTTGCACTATTTTTGTTTCAAATTAGAAAACAACCTAGTTGAACTTTGAAGCAAACAGAAGAAAATCTCTAACCACCTATGTTTTGTTGAGAGCTGACAATCAGTATTTGCATTTTCTTACAGCTGGAAGATAGAAAGAGAGAGAGAGACGGGGAGAGAAAGAGAGACAGATGGATAAAAAGATACATGTCCACGGATCGCAAAACATCACATTTATTGTTCACAGGGATCCCTTAGAAACCCGCACACCAGAACTACTGCGCATGGGATCCCTCACCAGTGTTGACAGGCCCTTTTTCTCCTCCTTCTCCTCTCATTGCTGGCAGATGCCTAGAATGCACCACTGAAACAGTCCACCCACAGTTGTACCAAAGCTCAGGTTCACCTTCCGCACAGACGCCACACCAAACCCCCAGAGCTCACCGCAGTGCCATCAAACGCCACCAACTCCACCTCAATTTGCCATTCCCCAGTGCTACCAATGCCCAGAACGGCCCCAATTCCTACCCAAGTGCAGGACTGCCATCAGGTGCAGCTAAGCATAACTAGAGGTCCATCAAGAGAAGATAGTCACCAAGAAATCCAAATAGGGAATTCAGAAGAAACTTCTTTCCCCAGAGAGCGGTGAGAATGTGGAACTCGCTACCACAGGGAGTGGTTGAAGTGAATAGTATAGATGCATTTAAGGGGAGGCTAGATAAGCATATGAGGGAGAAGGGAATAGAGGGTTACGCCGATAGGGTTTAGATGAGGAAAGATGGGAGGAGGCTCGAGTGGAGCATAAACGCTGGCATGGACTGGTTGGGCCGAATGGCCTGTTTCTGGGCCGTATATCCTATGTAATCCTATGTAATCCTCACTCACCACCACCTCCCCCACCCCCACTCCCCCAGTGCTACTAAATACTTGGAGTTGGGGGGGGGTAAGAGTTTCCGTGGGGTTCTCCTGACCTCCCACTGTAACTCCGGCAGAAGATCAGTGGCAACCCTCAGATAAGCTGCGCAAACAGACATTGATGCCGTTACACTGGGATTTTCAGCCAATCTTCCACCAAAGTTACAGCGGGAGAACCCAGCGGAAATTCTGCCCCAAGATGTCTGCCTCCAACTGGAACACCCTGCACACCAGCTTGCTAAGTACCTTCAGCTTTCGGACGGTTAAAGGATCCAATTGAATACATATGGATAAAGGAGTATATAAATGAAGGCCACTCATTTCAAGTTCACGCAGAATAATGGACAGAGCTGTGGACTTCAATCCCCAAAGCACCAGTAAAGATCCCAAAAAGCCATTTAATAAAAATGGAATTTGGTTCATTCAGCCACTGTGAATCGGTTGACCCCTGGTGTTATTCCCTACACGGCATAAACGCTCCTATTGTTATGAAACGGTGAATCCTCTGACTCACCGGGAGCAATGCCACGGGAGATCTACTAGGCTGACTGTAGTGTGATATGCAGAGATAGTGCATCGTACGGGAGCTGTGTGTCCTTTGCACAGCAGATTGTACTCCACTTTAAAAAGAGACATATGCTATTTATAGGAATGCTGGAGCTATCCGAGATGACAGATAAATGAGCACTGGTTCCTTCATTTCCAATTCAGCTTATCCTGCTGTCAAATATTGGCTTCTCGACTACGATAGACACAGGACTGCCCATTTCAAAGCAAATATATACAGAAGCCTTGCACAAGCCATCATCAAATATTATTAGAGCTTTTACCCAGTGTGTTGTAGGTATGTTTTGTTTTATACCATAGAAGCTCCGAACAAATACTTCAACCTTGAGCGCAGTTACATTACTTGTGGCACATAAGTAACGTATCGCCTGATTGTTCAAGGGTATAAATTATAGTCATATTGTGATTTCTTTTCAGTTTAATCAGGAAGCCCTTTTGTCTATTTTATGGAGAAACGTGTATCTTTCTAAACAATTGCAAAGACTACCCTCTTACTCCATTTTGAATGTGTTGTCTATAAACATTGCTATACGTGATTGTGGGTGTTTGAGGGCACAGACAGAGGATTTGGTACTTTACCAGTGCATTTTATATCAGCAACAACAACCTGCATTTATATCGTGCCTTTAATGTAGAACGGCGTCCCAAGGCACGTCACAGGAGCAGAATCAGACCAAATGGACGCCAAGCCAACGAAGGAGTTATTAGGTGGGGTGTCCAAAAGCTTGGTCAAAGAGGTGGGTTTTAAAGTAGGAGAGGGAGGTGGCAAAGAGGACAGGAAGACAGAGTTCTGGGGGTGGTGTGGGTTGTAGGGCTGGAGGAACTTACAAAGATAGGAGAGATAGGGAAGCAATTGATCAATTCAAACATGAAGATGAAAGTTTAAATTGGAGGCATTGGAGGCGCAGGTTGGTAAAGTCGATTCGCAATCACTGGAGTGATGGGCGAACGGGACTTGGTGTGGTGACAGGGTACGAGCAGCAGATGAGATGAAGATTACAGAGCGTGGAGGATGGGAGGCCGGCTCGGAGACCATTGGAATAGCCAAGTCTGGAGGTGACAACAGCATGGATGAGGGTTTCAGCAGCAAATGGGCTGAGGCAGGGGCGGAGACGGGTGATATTAGGGAGGTGGAAGTGGGCGGTCTTTGTGATGGGAAAGGATATGTGTCGGAAGCTCAGCTCAGGGTCGAATAGGACGCCGAGGTTGAGAACAGTCTGGTTTAACATGAAACAATGGCTGAGGAGTGGGTTGAAATCAGTGAGAAGGGTATGGATTTGATGGCAGGGGCCAAAGAGAATGGCCTATCAATTTGGTTGCACAGCGCCCATGTTTCAATCGCTAATTGACCAACTAAGTCCCCAAACCCCCCCCAGTACGGCGGGCAGGAAGCACGTGCACAATTTTTGCCGGAAGTACGCCGCCCGGCATATTGGGAAAGAAAGAAAATGGATCCTTTACCCGCACCTGAAGCAGGCGTTAGACTCTTTGCACATGCAAATAAGGCCTGTTTGAGGCCCCCACTTCAAGATTAGTTTGCCTTAAGGCAGCCCATGACAGCGCCACATTTAACAAAAGCTCGCAGCCACTCCGAATCGTTACCTCTATCGACCCCTCCCCCACCCCACCCCGATCATCACAGCCAGCGACCCCGCCCCCCCTCTCCCCCAGCCTCCTTCTCCCGACACCTGGCCTGCTCGACAAAGGCGGAGGTCGCAAGAAAGCTGAGAAGCCGGCAAAGAATATGGGCTTCTGCCCAGGAGAAGGCAGAATTCTCTCCAGGATCCAGCACAGCTGCAGAGTAAAGCTGACAAGCCGGCGGCGGTGACTGAAAGCACAGTTCCCAGGCTCTGCTCAGCAGGTAAGAGCAGTGGGTGAGGGGGTCAGGAACGGTAGGCTGGAACAGGTTGCCTTCAACTCGAAACGCTCGAGTGACAGAGCAGAGTCACTGCAGCCAAGGCTTACAGCGGAGTCCGGCAGAGCCATGTAGTGCTGATGGCAGAGTCCAGGAGTCATTGACATCTCTGCTCTGGTAGCTTTAAAAACTTGTAGCTTGACCTAAAGTGCAGGGGATCTTATTACTGACCACCTTGAATTGAGAGGACTCTGCTTGTAAATCTATGCTCTGGTATAATGAAGCTGGTACGTTAACTCATTTGATTGTTTCAACAATGGCTGCATTTGCAACAAAACATAATTGGATATTATTCTGCTTTCTCTCAAAATCCAAAATTACCAAGAGACACTGAGGGGCAAATTTCCTCACTGGCTTCTGTGTGTAAATAGTGCAGGGAACCTGGTTAGGCTGCAAAAGCGGGCGAAATTCGTCGCTGTCCATTTAGCGCCATTTAAATGCTTCCTCCACGTTCACTTTTTGAATCTTTCCACAATCCGCCCTTCGTAACCGCCCCCCCCCCCACCCCCCCCCCCCCCCCCCCGCACCGAGTCCCCACTGACCTCATTTGCATTCTTCAGAGTGATGGCCATCGACGGAGGAGTTGTGACTTTCCTGGGTTTTGCACTGCCCATGCACTCTGCGGCAATTAGACCGAGATACGAGGCCCAGCAGTTGGCTTGGACCAGCTGATCGAGGTGGATGTGAGGAGTTTGCTGAGCCTGAAGTGTCTGCAGAGTTTAAACACTGGTAGTTGGGAAACACTTTTTGAAGCGTTTTTAAAAAAAAAAATCATTTCTGACCATATTAGCCCCGGTCTTATCTGCACGGAAATATATTTTTGTTCTAAAATCAGCCGCATACAATATTACCCCTGGTGAGGCAAAAGTCTGCACCAATTCATTTTTATTTTAAATAAACAAAAAAGGACATCAACTTGGCTCCATCGGACTGCTGGGCTAATGCGTGCAATGCTCTAAAATGGTTTGTGGCAAAATGTGCCAGAAACGTATTAAAATTACTCTTTAAAAAAAAATTCGTTATGACAGGAGCAGCAGCAGTAGGGGAAGGTGGCGTTTTCACATGGCAGGAATCAGGCACATCAGCCAGACAATCGTCAGAAGTTGCAGCAGTGTGTAATATTGGTCCGCCATTGCGACCAAATTATTAGTAATCGTTCTTTGTGTTCATGCATGAATGATCGTTCCGCAAGAAAGAAAGAAAGCGCTTTACAGCCAGTGAAGTACTTTTTGAAGTGTGGTCACTGTTGTAATGTAGGAAACCCGGCAGCCTAATCTGCGCACAGCAAGCTCCCACAAACAGCAATGCTATAATGGCCGGATCATCTGTTTTAAAGCAATCCAAATGTGAACCAAGACCCAACGATAAGTTAGCTTTACAGTGAACAAGTATCCAATGAAGTTGACTTTCTGTAGGCAAGAGGTTTGCCAGTTCGACATGTTGTGTCTCCGTGATGAGCTGCAATAAAATGATTTAGCCCAAGAATTAAACACTGCCGGAATACACTGGTGTCATTGGCGTCAGCTGTTCCGTCCGGGGTCGCTCTTCTCTGCCAGAAGTGGCTGCGAATGCACAACTGAAGGAGGAGCGAGGTTGAAGGCCTGTGGTAGGAAAACCATCATTGCAGATAATCAAGCCAGGCAATGACTATCTCCAACAAGCGAGAGTCTAACCACCACCCCTTGACATTCAACGGTATTATCATCGTCGAATCCCCCACCATCAACATCCTGGAGGTCACCATTGACCAGAAACTTAACTGGACCAGCCACATAAATACTGTGGCAACAAGAGCAGGTCAGAGGCTAGGTATTCTGCGACAAGTGTGTCACCTCCTGACTCCCTAAAGCCTTTCCGCCATCTACAAGGCTAAAGTAAGGAGTGTGATGGAATACTCTCCACTTGCCTGGATGAGTGCAGCTTCAACAACACTCAAGAAGCTCGACACCATCCAGGACAAAGCAGCCCGCTTGATTGGCACACCATCCACGACCTTAAACATTCACTCCCTCCACCATCGGCGTACCGTGGCAACAGTGTGTACCATCTACAAGATGCACTGCAGCAACTCGCCAAGGCTTCTTCGGCAGCACCTCTCAAACCCGTGACCTCTTCCACCTAGAAGGACAAGGGCAGCAGACGCATGGGAACACCACCACCTCCAAGTTCCCCTCCAAGTCACACACCATCCTGACTTAGAAATATATCGCCATTCCTTCATCGTCGCTGGGTCAAAATCCTGGTACTCCCTCCCTAACAGCACTGTGGGAGTACCTTCACCACACGGACTGCAGCGGTTGAAGAAGGCGGCTCACCACCACCTTCTCAAGGGCAATTAGGGATGGGCAATAAATGCTGGCGTTGCCAGCGATGCCCACATCCCATAAATGAATAAAATAAATCATTAAAGCTCATGAATACCAAGAGGGAGAAATTCAACTCGTCCTGGTTTCCGTGTGAAACTAGGTTGAATTTCTTCGCCCCCCCTCCCCCACCCCCCAACCCCACAAGTCAAAGTTCATTCAGGTATTTCAATCACTGAAGATCCCATCTCAGCTGCAACTTGTTAAAAACAGAGATATAAGCGTAGTGGAAGAGTGTCATGGAATAGAAGGATATTGGTTCTGTCTTCCAATATACTAAACTGTTGATCTGAGCCACGCAGAGAAAAACGTCATTCCCAATAAATGTCTAGAAGAAGTCGCAAAAAACAATGCAGGTTGAAAATGATGCTGATTCTGAAAAGAGTTGGGTGCAAGGATTGAGTTATCCCACTAGTCTACAGAAGAGTCCCTCCTCTCCTCCCCCCCCGCTGAAGGGATTGGTTTACGTTGGGGTGTAGTTCCTCAATACCTCGCCAAGTGGCCGTTCTTTAGGTGGGCATCCAGACCATGGTGGGTATCAAAGCCGAGCCTGGTCTTGCCCTCCCCTGAGATGCACCCATGCTAATTTCCAGCAGAGTCACTGGATAAGGAATCCTGGTTGATTCATAGAATGGAATCATAGGATCAAACAGTGCAGAAGGAGGCCATTCGGCCCATTGTGCCTGTGCCAGATCTTTGAAAGAGCTCTCCAATTAGTCCCACTTCCCTGCTCTTTCCCCAATTTTTTCTCCTTCAAGTATATATCCAATTCCCTTTTGAAAGTTACTATTGAATCTGCTCCCACCGCACTTTCAGGCAGCGCATTCCAGATCATAACAATTCGCTGCGTAAAAAAAAATAATTCTCCTCATCTTCTATCTGGTCCTTTTGCCAATTACCTTAATTCTGTGTCCTCTGGTTACCGACCAACCTGCCAGTGGATACGGTTTCTCCCTACGTACTCTATCAAAACCCTTGCTTGTTCCTCGCCCAGGAAAATGGAGACAAATTGTAACGCCCCTCCCACCATTCCCAATCTGTATACCTGAGGACCACTTGGACCACAGGACTTGCCCACTAAGCCTGTGACTTTTTTCATAAGCTAGATAATCCCATCTTCAAAGCGCAGTTGAATGCTGAGAGCATCAGCTCTTGTATTTAGACAATTGACATTGAACTACTATCGAATTACTTGCCTACAATCAGTTTTGCGGCCTTGAATATAATATACCACAAACTAAACACATAAATTTTGCCAATTCAAAAATAATGACTATTTTTATTTTGGGTACAATAATGATTCTCCTTCACACAGTGTAATAATACGCTGAAATCAAGGATACACATTGAATGTGATCATAGAGCTTAGTATCACGCTAGGGTACATAATTAAATGATAAATCATAATACCAAGGGAGTACACATCACAATAACCTCAATCAAATGATGGGCATTTATTGATCAGCCATTACAAGGCTGCTCCATGTTCTTCTCCCTGAAAGGTTTCATTTCAGCTTCCATTGAAAGACTGTAGAGGTTTTAATTTTTCATTTTTGCCTCAATACTTAACATTGAATACATTTTCCACTTACAACAGTCACTACAGTGACTACTTTATAACAATAATTATCAGAAAGGCCTTCACCATATTAATAGGGATTTGAAATACTAAACACACCAGAGTGAAATTGATTTTGTTTCCTTCTTTCTTGGCTGCATTACCCTGTAGCACCCAAGCAGCACTGTTGGATCACACTGTAGCACCCAAGCAGCACCGTTGCATTACCGTGTAGCACCTGTGCAGCACTGTTGGATCACACTGTAGAACCCATGCAGCATTGTTGGATCACCCTGTAGCACCCATGCAACACTGTTGGATTACACTGTAGCACCCATGCAGCACTGTTGGGTTACACTGTAGCACCCATGCAGCACTGTTGGATCACACTGTAGCACCCATGCAGCACTGTTGGATCACCTTGTAGCACCCATGCAACACTGTTGGATTACACTGTAGCACCCATGCAACACTGTTGGATTACACGGTAGCACCCATGCAGCACTGTTGGATTACCCTGTAGCACCCATGCAGCACTGTTGGATCACATTGTAGAACCCATGCAGCATTGTTGGATCACCGGTAGCACCCGTGCAGCACTGTTGGATTAAACTGTAGCACCCATGCAGCACTGTTGGATCACATTGTAGAACCCATGCAGCATTGTTGGATCACCCGGTAGCACCCGTGCAGCACTGTTGGCTTACCCTGTAGCACCCATGCAGCACTGTTGGATCACACAGTAGAACCCATGCAGCATTGTTGAATCACACTGTAGCACCCATGCAGCACTGTTGGATCACATTGTAGCACCCATGCAGCATTGTTGGATCACCCGGTAGCACCCATGCAGCATCGTTGAATTACCCTGTGGCGCCCATGCAGCACCGTTGGATCACACTGTAGCACCCATGCAGCACTGTTGGATCACACTGTAGCACCCATGCAGCACTGTTGGATTAACCTGTAGCACACATGCAGCACTGTTGGATCACACTGTAGCACCCATGCAGCACTGTTGGATCACATTGTAGAACCCATGCAGCATTGTTGGATCACACTGTAGCACCCATGCAGCACTGTTGGATTAACCTGTAGCACACATGCAGCACTGTTGGGTCACACTGTAGCACCCAAGCAGCACTGTTGGATCATGCTGCGGTAGCCATGCAGCACAGCTGGATCCGTATGTGGCAGCCATGCATTTTAATTTTCATAAGAAGAACTGCCTGAGAAATGGCTTCTTCTGCCGAAGTCTACAGCACAAGATTGGGAGAACACTGCAGAAATTCTCCCACGCAAATGTAACTAACAGCAAAAGCACCTAGGGGGGAAAATTGGCTCGCGCCCCCTTTGGGGTGTTAGCAGCCCCGAAAAAGTTAGCACCCCCGCGCCCAAAATTCAATGGTAGTGCCCCAAGCAGGAGGCGGGGCGCTACCAGAAGCACTCCCCCTAACTCTAGGGGCGCTCCCATTGAATATCGCGGCGCTATGTGCAGCAGCGCCGGCACATAGCGCCGCGGTACTGCAGGCCTCCCTCCCCTGATTAAAGGGGAGGGGCCTAGCGCAGCGCGCACCAGGGCCCTGCTGGGCCACCAGGGAGCGGTGTGCCGGCAAAAGGGCGCTAACGGGAGGCGCAAAGCAACCGAATTTTTCCCCCCTAAAGTCCAGTTAATACAGACACAATACTTTCTCAATAGGATCCCAGAGACAAACCGTGAGGTATCGATTGTGGAGAGACAGTCCTCAGCAGAGGGACCGAAAATCCCACTCCTCCACCACCAAGGTGCCCAGCATTGATTAAAAAGGACACCTTTTTTTATACTCTACAATCCACTACAGAACAGCCAGTGTGCCCACTAGCATTGACCCAGAACAGGCTACATCAATTAGAACTTCCTGAGCCCTCAGGGACGAATTTCTACTGAAGTGTGGCAGGATTTAAAGTGAAAGAGAGTAGAACAACGCTTTATAAATTGAATAAAGGAGAGTTTCAGTTAGGGATGAAGGTTCAATTTTTCAGTTTTGAATTGGCTTGAAAATGCCCAATAGTTGCATTTAAGGAGAAGCTAGATATGTTCATGAGGGAAAAAGGAATAAAAGGACATGTTGATAGGGTGAGATGAAGTGGGAGGAGGCTCGTGTGGAGCATAACCACTGGCATGGACCAGATGGGCCAAATGGTCTATATCTGTGCTGTAAATTCTATGTAAAAATCGCAGGTACTACTAAAACTCAATCCAACCTCGGTGACATGTTTTAAAATTACAGAGCACAACTCAATAGTACCTGTCACCTCCGCTTTTAATTCATCAGAGATTTCTTTCAAGGGATGATTTTAATGAGCATATTGGCACGGAGCCGAGCTCACAGTTTTCCAAATATAGTATTCGGAGAATTACGTACAACGTATTTCTGATATGCTCTGCTGGGGTACGAGGCTTCCTACCTGCAACATGGATTCTTAAAGGGTAACTTATGCTCCTTAAGGAACCGGCAGTAAAAACCTGGCACAGTTTGGAGTTAGGCTCCAACCATACCTAAATCAGGTGCAAAGAGACAATTGTTCATTGCCATCAATAGCGAAAGGAGGAACGGATCCTCCCAGGCGATTTTATTGTTTTATTAGATGTCCACATTATCATCACCACAAAGACACCTATCACCCTCTCCTCCCTACCTGTTTTCCCCCCACCACACCTCCCACCCCAATGTAAAATCACTCAGTGTCTCTGTGAAGTGTCTTGGGATAATTTTCCCTGTTAAAGGCGCTATATAAATAGAAGTTGTTGCTGTTGTTGTTGCTTCAAATCCCTCCGTGGCCTCGCCCCTCCCTATCTTTGTAACCTTCTCCAGTCCTACAACCCTCCGAGATCTCTGCGCTCCTCCAATTCTGGTTTCTTGCACATCCCCGATTTTCATCGCTCCACCATTGACGGCCGTGCCTTCAGCTGCCTGGGCCCTAAACTCTGGAATTCCCTCCCTGAAGCTTTTAGCCTCTCTGCCTCCCTCTCCTCCTTTTAAGATGCTCTTTAAAACCTACCTCTTTGACCAAGCCTTTGGTCACCTGTCCTAATATCTCCTTATGTGAGTAACATGTCAAACATTGTTTGATCATCGCTCCTGTGAAGCGCCTTGGGACGTTTTACTATGTTAAAGGCGCTATAGAAATGCCAGTTGTTGTTGTTGCACGGTTGGACAATAGTCTTCTGCCTACTGTTCTAAAAACTGGAAACGTGTCAATCAGCATGTAAAAGAGAAAGTCAGATTAATATTTTGGATATAATCCTTCATCAAAACTAGCCAGGTCAAGATCAAGAAGCTCCCAGAAAAGACCGAATAAATCAATGAAGGGAGGGGAGGTCAAAGGTTAGAGGTCAGGAATTCAAAACTGCTAACTACTTTCACAGTGAGACAACCACTGAGTATGATAGCCTACCAGAATTCAAATTGCTGCAAAGAAGTGTATATCATCATGTGGCATACAAAGGACTCCTCGTTCAAGCATTTGAAAAGAACTCGGAAAGACAAAGAGACTGACATCTATTGGTTTTTGGCTGACCTCGTTCAAACATGATCCTGTTTCCCCATGGCTCATCGTTCCCTCTCTGACCTCCTATACTGCTCCAGCCAAGCTTGATGCAAAATGTATTACATCTGTACGGTGCTGAAGGAGCGTTGCTCTGTCAGGGGTGTCCTTTATTGTCCTTTAGTTACGATGTTAAACTGAGGCTCCATCTGTGGACATTAACGATCCTGTGACACTATTCAAAGAAGAGCAGGAGTTCTTGCAGTGTCTTGTGCAACACCACCAAATAATACAGATCAACGGACCCTTCATTCATTGATATCTGTAGGATCTTGCTGTGTACAAAATGCCCGCCACAATTGCTCACAAAATAACAACTTGCATTTATACAGCGCCTTTAACAGAGTAAAACGTCCCAAGGCACTTCACAGGAGCGATTATCAGACTACAACTGACACAGAGCCAAGGAAGGACATATTAGGGCAGGTGGCCAAATGCTTGGTCAAAGAGGTAGGTTTTAAGCGGCGTCTCAAAGGAGGAGAGAGAGGTAGCGAGACGGAGAGGTTTGAGGAGGGAATTCCAGAGCTTAGGGCCTAGGCAGCTGAAGTCACGGCTGCCAGTGGTGAGGTGAAGGAAGTGGGGAATGCACAAGAGGTCAGAGTTGAAGGAATGCAGAGATCTCGGAGGGTTGTGGGGCTGGAGGAGGTTACAGAGATAGGGAGGGGCGAGGCCATGAAGAGATTTGAACATGAGGATGCAAATTTTAAAAATCGAGGCTTTGGTGAACCGTGAGCCAATGTAGGTCAATGAGCACAGGGGCGATGGGTGAATGGGACATGGTGCAAAACAGTCACTGCACCTCAAAGTAATTGATTGTATCTTAAGTATGTTGGGACATTTCTGAGATTTAATAAGGCGCAATACAAATGCAAGCCTTTCTTTATTTATTCTTTCTTGAGCACACTTCATCCTTCTGGTCTGAACACTGAGTTCAGACCTTGCATGTCTCTCCAGAGTTCCTGTTGGAGTTGAAGTCTCCCAATAGATGTCATCCACATTGCATTGCCTTTTGCAATTTGCTTGGTTTATTGAACTGGGTGAAGATCTAGCCAAGAGCTTTGTTATACGATGAACCCGAGATATTATCAAGCACTCTCTTACATGTACGATATGAGGGTTGATAGTCCGTAAATGCAGAGTCTGCTAACATTTATGGGCCATAATTTGTGGCCTCTACGGGGTGCGTACGAGGTGTGTACGCACCCGTAAGGGCCGCGCAAGTTCCGGGTTTAGGCGTGCGCTGCGCATGCGCTGAAACCTGGAACTTGCGATCTGTCAAGAATTCTCTTGACAGATCCTCCGCATCCCCGGGAGAAGGGCCTCCGCGGGTGGAGAGTTGGGCTATTCTGCCCAGCGAATGCCCGTGAAATTCTTATGCCTGGTAAAAGCAGGAGTAAGGCCTGCTTCTACCAGCATAAGGGGGAAAAATTAGGTCGCGCCCCATTTGGGGCGCAAATATCGTCTGGACGCAAATATTAGCGCCTGGCGCTAATTATCGGCACTGACTGGAAACTTCACTTTTACCGCCCCGGGAGGTGAGTGGAGCGCTAAATCAGGCGCTGCACACCTGTCTTAAGGCGCAAAGGCCAAGGAGTGAGGCGCTAACTCAGAGCGCTGGCGAAGCTCATGTAATGTCAGTCAGCAATGGAACACACACACAATGGCACGGGCCAGTTCTTAAAAGGGATGGTTAATCTTGCTTTCCATCCACATCCTGTTCATTGCAGCCTTGAATCTCGGCCTGGAGAGACTTGCACATCAAATGTGCTGGAAAGAACAATGGAGAGTATCAGGCAAAGAGCTCAGAGTGCAGCTCCCACAGTCTCTGCTAAATCGATACAAGGAATGGCAAATCAAAATGAACCTGCAAAGTGCTGCTCAGTACCCAAAACTCCTTCACACAACGTTGAATCTCTCCAGAAGTCTCTCCCTCTCTCTCTCAGAATGCGTAGTTCAAAAATGCCACCAACAATAAAAGACAGGAAGAGGCCCCCTTTAAATAGCGCCCCCCCCAGCCCCACAGCGATTGATAGCGTTCCAGTCTTCTGGTCGTTGGAAGCGCCAGGCGGTAAGGCAGGGGGCGCCACTCAATTTCCGCTCCGGGGCGCCACAAGGGCGTTGCACCATGGAATGACGTCACAATCTGCGCGCGCAGGTGGTCGCAGCGGTAAAGTTTAGCGCCGCCGCACAATCTCTAGTTAAGTTCCCGAGCGGCGCAAACATCGCTGCGCCCGGGCGTTAGCTGCTTTGCGCCCCATTAGCGCCCTCTTAAGGCGCTAACGGGAGGCGCAACCAACTGAATTTTTACCCCTAAGAGTTTTAAAAAACAGAAACCTAACATTTTATCAATAATTTATACATTTAAAAACCTGTGAAATAAGGTAAGTTTATTTTTAGCCCCTTTAAAACATCTAAAAAAAAAATTAAAAAATAAAATTTTTGTTTTAAATATTTAATTAAATGCCATTTTAATTAATTTTAAATATGTGATTTTTTTAAAAATTTATTTGAAGTGTAGATGTATTTTTTGGGGTATTCCCATTCATATTTATAGGGTTTCCGTACGTACGGAATCCCCATAAGCATGAATGGGGATTCCCTTCTGTCATTCGTTGTGCCGGCCCACGTGAACCGCCTGTGCCCCTGAGATACGTGAGCCTCTACCCGCGGGTACCCGGAGAGGCCCAGGACCGCAAGTCTCCGTACCTCCCGGACCGCCAGGTACGCGGGCATTTTATTTGCGGATCGGAGGCATTTCCCCGCGGGAAGCCTCCGACCGCAAATTCAGGGCCAATGTCACGTAAGGTCCAACCTGGCAGCTCAGTACCCTGGAGAAGGTCGGTTCTATCTTTGCAATAGCCTTAGTGTCGACACTCTTGCACCTTCAGTCTGAGCAAGACATCAGCCATTCCCATGGCAACCTGACCAGCAACTTTGTAATACTGTTGTAGAGCGTGCTCGAATAGATTGGAGGGAAAAAAAATGACTGGGGCCCGCCTCTAGCTTGTACTACATCAACCAGAAATGTGCAGTGGGAGTGCTGTTTATACTGAACTACAAGTCCCAGCATTGGGTGCATTGTGCATGGACAAACAAGAGGAAAATATTCAACCGACGCCCAGTAGAAAGTTGACAGTCACCTCCCAAAAAACAAAAATCCAAAGAAATATTGCAATGTCGTGTAAAATGAACGAACATTCTTCTTCTTACCACAGCCATTTTTGATCCAGCGAAAGCCCTCGGCCAACAGTTAAATTTAGAAGAGAACTGTCTGACTTAAGCAGAAAGAGGTTTGGGGAGAAAAATATGCAAAGTAACAGAGAGTGAATTATTTGCAAACAGAGAAAGGAAAATGGACAGGAGACAGAACCCTGTCTTGTCAGGTGTCACTGAATCCGCAGACCGTGAGGAGATACAGTCCCGAACAGGGGGGAAAAAAATAGTATTTGCAATACAGTTCTGTACTTTCTTCCTTTCCCATGGGGGGAAGAGAAACACCAGCGGTGAATGGTGCGTGCCCACGATGTTGAAGGTAAAGTGATGCGGAAATCATTCAGCCAGTCGTCGTGAATGTCGCACACGGGCGTATTTGCATTGGCCACTCGCAGGCTGTTCAGGGCCGTGCCCTCATCTGTTTCACTGTCACTGTTGACAGGACCGCCCGTCTCCCAAGGGTATTGCAAAGTTATGTAACGAGCGACAAGCAGCAAAAATATAGCCGACCTTGTGCGAACTATGCTGTAATCTCCCTCGAGAATGATCAGTGCAACGAAATCTAATCTCAGGTTGCGTTTAATTGGAAGAGATTCGGGCTGATGTGCCTCCTCTTTTTTTAATGTTCCTTACTTGGCATTTGCAGATGTGGTTCAGCAGTCTGCAGCGAGGTTGTCAAGACAGAAGCTGCAAACACTTCCCAGCTTCTCTTCCCGCTTCCGCATCGTTCCCTCTGGTGTCCCCCAAGGCTCTATCCTTGGCCCCCTCCTATTTCTCATCTACATGTTGCCCCTTGGCGACATTATCCGAAAACACAGCGTCCGATTCCACATGTACGCTGATGACACCCAGCTCTACCTCACCACCTCTTCTCTTGACCCCTCCACGATCTCTAAATTGTCAGATGCTTGTCCGACATCCAGTTCTGGATGAGCAGAAATTTTCTCCAATTAAATATTGGGCAGACCGAAGCCGCTGTTTTCGGTCCCCCGCCACAAACTCAGTTCCCTAGCCACCGACTCCATCCCTCTCCCTAACATCTGCCTGAGGCTGAACCACACTGTTCGCAACCTTGGTGTCATATTTGACCCTGAAATGAGCTTCCGACCACATATCCGCGGCATAACTAAGACCACCTATTTTCACCTCTGTAACATCACCCGTCTCCCCCTTTGCCTCAGCTCATCCGCTGCTGAAACTCTCATCCATGCCTTTGTTACCTTTAGACTTGACTATTCAAACGCACTCCTGGCTGGCCTCCCACATTCTACCCTACGTAAACTTGAGGTCATCCAAACTTCGGCTGCCCGTGTCCTAACTCGCACCAAGTCCCATTCACCCATCACCCCTGTGCTCGCTGACCTACATTGGCTCCCAGTTAAGCAACACCTCGATTTCAAAATTCTCATCCTTGTTTTTAAATCTCTCCATGGCCTCGCCCCTCCCTATCTCTGTAATCTCCTTCAGCCCCACAACCCCCCGAGATATCTGCGCTCCTCTAATTCTGCCCTCTTGAGCATCCCTGATTATAATTGCTCCACCTTTGGTGGCCGTGTCTTCTGTTGCCTTGGCCCTAAGCTCTGGAATTCCCTGCCTAAACCTCTCCACCTCTCTACCTCTCTTTCCTCCTTTAAGATGCTCCTTAAAATCTACCTCTTTGACCAAGCTTTTGGTCACCTGCCCTAATTTCTCCTTATGTGGCTCGGTGTCAAATTTTTTGTCTTATAATACTCCTGTGAAGCGCCTTGGGACGTTTTACTATGTTAAAGGGGCTCTATAAATACAAGTTGTTGTTGTTAGTGGGCTTCCTCCTAAAGAAAAACATAAATGCCAAAATGTCTACGAAACTACGGACCTCCAGCACAATTTCTCTTCTCAAACAATCTGCGGGCAAAGAATGAAGAGTTTTCCATCAATGAATCTGTGATTGCGTTGTGTGCCCCTCATTGTCCTAGGAATTCAGAGAATTAGCATCCTTTCCCCCTGCAGAGCATGGCCTCGTTCAAGTACCTGCACTCAGACGGGAACGTGGGTTTCAGTCAATGGATGCTGGGGAACCCAGCTCTGCCAGAAAAAACAACAATTTCTCTCGCCTGAGGGGTCATACTGAAAGGAACCAGCAGACCTGGTCTCACAAGCAAAGTAACGAAGAACAGGGAAATATACTTTGACGTTGTGGGCTGACTGATGCCTGTGGTGGCACCCGCAGGGGTCTGAGAAGTGCCAGTGCTGAAGAGGCTGAGCGCTGCTGTCACCTTCAGTGGTGCGGGCATTGCAGAATTGCTGTCAGCCTGACATTCTAAATCCTCTTTTAACTCTTTGTACAGGCCAAAGAGCATTTGTTTGATGAATCTAAAGCCTGAAAGCAATTTGAGCTGGACTGGGCCACAAAACTAGCGCATATATTAAACCCTAACTCCTGAGGGAATAATCTCATCTTCGCTACAGTGTTGTGTAACTTGCAGCAAGCTGGTCTTCAGTCCTCTTGAAGTGCGTCCTGTTGTAGTCAGGTGCTGGTGTATTTGGGATGGTGTGCACATACTATACCTGTGCCCCCCTCCATTTTTTTGTTGTACTTTATTTCAGTACACACAAAAGAGTAAAACGGGACGTTAACAAGTGTTTTATAATAACAACAGGAAGTGCTGGAAACACTCAGCAGGTCAGGCAGCATCGAGGAGAGAGAAACAGAGTCAACGTTTCGGGTCGAACCCTTCGTCAGAACTATTACTTTTGCTGTCTTTACTGTTTTTACCTTTCTGATTTCTCGCTCTCCCTCCATTTGCTTCATTCAATCTCTGTTTCCTTGCCGTTTGCTCTTTGTTCGATTGACATCTTCGTTGTCACACCCTCCGACATGTCTAATCAAGAATCACCTGCTGCTTCTCCATTAATATACCTTTGTTTTAAAGTTAAAAAAAAGAGAAAGACTTGTATTTATATAGCGCCATTCACAACCTCAGGACATCCCAAAGCCAATGAAGTACTTTTGAAATATAGTTACTGTTGTAATGCAGGAAACACGACAGCCAACTTGCGCACGGCAAGCTCCCATAAAAAGCAATGAGATAAATGACCAGATAATCTGTTTGAATGAAGTTGGTTGAGGGATAAATATTGGCCGGGACACCGTGGAGAATGTCCCTGCTCTTCTTCAAAATAGTGCCATAGGTTCTTTTACGTCCACCTGAGAGGGCAGATGGGGTTTCAGTTTAACATCTATGTTAGTAGTCAATCTCCTTCTTCCTATGGTTCACAATAACATGTTCGAGACACTTCCTAGTGTGGTATACGGAACAGGCTTTATTGATGCCCAGCACAGGTGATCAGCCTAACTGTATACAGAGAGTGGCTTTTCGGTTTCTGTATCTTTCGAGCGCTCCGAAGAAATACCATACTCCTTTTATAAACCATATTTCAGCCACATCAAAGGAAAATGTCATAGATAAGACTGCATGACGTAGCTATTCCCAAATCCTTTGAAAACAGACTATTCATGTAAACATTTGTAGTTGTTTACCTCAAAGCTACTTCCCCTAAACAAGTCTTCCTGATCTAACTGTTACTAATGGGCCGGATATTCCGACCCCCACGGTACAAGGTGTGTACGCACCCGTAGGGGCCTCGCAAGTGCCGGTTTCAGGCATGCGAAGCGCATGCGCTGAAAACCGGCACTTCCGATCTGTCAAGAATTCTCTTGACAGATCATCCGCCGACCCGGGAAAAGGGTCTCCGCGGGCAAAGAGTTGCACTTTCTGCACAACCTCCGCCCGCTGAAAACCTTTAAAAATCTTACACCTGGTAAAAGCAGGCGTAAGGCCTGCTTTTACCAGTATAAGAGTTTAGAAAAATAAAAAAATTAATTTTTTCTCACTCATTTATAATTTAAAAATACTTTAAAAAGGTAAGTTTATTTTTAGCCCCGTAAAAAACTTTAATTATTTTTTTCAAAAAATTAAATTTTTGTTTAAAATATTTAATTTAATGTAATTTTAACTCATTTTAAATACATGATTTAAAAAAAAAATTATTTAACGTTTAACTGCGTTTTTAAATGTGATCCCCTTTCATACTTTTGACAGATCTATGCGCAGAGACCTGTCACAAGTATGCAGGGGGATTCCCTTCTTTGATTGGTTCCCCATGGCCCACGTGATCCCAGGGATGCTTGCGAACTGCCTGCGCCCCTGGGATACCTGGGCCTCTGCCCGCGCGGATCAGGAGAGGCCTAGGATCGGAAGTCTCACGACCTACGGAGCCAGCAGGTAAGTATGTAGATTTTTCCCGATCGGAGGCATCCGCACGCAGGAAGCCTCCGATCGGAAAATCTGGCCCAATATCTTTGAAGAAAAAGCTTTACTAACTGTTATCTTTCCATAATGGATTACTCCTACACATGTTTATTACCCTAGCTATAATTACTTCCCTAAAGTTACAATTTAATCACTCATGTTTGACGTCATTACTATCATGTATTGCATTACACAAGCACTTTTCACATCAGAAGACAAGCTACGCTTTCCTCTCACAACACTTCAAAGTCATCCTGTTTATATTGGAAAGCCTGTTGCTCCAAGATACAAAGAAGTTCAACTGCTAAACTTTTAACTCTCCACGATGTCCAACATACATCTCTCCAGGATGTCCAAACAGTCTCATAAAAAAGACGGCACCTCCGACAGTGCAGCATTCCTTCAATACTGCACTGGAGTGTCAGCCTAGATTTTTGTGCTCAAGTCTCTGGAGTTGGACTCGAATCCTTTGACCTTCTGACCCAAACACGAGAGTGCTACCCACTAAGCCACGGCTAACATCTACATTATTCAACCGCGCCCCCCCCACCCCCCACCCCACCCCTGTAAGCTCTTTGACATACTGCATGGAACAGTGTTTTCTGAAGTTGTGCCATTTCCAGTTTTGGTGGACCTTTCCATTATGTTGAAGATTTATTTTGCTGGAGTACCAACACATAAAACATCTCAAAAGAAAACACAATGGCCACAATTTTGCAGTGGTAATGACAGTGAAATTGTCAGCGTTCACCGTCATTACCCCTCTGAAACTTATCGTAATTTCAGGTTCCCTACCCGCTGTCAAAAAAATTTTTCCCACCCAACCCGCCACCAAACACGTCCGCTGAGCCCCCGAAAAATTCCCCCCCTCAGGATTCACTTGATTCAGCATCAGACTCAAACAAAGGTCGGGAGAGCTGAAATTGACGCCACAGAGGTCGCTAGATCTTTGTGGGCTGCTTTCTTCGAGGTCAGCAGCGAGCGCCATCGCTGCGCCACTGACCACAAAGTCCGGCCCATTAAGAATATCTTCTTGTTCCTATATTCATGCTGCTGCAGTTGTTACTAACGGCATCATGAATTTAATCAGGCAATGATTCCTTCATTGGCCTCCACCCCTTCATTTTCGTCAAAGATAACATTAGGTTAGATAGCATTAGGTGCATGCGAAATGCAGTCAGTACATGCAGATCGCAACAGTATAAACCAATAATGGAAAGCAGCACAGCGTTCCTTATCACAGCCTACAAACAACATAGCAACATTGCTGCAACATACTTAATCAGTCCCTTTGTCTCAATTAGATTAGTCTGTGATTTATGAAAAGTTATATTTTCCTGCATTCAGCTGAAGCAGGTACAATCATTCAAAACATAAATAAAATGTTGTCACATTTCATAATTTTAAAATTATGTACGCTTGTACCAACAAATTGAAATCCGTTTTAATTTTAATGAATGCTCCTGAAATAAATAATGCAAATTGCGAGAGTCATGCACATTTAAATACATGCTCCAAAATGATTAATTTCACCCATAAGTTTTACGGCGGTGAGTGCCTCTGATTAACAAACCTCTTCTATTTTCGTCTTCCTCTTGTATATATTATACGAGCGCCTTTCACGACCTCAGGACGTCCCAAAGCGCTTCACAGCAAATTAAGTACTTTTGAAGTGTAGTCACTGTTGTAATCATGGAGTGATGCAGCGCAGAAGGGGGCCATTCGGCCCTTTGTGCCCGTGCCGGAATGGAATGTCGGAAGGGCGGCAGCCAATTAGAACACAGTAAGGATGGGAAAAGCTGAAAATATGGAGGCTGCTGAGCAAGCCTTAGTTTTTATTTGCTACAAAAAGAAATAAAAAGGAAACCCTTGCATTTCTATAAGCGCCTTTCACGACCTCAGGATGTCCCAAAGTGCTTTACAGCCAATGAAGTACTTCTTGGAGTGTCGTCGCTGTTGTAATGTAGGAAACATGGCAGCCAATTTGTGCACAGCAAGCTCCCACAAACCGCAATGTGATACTGACCAGATCATCTTCTGGCCCAGAAGCAAAAGAAACTGCCACTGAGCCACGGCTGAAACTTGGGTCATATTGGGTCTAAGCTAATGACATGCATTTTCCATACTCAGAAGAGTGTTAATCTTGTTCTTTTTCACTTTAACGGGCATGAATAGAAACGCTAATTAATTAAGTTTTCCGCTGTGAGAGTAGCTACTCTAGTGGGGCCTGTGCTTTTGTGACAATCCTCTCTCGCCAACACCAAAAGTAAACCACTCAGTATAACAATTGCAACAAACCTCGCGTTAGTTAGACCCTCTGGGGCTGAAATTCCTCAGGGGTCACGCTGGTCTTCCACCGTAACTCCGCCAGGTCTACACCCGCTCCAGGGGGTTTCCCAACTTGCCTTGTAAGGGGTGGAACCTCCACCTGCCCCTTGCAAGGTAAATGTCTTCAGGGGAGGAGGGGGCGGGGTTTGGCAGAGCCAGGCACGGGGGCTCCCTATACCGGGAGATTGTGCCTCACTGGCTCAGTCAATACCTGAGGTTTCTGATGGAGGTTGATATGCCAAGTGAGTTGTTGCCTACTGCTGTCCACAGGGGCAAATGTGGGCTCTGTCGGTGAGGGTCCAGCCAGGGAGCAGCCTGGACCCCCCCCCCCCCCCCATAGAAAGGAGTCTGTTTGTTGTTTCATTTTCGTTGATCGGCCCCTTTACACAGGGTGCCGAGGTAGACATGGTTGGGGTCGGGCGGGGCTTGGGCGCCCACACCCCCGCAGTGACAGGTGGGCACCAGGGTTTTCAGTGACATAGGACAAGCGGCATCTTTAGTGGCACTCATGCCTACCTATCCCATACTAATGTGGTGCCCTGCCACTGATCTCGCAAACTCCTGAAAGGTCAACACTGGAGGCACCAATGGGCATGATCCCAGTGTAACCTCCAGGATCACGTCCCGCAGACTTTCGACCCCTCTGACCTAATTCCTACCATTTTCATTTCCCTCCAGTGGAAAACTGAAACATCTTTCATCAAAGGGTCATTAGCCAGACCTAGGAAAAATACAGCACTTTATTCAACAACTACAAAATATTTTGCTACAAATGTCACTCCCACCTTTTTACTGGTAGAAAACAGGGAGCAGTGGAGATTAGAGAAAAACCAACAGCTTCACCTTATTTCCAGGTTTGCCACCAGTGTTTGTGATCGCTAGCCATTAAACGGCAACAGGAAATGGGCCCGTAGTAGGTCCCAGGGTTACAAATAAGCTGGTGTGATGACAAGAGGAAATCAAAACAGAATTGTGCCATATGTAGGTAGGAGGAGACTATGAAGGTCCATGTGATCTCTGTCTGAAAAGGGTGTGATCAGGAGTGTAGTGTTTCTGAGCATGAGGAGCCAACAAGGCAGTAGGATGGCAGTAGATGTGGAGAACATCAGCTACGATTTGTTTTTTTTTAGACTTAGTTATATATTGTCATCAACAATGATAATTGAACAGCGATCTCAAGAATGGACACAGTCAAAAACCCCAAATAACTAACCTTCAATTAAAGAGAGGAAACCAAAAATTAGCAAAAGAAAAGCCTTAAAAAACAGCAAAATATAGCCCATAAAATTTTTTATGAAAAGGAATAGATCAGTGAGCACAACAAGTCTATAGGTTGCCAATCCTTTGCACCCACCTTTTCTCCCTAATATATCTAATTATCTCATGAACCTTTTTACATGCCAAGTATTTCTCATGGTGGGTGTGAGTGGCTGGACCAAGGAATGGTGTTTAGTGCTTTTTGATTATTCATTGTTACTTTTGTGGGATACTGGGTCTTTCCTTGCAGTCTAAAGTGAGTATGTGTTCTTTCCTATGTCACGCATTCTTGTGCTGGTTGTAAATCTTTGGATGAATATACAGGACAGTGGGGTAGAAATCGGACCTCGTTGTGCCCGTTTCCAATCCCGAGTAGTGGCATGGCATTCAAGGAAAGTGGTGTTGTGCTGTATACACATCTCAGCCCTGGCACTCTAGTGGTACTTGATTCCTAACTACCCAGGGATCAGTGCCCACCATATAAAATGTCCACCTTTAAAACGGGCAGTCGCTTATATCGGCCAAGAAGCGATAATCATTAGCCATTTGCATTCATTTCAAAGTTGACGATTTTAGCGTCTTAAGTGCTCCATTTATTTTGTGCTTACTCACTAGTTCACACCTGGTTAAGATGCACTGAATGCAAGAACAAACATAAGTAATTAGCACCTCCATAAATGTTCAATTACCTTTTGTGTACTTAAGCCCATCTAATCCCATCTAAATGGTGTGGAGTTAAAAACATAAGGGGAAAAATTTGTCCCCTTAGTGTCTCCTGTTAGCGCCAGTAGATGGTGTTAATGGGGCACTAGATCAGTATCACTGGGGCGAGGCAAATCCAGGGCTGCACGCCAAATCCGCCCCCCCCCCCCCCCTGCGTAGCACCACTGGTAAGAGGTACCACTGGGAACATCAAGGCAAGGGAGATTGTGACATCAGTGAGCATGCAATACTCACTGACCACTCGATTTGCACAATTGATTCTCGCCACTTACCTCACCGCCTGGAGTAAACACCGATAAGGAGAGCTGGCATGCAGCACCAGGAAGCTGGCTCCAGGGACGTTATTTAAAGGGATCATAAGTAATCACCCACATCTGTCAGGTTAGTGCAGTTTCAGTGTTTTTTTTGTTAGTTTCACCCACTGCAACAGTTTCATTCAGTTATTTCAAGGTTCTTTTGTATCAGGCGTCTTCTGGCAACTGAGAAGTAATTACATTTATTGTTCAAAGTTTCAAATTGCTACACTTGGTAACATTAATCAGGGTTCTACTGGCAGTCAACCTCGCCCTCCATGATCTACAGCAGAGGGAGCGGAGGCAGCGAGAAAGATTGGAACATGTGCCCAGAGGGAGGAGGAGGGCCATCAGGCCTCTCAACAGGAGGCCTTACCCTCGAGGGTATTCCGAGAGCACTTCTCCTACCTCCAATTAAGCGAGGAGCAGTATATTAGAAGGCTCTGCTTCACAAAGAGGTGGTCACAGTACTCTGCCATCTCCTGCAACCAGACCTCGAGCCTCAGATCAGGACGAGGACGGCTCTCTCAGTGGCAGTCAAGGTCACTGTCGCCCTCAATTTCTTCGCCAGCGGATCCTTCCAGTCTGCAACAGGAGACATAGCGAACATCTCGCAGTTCACCGTCCATCGCTGCATCCGGGAGGTCACAGAGGCTCACTACAGTAGGAGAAGGGATTACATTTCCTTCCCCATCACCAGAGAGAAGCAGGACAAGCATGCATGTGGCTTTGCCAGGATAGTAGGATTCCCCATGGTGCAGGGCGCCATTGACTGCACCCATGTGGCTTTGCGGGCACCGCATAACACTCCTGAGATCTTCTGTAACCGCAAAGGCTACCATTCATTTAATGTGCAGTTGGTGTGCGACCATGCACAACGAACTCTCACCGTCAATGCCTGCTATCCTGGCAGCAGCCACGATGCCTTCATCCTGCGCCAGACTGGTGTGCAAGAACTCTTCCAGCCACCACGACAAGCTTGTGGTTGGCTGCTCAGAGACAAGGGGAGGGCTAACAAGGAAAGGGAATACACATTAAATGGTAGGACACTGAGTAGTGTGGAGGAACAAAGGGACCTTGGAGTACATGTCCACAGATCCCTGAAGGTAGCAGGCCAGGTAGATAAGGTGGTTAAGAAGGCATACGGAATGCTTGCCTTTATTAGCCGTGGCATAGAATACAAGATTGAGAGGTCGCACAACACCAGGTTATAGTCCAACAGTTTTATTTGAAATCACAAGCTTTCGGAGCTATCGATTGCCCCTTCCTCAGGTGAAGTAAATAGATACAGAATCGCCAAAGCATATATAGATAGAGAACAAAGCATGTGTACCTTACAATTGCAGACAACTAAATTAAATCATCCTGACTATCTGCCGAGGTGTGATAAAGTTAATCAGGTCAGCCAGGAAGGTACCACA
This sequence comes from Squalus acanthias, assembly GCA_030390025.1. Lineage (NCBI taxonomy): Eukaryota > Metazoa > Chordata > Chondrichthyes > Squaliformes > Squalidae > Squalus > Squalus acanthias. The sequence goes on from CM059435.1 coordinate 111,203,990, forward strand.
TCAAAGACATAGTAAGATACAACTGAGACAATGAGGTGGAGTCGCAGGGGTTCTAACGTGCCAAAAGCTGCCGTCTGTATGTAAAACGAAAAGCTTTAAAATTTTTACTTTTTTACTGGGAAAATTTTTACTTTTTTACTGGGAATCACATCTGTGAACAAGCCAACGACGACTCGAGTTCGGATCACGTCATGTATCGTGACATAAACCCAAGATCCCGGTTGAGACCGTCTTCATGAGTGCGGAACTTGGCTATCAGTTTCTGCTCGATGATTTTGCGTTGTCGTGTGTTTCTAAGGTTGCCTTGGAGAACGCTTACCCGCAGATCCGAGGCTGAATGTCCTTGACTGCTGAAGTGTTCCCCGACTGGGAGGTAACAATCCTGCCTGGCGATTGTTGCGCGGTGCTCGTTCATACGTTGTCTCAGTGGCTGCATGGTCTCGCCGATGTACCATGCCGCGGTGCATTCTTTCCTGCAACGTATGAGGTAGACAACGTTGGCCGATTCACATGAGTATGTACCATGTACCTGGTGGGTAGTGTCCTCACGTGTGATGGTGGTATCTGTGTTGATGATCTGGCATGTCTTGCAGAGTTTGCCGTGGCAGGGTTGTGTGGTGTCGTGGTCGCTGTTATCCTGAAAGCTGGGTAATTTGCTGCGAACGATGGTACTTCTGAGGTTAGGCGGCTGTTTGAAGGCAAGTAGTGGAGGCGTGGGGATGGCCTTAGCGAGGTGTTTGTCGTCATCGATGACATGTTGAAGGCTGCGAAGAACATGGCGTAGTTTCTCCGCTCCGGGGAAGTACTGGACGACGTAGGGTACCCTGTTGGTTGTGTCCCGTGTTTGCCTTCTGAGGAGGTCTATGCGATTTTTCGCTGTGGCCCGTCGGAACTGTCGATCGATGAGTCGAGCATCATATCCCGTTCTTACGAGGGCGTTTTTCAGCGTCCGTAGGTGTCCATCGCGTTCCTCCTCGTCTGAGCAGATCCTGTGTATTCGCAGGGCTTGTCCATAGGGGATGGCTTCTTTAACGTGGTTAGGGTGGAAGCTGGAGAAGTGGAGCATCGTGAGGTTGTCCGTGGGCTTGCGGTAGAGTGAAGTGCTAAGGTGTCCGTCTTTGATGGAGATTCGTGTGTCCAGGAAAACAGACGAGGAGGAACGCGATGGACACCTACGGACGCTGAAAAACGCCCTCGTAAGAACGGGATATGACGCTCGACTCATCGATCGACAGTTCCGACGGGCCACAGCGAAAAATCGCATAGACCTCCTCAGAAGGCAAACACGGGACACAACCAACAGGGTACCCTACGTCGTCCAGTACTTCCCCGGAGCGGAGAAACTACGCCATGTTCTTCGCAGCCTTCAACATGTCATCGATGACGACAAACACCTCGCTAAGGCCATCCCCACGCCTCCACTACTTGCCTTCAAACAGCCGCCTAACCTCAGAAGTACCATCGTTCGCAGCAAATTACCCATCTTTCAGGATAACAGCGACCACGACACCACACAACCCTGCCACGGCAAACTCTGCAAGACATGCCAGATCATCAACACAGATACCACCATCACACGTGAGGACACTACCCACCAGGTACATGGTACATACTCATGTGACTCGGCCAACGTTGTCTACCTCATACGTTGCAGGAAAGAATGCACCGCGGCATGGTACATCAGCGAGACCATGCAGACACTGAGACAACGTATGAACGAGCACCACGCAACAATCGCCAGGCAGGATTGTTACCTCCCAGTCGGGGAACACTTCAGCAGTCAAGGACATTCAGCCTCGGATCTGCGGGTAAGCGTTCTCCAAGGCAACCTTAGAAACACACGACAACGCAAAATCATCGAGCAGAAACTGATAGCCAAGTTCCGCACTCATGAAGACGGTCTCAACCGGGATCTTGGGTTTATGTCACGATACATGACGTGATCCGGACTCGAGTCGTCGTTGGCTTGTTCACAGATGTGATTCCCAGTAAAAAAGTAAAAATTTTCCCAGTAAAAAAGTAAAAATTTTAAAGCTTTTCGTTTTACATACAGTCGGCAGCTTTTGACACGTTAGACCCCCTGCGACTCCACCTCATTGTCTCAGTTGTATCTTACTATGTCTTTGATGTGGTACCTTCCTGGCTGACCTGATTAACTTTATCACACCTCGGCAGATAGTCAGGATGATTTAATTTAGTTGTCTGCAATTGTAAGGTACACATGCTTTGTTCTCTATCTATATATGCTTTGGCGATTCTGTATCTATTTACTTCACCTGAGGAAGGGGCAATCGATAGCTCCGAAAGCTTGTGATTTCAAATAAAACTGTTGGACTATAACCTGGTGTTGTGCGACCTCTCAATTTTGTCCACCCCAGTCCAACACCAGCATCTCCGCATCATAGAATACAAGAGCAGGGGAGTTATGCTTCAACTGTATAAAACACTAGTTAGGCCTCAGCTAGAGTACTGCATGCAGTTCTGGTTCACCACATTACAGGAAAGATGTGATTGCACTAGAGAGGGTACAGAGGAGATTTACAAGGATGTTGCCGGGAGTAGAGAATCTTAGCTATGAGGAAAGATTGGATAGACTGGCTTTGTTTTCCTTGGAACAGAGGAGGCTGAGGGGAGACCTTATTGAGGGGTATAAAATTATGAGGGGCCTAGATAAAGTGGATAGAAAGGACCTATTTCCCTTAGCAGTGGGGTCAAAAACCAGGGGACACAGATTTAAAGTAATTGGTGGAAGGTTTAGAGGGGATTTGAGGGGAAATTTCTTCACCCAGAGGGTTGTGGGGTCTGGAACTCACTGCCTGAAAAGGTGGTAGAGGCAGAAACCCTAACCACATTTAAAAAGTACTTGGATGTGCACTTGGGATGCGGTAACCTGCAGGGCTACGGACCAAGAGCTGGGAAGTGGGATAAGGCTGGATAGCTCTTTGTTGGCCAGCGCGGACACAATGGGCCGAAATGGCCTCCTTCCGTGCTGTAACTTTCTATGATTCTATCATTCTACGGGCTATCCGCTCTCCAGCTGGCTCATGACTCCCCTCCGCAACCCCATCACTCCTGCCCAGCACTCATATAATGAGAGCCATGCTGCCACCAGGAACATCATCGAGCAGACCATCAGCCTGCTGAAGCAGCAGTTCCATTGCCTTGACCGCTCGGGAGGGGCCCTCCAGTACTCGGCCGAGCGGGTGTCCCATTTCGTGGTGGTCTGCTGCATGTTCCATAACTTGGCCATCATGGATTGCGGGACCACCTCAGGAGGAGGAGGAGGATGAGGAGTAGGAGGAGGAGGAGGATGAGGAGTAAGAGGAGGAGGAACAGGAGCAAGGGAGGAGGCGGCCACTCAATTGGCCTTCCGGAAGTGCGGTCCGTGACCGCCTTATCAGACTGTAGTTCAAATGAATTAAACCCCAGATCCTCATTGATTACCACATCCCCATTATTCCATCCCTGTCACAGGCCATATCACAGCGCAAAGCTGAAATGAGACACACCACAAAAGAATCCAAAGTGAATTAATAAATGTATCAAAAATCAGTGAACACATTTATACACCAAAAATATTAACTATTCATCCTTGTGCAATCCCTTAGTGCCTGTCGTTACTGTGCCTTTGCCTACTCTAGTGCTCCTATGAAGTGCTGGTCCAGTGGCTGCAGCAGGGCTGGTGGAAGGCTGCTGAGTGTCCGTGTGGGAGACTTCAGATGGCCTTGCAGGACGCCCTCGACCAGCTCCTGACCTGGAAGGCCCGGCTGTAGACTGCGCCACCTCAGCATGGGCGGCAGCAGTCTGGGCTGGCTGGATGACAGGCAGCAACAAGGGCAATGGCGGAGTGGCAGTGATGGGAGCAGGAATAGAAACATAGAAACATAGAATCTAGGAGCAGGAGTAGGCCATTCGGCCCGTCGAGCCTGCTCCGCCATTTAATACGATCATGGCTGATCATCCAAATCCAGTACCCTGTCCCTGCTTTAATCCCCACAGTACACATATCCCACCCTACCCCCGTAACCCCACGTATTTAATTCCCCCTAACATATCCCATCCTATCCCCATAACCCCACATATTTAATCCCCCCTAACACTAAGGGTCAATTTATCATAGCCAAATCAACCTAACCCACACATTTTTGGACTGTGGGAGGAAACCGGATGTTGTCATCCTGAGAGAGGACAGCAGCTTCCTGCTCTACTGACCCACTGCCACTCCCCCGGGGCAGCAGCTCATCATCCTTAGCAATCTGTTGGAGCACAGATTGCTGGCCTGCTGCGACAGCATGAAAGCCCCGGTCGACGGTGGTAGACCCAGCCACAATGGCAGCAGTCAGAGCTTGCGTGGCATCAAGCTGACACTGCATGAGAGCAGTCTGAGATTGGATGCCATCAATCATAGACTGCATTACAGCACTAAGGCGTTGCGTCACTTCTGCCTGTGCTGCAGTGGAAGCTGCCAGATCGCCCATCACACGTGGCATCAGGTTTGGGTCGCCACATTTCTCTGGGAGTCGACCATCCTTTCCAGACTGGAAATGATGGGCTCCATGGTGTGCGCAGAGCCTTGTGCAATATTGGAGACGGACTCCTCCACGCTGCTTACCATTGCCGAAAGGCTCTCGGGCACCCTTGCCATTGCACCTATCATCTCCATGTGCATGCCCATCACCCTCCTTCTAAAGGCCTTCCCACCGAGGTCCTCCTCTGAGTCCTGTGCAGCAGAACACGTGCGCGAACTCGCCCTCGGGGAGCTGGTCCCCGAGCTACCCTTTCACCCGGCCTTGCTAAAGCCCACTCATTCCCGGTGCCTCACCCTGTACAGATCCCGCTACTATACTAGCCTCTAAAGAACGCGTAGTGCCAGTATCTGAGCTGGTGCCTGCGGGTGAGACATGCAGTGACGCGGTGTGTTCTTCCTCATCCTCTTCTCCCGCCTCGCTCTCTACGGTGCCCTCAAGGAAAGGCTGCTCAAGTGCTTGCTGATTATCTGTAAGCATAAAAGCACAAGGGTCGGGTTAAGGTGAGGGGAGGGGGGCAGGAAGGGAGAATGTATGCATACAGCATGATTAGCTGGAAAGTGTGAAATGCTTGTGGGGTGAGGGGGAAGTGGGATGTGAGAAGAAGGAGTAGGGATGAACAGACCGTTGTTGTCCCCAAGGGGGTCAACATCGCCGGTGGCCACGGCGCCCACCACCTGGCACCCAATGATTTGCAGCACTCGATTCTCCAGCGCAGACAGTGGTTGGGTGTCAACTTCTCCCCCGCCTGTGCACTCCTGCTCCCTCCTGATGTGAGCCATCTTGGCTTGTAAGAGAAAGGAAAGTGTGTGAGTGAGTGTGGAGCAATGTGTTTGGGTGATGTGCCTGCCATATTCGAATAGCTGTCATTGTGTGCAAGGTGTGAGATGTGGGTGTGAGTGTTGGTAGGTAGAGATTGTTGGTGGGTGAATGCTAGGGGTGTGGTGCTTTGGGCAGTGTGTGAAGATTGTAGTACAGATAGTGGTATGTAGCATTTGTTGAAGCATTCACTCACCCTGACCACCCAAGTGAGTTCGTTAAATTTCTTCCTGCACTGTGGGTGGGTCCTGGGGACCACAGGGCTGCCCGAGACATGCTGCGCTACCTCCTCCACATGGTGCGGAAGACTTGTGGCGAGGGCCTCCTGCCACTTGCCGAGTAGTCCACCATCCTCCATCTCTCCACAGTGAAAACTAATGCCTCCAATGTTTCATCGGAGAATCTGCGGGCTCTCTCCCTGGGGCGTGGATCTGCCATGAACACACCTGGTTCAGTCCTCCGGCTCCTTCTCTTTGTTCTGCTTCTGCTTGCTGAGGCAGCTGCACAGCCAACAATGCTGAGAATGAGGTGCTGCAGCATCAATGAAACTCCCCTTTAAGAAGTGAAAAAAGCCTGCGGCAATAATGAGTTGCGTTTAGACTGTACCCGATATTGGTCCACCCTTTGAGTGTAACGCCAATAAGCTTGGGTTTTAAGACTTGATTTAGGACTCCAATCATTTTATTGAGCAGTGAGCACGAATTTTGCGTGCAGGCTAACGCATTTGCGCCTGGCGCTAATTCTCCAACTTTTCTACTGACACCGCCCATTCCTTGGCGATAACGAATTTCTAGCCCATAGAATCTTACAGCACAGAAGGAGGCCATTCAACCCATCGTGCCTATGCCGGCTCTTTGAAAGAGCTGTCCAATTTAGTAGGGTTACAGTCTGTACTAAGCAGTTACTGCAGCTTAAGTAATGTGGCAGGTGACAGTGGAGCTGGAAGCAACTGGGCAATAGGTCACTACACAGAAGAAACAGTCCTGTTATATAGTAGAGTACTGTAATAGCGCTACCACGTTATGCCGGCCATCGCGTATAGCGGGCAAATCGCGTATGCGCGGACGCGCCCATCATAAGGGGTGAGGACTGTAGTGGGTTTGCAACCAAGTACTTCGTGCTTAATGAAGGCTTGTCCACACTCACAGCCAAGCAATTGAAATTTGAAAGCTCAAACCTGTGTAAATACTAATCCCTTCCTTCTTGTCTCCTACAGTCAAAACACGTGTTCATGGCAGATTAACAATGTAATACAAAAATAATTCCAACGACACTTCACTCAAGAATTTCTGATTAAAAAGCACTCAGCACTCCTTTCGGTGCTGATGTGTTCATCCAGAACTTTACATAAAAATGACAACTCTTCCAAAATTCCAATTAAATTCCCTTTGGAGATGTTACAAAACAAACAGGCCTCTCTCATAACAAAGCAACTTTGCATTGACACGGTACCTCAACCAATCGTCTGCTGCAGTAACTCTTTTCCGTGTCACGCACTCGTGTTCCGATTGCCAACCTGGGGTAGAAGGGGTAGAAATCGGACCTCATTGCGCCTGTTTTCAAAGCGCAAAAACGGGGGCAAAAAGGCCCCATTTCTCGGGGCTGGGTCCTGCACCCCAAGGGCACCTCAAATACAACCCACTTCGCATTGGCTCGGGCAATATTCAGGCGTCCCTGGCAGCCACCTGAAACAGGCGTTCAGCCGCTTGAAATGCTAATGTTGGGCCAAAGGTCTGTCTAAGGACCCCTCTGGGAAATTGGTTAGTGCTGGCAGAGCCCGGCATGCTCTGCTCAGTTTTTTTAGTTCCTTCTGCAGTCTAAAGGGACAACAACAACAACTTGCATTTACATAGCACCTTTAACATAGTAAAACATCCCAAGGCGCTTCACAGGAGCGTTATCAGAAAGAATTTGACACCGAGCCACATAAGGAGATGTTAGGACAGGTGACCAAAAGCTTGGTCAAAGAGGTAGGTTTTAAGGAATGTCTTTAAGGAGGAGAGAGAGGTAGAGAGGCAGAGAGGTTTGGGGAGGGAATTCCAGTGTTTGCGGCCCAGGCAGCTGAAGGCACGGCTGCCAATGGTGGAGCGATTAAAAGCAGGGATGCGCAAGAGGCCAGAGTGGAGGAGCAGAGAGATCCCAGAGGGTTGTAGGGCTGGAGGAGATTACAGATATAGGGAAGGCGCGAGGTCTTGGAGGGATTTGAAAACATGGATGAGGATTTTAAAATTGAGGCGTTGCCGGGCCAGGAGCCAATGTAGGTCAGCGAGCACAGGGGTGATGGGTGAACGGGACTTGGTGTGAGTTAGGACACGGGCAGCAGATGTTTGGATGAGCTCATGTCTATGGAGGGTGGGAGGCTGGCCAGGAGAGCGTTGGAACAGTCAAACAGAGGTAACAAAGGCATGGATGAGGGTTTCAGCTGGAGGCTGCCACCAAAAACTTCATGTGGAGCCAGGAGGAGTAGGAGCGCTCCATTCATCTCCACAGCACTACTGCAGGCCGCTGCCAGCCTACGCTCACCTCCCCACCCCCCACACCCCCGCTCTTTTCTCCTGCCACCCTCTTCCAGGACCTACCCAAAGGCTGTCGGCGGCATCATGGCTGGCACAAGTTGGAAGAGCTGCCTCTGGAGGCCCAATAGGCACCCACAGCTTGTCGCAAATATTAAGTCAAGGCCCGAGGCCCAATTTCAGGTGAGCTTCATGCCTCAGGCCTCAGGTGTGCACTCCGAGCGCGTCGCCCATTTTTTAAAAACTTTTTCTTTCTGTCTCTTTTATCTCGCTCTTAATCCCATCTTTCTTTCCCTCTACTTTATTTCACTTTCTGTACATGATGTTTACATTGAATGAGCTATTCTAACTTACACTTCCTGGTTTAGACTCTGTCACCGTAAGGATTCTTCAATCTGATTGGTTGAAGAGACACGCTGTTGCTTGCCCTGCTCAGACATGCCCCAGATCCCCTGTAGAGGGCATCACGTTGAAATGGCTCTCTAATTACTGTAAGTTGCCGCGCAAAAGCCCATAAAATATCTGTCGGCAAGTGTAAGTGTAATGAACGGCGAGCGCCATTCATTCACCGCTGACCGCAAAACCCTGGCCATTATACTACAAAACACATAAGGTGCCAAATCAGCTAGATTGCCTAAAACATTTGGGCCATATTTAATTGCTTTGTTGTGAGATAGGACAAATGTACTTTTTTTGTCAACATTTGCAACGGTTAACAGGTTGGTGGAAATGGCTGGTTTTGAAATGTGACATTTTGTTGAGTGTGATTTCATTAGCATGAACAAAAAAAAACCCAACAATCACAACATGTCTGTAATAATGATCCATTAACCACTTCACAAGCAGCTAATGAGTGTCTTAAATAAAGCAACAAAATCAGCATTCCAGCTGTGTGGTGCACTATATTTTTGCAAGCTAATTGAGTGGCCAGATTGGAAAGCCTGACCTTCCCCATGATGTTCTATATAGGAACATAGGAGGCGGCCATTCAGACCCTCGAGCCTGCTCCGCCATTCAATGCGATCATGGCAGATCTGCGACCTAACTCCATCCACCCGCCTTTGGCCTATATCACTTAATACCTTTTAAATCTCAGACTTAAAATTAACAATTGATCGAGCATCAATTGCCGTTTGCGGAAGAGAGTTCCAAACTTCTACCACCCTTTGTGTGTAGAAGTGTTTCCTAATTTCACTCCTGAAAGGTCTGGCTCTAATTTTTAGACTCTGCCCCCTAGTCCTAGAGTCCCCAAATAGCAGAAATAGTTTCTCTCCATCTACCCTCTCTGCTCCCCTTAATATCTTGAAAACTTCGATCAGATCACCCCTTAACCTTCTAAATTCTAGGGAATACAACCCTAGTTTGTGTAATTTCTCATCGTAACTTAACCCTTGAAGTCCAGGTATCATTCTGGCAAACCTACGCTGCACTCCCTCATATAGCCTTATCAGGTGGGTTACAGAGAAATGACCGCCCCTTTTTCTTTGATGTACCAGGATGGCCAATTGCCATGACGATACTTCACAGAAAGTGTAAGCTTTGTGTCCACTACTGGCAAGCTGGCAACAGGTGCATAAGAATTTTAAAAAGAGCACAAAAGTAAGACTAGAATATGACTGCAAGTATAGAATCATAGAATGATCCAAGACAGGAGGAGGCCTATTCGGCCTATCGTGCCTCTGCCGGCTCTTTGAAGGAGCTATCCAATTAGTCCCTGCTCTTTCCCCACAGCCCTGGAAATTTTTCCCCTTCAAGTATTTATCCAATTCCCTTTTGAAAGTTATTATTGCATCTGTTTCCACCACCCTTTCAGGCAGTGCATTTCAGATCATAACTCGCGGCGTAAAAACATTTCTTCCCAACTGGCTTCTGGTTCTTTTGCCAATTATCTTAAATCTGTGGCCTCTGGTTAATGACCCTTCTGCCACTGGAAACAGTTTCTTCTTATTTAGTCTATCCAAACCCTTCATTATTTTGAACACCTCTAATAAATCTCCCCTTAACCTTCTCTGCTCGAAGGAGAGCAATCACAGCTTCTCTAGTCTAGCCATGTAACTGAAGTCCCGCATCCCTGGCACCATTCTACTAAAATCTTTAGTAAAATTTACTAAAATTCTGGAACATTTTTGAAACAAAAATGAAAAAAATCACACACAACAGCCGGGATCTTACCTGAAGAGGCGCATTGGGGGCGGGACTGCTGCCTTTCGGGTTCTAGTCCCGCCCCCAGCGACGTCCGACGCACAGACGCTATTTTACGTCAATTGGCCTTGTTAAGCCCGCCCTGTGGGCTTGCCGGCCAATTAAGAGAAAGCCGGTGTCAGATGACGTCAATTGATGACACGTCATCTGCCGGTTTTCTTAAAGGGGCCACCACCATTTCTTTTTGACAGATGATTTTTTTCAGTGTTTGACAGCATTGAGGTGCTACAAACACTGACAATCACTGTACAAAGGTGAGCCCTTGCACCCAGACTCTCCAGTGACTCTCTCCTTAGGCTAAAACAGATGGCAGCTGCAGGTGAGGTTACAGAAACGATCTGTCACTAGTGAAAGAGGTTCTCCCAATGAGGTGGGACTACACAAACACTTCAAAGCTTGTCACATACAGAAAATTCTAAACACATTAAAAATGGCTTTCCCAACATTTTCTTACCTCTGCAACTCACCAGTGTCCCATTGGATCCTTCACACCACTTCTGCAGCTGTCATCTATACACAAACATTACAGTAGACCCACAGCACGCCTCACTTACCCTGGCGTGGTGTCCGGACGTCAGGAAACCCGCAGTAGAAGTGTCAAAATTGGAAAAAGCCTCTGAACTGCCTGTGGCTATAATCCTCTTCCCGCCGCTAGGAGTCGGGTACCTGCACAAATCGGGGACCCGAGTCCCGGGAAGATTGGTTGGAGGCGGGTTGGAAGCGGGTTCGGGACCCTCTGCCAATCTTTTTGATTTTGCCAGCACTCCCGCCTCCAAACCTGACCCCTGAGTGCCGGCAAAATCGCCCCCAATTTTTTTTAATGATTTTTCTCCCAGGTCGCTCATAGCAGTGCCCTGGAGATTAATCTCTAATTCCTGGCAATTCCAGGACAATCCTGGGGGGTTGGCAACTCTGTAAACCTCAGAAAGCATTAAATGTGGACGAATTGTCCTTTAGCAATGTCCAGCAGAAATCCACCACTGTTTATAGATCCGACTTTTTCTAGAAAATTATTGAACAGAAGGAAATAGGATCCTGTGAGGTCTTCGCTTTTTGATTTGTTCAGGAACACTACCTTTCAGAAAGTTTATCCATTCTATTTTTTTAAATGTGCAATTGTTTTCTTAATATTGATTTTCCACATTTTAAGTGAAAATCGCAAAAATGCTGGCAACGCAATATGTAAAAAAAATATTGTAGTGACGATTGGATTTTTCAACAGGATGTGAATTTTGAGCATAATGGATGTACTCAGTTTTGAGCTTCAGGCTACCAGTGGGATGTGTGGGTTGACGAATGCGCAAATGACATTTTGATTTTGATGCTCATTCACACCCACACAGAAGAGTGGAACGAGTCTCTCATTTGCACCCTGCGATACCACTGTAGCTTGTTGACATTGGATATGTCTTCCACAAAGGGTTGCTACGTCAATCCTCCTTTGCCCTGGAAAGCATTCCCATTTCCGCCTTCTCTTTTGTAAAACCAGTCATGGGAGAGTCACAGTTTGGCTGTTTCAGGGATTCGCTTGTCTACTTTAGCTACCCTTTTCCGAAAGTAATTGAACATTCTTACTGGAACTAGCTTCCAGTTAGCTGAATGCCAAAGTTGGACTCTCTGTAGAGTTGCCCTGCTTTCTGCTACAATTCAGACTTTCCAAACACAGAGCCAAAGATTCCGATCAATTCTCTGCATTGCTGCGTCTCTCAGTTATTTATTAAAGAATACTTTTTTCTCCCTCATCAATTTTCTCCCCTCCTCCCAAAGCCGTTGAGGGTAATTTTGAACTTCACCACCCTTAAAAGAACCCGCCCGATTTACGTTTGTTTAATTTCGATGGAATGAAAATCAGACGGGTTCTACAACGGGCCGGCATTCCGTTCCGCCAGGGTAGCACCTGGGCGTCAAGGTTGAAAATGACCTCCTTTCTGGGATACCGTTCCACAAAAAGCCCTTCAGTAGCTTAGCCAGAAGACCCATTGTTCATGTGTGCTCCTTGACGGGAATTATGGATAGACTGTTCAACTGATACGGTAGTGTAGTGGTAATGTCACTGGGCTAGTAATCCAGAGGCCTGGACTTAATGATCCTAGAGACATGAGTTCAAATCCCACCATGGCAGCTGGGGAATTTAAATTAAATAAATCTGGAATAAAAAGCTAGCATCAATAATGGTGACCATCTGATTTCACTAAATCTGTTGTTGTTACCTGGTCTGGCCTATCATGTGACTCCAGACCCACAGCAACGTGGTTGACTCTGAACTGCCCTCTGAAATGGCCTAGCAAGTCACTCAGTTGTAACTAACCACTACGAAACAAAATAATAAGAATGAAACTGCACGGACCACCTTGGCACCGGCTAGGGACACAACAAAGGCACACCCAGCCCAGTCAACCCTGCAAAGTCCTCCTCACCAACATCTGGGGACTTGTGCCAAAATTGGGAGAACCTGACCTAATCATACCTTTCAGCCAATGTCCCAGATCCCTCCATCACCATCCCTGGGTATGTCCTGTCCCACCGGCAGGACAGACCCACCAGGGGTGGTGGCACAGTGGTATACAGTCGGGAAGGAGTGGCCGTGGGAGTTCTCAACATTGACTCCGGACCCCATGAAGTCTCATGGCTTCAGGCCAAGCATGGGCAAAGAAACCTCCTGCTGATTGCCACCTACTGCCCTCCCTCAGCTGATGAATCAGTACTCCTCCATGTTGAAGAAGCACTGAGAGTAGCAAGGGCACAGAATGTGCTCTGGGTGGGGGACTTCAATGTCCATCACCAAGAGTGGCTTGGTAGCAGCACTACTGACCGAGTCCTGAAGGATACAACTGCCAGTCTGGGCCTGCGACAGGTGGTGAGTGAACCAACACGCGGGGAAAAACCTACTTGACCTCGTCCTCACCAATCTAGCTGTTGCAGATGCATCTGTCCATGGCAGCAGTGACCACAGCCATTGTGGAGACGAAGTCCTGTCTTCACACTGAGCACACCCTCCATCATGTTGTGTGGCACTACCACCGTGCTAAATGAGATAGATTCAGAACAGATTAGCAGCTCAAAACTGGGCATCCATGAGGTGCTGTGTGCTATCAGCAACAGTAGAATTGTATTCCACCACAATCTGTAACCTCATGGCCTGGTATATCCCTCACTCTACCATTACCACCAAGCCAGGGGACCAACCCTGGTTCAACAACGAGTGCAGAAGAGCATGCCAGGCAGCAGCACCAGGCGTACCTAAAAATGAGGTGCCAGTCTGGGGAAGCTGCAACACAGGACTACATGTATGCTAAAAAGTGGAAGCAGCATGCTATAGACAGGGCTAAGCGATCCCACAATCAACGGATCAGATCAAAGCTCTGCGGTCGTGAATGGTGGTGGACCATTAAGCAACTAACAGGAGGAGGAGACGGCTCCAAGAATATCCCCATTCTCAATGATGGTGGAGCCCAGCACGTGAGTGCAAAAGACAAGGCTGAAGCGTTTGCAACCAACTTCAGCCAGAAGTGCTGAGTGGATGATCCATATCGGCCTAATCCCGAGGTCCCCACCATCACAGAAGCCAGTCTTCAGCCAATTCGATTCACTCCACGTGATATCAAGAATCGGCTGAGTGCACTGGATACAGCAAAGGATATGGGCCCCAACAACATCCCGACTATCGTGCTGAAGACTTGTGCTCCAGAACTAGCTGCACCTCTAGCCAAGCTGTTCCAGTACAGCTACAACACTGGCATCTATCCAACAATGTGGAAAACTGCCCAGGTATGTCCTGTCCACAAAAAGCAGGACAAATCCAACCCGGCCAATTACCGCCGCATCAGTCTACTCTCAATCATCAGCAAAGTGATGAAAGGTGTCATCGACAGTGCTATCAAGCGGCACCTGCTCACTGATGCTCAGTTTGGGTTCCGCCAAGACCACTCAGTTTCCGACCTCATTGCAGCCTTGGTCCTAACATGGACAAAGGAGCTGAATTCCAGAGGTGAGGTGAGAGTGACTGCCCTTGACATCAAGGCAACATTTGACCGAGTCTGGCATCAAGGAGCCCCAGTCAAGGGGAATCAGGGGGAAAACGTTCCACTGGCTGGAGTCATACCTAGCACAAAGGAAGATGGTTGTGGTGGTTGAAGGTCAATCATCACAGCCTCAGGGCAGTGTCCTAGGCCCAACCATCTTCAGTTGCTTCATCAATGACCTTCCCTCCAACATAAGGTCAGAAATGGGGATGTTCGCTGATGACTGCACAGTGTTCAGCGTCATTCACAACTCCACAGATAATGAAGCAGTCCATGCCCGCATGCAACAAGACCTGGACGACGTTCAGGCTTGGGCTGATAAGTGGCAGGTAACATTTGCGCCACAGAAGTGCCAGGTAATGACTATCTCCAACAAGCGAGAGTCTAACCACCTCCCCTTGACATTCAATGGCATTACCATCGCCGAATCCCCCACTATCAACATCCTGGGGGTCACCATTAACCAGAAACTTAACTGGACCAGCCACATAAATACTGTGGCAACAAGAGCAGGTCAGAGGCTAGGTATTCTGCGGCGAGTGTCTCACCTCCTGATTCCCCAAAGCCTTTCCACCATCTACAAGGCACAAGTAAGGAGTGTGATGGAATACTCTCCACTTGCCTGGATGAGTGCAGCTCCAACAACACTCAAGAAGCTCGAGACCATCCAGGATTGGCACCCCATCCACCACCTTAAACATCCACTCCCTCCACCGTGTCTGCAGTGTGTACCATCTACAAGATGCGCTGCAGCAACTCGCCAAAGCTTCTTCGGCAGCACCTCCCAAACCCGCGACCTCTTCTACCTAGAAGGACAGGGGCAGCAGGCGCATGGCAACAGCACCACCTCCAAGTTCCCCTCCAAGTCACACACCATCCTGACTTAGAAGTATATCGCCGATCCTTCATCGTCGCTGGGTCAAAATCCTGGAATTCCCTCCCTAACAGCACTGTGGGAGTACCATCACCACACGGACTGCAGCGGTTCAAGAAGGCGGCTCACCACCACTTCTGAAGGGCAACTAGGGATGGGCAATAAATGCTGGCATTGCTGCCCTGATCCCATAAACGAATAAAAAAAAATGTTTGTAAACTGGGACGGGGCACTGTAACAACACAGGCAAAGCCTGATCTAGTCCTCACCCCACATTCATTCGCAGGAGAGCTCACTGGTTAGTAATCAGAAGCAGGTGCCCTGGCCAATAGTTCCCTCCCTAGTCCAGGGCACTGTAGGTACCTGTAGTGTCCTGCCACTGCCCCGGCTTCCATTAACTAACTACGTATAGACGAGGAATCAAAGCCAGGACTTTCCTGATCGGTATGGCTCAGCTACTCACAGGATGAATTCACTGAAACGTTTGGGGGCAAGTTTAAGCTAACTCACTGGGCGGGGAACTGACGGAATCAGGTGCCACACTCCGGTTTTACACCCCGCCCGATTTTACTCTCCAGTGAAGTCAACCGAGTGTAATATTGGGCAGAATGTAAAACCGCCACTCCACCCAATCCCATGGCTTTCCCGCCCAGCAAGTTAGGTTAAAATTACCCCCAAGGGCAGCCTGGCTGTTAATAATAACAGCCGTGCCTCAGTGGGTAGCACTCTTGTTGCCTCTGAGTCAGAAGGTTGTGGGTTCAAGTCCCACTCCAGAGACTTGAGCACAAAAATCTAGGCTGACTCTCCAGTGCAGTGCTGAGGGAGTGCTGCACTGTCGGAGGTGCCGTCTTTTGGATGAGATGATAAACTGAGGCCCCGTCTGCTCTCTCAGATGGATGTAAAAGATCCCATGGCACTATTTCAAAGAAGAGCAGGGGAGTTCTCCCCGGTGTCCTGGCCGATATTTATCCCTCAATCAACATCACTAAAGCAGATTATCTGGTCGTTATCACATTGCAGTTTGTGGGAGCTTGCTGTGCGCAAATTGGCTGCCGCGTTTCCTACATTACAACAGTGACCACACTTCAAAAAAGTACTTCATTGGCTGTAAAGCGCTTTGGGACATCGTGAAAGGCGCTATAGAAATGCAACTCTTTCTTTTTTCTTTTAATACTTCATCAGAGTCCGCTTGGTGTTGTATTGAGGTTAGAGACTTGCAATTATTTTTCTTTTAAGAATTTTCATTTCATTTTTAAACAAAACTATATCAATAGTACTTGGAAATCGCGCACAATTTAAGGGGCATTGCCATTATCTGCTGCATTTGTCCTGGAGCAATAAACAAAGAGCTGAAAAATATCAAATCAAGTTCTTTTTCATTGCAGCAATACACATATGCTGATCAGCTCACAATTTTACGACAATACATTTGTAGCGACGTGTTTTTTCATATTCAATCCCCCCGGGGCGGCAGACTTTGCATCAAGGCAGGTTTTTGCATTCACCCGTCATGTGTGAGATTTAAACGGCTTACAAATTGCATTATAATGTTTGCAAATTAACCTCATGGAGTTATAAACATGCTGCTTCAAGGTTGGGGTCTGGGCTATACGATGCAGTAAAAACAGATTGAGCAGAAGAGAATAGCAACGGCTAATGTCGCGCCAAACCCGAAACACTGAAGTATCATTTTAATGAGCGAGGCCTCTACTTGGATAATGCTGAGTGGGGTAATTAGTGACTGCTGATTGCAGTCTGCTATCAGTGTTGGTAACACAACACGTCTGGCCATTTACCAGTATGTTCTGTTCTTCAGGTACGGTTTCCTTGGGCTTAAAAGGTATGAATTCCAAAACACTATTTTAGACCATTGTCAACTATAGTAAGCAGGATAGGTGGCCTCCACTTTAAAAAGCCTTGACGTTACAAGAAGAAGAACTTGCATTTCTATAGCGCCTTTCACAACCGCAGGACGTCCCGAAGGGCTTTACAGCCAATGAAGTACTTTCGAAGCCAATTTGAACACAGTTAGGATGGAAAAAGCTGAAAATATGGAGGATACTGAGCAAGCCTTAGTTTTTATTTGCTGCAAAAAGAAATAAAAAGGAAAGACTTTCATTTCTATAAGCGCCTTTCACGACCACCGGACGTCTCATAGCGCTTGACAGAAAATGAAGTACTTTTTTGGAGTGTAGCCACTGTTGTAATGTGGGAAACGCGGCAGCCAATTTGCGCACAGCAAGCTCCCACAAACCGCAATGTGATAATGACCAGATAATCTGCTTTAGTGATGTTGATCGAGGGGTAAATATTGGTCTGAACACAGGGGGGTAGAAGTCCCCTGCTCTTCTTCGAAATTGTGCCATGTGATCTTTTACTTCCCACCCGAGAGAGCGCGGACGGGGGGCCTCGGTTTAGCGTCTCACCCGAAAGACGGCACATTTCTAACTCCGAAGTGAAGTAGGGTTAAGTACCACGATCCGGACGTTCAATGACCGTACCGTGCTCATGAGCTCAGATGCCTCTCGGATGAATGGAATGTTCACTTAAGTTACTGATACTATGCATCAGATGGAAGAGGGCTATTGAAGAGGAGAGGCGATCCTTTGCAGGGGGCATGTCTAGAGTAAATGACTTGGCATTGACTGAATAAACAGCAGAGTGCACGGCAGCTTTGCCTCACCAGAGGTGCCTTCACTGACATCCCCCATATGTTTAACGGTCACTCGGAATACCCATTCCTGATAGCAACACTGTCAACGAGAGCAGTGAAGGCAACTGAAGCTATCATCTTCTTATGCCTCAGGCTCTTTCCCAGGCGCCAAAAGAAGATTATATGGCCATTTTACGGTCTGCATTATCAAATTATACGCAGAAGGTGATAGATCTTCTCTCCTTACGAAGACTCATCCATTTCCCTGAATCCCCAGAGCATCAGCTCGCCACCAGCAGCAATCTTCTTGTGTGTTTTTTTAAAATTCAGGTTGTTGGAGCAGTGAAGTGTATACATTGTAGACACAGGCATCAAGCAACACACATTGTGGTTCTGCATTAACAGAATGTAGCGCCGCTCCATCAACAACAGGCTAAACCTGTTGAGGAGAACAAAATTTCCTAGGCCGCAACGATCATTTGCGTCGCTCCGTATCGCCCTGCCTGTTTAAAACAAGAAGACAGGCTGAACAGGTGGCTCCTTGGGAAACCCTGCCTGTCGTCTGAATCATGGCTGTGCTCTGCCTAGTCATTAGAACAGATACTTAGAGGGGGAAAAATTCAGTTGGTTGTGCCTCCCGTTAGCGCCTTAAGAGGGCGCTAATGGGGCGCAAAGCATCTAGCGCCCAGGCGCGACGAAGTTTGCGCTGCTCGCGAAATTAACTAGACATTTTGCGGCAGCGCTAAACACTACCGCCACGATCTCCTGCGCCGGCAGATCATGACGTCACTCGAGTGCACAACGCCCCGGTATCGCCCCGGAGCAGATATTGAGTGGCGCCCCCTGCCTTACCGCCTGCCGCTAGCAACGACAGGTTGAGGGGAGCGTTCTGCAGTCATGAAGGGAAAGGGGGAGCGCTATTTAAAGGTGTCCGCTTCCTGCCTTTTATTGTTGGTGCCATTTTTGAACTACGCATTCTGAGAGAGAGAGGGAGAGACTTCTGGAGAGATTCAACGTTGTGTGAAGGAGTTTTGGGTACTGAGCAGCACTTTGCAGGTTCATTTTGATTTGCCATTCCTTGTATCGATTTAGCAGAGACTGTGGGGGCTGCACTCTGAGCTCTTGGCCTGGTACTCTCCATTGTTCTTTCCAGCACATTTGATGTGCAGGTCTCTCCAGGCCGAGATTCAAGGCTGCAATGAGCAGGATGTGGATGGAAAGCAAGATTAACCATCCCCTTTAAGAACTGGCCCGTGCCATTGTGTGTGTGTTCCATTGCTGACTGATATTACATGAGCTTCGCCAGCGCTCTGAGGTAGCGCCTCGCTCCTCGGCATTTGCGCCTTAAGACAGGTGTGAGCGCCTGATATAGCGCTGCAATCACCTCCAGGGGCGATAAAAGTCAAGTTTGCAGTCGGTGGCGATAATTAGCGCCAGGCGCTAATCTTTGCGCCCGGCCGATAATTGCGCCCCAAATGGGGCGATACTGAATTTCTCCCCCAGAGACTTTTAACCCGGAATCACTGGCAGCCTCACCAGCCCCGTATCTTTCCGCGCTGCCTCAGAACACAGTGGCTGTTGGGAGCAGGTGGCCAGTTCAAGGGCGTTGGCCTTTGGTTTCCTCTCGTGAAGCAAATTCAATCACTGCCTTATGAAAGTGCTGCTGTTGCTGAACCGGGGTGCTTTCGAGCTGACTCATTTTGTAATATGGCCAAAGATCACCTGCTTTGTTTGCTAGCACGGACGCTTATATTGAACGCTATACCTTCCCAAAGCAATTTTCGAAGCTCTCTGTTTACTGAAATCATGCAGCATCAAAAATCGAAGTTGTTCAATCGGGCACTGGGACAGCGAGGAATCTGTCTTTCGGGGATGAAATCAAACTATTACAGGAGATGGCCCGAAGGAATCCATTAAAAGACTGTCTATAGTCCCGATTTTAATTGTGTGGGGGGGGGAGGGGGGAGGGGGGCGTCGATCGGCAAGCGTGTGGTTGGCGGGGTAGGCCTGATTTTCCCCCCCAAGCCCGCTGATGTGAGACCCGGTCCATTTTAGCTCCCAGGCCTCATTTAAATAGGCCAGGCCCGACTCGCACTCAATGATATCAGGCCGGCAAGTGGGAGTCGAGTCAGCGCAGCGGGAAAGGTCCTTAGCTGTGGGGTAAGTGTTGGAGGGTATTAGGCGATGGCGGTTAGGGCAGGAACTCTGGGCCCCCAGGTTTCCTTGTGGGGCCCAGAGCATCACTCGTGCTTCTCCTGGACAGCAGGGCAAGTTACTTGCAATTTTGGCTTTCTTCTGGGCCTGCTGCTCCTTGGCGCCGGGTTCCCTGGGCAAGGCCAACGCCAGGCACCAACCTCGCAACACCGAGTTAACATAGCGTCGGGGTCTGATTGACACAATCAGGCATCAACTTCTGAATCTTATTGAGTCGCTCGCTTGTAGTTCAGAGAAGGTTGACGAGGTTGAATCCGGAGATGAAGGGGTTGTCTTATGAAGAAAGGTGGAGCAGGTTGGGCCTATACTCATTGGAGTTTAGAAGAATGAGAGGGGATCTTATTGCAACATGTAAGATTCTGAAGGGGCTTGACAGGGTCGATGCAGAGAGGATGTTTCCCCTCGTGGGGGAATCTAGAACTAGGGGGCATCATTTCGAAATAAGGGGGCACCCTTTTAAAACGGAAATGAGGAGGAATTTCTTCTCTCAGAGGGTCGTGAATCTTTGGAATTCTATTCTCCAGAGAGCTGTGGAGGCTGGGTCATTGAATATATTTAAGGTGGAGGTAGACAGGGAGTCAAGTGTTATGGGGAGCGGGCAGGGAAGTGGAGTTGAGGCCAAGATCAGATCAGCCATGATCTTATTGAATGGCGGAGCAGGTTCGAGGAGCCGAATGACCTACTCCTGCTCCTGCGTCTTATGTCCTTATGTTATGTTGCCTTGAGCAAGGGCCTCACTGTCTGGCCTAAACGCCCCTGCTAAAATGGTGCGTGGTGTGAGGTCGTTGTGGAGAACGCTGCCGATGTTTTAACCCCCAACCCCGCCACATGCCTGGTTTGGGTCGGCTGCCAGAGGTTTAAATTGGGGTTTATGAGTCTGTGTGAGTTTGAGGTCCACCTTAGTGCCCCATTACAACAATAGATCAGGGTCAGTATCTAGTGACAAGTTCTTTAAAGGTTTTGCAACATCTAATTCAGTAAATAAAATAGAATTTTAAGAACAATTAACAATACATTCTGGTGTTTGGTTCTGTGTAGAGTGTTGACTGTTACTCCTAGAAGTCTGCCAGCTACTGTGGCCTGTGATTTCGCCTACTGAGGCAGGTCCGGTGCGGCCGGGGTCGGTGTCGGGGTGCGACCCCGCTGCTGGCTCCAGACCGCTCTGTGAAAAGATTTTACAATGATTGGGCTTGTTAAGCCCGCACAGCGGGTTTCCCGGCCAGTTGAAGGAAGCGGGTCTGATGAAGCCATATGCTTAAGGAGGGAGTCACAGCACGCAGGGAGGTCCTCTTCCCTTCCCATGGGCGGAAGAGACCTCCCCAGGAGATCAACGCAGCCTGGTTGCACATTGCACAGGAGGACACAAGCAGGGATGTCGTTAGGAGGACCAGGCTGCAGTGGCGCAAACCTTTCGATGATCTCAGTAGATCACGAAACGTTAGTACAAAGCCACACTCAAGCTCAGCCTGCTGTGCCTCTCATCACATCTTTGGAAGTGGCTTAGTGAGTTGCAGTGAATGGTGAGACATAATGGTACCTCCAGCAATGGTGATGAGTGTGAAAGGAATGGCTTGGGCATTGTAGGGATGCTTTATGGTGTTGGTGTGGGGTAGTGCTAACCTGGCACATCATGTGGCAGCCGGGGTGTACAGCATCAAGTGAAGTAAATCTGGCCATGGTGATGCCATCCCTGGCCTCCCGGGCAGCAATGTGGTCGGGTGCTGATGCCCTGTGTCCTGTGCAGCACCAGCTGATTGCGGAGAAGGTTCGTGTTGTGTTGGTGCTGCTGGTGTGCCTGGTGCTGTTGGTGTTGGGGCTGATCGTGGTGGGATTCTGAGGACCAAGGTGAGATTTTTTTCAAGGGCACCGATGCTGATGCAATAGGTGGCAGGTGAGGTTGAGATGACAGAAGCGATCTGTCAATGGTGAGAGAGGTTGTTCCAATGAGGTGACACTGGATAGAGAATTTGTGCCAAACACTTGCAAGCTGCATAAAGCTCAATCTGTCTTCCAAATGCAGTAAGCAACAGCTTCTAACCTTGGAAAGTGAACAGCTGTGAAATGGGAGCTTTTATAGACCATTCGTAACATTTAGAAATCATCACACGCTGACACAACACCTGACCTCATTACCTGACGTGATCCCCGAGCAGTGAGGAAGCTGTTGGTGAACTCTAAAAATCTAAAGGTAAGCTTAAAATACTATTTAATTGCCTTTTAACAATCTATCTAATACTCTAAATTGCCTCCACCGCCGCTTGGTGTCGGGTCTGTTCAGCGATGACAGAAACGACATCTGGGAGACTAGCGTGGTGGCGGGTTGACAGCGGCTTCCCTACCCGCTGTCAAAAAAAAAATTCCCAGCCAACCCGCCACCAAACGCGCCCTCTGACCCCCGAAAAATTCCCCCCTATGTGGCTGCACCAGCCCTCACCAGCCCTGTGTATAAATATTCTAGTCACCAATGTAAATCAGAATCTAACAAAAGTAGAATTCTCACTGGCGTAATGGCAGCATTATGCAAGCTGCCTTTTATTTTAATTTAAACCTTAATTCCATCCCTGCTCCCTTCTACAAAGACCATCACAGAGGTGACTTGCCTCATCAAATGTTGAGCCAAAGGTCGAGAAATTAATTCCGATGTGTCTGATCATAAAATACAATGAAAATTATTCGGAAGCGTAGAATTAAAACTCTCTCTTCTTCTTAGGCAGTCCCTCGGAACCGAGGATGACTTGCTTCCACATTAAAAATGAGTTCTCAGGTGACTGATGAGTCCAATGCGGGACCTACAGTCTCTGTCACAGGTGGGGCAGACGGTGGTTGAAGGGGCGGGTGGGTGGGGTGCTTGGGTTGACGTGCGCTCCTTCCGCTGTTTGTGCTTGGCTTCCGCTTGTTTTTTTTATTTGTTTATGGGATGTGGGCGTAGATGGCAAGGCCAGCATTTATTGCCCATCCCTAGTTGCCCTCGAGAAGGTGGTGGTGTGTCACCTTCTTGAACCGCTGCAGTCCGTGTGGTGATGGTACTCCCACAGCGCTGTTAGGGAGGGAGTTCCAGGATTTTGAACCAGCGACGATGAAGGATCGGCGATATACTTCTAAGTCAGGATGGTGTGTGACTTGGAGGGGAGCTTGGAGGGGGTGGTGTTCCCATGCACCTGCTGCCCTTGTCCTTCTAGGTGGAAGAGGTCACGGGTTTGGAAGGTGCTGCTGAAGAAGCCTTGGCGAGTTGCTGCAGTGCATCTTGTAGATGGTACACACTGCAGCCACGGTACGTCGGTGGTGGAGGGAGTGAACGTTTAGGGTGGTGGATGGGGTGCCAATCAAGCGGGCTGCTTTGTCCTGGATGGTGTCAAGCTTCTTGAGTGTTGTTGGAGCTGCAACTCATCCAGGCAAGTGGAGAGTATTCCATCACACTCCTTACTTGTGCCTTGTAGATGGTGGAAAAGCTTTGGGGAATCAGGAGGTGAGACACTCGCCGCAGAATACCTAGCCTCTGACCTGCTCTTGTTGCCACAGTATTTATGTGGCTGGTCCAGTTAAGTTTCTGGTTAATGGTGACCCCCAGGATGCTGATGGTGGGGGATTCGGCGATGGTAATGCCATTGAATGTCAAGGGGAGGTGGTTAGACTCTCGCTTGTTGGAGACAGTCATTGCCTGGCACTTGTGTGGCGCGAATGCTACCTGCCACTTATCAGCCCAAGCCTGAACATCGTCCGCGTCTTGTTGATTGTGGGCATGGACTGCTTCATTATCTGTGGAGTTGCGAATGGTGCTGAACACTGTGCAGTCATCAGCGAACATCCCCATTTCTGACCTTATGTTGGAGGGAAGGTCATTGATGAAGCAGCTGAAGATGGTTGGGCCTAGGACACTGCCCTGAGGAACTCCTGCAGCGATGCCCTGGGGCTGTGATGATTGACCTTCAACCACCACAACCATCTTCCTTTGTGCTAGGTATGACTCCAGCCAGTGGAGCGTTTTCCCCCTGATTCCCATTGACTTCAGTTTTACTAGGGCTCCTTGATGCCAGACTCGGTCAAATGCTGCCTTGATGTCAAGGGCAGTCACTCTCACCTCACCTCTGGAATTCAGCTCCTTTGTCCATGTTTGGACCAAGGCTGTAATGAGGTCGGGAGCTGAGTGGTCCTGGCGGAACCCAAACTGGGCATCAGTGAGCAGGTTATTGGTGAGTAAGTGTCGCTTGATAGCACTGTCGATGACACTTTGCTCCCGGCGAAGAGACTGAGGGGTAGAAATTAGGTTGCGCCCCATTTGGGGCGCAAATATCGTCCGGACGCAAATATTAGCGCCTGGCGCTAATTATCGGCACTGACGGGAAACTTCACTTTTACCGCCCCGGGAGGTGAGTGGAGCGCTAAAGCAGGCGCTGCACACCTCTCTTAAGGCGCAAAGGCCGAGCAGTGAGGCGCTAACTCGGAGCGCTGGCGAAGCTCATGTAATGTCAGTCAGCAATGGAACACACACACAATGGCACGGGCCAGTTCTTAAAGGGGATGGTTAATCTTGCTTTCCATCCACATCCTATTCATTGCTGCCTTGAATGTCGGCCTGGAGAGACTTGCACATCAAATGTGCTGGAAAGAACAATGGAGAGCACCAGGCAAAGAGCTCAGAGTGCTGCTCCCACAGTCTCTGCTAAATCGATACAAGGAATGGCAAATCAAAATGAACCTGCAAAGTGCTGCTCAGTACCCAAAACTCCTTCACACAACGTTGAATCTCTCCAGAAGTCTCTCCCTCTCTCTCTCAGAATGCGTAGTTCAAAAATGCCACCAACAATAAAAGACAGGAAGAGGCCCCCTTTAAATAGCGCCCCCCCCAGCCCCACAGCGATTGATAGCGTTCCAGTCTTCTGGTCGTTGGAAGCGCCAGGCGGTAAGGCAGGGGGCACCACTCAATTTCCGCTACGGGGCGCCCCAAGGGCGTTGCACCATGGAATGACGTCACAATCTGCGCGCGCAGGTGGTCGCAGCGGTAAGTTTTAGCGCCACCGCACAATCTCAAGTTAAGTTCTCGAGCGGCGCAAACATCACTGCGCCCGGGCGTTAGCGGCTTTGCGCCCCATTAGCGCCCTCTTAAGGCGCTAACGGGTGGCGCAACCAAATGAATTTTTACCCCTGAAGGTGTTCGGCGCCTTCCCGGATGCTTCTCCTCCACTTTGTGCGGTCTTGGGCCAGGGATTCCCAGCAGTCAATGGGGATGTTGCACTTTTTATTTATTTATTTTTATAGAATTAAAACTATTACAAGTTTGGATGCATTGGGCCTCAGTGAAACCTTTGGGGGGAAAAATTCAGTTGGTTGCGCCTCCCGTTAGCGCCTTAAGAGGGCGCAAATGGGGCGCAAAGCATCTAGCGCCCAGGCGCGGCGAAGTTTGCGCCGCTCGCGAAATTAACTAGACATTTTGCGGCAGCGCTAAACACTACCGCCACGATCTCCTGCGCCGGCAGATCATGACGTCACTCGAGTGCACAACGCCCCGGTATCGCCCCGGAGCAGATATTGAGTGGCGCCCCCTGCCTTACCGCCTGACGCTAGCAACGACAGGTTGAGGGAAGCGTTCTGCAGTCATGAAGGGAAAGGGGGAGCGCTATTTAAAGGTGTCCGCTTCCTGCCTTTTATTGTTGGTGCCATTTTTGAACTACGCATTCTGAGAGAGAGAGGGAGAGACTTCTGGAGAGATTCAACGTTGTGTGAAGGAGTTTTGGGTACTGAGCAGCACTTTGCAGGTTCATTTTGATTTGCCATTCCTTGTATCGATTTAGCAGAGACTGTGGGGGCTGCACGCTGAGCTCTTGGCCTGGTACTCTCCATTGTTCTTTCCAGCACATTTGATGTGCAGGTCTCTCCAGGCCGAGATTCAAGGCTGCAATAAGCAGGATGTGGATGGAAAGCAAGATTAACCATCCCCTTTAAGAACTGGCCCGTGCCATTGTGTGTGTGTTCCATTGCTGACTGACATTACATGAGCTTCGCCAGCACCCTGAGGTAACGCCTCGCTCCTCGGCATTTGCGCCTTAAGACAGGAGTGAAGCGCCTGATATAGCGCTCCAATCACCTCCAGGGGCGATAAAAGTCAAGTTTGCAGTCGGTGGCGATAATTAGCGCCAGGCGCTAATCTTTGCGCCCGGCCGATAATTGCGCCCCAAATGGGGCGATACTGAATTTCTCCCCCTTGGTGTTCTGGGAAAACGAAACCAAGATCAGGATTTCGATTTATATCCAGTCAACATACACCAACAATTCGATTTCACATCTGAAGGTATGAGTTTCCCTTTCAGCTGTTGTGTGCTTTTCTTTCTCCTTGTTTAGGTTGCCCTCCCCCCAGCTCAGGCGCCAGTGACCAGCCCCAGGGTCCGTTGGGCCTTGTTTAGTACCAGGCATTCAAGGTGCTTGGAGCAACTCATTCTCAAATTTCCCTGAGGAAGCAATTTGCTTCTGCTGTTCTTACTTTCAGAGTAAGGTCGCCACAACTTTTCTTTTTGCGCACGATTATTATTTAAACTCAGTGAGTCATAATTTTCCCCCAGCATGTTCTGCAGAAACACAACATAGCCTTTGTGTAGTGATCCAGACGCCCTTCCATAGACACAAGGAGGCTGATGTCTCAGTGGTGTGGGCAGAGTGTGTGGTCATTTCCAGCCTCCGTATGGCCACAAGACTTGAGGAAAACTCTAGACTTTGACCATCTTTTACATCGTTGTAGCTTTCCCACATTTCAGTCATGGTTCAGTGGGTAGCACTCTCACCTCTGAGTCAGAAGATCAAGGGGTTCAGGTCCCACTCCTGAGACTTGAGTACAAAATCTAGGCTGACACTCCCAGTGCAGTACTGAGGGAGTGCTGCACTGTCGGAGGGAGCCATCTTAGAGTCATAGATAGAGTTATACAACACGGAAAGAGGCCCTTCGGCCCATCGTGTCTGCGCCGGCAAACAAGCCCTATCTATTCTAATCCCATTTTCCAGCACTTGGTCCGTAGCCTTGTATGCTATGGCGTTTCAAGTGCTCGTCTAAATGCTTCTTGAAAGTTGTGAGGGTTCCTGCCTCTACCACCCTTTCAGGCAGTGAGTTCCAGATTCCAACCACCCTCTAGGTGAAAAAGTTTTTCCTCAAATCCCCTCTAAACCTCCTGCCCCTTACCCTGAAACTATGCCCCCTGGTTATTGACCCCTCTACTAAGGGGAAAAGTTCCTTTCTATCTACCCTATCTATGTCCCTCATAATTTTGTACACCTCAATCAGGTCCCCCCTCAGCCTTCTCTGCTCTAAGGAAAACAACCCCAGCCTGACCAGTCTCTCTTCATAGCTGAAATGCTCCAGCCCAGGAAACATCCTGGTGAGTCTTCTCTGCACCCTCTCCAATGCAATCACATCCTTCCTATAGTGTGGCGACCAGAACTGCACACAGTATTCCAGCTGTGGCCTAACTAGCGTTTTGTACAGCTCCATCATAACCTCCCTGCTCTTATATTCTATGCCTCAGCTAATGAAGGCAAGTATCCCATATGCCTTCTTAACCATCTTATCTACCTGTCCTGCTGCCTTCAGGGACCTATGTACATGCACACCAAGGTCCCTCTGATCCTCTGTCCTTCCTAGGGTCCTACCATTCATTGTGTATTCCCTTGCCTTGTTAGTCCTCCCAAAATGCATCACCTCACACTTTTCAGGGTTAAATTCCATTTGCCACTGTTCTTCACATCTGACCAACCCGTCTATATCGTCCTGTAGCCTGAGGCTTCCCTCTTCGCTATTTACCACTCCACCAATTTTCATGTCATCTGTGAACTTACTGATCATACCTCCTACATTCATATCTAAATCATTAATGTACACTACAAACAGCAAAGGACCCAGCACCGATCCCTGCGGTACACCACTGGACACAGCCTTCCAGTCACAAAAACAACCTTCGACCATCACCCTCTGCCTCCTGCCACTAAGCCAATTTTGGATCCAATGTGCCAAATTGCCCTGGATCCCATGGGCTCTTACCTTCTTGACCAATCTCCCATGCGGGACTTTGTCAAAAGCCTTACTGAAGTCCATGTAGACTACATCAACTGCACTATCCTCATCCACACACCTAGTCACCCCCTCGAAAAAGTCAGTCAAATTGGTTAGACATGATCTCCCCCTGACAAAGCCATGCTGACTATCCTTGATTAATCCTTGCCTCTCCAAGTGGAGACTAATTCTGTCCCTCAGAATTTTTTCCAATAATTTCCCTACCACTGATGTTAGGCTCACTGGCCTGTAATTCCTTGGTTTATCCCTACTACCCTTCTTGAATAATGGTACTACATTAGCTGTCCTCCAGTCCTCTGGCACCTCCCCTGTGGCCAGAGAGGTTCTGAAAATTTGTGTCAGAGTCCCTGCAATCTCCTCCCTTGCCTCACACAGCAGCCTGGAATACATCTCATCTGGGCCTGGGGATTTATCCACTTTTAAGCCCGCTAAAACCGTTAGTACCTCCTCCCTCTCAATGCTAATTTGTTCAAGTATATCACAATCCCCCTGCCTGATTTCTATGCCTACATCGTCCTTCTCCATAGTGAACACAGATGCAAAATATTCATTTAAAACCTCACCTACATCTTCCGGCTCGATACACAGATTGCCACTTTGGTCCCTAATGGGCCCTACTCTTTCCCTGGTTATCCTCTTGCCCTTAATATACTTATAAATCACCTTGGGATTTTCCTTTATTTTGCCCGTCAGTGTTTTTTCATGCCCCCTCTTCGCTCTCCTAATTTCTTTTTTAAGTACCCCCCTGCACTTTCTATACTCCTCTAGGGCTTCCACTGTTTTTAGTCCTTTGTATCTGCCAAAAGCCTCCCTTTTTTTCCTAATCCATTCTTGTATATCCCTTGACATCCAGGGTTCCCTGGACTTGTTGGTCCCACCCTTGACCTTTACGGGAACATGTTGGCACTGTACTCTCTCTATTTCCTTTCTGAATGATTCCCACTGCTCTGATATGGATTTTCCTACAAGTAGCTGATCCCAGTCCACTTTGGCCAGATCCTGCCTTATCATATTAAAATCGGCCTTCCCCCAATTTAGAACCTTTATTTCCGGTCCATCTTTGTCCTTTTCCATGACTACCTTAAATCTCACCGAATTATGGTCACTGTCACCAAAATGCTCTCCTACTGACACTTCTACCACTTGCCCGGCTACATTCCCTAGAATTAGATCCAGTACTGCCCCCTCTCTTGTAGGACTTTCTACATGCTGGCTCAAAAAGCTCTCCTGGATGCACTTTAAGAATTCCGCACCCTCTAAGCCTTTCACACTCTGACTATCCCAGTTAATATTGGGGAAG
Organism: Squalus acanthias; assembly: GCA_030390025.1. NCBI lineage: Eukaryota > Metazoa > Chordata > Chondrichthyes > Squaliformes > Squalidae > Squalus > Squalus acanthias. Next base: position 111,233,166 of record CM059435.1, read on the forward strand.
TTGAAATCCCCTACTATTATTACCCTATTATTTCTACACTTCTCTGAAACTTGCCTACATATCTGTTCCTCTATCTCCCCCTGACTGTTTGGGGGCCTATAGTACACTCCCAGCAAAGTGCTTGCCCCCTTTTTGTTTTTAAGTTCTACCCATATGGCCTCATTAGAGGAACCTGCTAAGATAGCATCCCCCCTTACTGCAGTAATTGACTCCTTGATTAATATTGTGACACCACCTCCTCTTTTACACCCCCTTCTGTCTCGCCTGAAGATTCTATACCCCAGAATATTGAGCTGCCAGTCCTGCCCCTCCCTCAACCATGTCTCTGTGATAGCAACAATATCATACTCCCATGTGTTCATCAACACCTTCAATTCATCTGCCTTACTCGCAAGACTCCTTGCATTAAAATAAATGTCATCCAGCCTTGCCATACTCCCTTGTGCCGTTACATATTTGCTCTGCCTTCCAGACTGACTTGTTTTTTCCTCTATATTTGGCTGTGCATCACCCCCTACTATAGCTCCACTCCGTATCCCATCCCCCTGCCAAGTTAGTTTAAACCCCCCCCAACAGCACTAGCAAACCTCCCTGCAAGGATGTTGGTCCCGTTCCGGTTCAGGTGCAACCCGTCCAACTTGTACAGGTCCCACCTTCCCCAGAAACAGACACAGTGATCCAGGAAACTAAAGCCCTCCCTCCTGCACCAACTCTTTAGCCACGCATTCATCTGCTCTATCCTCCTATTTCTATACTCACTAGCACATGGCACCGGGAGTAATCCAGAGATTGCAACCTTTGAGGTCCTGCTTTTTAATCTGCTACCTAGCTCCCTAAATTCTTGTTGCAGGGCCTCATCCCTTTTTCTACCTATGTCGTTGGTACCAATATGAACCACGACCTCTGACTGTTCGCCCTCCCCCTTCAGAATGCCCTGCAGCCGTTCAGTGACATCCTTGACCCTGGCACCAGGGAGGCAACATACCATCCTGGAGTCACGTCTGCGGCCACAGAAATGCCTGTCTGCACCTCTCACTATTGAGTCTCCTACCACTATTGCCCTTCCACTCTTACTCCTCCCCCCTTGTGCAGCTGAGCCACCCACAGTGCCGTGAACTTGGCTCTGGCTGCACTCCCCAGAGGAACCGTCACGTTCACCGTTTTCCAACACAGAAAAACGGTTGTTGAGTGAGATGCACTCTGGGGCTTTCCTGACGACCTGCCTGCCCCCCTTCTTCTGACTGGTGGTCACCCATTCCCTCTCTGACTGCACTTTCTTAAGCTGCGGGGTGACCACATCTAAAAACGTGCTATCCACGTAACTCTCAGCCTCGCGGATACACCGCAGTGCCTCCAGCTGACGCTCGAGCTCCGAAAACCGGATCTCAAGTTGGCCAAACTGTTGGCACTTACTGCACATGTGGTCATCCTGACTGCAAGAAGCGTCTAGGAATTCCCACATGCTGCAGGCCGTGCAACGCACGGGACTGAGGTCACCTGCCATACTTTTAATTAAAAACTCTGCCTCAAATTTAAACTCTCGGATTCTCGCTCTACCGAACTACCTTAACTATGAACTACCTTAAAAGAAATAAACTTAAAATTGAAGAAAAAAAAAGCACTCACCCACTACTCACCAATCAGCTACTTCCCCTGCGCCGGCGTCACTTTCTGTACTGTGACATCACTCTCGAATTCTGCCGCCGCTCCCACTGCTGCCGCTGCTCGACTGGGCCTGAAAATCACCGCTGCTCCCTCGCAGGTCCGCCGCTCCCACTGCTGCCGCTGCTCGAAGGCCTTTTGGATGAGATGTTAAACCGAGGCCCCGTCTGCCCTCTCAAGTGGACGTAAAAGATCCCATGGCATTATTCAAGGCAGAGCAGGGACAGTTCCCCACCCCTGTCCCCCCACCCCCGGTGTCCTGGCCAATATTTATCCCTCAACCAACATCACTAAAACAGATTATCTGGTCATTATCACATTGCTGTTTGTGAGAGCTTGCTGTGCGCAAATTGGTGGCTGCGTTTCCTACATTACAACAGTGACTACATTTCAAAAAGTATTTAATTGGCTGTAAAGCGCTTTGGGACGTCCTGAAAGACGCTATATAAATGCAAGCCTTTCTTTTTTATTTCTTTTTGTAGAAAATAAAAACTAAGGCTTGCTGTGTTTATGAGTATCCTCCAGGATTTCAGCTTTGCTCATCCTTAGCTGTATTGACAGTTGATTTTCTTCAGACTGTTTCCCTCCGTTAGCTGAATAATGATGAAGCTATATACAAAATCAAAATGTCAAAAGTGGGAAAATGATGGAATCAAATAGGTAGCAATAAAATGGAAAAAAAAACACTAGATCAAAAGAAAGCAAAAAAAAGAAAGACTTGCATTTCTATAGCGCCTTTCACGGCCACCGGACATCACAAAGCGCTTTACAGCCAATGAGGTACTATTTGAAGAGTAGTCACTGTTGTAATGTCGGAAAATTCCTGGAACTCCCTCCCTAACAGCACTGTGGGAGCACCTTCACCACACGGGCTGCGGCGGTTCAAGAAAGCGGCTCACCACCACCTTCTCAAGGGCAATTAGGGATGGGCAATAAATGCTGGCCTTGCCAGTGACGCCCAGATCCCATGAACGAGTTAAAAAAAGAAATTCACCTGAGGAGATTCACCTGAGGAGAGCGGTGTGCATCCTTTCACCATGTTGATCCCGTATGTTGGCTTCAAAACCTGAGAGATACAATGCCCTTCCTAACATGGTAACTATGGAAATATCTATTAAGGGTGTCCCTCAGCTGGTTAACATAATGGCCCAGAAATTTGACTCGGAGGCTTGCCGCGGGGGTAAGGATCGCGCACGATATCACACACCGCGCCGGCCGTTGTGTTTTGGGCCCACAGGAACTTCGGGTCCTGGGCCTCTCCCTAGTGCCGGCGCGCAGTGCTTGCGTGTTCCAGGGGCGCAGTTAGTGCGATGCGACCCCCTGGGATCACGTGGGCCATGGAGAGCCAATGGCAGCAGACCATCTTTCATTCATAGATTTGACAGGAGACCTGTCAAATCTGTGAATTGAAAGAGACCCCAAAAGAACAGCTAAACCTCAAATAATTTTTTTTAAAAACCATCACATTAATAAAATAACTATAGTTAAATAAATTAACCACTTTAAACAAAAATTTACATTTTTGAAAAAATTTAAAAAAAATGTAAAAGTTATAAAAATAAACTTACCTTTCTTTAAAGTCTCTAAAAAAGATAAACCTGTTGAAAAAAATTAAAAATTATACTTGATTAACTACTTAGCTTGTTCAAAAGGGGTCTTACGCCTCCTTTTTACTTGTGTAGAATCTTCCATACTTACCCTCGCGTTGAAACCTGAAAAAAAACCTAAGTGTGCTGCGTGCGCACAGCCTGTAGCGCGCACGCGGTTCACTTAGGAACCGCCCCCTTCACCATGCGCAGTGCATGCAGGAAACCGGCACTTTGGGAACGAATACGGGTGAGTACGCACTGAGTACTCACCCGTTCTCGGACGAATTTTTGGGCCATTATATGCTGCTTCACATACGATTTGCATATTTACTTTGGATAAGAAATTGGGACCATGATGTCTTATAAACCTGAATAATCCCTAGGCAACAGTGTAAGTCATGACAATAGATCTTATTGATGGGTGTTGTGTAAGGTCATCTCTTGCTGATCTCCCCAACCTTTTTTCACCACAAAATGATTGTTTAAAGCAGTTTATTTGGGGTGAAAAATATCCTAGGTAATGGATAATGAGTTAGAATAGAATCATACAGCACAGAAGGAGACCATTCGGCCCACCGTGCCTGTGCCGGCTCTTTGAAAGAGCTTATCCAATTAGTCCCACTCCCCCACTCATTCCTCATTGCCGTGCAAATTTTTCCTTTTCAAGTGTTTATCCAATTCACTTTTGGAAGTTTTTTATTCGTTTATGGGATCTGGGCGTCGCTGGCAAGGCCAGCATTTATTGCCCATCCCTAATTGCCCTTGAGAAGGTGGTGGTGAGCTGCCTTCTTGAACCGCTGCAGTCCGTGTGGTGAAGGCACTCCCACAGTGCTGCTAGGGAGGGATTTTCAGGATTTTGACCCAGCGACGATGAAGGATCGGCGATATACTTCCAAGTCAGGATGGTGTGTGACTTGGAGGTGGTGGTGTTCCCATGTGGCCTGCTGCCCTTGTCCTTCTAGGTGGTAGAGGTCGCGGGTTTGGGAGGTGCTGCCGAAGGAGCCTTGGCGAGTTGCTGCAGTGCATCTCGTAGGTGGTACACACTGCAGCCACGGTACTATTGAATCTGCTTCCACTGCCCTTTCAGGCAGTGCATTCCAGACCATAACAACTCGCTGCGCAAAAAAATAAATCTCCTCCTCTCCCCACTGGTTCTTTTGCCAACTTGTAAAAAATATCCTACCTAATGCTGTTCCTATTTTACAACTCCTACGAATGCTTTGAAATTAAGATTCAGCTCTAATTAGGGTCCTGAGTGTATAGCAGGATATACTGCCAACATCTAAGAAGTGATTTGAAAGAATATTTTAAAGGATCTTTACAGGATTTCATTTCCATATGTGTAAGTGAATCTTTGGAAAGGATTTGTCCACGAAGGGACTATTCAGGGTAAGAATCCAGAGGGCAATCGAGGGTTAAACGATTGCTTGATGTATTTCTGGTGTCTCCCACTGAGAAACCTATTCTGCATGGCAGCGAACCAATGATCTACAATACAATAACAGGGTATGGATTGGGAAGGTGCATCACCACGTGGATTTCGCAAATGCTCACCCAGCTCTTTTACCTTCTGGGCTTCTGCCACTCAATACAATTGCAGTGTTCGTAATATGTAAAATCTTCTTCTCCATACTGTCGGAATTTGCAAACGTACTTGACGTAAGAAAACTACTAGGCACTTGGTCTAAGCGTTAAACAAAGCTTTAATCAACTGTTTTACATCATGGAGGTCTAGTTGTGTCCTTCATAGTTCCTGTTAAAGAATGTCCTGAGCAAGCTGGGCCCATGCCCGTGTATTTATACTCTCCCTGGACAGCGCCACCAGCAGGCTGCCCAGTATTATGTCATAAGTCATTTCCCATGAATGACAAGATTCATGTCAGTACTGGTGCATTATCAAAGTAGAATAGTACCGTTATAGCAGAAAGTAGTGGCTAGGGCCTAGGAATTCGATGGCGTCACAAAGGTTCTTTGGACACTAAACGGACGCCTATGTCTCCAATATGAAGGGCAGGAAGTGCGCGCTCATTACGAACCAAGAGTGCACCGCCTGCCGTATTGGTGTCGGCAAAAAAATAGGTGTCACGGCCTGTGCCTGAAACGGGCATTAGGTCCTTGGCGTATGCAAATAAGGGGCCAATAGCCTTAAAGGGACCTCTGCAGGCTGCCACCAACAAGGGTTAATTTATAAAAAGTACTTACTTGAATGTGAAGCAGGGAGGAGCAGGAGTGCTCCTCCCGACACCCCATTAAAACCGCGGATCGCTGCCGACCACCGCTCACACCCCCTCCCAATCGCCCTCCCTTCCCCTTTAAGCACTTACCTGAGCATCGGGCGCACCTCGGGCCTACAGGTACAGGGATCGTTCCCTGCGCGCAATTCGAGCTGGCCTGCCGACGAATTTCTGGGCCTAGAATCGCACAGTAACTGACCGAGGTGTGATATTTCTGGAACTGGTTTATCTACATTCTACATTGTTGGCGACAGTTGCACTTGTAAGTTTCAGATATGTTTTACAAGCAAAGTCATTCATTACTGGGAGATCCACTAATATGTTTCAGAGTAGGGATACACTTTCTTATTCCGATCCAGCCTGATTATGGTGTTAAAGATCTCAGATACCGACTTATACTAGGTTTACAGACTGTCGAGAGCTTAATGGAATGTGACCAGTGAAGGAGTGATGTGGTGTCATGGCGAGCATGGTCATTTTTTTCCACATTCAATAGAACTGGCCAGTGACAACGCAGTCCATTCCCTTTGATTAGAGTTTCTTAATCTGTTCAAATAATACCTCAACCACGGACTGTTAACTTTGCAATAAATTCCTGCTCTGTGCCCTTTTAATATTGAAACAAGTGAATTATTCTTTAAGCAACTTAACTCAATCCTCCCCCTCTCTTGTCACAATCTGGTTGGATGTGACTGTTAGAGTAACTATCTTTGTATTACAAAAGAGCTTTGGCACCCAGCTGTGCTTCCACCTCAGTGCATTCAGTCAGATTCAAAATGTAAGTATGAAAACTCCTGATTGGTAAAATGGAGACATATTTATTCATCACACATGTATCATGTAGGCACAGGTCAAGCTATGACACAGGATTACACAATTACAGAGCATTGTCCAGGGTTCTGTATGGATACGAACTGTATTTTTTCATTTCAAGTGGGCTGTTTTAGTGAATAGCCTCAGATACTTGTATAATTTTGCAATTCTGAGAATGTATGAGGATGAAAATTTGAGCGTAGTTGTGAGCATGTGTGTGTGCGTATGAGTGTGTGTGTGCATGCATGTGAGGGTGGGTGTGTGTGTGAGCGTGTGTCTGAAAGTGTGCGGGTGTGCATGTGAGTGTGTGTGTGAGAGTGTGTGCGTGCGTGCGTGGGTGTGCACATGAGCGTGCCTATGAGTGTGTGTTCATGCATGTGCAGGTGTGTGTGTGTGAGCATGCGTCTGAGAGTGTGTGTGTGTGCATGCATGTGCAGGTGTGTGTAAGCGTGCGACTGAGAGTGTGTGTGTGTGCATGCATGTGCGGGTGTAAGCGTGTGTGTGAGAGTGTGCGCATGAGTGTAAGTATGAGTGTGTGTTTGTGTGCGTGCGTGTGGGGGGGTGTGCATGAGTGCGTGTGAGCGTGTGTGTCCGTGAGCGTGAGCGTGTGTGCACATGCGGGTGAGCTTGTGTGCATGTGTGAGTGTTGTAGTGTTATTAGAGCATCAGGTGTATGGACACTCCATAGGCTCTGTCTATTTATTTCTCAGTTTTAAGCTGCTTTTATATTGGTGTCAATGGGATGTTTGCCCCAATGAACCACAGGTCTCGGGTAGCCAGCAGTATCCCTAGTATAAGCCTTGGTAAAGAGAAGGACAAGTTAACCTTTTGGGCAGAGGCCTTTCGGCAGAGCTGTAAATCAGAAGATAAAGCAAATTATTTGATGGGAGCTGAACAAAATGAAAGGTTGGGGGAGGGGAGGAAGTGAGGTAATGAGTGAATGCCCAAACGGATTTTATTGAAAAGCTGGAAAGAGTTGAGAAGTTGTCTAAAGATATGAAAAAAAAAATGAAGGACCAAAGGGGCCTAAAACAGCTTGAGAAACGATGAGAAAAACTGAAATAAAAACCAGGCAACAGGCCCTCCAGCATCCAAAAAAGGAAAAGACACCCGGTGGGAAGTGAGGGCTCAGTTCTGATCCTTTCATGTTTTAGTAGAGGGCAAATGGTCAAAATGGCTGCTGTTGCCCTTGGCAACATACCCCAGCATGAGTCACCACCTTCAGGAGGGGAGGGGGGGGAATGAATCTAGAAAACTTATTCATTTTTTTGCAGTAGTTGTGGATTAAGAAGGCATACAGGATACTTGCCTTTATCAGCCGAGGCATAGAATATAAGAGCAAGGAGGTTATGCTTGAACTGTATAAAACACTCGTTAGGCCACAGCCAGAATACTGCGTGCAGTTCTGGTCACCACATTACAGGAAGGATGCGATTGCACAAGAGGGGGTGCAAAGGAGATTTATGAGGATGTTGCCTGGGCTGGGGAATTTTAGCTATGAGGACAGATTGGATAGGCTGGGGTTGTTTTCTTTGGAACAGAGGAGGCTGAGGGGAGACCTAATTGAGGTGTATAAAATTATGAGGGGCCGAGATAGAGTGGATAGGAAGGACCTATTTCCCTTAGCAGAGAGGTCAATAACCAGGGGGCGTAGATTTAAAGTAATTGGTCGGAAGTTTAGAGGGGAGTTGAGGAGAAATTTTTTCACCCAGAGGGCGGTGGGGATCAGGAACTCACTGCCTGAAAGGGTGGTAGAGGCAGAAACCCTCATCACATTTAAAAAGTACTTGGATATGCACTTGAAGTGCCGTAACCTACAAGGCTATGGACCAAATGCTGGAAAGTGGGATTAGACTGGATAGCTCTTTGTCGGCCAGCATGGACAAGATGGGCCGAATGGCCTCCTTCTGTGCTGTAAATTTCTATGATTCTATGATAAACATGAGCAGGAAACATTAAAAGCAAGATTTGCTCATTGCTGTTTGTGGGACCTTGCTGTGCGCAAGTAGGCTGCCGCGCCGATTGCAGAACCAAGCCCATAGGCTTTGGTCTTTCCTTTTTATTGAGAATAGTCCAAGGCCCATCGTGCAGGACATCGGCAATACTGACCAGAGTCGGAGAGAAGCCGAGGTAAGTGGTAAAGTAGTGACTGGGCCATGCCGAGTCTGGGACTAGGGAACACTAAAACTGCACAGCACCGATAAAAGACAGGTTCGTGTCTCGGGTGTAACCTGTCTGAACCAGTAATCATCTTTGCAGACTGACCTGCTGAGTCTGTTTTTACTTCATATTAGAGTGGTACGAATGTGGAACTCGCTACCACATTGAGGCAAATAGCATAGATGCATTTAAAAAGAAAGAAAGACTTGCATTTATATAGCGCCTTTCACGACCACCAGACATCTCAAAGCGCTTTACAGCCAATGAAGTACTTTTGGAGTGGAGTCACTGTTGTAATGTGGGAAACGCAGCAGACAATTTGCGCACAGCAAGCTCCCACAAACAGCAATGTGATAATGACCAGAACATCTGTTTAGTGATGTTAGTTGAGGGATGAATATTGGCCAGGACACCGGGGAGAACTCCCCTGCTCTTCTTCGAAATAGTGGCCGCGGGATCTTTTACGTCCACCTGAGAGAGCAGACGGGGCCTCGGTTTAACGTCTCATCCGAAAGACGGCACCTCCGACAGTGCAGCACTCCCTCAGCACTGCACTGGAAGCACATGAAGGAGAAAGGAATAGAAGGATATGGTGATAGGGGGAGATGAAGTGAGGGTGGGAGGAGGCTCGTGTGGAGCATAAACACCGGCATGGACCTGTTGGGCCGAATGGCCTGTGTCTGTGCTGTAAAGTCTATGTAATTCTATGTTTCCTACGTTACAACAGTGACTACACTTTAAAAAAAGTACTTCATTGGCTGTAAAGCGCTTTGGGGTCATTCTGAGATCGTGAAAGGCGCTATATCAATGCAAGTTCTTTCCTTATATTAGTGATATAAATTGTAAATTAAGTTACAAGTATTTATAAAAGATACTTGGAATTATGCCAAAAGTGATCTTTAAATATATCGTGTGTTTCAACCAGAGAACATTCATTTTTTCCCCAGACAAATCAACTTCAAAATGCCTGAATTACAACACACACGGAAATTGGTTTAAATGTGCCTGACGTTTATATCTGGCAAAATTAATGAGATTGGTATTTGTTCATATGAGCAAAAAATAAGATCCTATGAGATTCTAATTATACAATACAGCATCAAACTTCTTCAATATTTCATCAGCTACAATCGAATGAGAGAAAATCTTTAACTGGCTCTTGCCACCTGAGCAGGCTCCTGTTATTTAATTCCGATCAACTTTTCCCTGTCTCCTTCGAGTTTGTGATTCATATCTATTCTGTTAGTCAGATTGGCAAATGAAGTCTTGAGTGTCTCCCCCACAATGCTGAATATATATTTATTGGGATGTGGGCAACACTGGCAAGGCCGCATTTATAGGCCACCTGCAGTCGCCCTGAGAAGGTGGTGGTGAACCTTCTACATCTGGGGGCCTTGCTGGGCTACTTCAGAAGACACTAAAAGAGTCAACTACATACTGTGTGACTGGAATCACATGTAGACCAAACTGGTGGCAGGATCTCTTCCCTGAAGGATGTTAGTGAACAAGTTGAGGTTTTAACAACAGTTCAGCAGCTATCGTGGGGGGTGGGGGGGCGGGGGAGGTTCCCCACTTGTGCTGGCCCACAAATTACCAGGCTTATTGAATTTATTCATAATTTGCCCTGGTGGGATTGAACTACACAACCTCTAGTCCAGTATTGTAACCGTTGCACTGGTACTATAAAGCGTATCTGCCGGTCATAGTTTTTCCTGATAGTAAGTGCAAATTATTCCTCGATAAACTCGCGGTAATAATATCGGAATCATTAATCCTTCAGTGTGACAATCAGCATACATTGACCACATGGGTTACACAATTGGCCAATGTCAGTACAGCGTCTGTCCCAAGACTGATTTAAAACACCCCATAGAATTAACAGTACAAGTGAAGATTTCTAATCTTTCCATGGTGTACTGACCTGAAAAAGGCAGTGTAAATTTTTCCCCAGATGTCTTACATATAAACATATAAAAGATACCAGAGGGTGGCTTCAAGGTAGTCACCTAATCTTCAAGGTCGAGATGACACTAATGCACCATTTATGCTTCAAATTTTTGTGCTTTTTGGGGATTTCTTGTGCTCAGTGTCAGCTGTGGCTCAGTGGGTAGCACCCGTGCCACTGAGTCAGAAGGTTGTGGGTTCAAGTCCCACTCCAGAGATTTGAGCACAAAATTCCAGGCTGACACTCCAGTGCAGTGCTGAGGGAGCGCTGCACTGTAAGAGGTGCCGTCTTTTGAATGAGGCGTTAAACCGAGGCCCCGCCTGCTCTCTCAGGCGGACGTAAAAGTTCCCATGGCACTATTGCAATAGAAGAGCAGGGGAGTTCCCCCCACCCCCAGTGTCCTGGGCCAATATTTATCCCTCAACCAACATCACAAAAACAGATTATTTGGTCATTATCACATTGCTGTGCGCAAATTGGCTGCCGCGTTTCCTACATTACAACAGTGACTACATTGGCTGTAAAGCACTTTGAGACATCTCGAGGTCGTGAAAGGTGCTATATAAATGCAAGTCTTTCTTTTCTTTTTAACAAAATAAGGAATGCCGGTGTGGGGAGATGGGGCTGATTTTCAACTGACCACCGGGCATATAACTGGCATTGTGTTGCGGATCAACTGCATCGCCAGCATTTTTTATAACAGGCAGCCGATCTGCATCGCCAGCATTATGCCTGATGGCAAGTTGAACATCTACCCCAGGGTTTTTTTTTTACTAGGATGATGCCACAACTGAGAGGTGAGAACTAATCGGGAAAGACTGAACAGTCTGGAACTTTTTTCTCTGGAAAATAAAAGGGCTGAGGGGTGACCTAATAATAGGGGTGTTCAAAATTTTGAAGGGGTTCGATAGGGTAGACTTGAGAAGATATTTCCACTGGGGGAGTCCAAAACTAGGGGCCATAAATATAAGATAGTCACTAATAAATCCAATAGGGAATTCAGGAGAAACTCCTTCACCCAGAGAGCGGTGAGAATGTTGGAACTCGCTACCACAGGGAGTGGCTGAGGCGAATAGCACAGATGCATTTAAGGGGAAGCTAGATAAACACATGAGGGAGAAAGGAGTAGAAGGATATGCTGATACAATTAGATGAAGTAGAGTGGGAGGAGGCTGGTGTGGAGCATAAACGCCGGCACGGACTGGCTGGGCCGAATGGCCTTTTACTGTGCTGTAAATTCTACGGCCGAGATTTTCCGGGGGGGGGGCAGCGGGCACAATCGGTGGTGGGTCGGGTGGGAAAGTGTTTTTTTTCCCCAGAGGGTCGGGGCCCCGCTGTGAACCCGCCGCCACGCGACTTTTCCTGATGTCGGGTCTGTCAGCGCTGAGCAGACCTGACACGCACTGGTGGTGGACCCAATTCAGGTAATTATGATCTTGTTTAGAGATCATTAAGAATGCATTTGAGCTCACCTTTTGATTTTACGTGCTCGCCCACTGGGTCCACGCTGGTCGTGAATCACGTCTGTCAAGCTGAGGCGGGAGTTCAGTGGCCATTGAATCAGCTGTTGAGTTGACAGTTTCAAATGTAAAGTAAAAGCTCCCACCTTACAGAGATATCTCACCTCAGCCACAAGCTCTTCCTCACTGCATTTCCACAACAGATTCTCCATGCTGCAAGTCTTTACACAAGTCTCCATCCAGTCTGACCTCATTACCTGTCTCACCACTGACAGATCACTTCTGTCATCGCTACTTCACCTGCCATCTATTCCATCAGCATGGGTGCCCTTTATACTCTCTCACCTTGGTCCTCAGAATCCCACCATGATCAGCCCCAACACCAGCAGCACCAGGCACACCAGCAGCACCAACAACAACACCAACCTTCTCCGCAATCAACTGATGCTGCACAGGACACAGGGCATCAGCACCTGACTACATTGCTGCCTAGGAGGCCTGGGATGGCCTCACCATGGCCAGATTTACTTCACTTGATGCTGTACACCCTGGCTGCCACATGATGCGCCAGGTTGGCACCACCCCACAGCAGCACCATAAAGCATCCCTACAATGCCCAAGCCATTCCTTTCACACTCATCACCATTGTGGGGGGTACCGTTATGTCTCACCATTCACTGCAACTCACTAAGCCACTTCCAAAGGTGCACAGAAATCTGTCCAAGAACGCAAAGTGTTGAAAATAAAGATTTCAATGTTTGACAGCACTTTGACAGAAACTTTACATGAACATTGCATAAAACACCCAAGTACCTACCCTTGTGTGTTGTTAGTTGGTATGATTGGACTAGGATGAGGGTGAGTGTGAGCGGTGGCTAATGAGATGGGGATGTGATAATGTAGATAGAGAGGGATGGGCGGAGGTCCAAGGTATGTTGGTGTGAGTAAGGATGTGCAGGAGTAGGGTAGGGAAGGCAGAGTGATGGGGATGTGATGAGAGGCACAGCAGGATGAGGTTGAGTGTGGCTTTGCAGTAACGTTTTGTGATCATTGAAACTTTTGTGGCTCTGCACCCAGGTCCTCCTGACCACATCCCTGCTTGTGCCCTCCTCTGCAATGTGCAACCAGGCTGTGTTGATCTCCTGGGGAGGTCTCCTCCACCCATGGGAAGGGAAAAGGACCTCCCTGTGTGCTGTGACTCCCTCCATAAGCGTATGGAGGGAGTCATGGGAGAGCCTGGGTGCAGCCCTGTGCCTCTGTGCAGTGATTGTCAGTATTTGCAGCCCCTCAATGCTGTAGAACACTGACAGCACAACTGTCAAAATCAATTTGCGCACGGTCCCTTTAAGGAAACCGGCTGGTGATGCGTCATCAAATTACGTCACCAGAACCGCTTCCTCTAATTGGCCGGGGAACGCACTGGGCGGGCTTAACAAGCCCAATCAAGGGAAATTCATTTCAGACAGTGGGCTGGAGCCAGCAGCGGGGTCAGGACCCGCCACCGACGTCGCCTGCCACGGACCCGCCAAGGTGAGCAAAATTGCAGCCCATGTCATTTTTCACTGCTCTTTATAAACAGTGTCATCATAAGAACATACGGAAATATTGAACAGAAGAGAGCCGTTGGTCGTCAAACATTTCCAGTTAAGACAAAGCAAAGCCAAATAAAAAAAAAGAAACTTGCATTAATGAAGCGCCTTTCACATCATCAGGACATCCCAAAGCACTTTACAGCCAATGAAGTACTTAAGAAGTGTAGTCACTAAAGAAGCATAGCAGCTCATTTGCACACAGCAAGGTCCCACACACAGCAATGAAATAGGTGACCAGTCATGTCTATTTCAGGTGGTGTTGGTTGAGGGAGATCTCCCTTGCTCTTTTTCCAATGATGCCAGGGAATCTTTCATATCCACCTGAGCAGGCAAAGCTTCAGTTTAATATCTCATCTGACACACATTGCAGCACTCCTTCAGTACCACACTAAAGTGTCAGACGAGGTTTTGTGCTATTGGGCTTGAACCCATCACCTTCTGACTCAGAGATAAGTGTCCTATCACTGAGCCAAGGCTGGCACTTTGATGTCCAAATCCTGAGAGCATTTCTTACCACCTTATTCTAATCCTCACACCAGCCATTATTGTAACCCCTCTAAGTGAACTTACCAGTTTAGTGGCAATTCATGCCAAATAGTGGTTTGCTTTGCACTATGGCCTGGAGAAAGTCCGAGTTCATGTACAAGCTCGATTACCATCAGAGAGAGGTCAGTGTCATCCCAATAGTCTGAACTGGATTAAAATAGTGGCCCTCTGGAACAGGCTCCCCTCTCGTGCGGTGGACACCGACTCGCTGAACTCCTTCAAGCGAGAGCTGGACCTGTTTCTGGCTGGGGCGGACATCACCTCTTACAGAAGGTAGGGAGTGCAGGGAATTCGGTGCCAGGGTGATCTCCTAGACTAGTTTTGATTGCCTAGATGGCTCGGAGAGGAGTTTCCCAGATTCTCCCCCCCCCCAAATTGGCCTGGGTTTTTAATCTGGTTTCTCGCCTCTCCCTGGAGATCACATGTTTTCGGGTGGGATGGGGAAGTGTATATATGATACACAAGGTATCGCAATTGTGTGGGACAGGCTGGATGGCCTTTATCTGTCCGTCATTGTTTGTATGTAAAACCCAGGTCCAAGAGCAAATCTTCTGCACCACCCAATCCTTTCTTCAAGTCATTTGAACTCACATTTCAATAACTATCTGGTGATGACTCTTGCACATCCCGATATAAATATACAACACTAATAAACACCAGCCTATCTATAAGGGGACGATTTAATGTAGAGAAGAAGTCTATCATTTCAAAATGATGTTAGTCTTCACGGTTACAAGTCTCTCGTGATAGAAAGCAGGAGCGAGCAATGAAAAAAAAAATCAAAAGCAACCATATTATAAAAAAATAGCAATTTTTGTGCCGCATCTTTTTTGAGAGGTCCCTTGTTACTAATGATCAAAATGATCTACATCTTTGCTACTTGAATTTTATTTACTGTTTACATTGAAAACAAAGATTTACACAAGTCCAGAAACAAAACAAAATAAAAAAGCTTTCAGAAACTGTGCTACATTTTTACAGGATCATTGAGTTAAACATCTGCTCCACATCTTCTCCCGTTTGGGTACTGAATCTCTTGTTGCTTCGCGGAGTCCACAGAAATCTTTATCGTTAAATAATATCTGTAAGGATTTTTTTGTCACATCAAATCATAACGCCAAATATTCCAAATAAAGATGAGGCTACAGTGATAAACGTAACCGCTAAGTAAACTCGCATACAAGCAGAACTGATGGTACAACAAGCATGTGGTGGGTTATTAATATTATCTCGATAATGTAAAAAGATTCTAACACTTTCAGACTTGCTTCTCCATATAACAATTTAAACCAAATAAAAAGATGTTATTTAGGTATTGTGATAGCGCGCACATTTCAGTACACTGAAGTTATTAAAATAGTTTGGAACTGCATTTGTTCAATTGTCAAAGCAGTACAGTTGTGTCAGAGGTTCCTGCAATACCAGTTTCGTGTGATTTATGTATACGGATAAGCATTTACTGTCAATAGCAGACTGCTGTTTATACACATTTACCATAATGTATTCATTTCAATAACAAAAGAAAAGTCCAAAAACTGTGATAAACCTAAAGCCTCTCCCACGTTTTGAAGTCTCGAGTGTTGATGAGAACGCCTCGACCTGCACCTGGCCAGAGGGCCGCGGCTGCAATAAAAAGGTCACTGGAAGTGCAAGAGCGCACAGTCTGGTGGTAAGGAACTTTAGGACATCTCCATTTCGCCTCGCCGGTCCATGAAATCCCCTCTCTTGCTCTTATACAAAAATATGAACCATCTGTTCAAATGTGTCGAAGACTGTCGCGGTCGCATCAATGACACCAATGGCGCTCCTCCTCTTGTGAGTAACATTTTGGAGCTCAGCAGCAAAGCTCAACGGATATGGTCCAGTGAGTCCTCCTCCTATGTACATCCTATTAAGAAATGGCAGACCGGGAAAATCCATATAGTGTCAGATTCCAGAACCCGAGCGACTTCTTAAACTCTTAATTTTCTTTCTCACAGCATTGGTGTGCCCCCTGCGTATCGGCTTGTCTTGAGCTCAAGTGAAAAGTGTCCCGGATTAGATTGGGAACCTGCAACAGGCGATGGATGAAGGAAAGGACCCAACGTTCGAGCTCAGGTATCTTTGGAAAGCGGCCCGTCCTTTCTCGTCAACTATCGTGTCACCTGTGAAGAATAAAACATCGACAGAAAGTCAGAGTCCTCTTGAGGAACCATTCAATCAATCACCTGTAGAACCCCGAAACAGTTTTACAACTAAAATCGAAGGAAGTTAGTGTATATTTGAAAAGGGAAGGTAGCTGTATGGGCAAGTACTATCAGTAAACACACGCTATCAGTAAATGAACTTGGGTTGGATTATATTCAATAAGTACAGTTGTAAAACTCCTCTGCTGGGCCCTGTATTTAACCATTTTTGTGGCGTGTATACAGGAGCAAGTCGACTCCTTATTACTGGTGGCTATGTATTTAGTCTCCATAGAGACTGATCATGGGACAGCTGTGTTGTTTTCAGTCTCCAGTGAATAATTCTGACAGACTGGGGAAATAAAGCCAGCTGGCCAGTCTCAGGATCTAAAGGGACCTACAGTAAAGAGTGGATGCGTGCGCGGAGGTAACATTAGCTGCATCTCATTGATGGCTCTTCATTTAGTTTCTTTAGATTGTGATGTCCAAACTGCGGCCATGGATCAGATGAAATCCCTGTGGGCCACATAGGTGTGTGCTGTAGAGTCTCGGGGACTGCATATAAAGTTCAAATCTATATCCCTATCAATTAGCTGCTGACATGTTGTTTTTTTTCCGATTTTGAATTTATCTACCAATTAGGCTTAAGTGCAAAGAACAATCCTTTTCCAAAACTGCAGGCCCATTACATTCAAACAGGATAAACCAGTGAATAAGAAATATAAGCACAAATAGGACTCCATTGCCTGAGCTTGAAGGGCCGAGGGGTGGGGGTGGGGGGTGGAGGGGACCTTCTTTATCATAGTAATTCTTTTTTTTAAGTAAGTGGCTTGGTAGGCCACTTCACAGGGCATTAAAAGTCAACCACATAGCGTGTGACTGGAGTCACGTGTAGGCCCGACCAGGTAGGAGTGTTTGCATCCCCATCTGCGAAAGGACAATAGCGAACCAGTTGGGTTTGTACAGCAATTTGTCAGCCTCTGTGATTATTTTTATTCTGGTACCAGACCACAAATGACTAGATTTATTGAATTCAATTTCAGAACTCGCCATGGTGGGATTTAAGCCCAAGGCCTCTGGGTTGGCAGTGCATCACCGTCACAGCTAGAGCATGGTGCCCCTTCAGTACAGCAAACAGTCTCCCAATAGTTCGTCCCTGACTTTAATCTTTTTAAAATAATTTTACCTGTACACGAAGAAAGTATCAAAGTGAATATTTTCCACTTACTGAGGACAGCCATTTACTGCTTTGGAGAGATCGACAGCTGTCTTTGTCACCAGATGATGATGTCACACTGCTGGCTAAAATACATAGGGAAACTATAAATGTCAACACAGGACAGCTTCTTGTTTTTAATTAGGAGTTTGTATTTTTTTTAAATAACCTTTTTTTGACTATTGATTAAGCAGGAGGTTTTTTTTTACCCTAAAATAAAAACAGAAAATGCTGGAAATACTCAGCAAGTCAGGCAGCATCTGTGGAGAGAGAAACAGAGTCAACGTTTCAGGTCGATGACCCTTCGTCAGAACTGAGGAAAGAGTCCTCGACCTGAAACGTTAACTCTGTTTCTCTCTCCACAGATGCTGCCTGACCTGCTGAGTATTTCCAGCATTTTCTGTTTTTATTTCAGATTTCCAGCATCCGCAGTATTTTGCTTTTGTATTTTTTTTTCTATTTGCGTTAATAGTTATTCTGCGTTCTGGTGACAAACAACAAAAACCCAATAATGAGTCTTCTACCCCATTTATATTAGGGGTTTTTTCTCCACCGATGGCAGCAGTGCCCCTCCCCCACCCCCATTTTGGTGGCTCGGGTTGCCAACTCTGATTGGATGTATTCCTGGAGGTGTCATCAGATGACCTCCTGCCTCTGACCGCCCCGCCCCCACACTCCCGCCATTGGTCGCCCGACACGCCCATCCACGCGGCCCACCGCCAATTGGAAAACAGACAGGCTCTTCATTACCCGACTGGATGATTCTTTACTGTCAGTCAAAACAGCCCTTCTTTTTTTCTTCCACGTCCAAAAGTTTTATAACTAAAGTGTTCAAAGAAATTTTGTTTTTTTTAAAAAAAAACACAATTTTTTTTTTGTTTACTGCCCCTACGATATTTCTCCCAGGTTGCTCATAGCAGTGTCCTGGAGACTCCAAGGGCATTCCTGGAGGGTTGGTAACCCTACTGGTGGCAAATACCTCGCGTGTAACATACTGTGGCTGCGCGGGGAGGCGCACACCACCGAGCTCGGTGTATCTCAGGCCTGGTCTCCGACAGCAGGGCCGCCTCAGACTCCAAAGTCAACGTGGCTACTTGGAGCCAAGAAGAGAGGCGAGATGCAAGGCCACCTGCAGACTGGACTAGCTAAATTCCACTCCATTTTTGACTCCACAGGCATTCACCAGTCATTTGGAAAGGTGGCAACCCGGAGTTAAATGCTTATCAGCAGCGACTGCAAGACACTCACGCAAGTTGATCCAGTTGCTGTTGAAACCACCCTGCAGTATAATCAGAAAATGACAGCAATGCACAATAGGTTGTGTTGAAGGGTCCCGTCCTGATACATTAACCCATCTTTTCTCTTTCCAAATACTGACTGACACAACGATCTGTCTTTTATTTCAGGCTTCCAATAGTCACAACCTTTATTTTGATTTTCCCCTTTTTAACCTAATGGAAACCAGGTTGCTTTCAACCGCAGCGGGACCGGGAGCTGGCTTTAGAAGACTGCTTCAGGGAGCTGTTCTCCAAAGTAAATGCGCTGTTGGAGCTCCTCGTAATTTCAGCCAACTGCACGCGGTGTGACATCATGTTCTGGTGACAAAAGGCTGCTAATGATCTCTCCACGGCCGTCACTGGCTGCTTTCAGTAAGTGGATGTGTATTAATGGCAGTGTGTGGTATGTGCGCCTAGTAGTGTAACAGTGGCAGCAACTGTGATAAGAAAGCTCTACAGCTGAAGGAGTGCCATCGATGGCAAGCGGTTGTTAGCGCCGTTCACTGACGTAAGTGACCCGTCTTCCTGAGACCCAACAGCATCGGAGACCCACATTCCATAGGTCTCCTAAGCTGTTATTGAGGTTCCATTTGGGAGTAAACTCACAGAGCCAGGTTCCCTCCCTCTCTACCGCTCTCCGGCCTACAATAGGCTTTAATTAGGAGTGGCACCATTAGCTAAAGTAAGCAGGGCACAGTAGTGACAACAACAACAACACCTTGCATTTATATAGCACCTTTAACGTAGTAAAACGTCCCAAGGTGTGTCACAGGAACGATTATCAAACCAAATCTGACACCGAGCCACATAAGGAGGGCAAATGTCCAAAAGCTTGGTCAAAGAGGTAAGCTTTAAGGAGCATCTTAAAGGAGAAGAGAGAGGTAGGAGGCGGAGAGGTTTCGGAGGGAATTCCAGAGCTTAGGGCCTTGGCAGCGGAAGGCACGGCCACCAATGGTGGAGCAATTAAAATTGGGGATGCTCAAGAGGCCAGAATTGGAGGAGCGCAGATATATCTGAGGGTTGTAGGACTGGAGGAGATTACAAAGGTAGGGAACAGCGAGGCCATGGAGGGATTTGAAAACAAGGCTGAGAATTATAAAATCGAGGCATTGCTTAACTGTGAGCCAATGTAGGTCAGCGAGCACAGGGGTGATGGATGAACGGGATTTGGTGCGAGTTAGGACACGAGCTAGCACATAAAGAGTGCCGGTTTGAGATGGAATGCCACACAATTACATTAAGCATTCATCTGCTAATAAAGCCAACAACAGTTTCTAGGATTCTAAGCAATATATAATAGGCACCTCGAGTAGACTGGAGCCTCAGTTAGACTTAAAACCTGGTACCAGAAATGAATGGACAGAGGGGGTGAAATGTGCCTTGGGAGGTAGCACAAAACGGACAGTAACGGATCACTCCGCCCAACATCCATTCCCGTTGACTTCAAAGGGAAAAGAGACTCAGGTTAGGTGTAAAACGGGCTGCCGAGTCGCTATCGACTGCTCTGCGCTGCCAGCCGAGATGAATTTCACCCCCAAAGTCTCTTATCTCTGAGCCAAAGCAGTTTTGATTTCAGAAATGTAGTCTGGGACAGTTTGTGCTGAGGCTTTATGCTCACTGAGAACTGCATCAGCAGTTTAAGTTGCAATGACTTGAAAAACTAATAATTGTTCCTCCGGAGCTTTGCTCAGCAATTTGCAGCAGATTCTGAAAACCAGATAATTTTATTATGTTGCAGTATAGCTGCTAAAGATATCCAAAAAGTAATCTTTGATATTGATTATTTGACCAATAATGAAAGATTACGATATAGGTGTGCAAATATTTGATACAATATAATCAATCGCCACTGAGGATGGGTTTCTTTGCTGATAATATAAAGGGGCTACACAAAACCAATCACAACCCAAGAACTAAATCATATGACCGAAAGACATCCTGGCTGGTACAAATATGTCCGCCTTTCAGGATAGAATAGAAATGCTGCCACTGATAGATGGGGAACAAATGACACCAAAAAGAGCAAATAAACTCTTCAAAAGGTAAAAATGATGACATGAATCTTGTCATTCATGGGAAATGACTTATGACATAATACTAGGCGGCCTGCTGGTGGCGCTGTCCAGGGAGAGTATAAATACTCGGGCATGGGCCCAGCTTGCTCAGGACATTCTTTAACAGGAACTAGTGAAGGACAACTAGACCTCCATGTTGTAAAACAGTTGATTAAAGCTTTGTTTAATGCTTAGACCAAGTGCCTAGTAGTTTTCTTACGTCAAATGATTTTAAAAATTATCTTTAAATAAAAGGCTTCAGTTAAGAGCAATGGTCTTTTTTTCTTCATGAAGTGGTATCATCAGCCAATAGATGTCACTGCTATTGTTCTGCCAATAGAGGCGGTTAGTGTGATAATGCACAGCCATGGAGTAGGAAGTCAGAAGTTTGGGTTTCTTCCCCGATTCGCAAAGCACGATTGAGTTCCTGGTTTCGTCTGAAGCCAACAGAGCACAGTGGCCAGAGGAGAAAATGGGGCAAGGCAAGGCAAGGTCCTTTAGTAGAGTGAGAAAGGACACAATGAGCAAGCAATCCAAACCTGATCGACTGGATCGCCAACAGCATAGATCTGGAAGCAGGGCTCAAACCCACACTCTTAGTTTAAAAGTCATGTTCAGTGCAAGGTACCTGGAAAAAAATAATTCAAACTGGGGGCTGCATGATCCAGTGGAATTTGAATCATAGAATCATGTTACATATTCTTTTTTCACATCTGAGGTCTAGGTTCATATCCAGCTCAGAATGATGCAGTTTAAAGTGACTTCTCTCTTAGAGCTATCATACTGGTGCAATTAGAGGAGGTAACATTCGCACCACAGAAGTGCCAGGCAATGACTATCTCCAACAAGCGAGAGTCTAACCACCTCCCCTTGACATTCAACAGTATTACCATCGCCGAATCCCCCACTATCAACATCCTGGGGGTCACCATTGACCAGAAACTCAACTGGACCAGCCACATAAATACTGTGGCAACAAGAGCATTTCAGAGGCTGGGTATTCTGCGGCGAGTGTCTCACCTCCTGACTCCCCAAAGCTTTTCCACCATCTACAAGGCACAAGTAAGGAGTGTGATGGAATACTCTCCACTTGCCTGGATGAGTGCAGCTCCAACAACACTCAAGAAGCTCGACACCATCCAGGACAAAGCAGCCCGCTTGACTGGCACCCCATCCACCACCTTAAACATTTACTCCCTCCACCACCAGCATACCGTAGCTGCAGTGTGTACCATCTACAAGATGCACTGCAGCAACTCGCCAAGGCTTCTTCGGCAGTACCTCCGAAACCCGCGACCTCTTCCACCTAGCAGGACAAGGGCAGCAGGCGCATGGGAACACCACCACCTCCAAGTTCCCCTCCAAGTCACACACCATCCTGACTTAAAAGTATATCGCCGATCCTTCATCGTCGCTGGGTCAAAATCCTGGAACTCCCTCCCTAGCACTGTGGCTTCACCACACAGACTGCAGCGGTTCAAGAAGGCGGCTCACCACCACCTTCTCAAGGGCAATTAGGGATGGCCAATAAATGCTGGCCTTGCCAGCGACGCCCGCATCCCAAATACGAATAAAAAGAACTTAAATCCCCATTAGCCCACCCTTGAGCTACCTAAAAATGAATTAAGGTCCCTCTCTAGAAGAGTGCTACAATAAGCATGTTTGTGTGGTCTCAACCCAGTCGTGCTGGGCCATGGTTCCATCGCCCAAAGCTGGTTCCAATTTGACATCAATTACTACAACAATAACAACAACTTGTATTTCTGTAGCACCTTTAAAGTAGTAAAATGTCCCAAGGCGCTTCACAGGAGCATTGTCGAACAAAATATGACACCGAGCCACATAAGGAGATATTAAGACAGATGAGGTAGGTTTTAAGAAGCGTTTGAAGCAAGAGAGAGAGGTAGGGAGGAAATTCCAGAGCTTGGGGCCCAGGCAGATGAAGGCACGGCCGACAATGGTGGAGTGAATAAAATCGGGGATGCGCAAGAGGCCGGAATTGGAGGAGCGCAGAGATCTCGAAGGCTTGTCGGGCCGCAGGAAGTTACCGAGATAGGGAAGGGCGCGCGGCCATGGAGGGATTTGAAAACAAGGATGAGAATTTTAAAACTGAGGCGTTGCCGGACCGGGAGCCAATGTAAGTCAGCGAGCACAGTGGGGTGATGGGTGAACGGGACTTGGAGCGAGTTAGGACACAGGGGCAGTAGAGTTTTGGCTGTGCACTAAATTGTCGGTCTCACTCAAGAGGGCCAACAAAGACAGGTGGCATAGGGAAAGAAATGCTGTATTAGCGTGACAGGAATTCTGTTCTGAGGTTGGAGTGAAGGCAGAGGCAAAGCTTTGTTTGGGGGGGGGGGGAGTGGACCTTGGGCCGGAGGAAGTTATAGAGATAGGGAGGGGCGAGGCCATGGAGGGATTTGAAAACAAGGATGAGAATTTTAAAACTGAGGCGTTGCCGGACCGGGAGTCAATAAAGGGCAGCGAGCACAGGGGTGGTGGGAATGTTCTGATACCCCACCATCACCTTGATAAGCCCAAATTAATCTCAAAGTTGTGTTTTTTTTTTGTTAAAGGTGAGAAATTAAAATAGTACTTAAAACCTAATAAGTGCACTAGCAGCACCTATTGGTAGAAAAAGGTGCTACACAACTAGAAGGGTACACGCACCAGCCCACAGAGCACGTATGGCAATGATATTTTGTATACGGCCATTAATTCCATTCACCTAGTGCATTACTACCTGATCAGCTTCCAAAATACATACTCAGTGGGGCACAAGGCTGAATGAGGATGATGTAGCAGATAAAATGTTAGTTATTATGCCTGCATTTAGTGGCTATGAAGGATCATTCCAAGTTTATCCAACAGCCTGATGAGCTGCCATCTGGGAACAGAGTTGTGAAAAGCTGAATTAAATCCATTTGAATGACTAAGCTCTCTTGTAAGTGGAAAGGGATGCATCCTAACAGCAGAGCGTGATGTTATTAGTATTATCTTAAATAGAATTCGGGAGGATAGAATGTAACACTTTGCTCGATTAGGAGATTTTTCTTTTGCAAAGCTATAATGGAAAACACAAACGCAGTTATACCTTAACTAAAGTGACTTGATGGCCTACAACCAACGCACTAGCTTGTCTTCAATTACATGACCGTTGATGTCATTTATTTGAACTGTCATATAGATTATTGATATTAGATGGTGTTTTGAAAGGCAGACAGCACCGAGAACAAGGTGCAAATGAGGTTACAGCCCGACTTCTGGTCAAAAATTTATTTGCACTACACCGTTGGAAGACAGGTTTTTATCTTTTAGACAAGAAAATAAACACAGCGAGTCTTCTTGGCAGTTGACATCTCCTCGGGCGGGGTTATGAAGCAGCTTCACAAGAGAATCTGACCGGGAGCTGGTTAGGGTGCCGCACCTGGTCTCGGTGCCCCCTGCGCTAACAGTAGAGGGAAGAAAAATAACTGATCTGAGGGTTTCTGCAGCTAATCGCTATCTGAACGGGGGCAACATCTGTGCTGCACCCCACCCCTCACCTCCACCACTCCTGTTCCAATAGCCTGCATCTGATAGTCTCACCTAAACAATGGCCACGTGGGCAAGGTATTGGAAGACTGCGGGCATCAGTGGAGCCATACCCCAGCAGCAATGAGCTTGCAGAATAAAGGAGAAAATGTCAGGGAAAAATGAAGAGAAGCAAAAAGCTTGCACAAGAATGGGAAGGCAAGTCATCAGAAAGACAACACATTGAAGATCAATTTGGAATGCCAATTCTTTAGTATTAGAATTTGCATAGATGTGTCTGTGTGTGTATTAGACTCTCTTTCACATTACTGACATTATTCAAGTATATATATTTCCATGCCACATATTAGTTTATTTTCTGATTCTTATGCATGCACGTAGTCTGTGCATGGGCAAGAAGAGTTCAAAAAGGAACTCAAAGGGCCCTGACAAAGGCTTGAGTGCCAAAATATTGATTAGCATATTTCAAAATGCCACATAGGTTCATCACTTCATGCACGTGTGTAAGGAGTACATTTTTTTGCACAATGATGAGAGAGTGGTTGCCTATGTCCAGCTCCATGTAGTGTACAAGATGCCAGTTAGGTGAGGCAGTGCAGAATGGGGCATGAGCCAGTGCTAAACAGAATGAAAGGAAGCAGAGCTGAAGGCTGCTCGACCCAAAAGCTGTTCTTTACAATTCCCCACCCCATAATTTATTTTCGAAGTAAGTGTCTTTGTCACATCTCTCTGAATTCCCAAACGAATTCACAGACAATGAATTGCTCTTGAAGTGCGGTCACTGGTATATCGGGGATGGTGGCAGCCATTTTGTGCATTATGTGAGATTTGGGCGAATTGGGCGATTGCATGATCCAGTGTTCCAAGCCGGGAGCAGCGCGCGCAGGGGATGCATTTCGGGAAATCGCAGGCACGCAGCCCGTGATTTGTGAATGCCACTCCGAGCAAGGAACACCAGACTGTGGAATCACCCATTTAATGTTCCCATCTGCTCTTCGCTTCTGCACCAGATGTCCTTTGCTAAACTTCCTGTCGGCGGTGTTCCAATTTTATTTTGTCCCAGCGTGAAAATAGCAGAACACCACTTTCAGAACAGGTGCAAACAGGGACTCAGGCCAGTAGTGGAAAAGGAGCCTTGCCTTCATAGAGCACTTCCCACTCCTGAGTTACTTTCGGAATACAGTCATCAACAACAACTTGCATTTATGTCAGGTGTGTTTGGGGATGTAGCTCAGTGGTAGAGCGCGCGCTTCGCATGTGTGAGGTCCTGGGTTCAATCCCCAGCATCTCCAGAAAGTGAGATTTAAAAGGGATACACGGTGGCACAGTGGTTAGCACTGTTGCCTCACAGCGCCAGGGACCCGGGTTCGAATCCGGCCGCGGGTGACTGTCTGTGTGGAGTTTGCACATTCTCCCCGTGTCTGCGTGGGTTTCCTCCGGGTGCTCCGGTTTCCTCCCACAGTCCAAAGATGTGCGGGTTAGGTTGATTTGGCTATGATAAATTGACCCTTAGTGTTAGGGGGGATTAAATACGTGGGGATAGGGTGGGATATGTGTCGGTGCAGGCTCGATGGGCCGAAATGGCCTCTATCTGCACTGTGGGGATTCTGTGATATGGGGATCGGGCAGGACAGTGGAGTTGAGGTCGAAGATCAGCTATGCTGTTATTGAATTGTGAAGCAGGCTCGAAGGGCTGGATGTCCTAAAAAAAAGGGCAACACGGTGGCATAGTGGTTAGCACTAGTGCTTCACAGCGCCAGGGACCCGGGTTCAAATCTGACCTCGGGTGACTGTCTGTGTGGAGTTTGCACATTCTCCCCGTGTCTGCGTGGGTTTCCTCCGGGTGCTCCGGTTTCCTCCCACAGTCCAAAAATGTGCGGGTTAGGTTGATTTGGCTATGATAAATTGACCCTTAGTGTTAGGGGGGGATTAAATAGGTGGGGTTATGGGGATAGGATGGGATATGTTAGGGGGAATTAAATACGTGGGGATAGGGTGGGATAGGTGCAGGCTCGATGTGGGGATTCTGTGTGAGAAAGCAGGGACAGGGTACTGGATTTTGGATGATCAGCCATGATCGTATTGAATGGTGGAGCAGGCTCGACGGGCCGAATGGCCTACTCCTGCTCCTAGTTTCTATGTTTCTAAAACGTCCCAAGGCGCTTCACAGGAGCGATTATCAGACAAAATTTGACACCGAGTCACAGAAGGAGATATTAGGGTAGATGAAAGAGGTAGGTTTTAAGGAGAGTCTTAAAGGAGGTAGAGAAGCGGAGAGGCTTAGGGAGGGAATTCCAGAGCTTAGGGCCAAGACAGCTGAAGGCACGGCTGCCATTGGTGCAACGATTTAAAATCTGTTTTCATGAGGACAAAATGTCCTTAGCACCCACCCACAGGCTAATCAAGGCCTCTGTGTGTTTACCAATACAGGGTGAGTGTTCCAGCGTTAAATTGCTAGTATGGTCTCTAATAACGCCCGTGGTGTCCTTATTACTGCACAATTAAACTCGAGAGTCCTTTATTCAAAAATGTAAAAGCTAATATTCATACTTAAAAATTGCATGTGAAACATAATGGCCGGGAAATCCCTCAGAGCTGCTCCTGCTCCTGCTCTGCCAGGAGTACAGTGGCAACACCATCGCAGTCTGTTCATCTGTAGTGTCTAGAAACTTGTGCAGTCTGCTTACGATGAGGTTTGGTCAGACATTATGATTTAGAACAGCCATCATATTTCATCAGCGATGTTACATGAAAGCTGCTGATTGCGATGGCCTGATCAACCATATGTGCCCACTCTGCCGTATGATCAACTTAAGAATATTTACACTTTTATAATGTTTCCCTGACTAATTTATTTCGGCTTTTAAAGCTTATGCAAGGCTTCAACAATAATGGGTGTGCAGGAGTACAGTGGGCTGTAATTACGTATCCTGTCCTTCAATCATGCTGCCTGTCCTCTGTTATAGTTACACTAATGACCAGGCATTTATTATTGCTGTTCAATTATATTTCAATGAGTAGAAAGAAATTCATTGGGAACTGCGGAATAACGTTTGCATTTACATAGAAACATAGAAGATAGGAGCAGGAGTAGGCCATTCGGCCCATCGAGCCTGCTCCGCCATTCAATGCGATCATGGCTGATCATCCAAATTCAGTACCCTGTCCCTGCTTTCTCCCCATATCCCTTGATCCCCTTAGCCTTAAGAAATATATCTAACTCCTTCTTGAATATATTTAATGAATTGGCCTCAACTGCCTTCTGTGGTGGAGAATTCCACAGGTTCACCACCCTGTGGGTGAAGAAATTCCTCCTCATCTGAGTCCTAAATAGCTTACCCCTTATCTTTCGACTGTGACCCATGGTTCTGGACTTCCCGGCCATCGGGAACATCCTTCCTGCATCTAGTCTGTCTAGTCCTGTTAGAATTTTATAAGTTTCAATGAGATCCCCTCTCATTCTTCTAAACTCCAGCGAATACAAGCCCAATCGACCCAATCTCTCTTCATACATCATTCCTGCCATCCCAGGTATCAGTCTGGTGAATCTTCGCTGCACTTCCTCCATGGCAAGAACATCCTTCCTCAGATAAGGTGACCAAAACTGCACACAATACTCAAGGTGTGGTCTCACCAAGGCCCTGTACAACTGCAGCAAGACATCCTTGCTCCTGTACTCGAATCCTCTCGCTATGAAGGCCAACATACCATTTGCCTTCTTAACCGCCTGCTGCACCTGCATGCTTACCTTCAGCAACTGGTGCACAAGGACACCCAGGTCTCGTTGCACTTCCCCTTTTCCCAATCTATTGCTGTTCAGATAATAATCTGCCTTCCTGTTTTTGCCACCAAAGTGGATAACCTCGCATTTATCCACATTATACTGCATCTGCCATGCATCTGCCCAATCACCCAACCTGTCCAAATCATACTGGAGTTTCTCTGCATCCTCCTCACAGCACACATGCCCACCCAGCTTTGCGTCGTCTGCAAACTTGGAGATATTGGCCCAGAAATTGATCCCGCGACGCGAGAGTACGCACTGCGTACTCTCGCGTATTCCCACTCCAATTGCCGGTTTTCTGCATGCCCTGCGCATGCGCTGAAAACCGGCAATTGCTCTTTTGAAAAGGGGGCGGTTCCTCGGTGCATCGCGAGCGCGCTACAGGCTGCGCGCACGCTGTGCACTTCATGCTTTGGACGCGCAGGTAAGTACTGAAGATTTTAGAAATGTAAAAGGGAGGAGTAAGACTCACTTTTAAGAAGGTAAGTAGTGAATTAAGTATTTTTTTGAATTTTTTTTAACAGGTATATCTTTTTTAGAGACTTTAAAGACAGGTAAGTTTATTTTTATAACTTTTTAAAAGATTTTAAATTTTTTCAAAAATTTAATTTTTTATTTAAAATGGTTAATTTAATTAACTATACTTATTTTATTAATGTGATGGTTTTTTTTTTATTTAATTGAGGTTTAGCTGTTATTTTGGGGGGGTGTAAGATTCATAGATTTCACAGCACGTATGTGAAACTTATGAATGGAAGATGGTGTGCTGCCATTGGCTCTAACTGAGTCACGTGATCCCACAGCTCGCACGAATTCACTACGCCGCTGGGATACGCAAGCACTGCCCAGCTGATCTCTAGAACATCAAGTTCGTGCGAGCTGGATCTGAAAAAGCACAAGCGAGGTGAGAGATCGCGGGAAAGCCTTACCCCCGCAGGAACAGAGCGAGATCAATTTCTGGGCCATTACATCTAGTTCCCTCGTCTAGATCATTAATATATATTGTGAATAACTGGGGTCCTAGTACCGATCCCTGCGTTACCCCACTAGTCACTGCCTGCCACTCGGAAAAAGACCCGTTTATTCCAACTCTTTGCTTCCTGTCTGCCAACCAGTTCTCTATCCAAGTCAATACCTTACCCCCAATCCCATGTGTTTTAACTTTGCACACTAACCTCTTATACGGGATTTATCGAAAGCCTTCTGAAAGTCCAAATACACCACATCCACTGGTTCTCCCTTATCTATTCTACCAGTTACATCCTCAAAAAATTCCAGTAGATTAGTCAAGCATGATTTACCTTTTGTAAATCCATGTTGACTTTGTCCGATCCTGTCACTGTTTTTCAAGTGCTCTGCTATTACATCTTTTTTAATGGACTCTAGCATTTTCCCCACTACCGATGTCAGGCTTATAATTCCCCGTTTTCTCTCTACCACCTTTTTTAAATAGTGGGGTTACATTAGCTACCCTCCAATCCATAGGAACTGTTCCAGAGTCTATAGAATTTTGGAAGATGACCAGCAATGCATCTACTATTTCCAGGGCCACTTCCTTAAGTACCCTTCACAGTTCTCCGTTGATTATTGTTTGTATACCATGAGTCTATAATACTGTTTTAGTGGAAGATAAAAGGGTAGAGGAAATCTGGAATTCCCTCCCTCAAAAAGGCTGTGGGTGCTGGGACAATTGAAGCTTGCAAGACTGAGATTGTTAGATTTTCGTTGGGTAATGTGAGCTGCTACTGTGTGGAGATTGAAACTGCGAATGAACTGTGAGATGATAACGGATGGATCCAAAAAGGCGGAGGTCGGTATGTAACCCTTTGTCTGTAAGGCCATGTGGGCAGGGTGAAACACGGAGTGAGGAGGAAGTCCCACCCTCAACCCCCCCATACATCACAGGAACATGAGCGTATCACGCGGGGAAAACACCAATCAGGAGAAGTCAGAGGTGAAACTGACCTACCAGAGGGGGACAACCGAAGGAAGCACGAGGGACCCATTCGGGAAAAACCCTGTGATGGGACATTATTGCAGAGAAACAGCGCCAAGAGCAGAGGAACAAAGGGAGGTGCTCGACCGGCCAGTCGACTCTCAGAGCCTACGACCAACTCGGACTGATCACCCGGGAAGGAGTGTGTGTATGAAAGCCAGACATAGAGCCTATATATTGCTGGGGTACTTGTATGTACGCATGAATTAGTAAACTGTAGCGTGAATAAAGACCATTTTATTGGAAACAAACTGATCTGTCATTGTTACGCTTATTTGTAATTCTCAGGGTCCGAACGGCAGAAGGAGAAAGACCTACAGTAAGGCCATCATGGAGCTAAGGCGGGTAAATGGAGTTGAGCTGCAGATCAGCCACGATCTCATTGAATGGTGGAGCAGGCCCGAGGGGCTGAATGGCCTACTCCTGCTCCTATGATGAGTTCACTTATTTTTGTTGTTGCTTCAGTGAGGACTACTATGGGCCCAAAGACACTTTGATGCTCCTCAGGAGCTTGTCTGAGGTGGCCCCTCCTCATCCTTCAGAAAATCTGAGGGAAAGAAACCCAACCCAAATTTTGGAATTAGTCAGGCGTATATAGAGGAATGTATTTGTGTATGGAAGAGAACAAAGTTTTGTTTCACACCTCAGGGTTATTAATTTCTGGGCTGCCACCTAGCACAATGAATACAGACTCAGCTGAAGGAGTTAGATAGAGTAAATAAAGAGAAACTCTTTCCAATGGCAGAAGGGTCGATAACCAGAAGGCACAGATTTAAGGTGATTGGCAAAAGACCCAGAGGCGACAAGAGGAAAAGTTTTTTTACGCAACGAGTGGTTCGGATTTGTAACGCACTGCCTGATAGGGTGGTGGATGCAGCTTCAATAGTAGCCTTCAAAAGGGAATTGGATAAATAAGTGGTGGAGAAATAATTCCAGAGATATGGGGAAAGAGCGGGGGAGTGGGACTAACTGGATTGCTCTTCGAAAGAGCCGGCACAGACTCAATGGGCTGAATGGCCTCGTTCTGTGCTGTACTATTCTATGATTCTAACCTTGTGCCAAGGTAGGCGGAGGTCAAAATGGTCTGAGCAGGTCATGCGCATAAACCTAAATGGCTAGATATAATAGATGGACTGTCTAGTGAGTGACTACCATCTTGAAATGTTTGAAATTAGTGGGCCCATTTCAGCAAAAAATGGAATATATTGCCGCAAAGATATTTTTAAAATTTGAGCATCAATCAATGTAGGAAATGTAAATTCGTGATCACCAATTTGTGGAACTAAAATGGTATCGATGAGTTCTAACTATGTTCAGTGGATTAAATTTGTCATTTAAAAAAGTATTTTACATTTATTACAAGTTTACATTGAGTCACAGAGCTAAAGCCTCACTTTGGCTCCTTATGGAAGAGCAGCAATTCATTTTATTTAACGTTGAGATGCCCAAATGATTTTCATTCTTATTAAGAGACTTTTGAAGATGGGAGACGAAGAACTACAGTTGGGGGTAAAGAACAGTGCTCCTATGGCAATATGCAAATGATGCAATGTGATATACATTCTGAAAATGTCTTGGATAATAAAGTTGTCTCACATGACGTAAAAATGTTCATCTATGTCGATAATTTGTTTTCCATTCAAGGTCCTGTGCTGTGCATATCACTCGATAGGATGGAGGCAACAGTGTAAAATAACAAATGACTCCAGGTTTTATTGTACAATTTCTTTTTTTGTACAATTATGTTTAGTTGAACAATTTAAGTGTTTTCAATTAGTTCTAGTCCTTACTCAGTAAAGCCTGAAATTCCAGGAGGCGTGAAGTATCCCTGGAAGAACATCAGAGCGGTGGGACTTCTGGCTACTAGTCTGCACTGGCCTTGGCCATGTTCTAAATCCCGAGGGTAGGTTATTTGCGTAAAGGGTGCGTGCAACAGTGCCATTTGGGTATCTGCTCCCCGGGATGGGGGAGGTGCTGATCCCGCCAAAGATCGCAGGACATTTTTGATACAAAAATAGAATAGATTCCGCAGTTGCCACTTTCCTAACGGCAATCGACCTTAGGATACAGGCATTGTGGGCGCCACTTACGCCAGTCAATAGTAAGTATGTCTCCTCTTCTGATGCCAACACGTTAGAATTTCTCATTGGGCCAAAAAAGGGTAAAAGACCCAATGGAACAAGGTCACGCCCCAAATTCCAATATCCCCCACCACCCCCCCACCCCCGCCCAGCCCGTTGCCATGATACATCCCTGCAGTACCCTCCCAGACCTAGAAATTTCGGCCACTCCATATATATAGTACTGGGAAAAAAGTCCAGGAGGTAGAAATTATGATCGCCAGGTTTCTGACGGGAACACCTTACCAGCAGCACAGAGAGGACATTAGCCTGAGCGTGTTGGTTGTTTCGTACAGGGACAGCGGAGACCAGAATTTCTACCCTATAACATTGAACGTTTTCATCTGCAATTGGTCTTTGATGCCTGGGTGTAAGGCATCACTGGGATGTACGGTACAGAGAGGTGAAATCATCTGGGGAGGATTTCACGCCTGTAAAGGACTAAGCCCCCCTCCCCCCGCCCCCCCCCCCCGATTTCCCTTCCGTTACGGGCTCTGTTACGGGCATGTGATCCTTCCTCGCCCGACCTTCTTCTTTGTCCTTTGCCCTGTGCCCAGGCAATCCTCCGCACCATCACCCCCCGCCCCCGCCCCCCGCCTCCCCAGGCAGTAAAGTTGAAAGCCTGCCTCTTTCGCGTTTTCAGATGTGGGTCGGGGCAGTTGAAGATGAATTTGGTAAATGATGATGGTAGGTGATTATTTAGCAAAAAGGTGGCACAACTGACCAAAATAATCTTGTGAAATATTTTTTGGATTTTTTTTTAAACTCGATTATATATAATTTTAAAAGGAAAAGCTCACCAATACAGATAGTTATCCTGCAATGGGTTTTGTGAAAACGGGATTATTCGGTGAGCCCGTCATTTCTCAAAAATATCACTGAGGATACCTGCTGACTGGTGAGAGTGCATGTGGTCATTTGTCAAAAACAATGAAATTTAGTCTGTGTGGCTGTTCCAATGCTGAGGTAAAGCATTTAGCCAAGCGGGAATAGCAGACAGTACTCAAAAAATAAACTGCATCAGCTGCTTTATTTGGGCACTGATATTGTCTGCACGAGATGGGGCACAGAGGTGATTGCCTTGCACACGCTTCTGTGAAAATTACACAAAGGGTATTGGAAAGTATCTTCGGTCTGGTCCAAAG
Organism: Squalus acanthias; assembly: GCA_030390025.1. Taxonomy (NCBI): domain Eukaryota; kingdom Metazoa; phylum Chordata; class Chondrichthyes; order Squaliformes; family Squalidae; genus Squalus; species Squalus acanthias. The sequence goes on from CM059435.1 coordinate 111,266,455, forward strand.
ATCACATCCACAGGTTAAACAGCCATTGTCATGAGCAATTTATAGTTTAAAAGCCAGGCATGCCGAGTGGAAGCAGAAAGCTACTCGCGACACTGAAAGTGATAGCAACTTGTTGAAGTGAAATCTGCACTAGCTCAACCAGACTCATTGGGCACGTTTACATTATAGAGTAAACTCACCTATCCCACGCTCCCAGCACAGGGCAGAGATAGGACTACAGCACCGCTGTGCTGATTCTGTGACCTAAGAGCAGGGCTCTCCCACTGGAAGCGTGCGATTGGTGAATTCACTCTTATGGGTTACACCGAAGAGGTCTCTGCTTCACAGTAACGCCAATGTTGCAGTGTTAATAGGGACTGACTTGACCTGACCTGACTGCAGAGAAGTAAAGACTGCTTGGAGGAATTAGCCGCACACAAGTTTAGTTTAACACCACATGGAGTTTAGGGGGGATTGTCCCATGAGGAGAGATTGAGTGGACAAGCCCTATATTCCCTAGAGTTTAGAAGAATGAGAGGTGATCTCATTGAAACGTATAAAATTCTTAAGGGGCTTGACAGGGTAGGTGTTGGGAGGATGTTTCCCCTGGCTGGGGAGTCTAGAACTAGGGGTCACAGTCTCAGAATAAGGGGTCGGCCGGCCATTTAGGACTGAGATGAGGAGAAATTTCTTCACTCAGAGGGTGGTGAATCTTTGGAATTCTCTACCCCAGAGGGCTGTGGAGGCTCAGTCGTTGACTATATTCAAGGCAGAGATCGATAGATTTTTGGATACTAAGGGAATCAAGGGGATATGGGGATAGTGCGGGAAAGTGGAGATGAGGTAGAAGATCAGACGTGGTCTTATTGAATGGCGGAGCAGGCTCGAAGGGCCAAATGGCCGACTCCAGCTCCTATTCCTTATGTTCTTAACTCCAGTGTGTTATCAAGCGGGGTCTCTTGGACTATTTTGTTTTTTAACATTTTTGTGTTTAGAGTAAAATACCCTCCACTCGACCCAAACAACATGCATGAGCCCCAACTTCAAAACATCAGTGTAATATTTTTTCCACACAAGCTATTTTGTGGCCTATCGAAGTGAGAATGCCAAATTAAGGCATGTTTTTGATGTTGACCCTTACCCACCATAAAAGATGAAAGAACTTGTCTTTTTATATATTTATATAGCATCTTTCACCTGCTTGGGACAATCCAAAGTGCTTCACAGTCAATGAGTTACTTTTGAAACGCAATCACTTGCTGTGTTCGCAATCGGAGCAGCCAACTTGCGCACAGCAAGGTCCCACAAACAGCAATGAGATAACCGGCTCGTTAATCTGTTTTGGTGTTGTGGCTCGAGGGAGGAATGCTGGCCCAGATACCAGGAGAACACCCTGCTCACCTTCAAAAAAAATAAATAAGCGGCAATAGATCTTTACATCCTCCGGGAACTGGATTCAAACGACGCAAGCTCGTTTCGCATGGGTTCACCGGACAAGAAGACACTTTCATCCGGTCCATTTGGGCTGGCTTTTGAATCCAGGTCACAGAGGTGAAAGGTCAATGGCAAACCCAATGCACCACCTAATTCAGCTTATACACTTTGTGAACCTACCTGGAGTTCATTTAAATGTTCAGATAGTTGTCGGAACTGCCACCTGCGGAGGCCAATCCTGGGCAGGAGAATTGGAGTTCCAGCGAGGTGGTGTAAATGGAGTATTACCTGGCTGGAACCCCTACCAATCTCCGACCAGCAGCTGCAGTATAAATGCAGTTCAAGTTAAAGTCAATTGTATTGTGAAGCAGGCAATCCAAAAAATGTCACCTTTTTACACTTAGCCACATTCTGAAATTCAAATATTCTCTGGTTGGAAAGGTTGCAGTTGTTTGACTTACTTTGGTTGTCTTTACTTTATTTCCAGAGGCACAGCTCCAACCAGTACGATCTGGCAGTACTTTACATTCTTCTCCATCAAGGCATGGCTGCATTTGACACCACCATTTCTGTAAAACTATTGAGGCTGGTTCAACAGAAAACAGGTAAACAGTTTATTCACTTAACTTCCCTTAGAAAGGCAAACAAAAATCTATGTTGTATTATTACCAGGATACAGTGGAGGCCATTTGTATTTTCCTTCCAGTTTTCTCCCCTCTTGTACAGTTTTGGTCTCCATACCTAAGGAAGGATATACTTGCCTTCGAGGGGATGCAACGACGGTTCACTAGATTGATTCCTGGGAATGAGAGTGTTGTCCTATGAGGAGAGATTGAGTAGAAAGGGCCTACACTCTCTGGAGTTTAGAAGAATGAGATGTGATCTTCTCGAAACATATAAAATTCTTAGAGGGCTTGACAGGGTAGATGCTAAGAGATTGTTTCCCCTGGCTGGAGAGTCTAGAACTAGGGGGCATAGTCTCAGGATAAGGGGGACGGCCATTTAGGACTGAGATGAGAAGAAATTTCTTCACTCAGAGGTTGAGAATCTTTGGAATTCTCTACCCCAGAGGGCTGTGGATGATCAGTCGTTGAGTATATTCAAGACTGAGATCGATAGATAGATTTTGGGGATAGTGTGGGAAAGTGGAGTTGATATAGAAGTTCAGCCATGATCTTATTGAATGGCGGAGCAGGCTCGAGGGGCCGTATGGCCTTCTCCTGCTTCTATTTCATATGTTATGTTCTTTGGGTATCATTGTTTGTGCAGATTAGGCCTGTATTCCCTTGAGTACAGGAGATTATGGGGTGATCTAATTGAGGTGTTTAAGATGATTAAAGGAATTGATGGAGAAAGTTTCTCTCTATCTACTCTACTAGTGGGGGAGATCAGAACAAGGGGGCATAACCTTAAAATCAGAGCCAGGCCGTTCAGGGGTGATGTCAGGAAGCACTTCTTCACACAAAGGGTGGTGGAAATCTGGAACCCGCTTCCCTCAAAAAGCTGTTGAGGCTGAGGGGTCAATTGAAAATTTCAAAACTGAGCTTAATATATTTTTGTTTGGTAAGGGTATTAAGGGATATGTAATCAAAGCAGGTAAGTGGAGTGGAGATTATAGATCAGCCATGATCTAATTGAATGGCGGAACAGGCTCGAGCAGCTGAATGGCCGACTCCTGTTCCTCTACACCTATCGTTCCACAACTACTGGCTTCTCTCCGGTACCTCACCAAGGTCGACATTCTTTGCAGGGATTCCATCGGGAGCTGCGCTCTGAGAGCACGGGCTGAAGATAGGGCGGCAACACTCTAGCCCCAATTCTCCAACCTGTGCTTCCCATCGGGAATGCAGAATCATAGGATCATTAAACATGAATCCAGAGTGTGTGTTGGTTGGCTATTTTACTATGGGGGGCAGCATCGTAACTCCTCTAGGACAAATAAGCACACTGAAGAGCTAATTTTCCCCCTTAGCCCAGGGGAAATGAGGTTAACTGTATAGCCCATACCCTCTCTGACTGAGATTAGCTGGCTAGGCTTCTCTTTCTTTTGATCGCACCATTCAATTTCTTTGATACTACCAACGTCTCTACTTAGTGTTCACCTGGAGACCCCCCAAAGAGCTCATGAAGTGCAGCCTGAACTCAGTACAAGACAGAAGTGGATGTCATTTGTGCTCCTTTGATGGGCATTACAATGACAACATGACTGGCAGACCCATAATGAGCAGCAGACAGAAAATACATAGCTGTTTTAAAGGAGCCCTGTTGCCTTCCCTATTTTTTTAAGAAAAAAACTCAACCCTTTCAAAACGAAAAGCTCTGTTAATAATCAATGGAATTGATAATCGGGGGGTGGGGAGGGCGGTTTTGATGGCAGGCAGCTGACCCGCTACGTCACTTTTACGCCCGGGCAGCACGTTGAAAATCAGGAGCCAAATTTGACTGTATGCTGAGCTGGAGCAGTGAGCGGCCAATTTCAGTACCCGACCCAGAGATTGTCTACGGTGTTGGCTTTTGGCGCCACGATAAATTGAGCAAATAAAACCTAGGCCGCAGCCTGAATTCCAGTGGTAGCGGTTGCCCACCAGTCAATAGGCTGCCCTTCAGATGCATATTGTTCCTGGTATAGGTTAGGAACCTAGAACCTCCACAAAATTCATGATGAGGGAATGGTCCCTTTTAAATATTATTCAGCGAACATTCTATCTGCACATTGCGATTGGATTCATTTTAATTTTCGTTTTGCACCGCAGAGCTAATTACCTTGGCGAGTGCTATTGATCGCAATCCAAATAATTGTGCAGGAATGCAACATTAAAAATGAGATAGAATACGGTTTGACATTCAATCTGACAACTATCTGAGGGAACCGTAGGAAAAATAAAGCCACAGTCGAACTTGAAGGGGGGGGGGGGCGGTGGAATTGACTGTTTCCCTGCTCTCACATTCAAGAACTCAGCAGGTTTGATGTTAAAAAAGAAAAAAAAAGAAAACCTACCATCGACACAAGAAGGAGCCGCACGTGTCGTTCCTGCTACTTGTCCCGGAAAACAGGAGCACTTCACCGTCTGGGACCGTTCTTCAATTTTGTTCTTATTGCAACATCTGTGCAGCGCCACTACCTCGCAGGTGCCAGTCTTAACATGGTGAGCTGTGCAACAATAAACGAGCAAGTCAGTGGAAAGTCACTGCATAGATATGCCCACGCTCGCTGAAATGTCTGCCATACCGTTGGGGAGAGCTTCAGCTCGTAGCGCTATCAGTGCAGCTTATCTAAGGGAGCGATGTCTTCCCTTCGGGCTTCATCGCCTCGGTCTGATCAAGCCCCCCAATAAAATGGTCCCAGATGGAATAACACCATCCAGTACTGGGTTACAGAATAGAGTATTGAACCGCCTCCCCTCCCGCACCCCGCATCCACCCCAACCAATCATTTAATCCTGCATCCCACTTCCCAATCTGAGTAAAAAGTCCCCCAATGCGTAAAGGCAACATTTGATGTGACACTGAGCTATACAGGCTTAGCAAGTTCATTCCTTGGCCTGTGCTGAGTCGATTCATAAAATTATAGCATGATACAACACAGGAGGAGGTCATTCGGCCCATCGTGCCTGTGCCGGCTCTTTGGTAGAGCTATTCCATTAATCCCACTTCCCCTGCTCTCTCCCCCAGAGCCCTGTAAATTTTTTCCCTTCAAGTATTTATCCAATTCTCTTTTGAATGTTACTATTGAATCTGCTTCCACCGCCCTTTCAGGCAGCGCGTTCCAGATCACAACAACTCGCTGTGTAAAAAAAAATGTTTCCTCGTGTCACCTCTGGTTCTTTTGCCAATCACCTTCAATCTGTGTCCTTTGGTTACCGACCCTTCAGCCACTGGAAACAATTTCTCCTTATTTACTCCATCAAAACTATTCATGACTTTGAACACCTCTATCAAATCTCCTCTTAACCTGCTCTGCTCTAAAGAGAACAACCCCAGCTTTTCCAGTCTCTCCACATAACTGAAGTCCCTCATCCCTGGTACCATTCCAGTAAATCTCTTCTGTACCCTCTCCTTCCTAAAGTGGGGTGCTCAGAATTGAACACAATGCTCCAGCTGAGGTCCAACCAGTGGTTTATAAAGGTTCAGCATAACTTCCTTGCTTTTGTACTCTATTCCTCTATTAATAAAGCCAAGGATCCCATATGATTTTTTAACAGCCTTCTCAACTTGTCCTGCCACTTTCAAAGATTTGTGTACATACACCCCCAGGTCTCTCTGTTCCTGCACCCCCTTTAAAATTGTACCATTCCCATCTTTCGGATGAGACGTTAAACCGAGGCCCCGTCTGCTCTCTCAGGTGCACGTAAAAGATCCCATGGCACTATTTCGAAGAAGAGCAGGAGAGTCATCCCCGGTGTCCTGGCCAATATTTATCCCTCAGTCAACATAACAAAAACAGATTATCTGGTCATTATCATATTGCTGTTTGTGGGAGCTTGCTGTGCGCAAATTGGCTGCCGCGTGTCCCACATTACAACAGTGACTCCACTTCAAAAAGTACTTCATTGGCTGTAAAGCGCTTTGGGACATCCGGCGGTCGTGAAAGGCGCTATATAAATGCAAGTCTTTCTTTCTTTCATTTAGTTCATATTGCCTCTCCTCATTCTTCCTTCCAAAAGGTATCGCATCACACTTCTCTGAGTTAAATTTCATCTTTCAAGTGTCTGCCTATTTTAGCAGTCCGGCTATGTCCTCCTGAAGTCTGTTACTATCCTCCTCATTATTTACTACATTTCCGAGTTTGGTATCATCTTAAACAAAGTGCTGATGGGAGCACCACAGTGTTCTTCAGCCAATGAAGAGGAAAGAACATCCTGAGGAACCAATTCTGGGTCACAAGCTAGACATCTAATCCAATAGAGTCTCCTCTAAAACCAGTCAGCACAGCCCGTATAGATTCATTTCTCACTGGTTAAAGTTGCTGTACCTCTGTTATTTAGTTAAATCCGGTTAGGCTAATGGAGAGAGGGGGGCGGATTTCCGCTGTTTGTTATTAAAGGCAAAAGGTGGATAAAGAATGCACTTATTGCTGGAAATATTGAACAATGTTTATCAGGGAACATGTATACTGAACAGGAAAATCTTCGCCCCCTGACAGCGAAGAACATTTTCCAAATACTTCAGTCATTCTGTGTAGAAGTTAATCTGTGGGCCTCACGTTTCAGTTTCTATATTTTATTTTAATGTTGTTTGTTAAACTAATTCTCCCCAGAATCATGATGTCAGCAATCTATTTTTACTCTATCTTGAAATCTGTAACCTCTAGGCACTGTCAGCCTGTTTACCGGCCTGGAATCAGACTTCAATTGTCTGTATGTACAGTCAGTCTTTCACCAGGGAATGTTTGCCAAACGCACAGGAAACAAATGGAGACAACTGGCTTGGTATTTACGTCAAATAACTCGCGCATGAAGATGAACGTCGTATACAGGGAGATTAAATTGTGAAACTAAACATTCTTAACCTTTCAATATCACAAATATGCAATCATTCTTTAATAGGATTCATGAAATAAATCTGAGCAGAACCAAAACCAAGAGACTCAATCCAATGGAATCCAAAACATTTGAATAAAGTCAGATTTTAAGCTTGACCAATGTTTTTTTTTATTCGTTCCTGGGATGTGGGCGTCGCTGGCAAGGCCAGCATTTGTTGCCCATCCCTAATTGCCCTTGTGTAGGTGGTGGTGAGCCGCCTTCTTGAACGGCTGCAGTCCATGTGGTGAAGGTGCTTCCACAGTGCTGTTAGGTAGGGAGTTCCAGGATTTTGACCCAGCGACGATGAAAGATCGGCCGATATATTTCTAAGTCAGGATGGTGTGCGACTTGGAGGGGAACTTGGAGGTGGTGGTGTTCCCATGCGCCTGTTGCCCTTGTCCTTCTAGGTGGTAGAGGTCACGGGTTTGGGAGGTGCTGCCGAAGAAGCCTTGGCGAGTTGCTGTAGTGCATCTTGTAGATGGTACACACTGCAGCCACGGTACGCTGGTGGTGGAGGGAGTGAATGTTTAAGGTGGTGGATAGGGTGCCAATCAAGCGGGCTGCTTTGTCCTGGATGGTGTCGAGCTTCTTGAGTGTTGTTGGAGCCGCACTCATCCAGGCAAGTAGAGAGTATTCCATCACACTCCTTACTTGTGCCTTGTAGATGGTGGAAAGGCTTTGGGGAGTCAGGAGCTGAGACACTCGTCACAGAATACCTAGCCTCTGACCTGCTCTTGTTGCCACAGTATTTATGTGACCGGTCCAGTTAAGGTTCTGGTCAATGGTGACCCTCAAGATGTTGATGTTGGGGGATTCAGTGATGGTAATGCCGTTGAATGTCAAGGGGCGGTGGTTAGACTGTCGCTTGTTGGAGATAGTCATCGCCTGGCACTTGTGTCGCGCGAATGTTACTTGCCACTTATCAGCCCAAGCCTGAACGTCATCCAGGTCTTGTTGCATGCGGGCATGGACTGCTTCATTATCTGAGGAGTTGTGAATGGCACTGAACACTGTGCAGTCATCAGCGAATATCCTCACTTCTGACCTTATGATGGAGGGAAGGTCATTGATGAAGCAGCTGAAGATGGTTGGGCCTAGGACACTGCCCTGAGGCCCATACGTTCCTGTTCATATGTTTGACTTCAACCCCAGTCAGTTAGAACTGGCATTCTAGAGCACCGTTTTTAATGAACAGAAAACAGCAAATGTAAACTCATTCTGACATATTTATGTTTTAAGTAAAATATACTTCCACCTCAGAATGTTTATTAACTTGACTTCTAACAGTGGTAACATTTGCAATGGATTCTGGGGTTTATAGGGCGACTATAAATTTTAGTGATGGAGGCCTCTGATCTGACTATGGGGATAAAATTCTCGGACCGGCGAAGTTATGGTAAGAATGTTTAGAGCACTCATTCTACGTTCCTCTGTGTGTTAATTTTAAGCAGGCATTAACCATTTTGAAATAAACAGAGGAATGCAAACCGAATGTGCTAAGCATTTGTACCTGAGCTTTGCTTGTCGGGAAATAAAGCCCCCTATAATTCTCAGTCCGGGCCTCCAACCAGCCCAAGAGAAACAGGACCAGGCCGAATAACTTCCTGTTTCTATGGTAACAGGCAGCTGCTGTTAGCTCAAATCTCCGAGAACAGCGTGTAAGGCTTTCGCGATAGGTTAAAACAGCAAATTGCAGCAATTTAAATTTTAGGAGGATAAATTTCCTCCTGTGTTTTCTATTTGTAGCAAAATTGTAAATGTAAGGAGGAATAACAAGTTTATGATTGCACTACAAGTAGTAACGAGGTGAAATCTTTTCCCTAAATTGACTCCAAAAGAGACCTTTCAGTAACTAATGCCTATGAAAGGCTTCATTACCTTAGTATGCTCTATTTACCCAATAATCTTTGTACCACACACATCTAGCAAACTATTCCGGGAGCATTTCTTTTAGAAAAGGCTAGCTAAAAATATAAATGCTGTATTATACATATAGTTGGAAGGCTGTTCTACAATCTCAGGATTCATGCGATGTTAATGAACTAGTCTGGGTTCTTTCTCGTGATTTATGATGTCCTATGTACCCCTCAATTCCAATTAAGCTTTAGCTGCCTCCCAGCAATCTGGTATCCATATGGACAGCCTGCGGTAGCCTCCAGGTTGAAATTCCATTTGGTGTTCAACAGATTGCTCAGGCGTTGGGTGAGTCCAAATGGTACATGCGTACACACATGCGTACACACATATTAGAGATACGCTCATATTATATATATTCGCGCACACCAGCATGAACCGCTGGATTCATGATTTCTCCCCCCCCCCCACCCAATGAACACAGTAACTCTTCATTGGCTGTAAAGTGTTTGGAATATGACAACTCGCAAAATAACACACAACTGAAAACAACCCTGAATAAAGGTCCATGACCAAGGCCACTGCTTCATAATGAATGAATAAGTTAAGTTCCTTTTTATTGCATTGAATTTAAGTATTTTTAATAATGTCTTGGGATCACAGTCCACGATTCAGTTAATTTTTTGGCGAGAACCAAAACCCAAAGGCCATCCTGAGGTCCTCAAAGGCGCTATATAAATGCAGGTCAGTCTTTCTTTCTCTCTCTCTCTCTCTCTCTCTCCCCCAACATCACGCTTCAACTAAGACTGGATAACGCAGACCAGGCCAGCTAGAACATGTCTGGTTTCGTATGGCACAGTATCAATTGGTACATTTACTCGCTGAGCCATGTCAACCAGAGTAACTCTCAGACGGGGAGTCCAGAACAGTGGGGGAATAACCTTAAAATTAGATCCAGGCTGTTCAGGGATGTTGTCAGGAAGCACTTATTCACACAAAGGGTAGTAGAAACCTGGAACTCTCTCCCTCAAAGAACTGTTGAGCCTAGGCCAATTGAAAATGTCAAAATTGAGATTGATATATTTTTGGTTAGGCAAGGGTATTAAGAGTTTTTGAACCAAGGCAGGGAAATGGAGTTAAGATACAGATCAGCCATGATCTAATTGAATGGCGGAACAGGCTTAAGGGGCTGAATGGCCTGCTCCCATTCCTATGTTTCTATAATTCAGCTCGTGATTTAGAATAAATTGGTACGAATTGACAGGCCTGATATGGAGAGCTGGTGTGGGGACTGAGTGCTTTCTGAAGGTTGGGTCTGAAACATATCATTGGACAGAGAAGGATTTACTCTGTTGCTGTTCCATGCCAAATGTTCCCTGGGCTTGCTTTGTCCTGACATTGTGTGTGCCAAAAGAGGGGGAAAAAAACTTTCCATTCCTCGCCACTGACATCCCCAATGTCGAAACAGCTCCTGTTCTCTTAAAAAACCTTCCTCACATAATGATGATAATCAAAGCAGTGGGAAAATTAATATATGTGTGTTATTCCAAATATATTTCCCCACCCGCCCCCTCCCCTTTGTAAAGCATTTTGGAACATTTCCTATATTAAAGGCACTATAAAATAGTTGTTGTAATATTTGATGTATTGATGTTTGAGTGCTTAATAAACCAGTATGAGATGATGAAGGAAAAACAACTAGATCTATTACGGTGAAAACAAATTCACATATTCAGCGACTCACTACTAGCTTACAAACTCGATCCTGCAAACTGACTGGCTTGTTCAATCTGGATCTAACCAGTTGCCTAATTGACACTGCACTTCCTGGTGTTGAAGCAACAGCTTCAAACTCTCAAACTGATCTATCGTCACGCTACATAATAATAATGAAGACGGGTAACATTGGCAAGGAGGAAGAGATGCCACTTTTATTTCCCAATACAAACATTAAAGCACTTGAGTTCTGTAGAGGGCCGTTTTAGTACCAGTTGTGACAAGGAAAATGTAACCTGCTTGGTATTGGCTACACGTAGCAAGAAAAATCCAGCTTTTCACAAAACAGTAAAACACTCTTTGCCTTGATAATACTGAGGAGAGAATATATATTTTTTTTACTCCCACAGTAGCACTCAGCTTTTGATTACTTCAGGTCAAATAATTTGTTTCAACACACAGATTGCCACTGTTGGGAAACTGAACCATTTTCCAATTTTTGTGCACCATGTACTCGCAGGTCAAAATTGCAGCTTCATTCGTTGTTAAACAGTGCTACAATATAAATGACACAATGCTAGTGCCCGTGGTGGCATGGTTTCTGCCTGAGATGCTGCAACTGGTTGTCACAGCCTGAAGTGTTGTTCAGGCTACAGAGGGACTAGGCTCTTGGCCTAGAATGACACTGGGGCTAAAAGGGTGAAATTATGAGGACAGGTTGCATAGACGAGGCTGGTATTCGCTTGAGTATAGAAGATTAAGGGGTGATCTAATTGAACTGTTTAAGATGTCGTGCTGAAGACTTGTGCTCGAGAACTAGCCGCGCCTCTAGCCAAGCTATTTCAGTACAGCTACAACACTGGCATCTATCCGACAATGTGGAAAACTGCCCAGGTATGTCCTGTCCACAAAAAGCAGGACAAATCCAATCCGGCCAATTACCGCCCCATCAGTCTACTCTCAATCATCAGCAAAGTGATGGAAGGTGTCGTCGACAATGCTATCAAGCGGCACTTACTCACCAATAACCTGCTCACTGATGCCCAGTTTGGGTTCCGCCAAGACCACTCGGCTCCTGACCTCATTACAGCCTTGGTCCAAATATGGACAAAGGAGCTGAATTCCAGAGGTGAGGTGAGAGTGACTGCCTTGACAACAAGGCAGCATTTGATAGAGTGTGGCATCAAGGAGCCCTAGTAAAACTGAAGTCAATGGGAATCGGGGGGAAACTCTCACTGGCTGGCGTCATACCTAGCACAAAGGAAGATGGTTGTGATGGTTGGAGGTCAATCATCACAGCCCCAGGACATTGCTGCAGGAGTTCCTCAGGGCAGTGTCCTAGGACCAACCATCTTCAGCTGCTTCATCAATGATCTTCCCTCCAACATAAGGTCAGAAATGGGGATGTTCGCCGATGACTGCACAGTGTTCAGTGCCATTTGCAACTCCTCAGATAATGAAGCAGTCCATGCCCGCATGCAACAAGACCTGAACGACATTCAGGCTTGGGCTGATAATTGGCAGGTAACATTCGCGCCACACAATTACCAGGCAATGACTATCTCCAACAAGTGAGAGTCTAACCACCGCTCCTTGACATTCAACGGCATTACCATCACTGAATCCCCCACCATCAACATTGACCAGAAACTTAACTAGACCAGCCACATAAATACTGTGGCAACAAGAGCAGGTCAGAGGCTAGGTATTCTGCGACGTGTGTCTCACCTCCTGACTCCCCAAAGCCTTTCCACCATCTACAAGGCACAAGTAAGGAGTGTGATGGAGTACTCTCCACTTGCCTGGATGAGTGCAGCTCCAACAACACTCTAGAAGCTCGACATCATCCAGGACAAAGCAGCCCGCTTGATTGGCACCCCATCCACCACCTTAAACATTCACTCACTCCACGGCCAGCGTACCGTGGCTGCAGTGTGTACCATCTACAAGATGCACGGCAGCAACTCGCCAACGCTTCTTCGGCAGCACCTCCCAAACCCACGACCTCTTCCACCTAGAAGGACAAGGGCAGTAGGCGCATGGGAACACCACCTCCAAGTTACCCTCCAAGTAACACACCATCCTGACTTGGAAGTATATCGCCGATCCTTCATCGTCGTTAGGTCAAAATCCTGAAACTCCCTCCCTAACAGCACTGTGGGAGTACCTTCACCACACGGGCTGCAGCGGTTCAAGAAGGCGGCTCACCACCACCTTCTCAAGGGCAATAAATGCTGGCCTTGCCAGCGACGCCCACATCCCAGGAACAATTTTTATTTTAAATGATTAGAGGATTTGATAGGGTAGATAGCGAGAAACTATTTCCTCTGGTGGGGGGAGTCCAGAACAGTGGGAAATAACCTTAAAATTAGAGCTAGGCTGTTAATGAATTATGTCAGGAAGCACATATATACAGAAAGGGTAGTGGAAATCTGAACTCTCTCCCTCAAACAGCTGTTGAGGCTGGGCCAATTGAAAATTTCAAAATTGAGATTGATATATTTTTGTTAGGCATGGGTATTAAGAGCTATTGAACCAAGGCAGTTAAATGGAGTTAAGATACAGATCAGCCATGATCTAATTGAATGGTGGAACAGGCTCGAGGGGCTGAATGACCTACTCCTGTCCCCAGTTTCCACATGTACGCCCAGCTCTACCTCACCACAACTTCTCTTGACCCCTCCACGATCTCTATATTGTCAGACTGCTTGTCCGACATCCAGTTCTGGATGAGCAGAAATTTTCTCCAATTAAATATTGGGAAGACCACAGCCATTGTTTTCGGTCCCCGCCACAAACTCCGTTCCCTAGCCACTGACTCCATCCCACTCCCTAAAATCTGTCTGAGGCTGAACCACACTGTTCGCAACCTTGGAGTCATATTTGACCCTGAAATGTGCTTCCGACCACATATCCGCGGCATAACTAAGACCGCATACTTCCACCTCCGTAACATTGCCCGTCTCTGCCCCTGCCTCAGCTCATCCGCTGCTGAAACCCTCATCCATGCCTTTGTTACCTCTAGACTTGACTATTCCAACACCCACCTGGCTGGCCACCCACATTCCACCCTACATAAACTCGAGGTCATCCAGAACTCTGCTGCCCCGTGTCCTAACTCGCACCAAGTCCCGTTCACCCATCACCCCTGTGCTCGCTGACCTACATTGGCTCCCGGTTAAGCAACGCCTCGATTTCAAAATTCTCATCCTTGCTTTCAAATCCCTCTATGGCCTCGCACCTCCCTATCTCTGTAATCTCCTCCAGCCCCACAACCCCCCCCCCCCCCACCCCGAGATATCTGCGCTCCTCTAATTCTGCCCTCTTGAGCATCCCTGATTATAATCGCTCAACCATTGGCGGCCGTGCCTTCTGTTGCCTGGGCCCTAAGCTCTGGAATTCCCTGCCTAAACCACTCCGCCTCTCTACCTCTCTCTCCTCCTTTAAGACACTCCTTCAAACCTACCTCTTTGACCAAGCTTTCGGTCACCTGCCCGAATTTTCTCCTTGTGTGGCTCGGTGTCACATTTTTTGTCTTATAATCACTCCTGTGAATGCCTTGGGACGTTTTACTATGTTAAAGGTGCTATATAAATGTTGTTGTTGTTGTTGTTCCTATGTGCCTGACCATACAGGCCAGCGATGTGGTTTTTAAATCAGAGAATATCCAGAGCCACAAACATAAGGTCACTTGGAAGCCACTGCTCATGTGCAATGTTGGGCATTCACACTTATTTCAAAAAGAAAAAGAAAGACTTGCATTTCTACAGCGCCTTTCACAACCTCAGGACATCCCAAAGCGCTTTACAGCCAATGAAGTACTTTTGAAGTGTAGTCACTGTTGTAATGTAAGAAACGCAGCAGACAATTTGCGCACAGCAAGATCCCACAAACAGCAATGTGACACTGACCAGATAATCGGTTTTTGTTATGTTGGTTGAGGGTTAAATATTGGGCAGGACACCGGAGATAACTCCCCTGCTCTTCTTCAAAATAGTGCCATGTGATCTTTTATGTCCACCTTAGAGAGCAGACAGGACCTCGGTTTAATGTCTCATCTGAAAGACGGCACCTCCGACAGTGCAGCACTCCCTCAGTACTGCCCTGGAGTGTCAGCCTAGTGTTTTGTTCTCAAGTCTCTGGAGTGGGACTTGAACTCACAACCTTCTGACCCAGGCGCGAGTGCCACCAACTGAGCCACGGCTGACACAAGAGTGTGAATTCCACCCAGCAACATTAATGGGGCAAATGAGAGAGCCAGAAGACCGAACACATTGTGACCTCCTCAATATAAATACCCCTCAGTGGGTCACCTGCATTAAAAATGCTGCCAGATACTTAAAATTCAGCATGGATTGCTGCATAAATATTTCCTGCTTACCGACAAAGATTTTTCTTTCGTAACTCCAGGTCTGATTCTGTATGGAAAAGTTTCCGAAGTTCCCACCTTTAAATAACGTGAGTGGAAATTTGGTGCAAAAAAGATCAGCCACCGTTTGGAATTTCTTTATTTATTGACTTTTTTTAAAAAGCAAATTGTCTTGTGATCAATCACTTGTCAAGTGATATGAAATATTATAGAGCATAATATTGAATTTAACAAAATCAAACATAGTCAACTCCAAATCTTGTTTTCTCTGGGAGGAGTATAACACTATGAAGCTGTGACAACACAGTACTCTAGAGTAAATAATGCAGACTTGTTAATGTCATTCTGAATTTTTCTCTGTAATGCTGCTTTCACATTTCTAACAATGTAACAGGCATCGGTGTTGCGTGATTGATGTGTATTAAACAGGGCTGCCTCACTTGTGCCAGCGGGGTTCTACATGCACAATGGTATATGAAACTCAAAGTGCGTGAACAAGGGTACTTGCCATGTCTGTGAATGTGTAATGGCACTCCCGAGTTTCAAAGCACACCAGAAAAGGCAGTGCCTCCTTCACCCAAACGTGCATACCAGTGAGTCAACTGGCTCAAGGGCGGGGGGAGGGGGGTCGGATTTGCGTCAGTTAAAAAAAAGAAAGACTTGCTATTTCTATAGCGCCTTTCACGACCACCGGATGTCTCAAAGCTCTTTACAGCCAATTAAGTATTTTTGAAGTGTAGTCACTGTTGTAAGGTGGGAAACGCAGCAGCCAATTTGCACACAGCAAGCTCCCACAAACAACAATGTGATAATGACCAGATCATCTGTTTTTGTTATGTTGGTTGAGGGATAAATATTGGCCCAGGACACCGGGGATAACTCCTCTGCTCTTCTTCGAAATAGTGCCATGGGATCTTTTACGTCCACCTGAGAGAGCAGACGGGGCCTCGGTTTAACGCCGCATCCAAAAGACGGCACCTCTGGAGTGTCAGCCTAGCTTTACGCGCTCAAGTCCCTAGGGTAGGATTTGAACCCACGACCTTCTGACTCAGAGGCAGAGCGTGCTATCCCAACTGAGCCACAGCTGACTCGCTGATTGTAGATTGACTTTGTGACAACTTGGCAGGCATCGGTTTCTAGGCATTGGGTCGGTTCCAGCATTTAGACTGCAGCCGAGACAGTGTAGACAGAAGGCCAGGACAACAGTTTGTGCGGCAATGACTCAAGGTGGCATAGGGACACCAAATTCAAAATGGAGCATTTCACTGGCGTTTAATGCCATCAGTTTAAAGTGTGATTGATGCCAGTACTTGTGTAAATCTGGCCCTGAACTGGTAGAAGAACAACAGCTCAAAGTTTACAGCTGAGCGGGAGCGTTCGGCCCAGTTTCAAGCTGGTATTCAGATACTGCACAAGCGCGCCATCAATCACAAACAAAAACGGCCATCAGTGTGCACAGAGGTCACCGATAACCGACCTCATCATTCCCGTGGCTGCCCAACCAGCCCAGTTCAAAAGTGATATACAAAAAGTGGCAGCTCAGTTGTGTCTCCTGTCAAACTATTAAACAGAGTGAGCTGCACGGAATGAGGTCGTGTTCTTTTAGATTGACACATATAGATATATAAAGATGTAAGTGCAACAGCGCTGTGCATGCGTCAAACCACTGCTGAGAACTACCCTGCTGTTTGTGGTACAAGTGGGGGCAGCTCTCGACTTTGGAAGAGGACGCCTGCACTTGCATGTTCAGCGGAGTTTGGAGGAGCGCGCTGTAAATGGGGCAGTGTTTCAGCACACGCCACTAGCTGCTCTTTGTATTTTCATACGGGGAGGTGGAGGGCAAAGGGGAGAAGCAAGGGTGTTGCTGGTGAGAAGATGGTAGCAGTGCGCTGGGGGCTGAGGAAATTGGGAGGAAGCCATGAGGGGGTGCTTTGGGAGGGAAGAGAGGAAAGGCCAGGAGCGATTCTGTGGTGTGGGGAGGAAGGGGAGTACCAGCATGAACTGGGGGCATGGGGCAGAAGAGTGACTGCTTGAACTGGGGGGATGGGGCAGGAGAATGACTGCTTGAACTGAGGGGATGGGACAGGAGAGTGACTGCTTGAACTGAGGGGATGGGACAGGAGAGTGACTGCTTGAACTGAGGGGATGGGGCAGGAGAGTGACAGCTTGAACTGGGGGGATGGGACAGGAGAGTGACAGCTTGAACTGAGGGGATGGGACAGGAGAGTGACTGCTTGAACTGAGGGGATGGGACAGGAGAGTGACTGCTTGAACTGAGGGGATGGGGCAGGAGAGTGACAGCTTGAACTGAGGGGATGGGACAGGAGAGTGACAGCTTGAACTGAGGGGATGGGACAGGAGAGTGACTGCTTGAACTGAGGGGATGGGACAGGAGAGTGACAGCTTGAACTGAGGGGATGGGACAGGAGAGTGACTGCTTGAACTGAGGGGATGGGGCAGGAGAGTGACAGCTTGAACTGAGGGGATGGGACAGGAGAGTGACTGCTTGAACTGAGGGGATGGGACAGGAGAGTGACAGCTTGAACTGAGTTGAAGAGTGACTGCTTGAACTGAGGGGATGGGGCAGGAGAGTGACAGCTTGAACTGATGGGATGGGACAGGAGAGTGACCCCCTTGAGTTAAGAAAATAATTTTTGTATCTTCAACACTTGTATTTGTTCTTTATGCTTTTCTGTACTTATGTTTTTTCCTCCTCCAATACAGACGAAAGAGTAGGAATATAGGAACAGGAGTAGGCCATTCAGCCCCTCGAGCCTGTTCCGCCATTCAATTAGATTGGGGCTGATAGGCACTCCAACTTCATTTACCCGCCTTTTCTCCATATCCCTTGATACAAAAATCTAATGATCTTGAAAATGTCAATGACGCAGCATCCACAGCAACAGAGAGTTCCTAATCTCTGCTGAAATCCTGATTTCATTCCTAACTGGCCTAGTTATAATTTCAAGATTATGCTTCCTTGTTTTGGTTTCCCCGCCACAAGAAATAATTTCGCTGTATCTACCCAATCGAATCTCTTCATCAACACCTTGATTAAATCATCCGTCAACCTCCTAAACTCAAGGGAGCACAAAGGAAGTTTATGCAACCGGTCCTCATAATTTATCCCTTTAAGCCCTGGTGTCATTCCGGTGAATCGGCGCTGTACCCGCTCCAAGGGCTAATATATCTTTCCCGGGGTTCTGTGCCCAAAACTGAACGCAATACTCCAGATGAGAGATGACCAAGGCTCTGTACAACTGAAGTTTTACTTCCTCACTTTTGTATTCGAAGCCCCTTGAGATAAAGGCCAACATTCCATTCGCCTTTTTGATTGCTTTTTATACCTGTGCACGAGCTTTTTAGTGATTTGTGTACACGGACACCCAAATCCCTTTGTTCCTCCACAGCTCCTAGTCTCTCACCATTAAAAAAATATTGCGATTTGTCTTTCTCGGATCCAAAGTGGATGACCTCCCATCTTTCATAGTTTTGTCCACTCACTTAATCTGTCTATATATATCCCTTTGGAACTTCTAGGACCCATGTACACAACTAACTGTGCCTCCTAACTTAGTGTCAGCTGCAAACTTATACAGCTCTCTATTTCTTCATCCAAGTCATTCATTTATATGGTGAAAAGCTGAGGCCCCCATCCAGATCCCTGGAGAACATCACTTGTCAAATCCTGCCAATCAGAGAACATTCCCTTTACCCCTACTCTCTGACCCCTATCTCCCAACCAATTACCAAACCATGTTCCAAGGTTACTTCCTTGTGCAGGACCTTATCAAATGCCTTCTAAAAGTCCATATAGACAACATCTATAGACACTCCCCTATCTACCATGCCAGGGAACTCCTCAAAAAATTCAACTAGACCAGTCAGACATGACCTACCCTTCACAAATCCAAGCACTCCTTGATCAGCTCATAGTTGTCCAAGTGCTCAGTCACTGTGTTCCTGATGGTAGCTTCCAGCATCTTCCCCACAACTGATGCTAAAATGCCAGGCATACCACAGCTTGAATTACAATGCCTATTAAACTACGTGTTATCGCATGTGATAGACTTATAAAGAAAGGAAGACTTGCATTTATATAGCGCCTTTCACGACCACCGGACATCTCAAAGCGCTTTACAGCCAATTAAGTACTTTTTTGAAGTGTAGTCACTGTTGTAATGAGGAAACGCGGCAGCCAAAATTGTGCGCAGCAAGCTCCCACAAACAGCAATGTGATAATGACCAGATAATCTGCTTTTTTTGTTATGTTGATTGAGGGATAACTATTGGCCAGGATACCGGGGTCGCTCCCCTGCTCTTCTTCGAAATAGTGCCCTGGGATCTTTTACGTCCACCTGAGAGAGCAGACGGGGCCTCGGTTTAACGTCTCATCTGAAAGACGGCACCTCTGACAGTGCAGCACTGCACTGGAGTGTCAGCCTAGATTTACACATGCTCAAGTCCCTGGAGTGGGACTTGAACCCACAACCTTCTGACTCGGAGGTGAACTGAGCCACAGCTGACACTACTACTTATAATTAGTGCCATTCTTGAGTAGTCAGTGTTTTGGGGATTGGGGCAGTTTTTTTTTTATATAAAGCTGTTGGCCACCTTTTGCTCATTTTCTAGCTTGGCACGTATGCAATTCAATTATGGCATATTGGCATCCAGGCACCACCCACTCCCTGATCCAGCAATGCAGGCACCATCGTGTTCATTTCAGGTTAAAACTTTAGACCAGATTTTGCTGAACTTTCTAAATTCAGATTAACTTAGATTTCTGTCCTAATCTGTTGCGGCTTGTAGGCTGATTCTGAATTTAGACTATTTTTTATACTGCATCGAGAACGTAATTGCCAAGCTCTCATTTTTTCAATGCGCAGTCAGCCACTCGAGTTCGTGCTCATGCTCGTCATGTGGTGGCTGAAATGTTCAAGAATTTCCGGATTTTGCGAATCATCTCTTCTGCACACGTGCTGAACTTTACACATATGCGGCAGAGACTCGTTGCCATGTTCTGAGTCGGGCAGAACCATTTTCTGAGCAAGTGAATATTAGCAAGTACAAAACTGGTTGTGCTCATTGCTACCAATGATTCCAAGGCTATCTGCTGACTAAGTGAGAAAATTGGAGCAACACTTAGGACCAGTTGGCTTCTCCTTGTACGTGCCAAAGTGCTGAATATTGACGCTAATACAATAGCAAAATACTGCGGATGCTGGAAATCTGAAATAACAACAGAAAATGCTGGAAACACTCAGCAGGCCAGGCAGCATCCGTGGAGAGAGAAACAGAGTCAACGTTTCAGGTTGATGACCTTTCGTCAGAACTGGAAAAAGTTAGAGATGTAACAGATTTTAAGCAGGTGCAGAGGCAGAGAAAGGGGAGGGAGGGGAGGAAGGAAGTAAAGGGAAGGTCTGTGCTAGGATTGAAGGCAGGAGAGATTAAATGTTGCAAATGGGGATGGCAGAATCAATCAACAGCTGCCGCCTGAAAAAATGGGGGGTTTATAGTCTGAAATTGTTGAACTCAATGTTGAGTCCAGAAGGCTGTAAAGTGCCTAATCGAAAGATGAGGTGCTGTTCCTCGAGCTTACGTTGAGCTTCATTGGAACAGTATAAGAGGCTGAGGACAGAGAGGTCAGAGTGAGAGTGGAGCGGAGAATTAAAGTGACAGGCGACCGGAAGCTCATGGTCACCCTTATGGGCTGAACGGAGGTGTTCCGCAAAGCGGTCACCCAATCTGTGTTTGGTCTCCCCAATGTAGAGGAGATCGCATCGTGAGCAGCGAATACAGTATACTAGATTGCAAGAAGTACAAGTAAATCGCTGTTTCACCTGGAAGGGGTGTTTGGAGCTCTGGACAGTGGGAAGGGAGGAGGTAAAAGGGCAGGTGTTGCATCTCCTGCGCTTGCACGGGAAGGTGCTGTGGGGAGGGGAGGGGCTGTTGACAGTATTGGAGTGGGCTTTCACGTGGGAAATGGTTGTACGGATGATCAAATGTATGCCCAGGCTATTGCAATGCCCGTTTTGTTAGTAATGTGGAAGACCAATGTTTCAAAATGCACTTGCTTGGTATCAGTGCTGCTTTCCCTAGTTCAGAATGTCAAGCTCCAATTTGAAGAGTTTGCAGCTGTTATCAATCCGGTGTGAGAGAAATATTTCCCCATTGATTCTGGGGTTCAAGTGATTTCTGGGATGGTTGGTTATACGTGACATCCGTGAGAGCATCATTGCTGAAGAGCAATGGTGCGGGGTGAAATTCAACATGGGTGGGAACGCAAAACAGGCGGAATCGCTTTTACCGCCCGTTATATGGGACGCCAATATTCAGGTCGAATGAAGTCGATGGAACTGAATATCGGGTGGGCGTATAATGGGCGACCGATGCCAAACCCCCTGTTTTTGCATCCTCGACCCCATGTCCAATTTCACCCCCAGGTCTTCAATGATCATAGTAGTTCAAATGACAAAGACAATGTAGAAAATGATTGGATCCTCATATTACATAAACAACATTGTTTTTTGGGGGTCTTATAGTAGCTTGTAGTGGCACTGGGCTTACTGAATGCCACCTATCACCACTCTGTACAAAACAGGACAATCTCCATCTCCCAGCAGCAAGTTGGTGGAGAATTTCTAGTTCACGCGGATATTGGAGATAGGGCTGTAACTCCCACCTTCCTTTCGATCTTTCCTAGCTTTCTGTGTATTCCTTTCTTAAAATGAATTGCCTGGTATTTCTAGAACTTTGCATCCATGCAATTACCATCGTTTCCACATTTATATATGGTTCCTTTCTCTGGGTCTCCTCTCCACGATGCACAATTACAGCACAAAACGCTGGAAATGTGTCAAAAACGTGTCAAATGTCGCAAAATTTCCCAGAGTGCCGTGGAAAATGAATCAGAGTTCACATCTCCCTTCAAAAATGTCTAAAACTATCACAGCAAAAAACGCACTTTGTTTCTTCCACCTTTAATACAACTGATGGAATATTGGGGATAGCTGCAGCTAAAGATGTGATAAGTTCACGTTCCACTGCCCTCCCATTGTAACTACTTTTCATATGTCACATCCGAGGCCTTTGGGTTTCAGTTCTCGCAGAAAAATGAACTGAATCGTGGAATGTGATCCCAAGACATTAATAAAAATACTTAACTTCAATGCAATAGAAAGCAATTTAATTTATTTATTCATCATATGAAGCAGTGGCCTTGGTCATGGACCTCTATTCAATTGTCTGTTATTTTGCGAGTTGTCATTTTTTAGATGCTCTTCGTCAGCTTTTACAAGTTTTGTAGGGTGCATCTGTATATTAGAACAGACTGTTAATATGGGGAAGGAATTACATTAAGAAACATTCTTTGATTCTCTGTATGTCTTTAATACCATATCAGGTCTGTCAGGGAGAACCAATTAGTGCCAATTTATTCTGAATCAGGAGCTGAATTATGGGAGCATGGGAACAGGAGGAGGCCATTCAGCCCCTCGAGTCTGTTCCGCCAATCAATGAGATCATGGCTGATCTGCATCTTATCTCCACCACCTGCCTTGCCTCCATATCCCTTTATACCCTCAGATTTTTTATTAATTGAGCTGCCAGCTGCTGTTTTTTGCTTCCTTTGCGTGAAGAAGTGTTTCCTAACTTTGCTCCTGAATGGCTTGGCTCTAATTTTAAGGTTATGTCCCATTGTCCTAGACTTTCCCACCAGCGGAAAAAAAGTTTCCCTTTATCTACCCGATCAATTCCTTTCAAAATCCAAATCACCCCTTAACCTTCTATATTCCAGGGAATACAAGCCTAGTTCATGTGATCGCTCCTCATAATCCAACTCTTGGAGTGCTGGTAACACTCTGTGCTACACTCCTTCCAAGGTCAATATATCAGTTTCTAAGGTGTGGTGCCCAGAACTGCACACAGTTACTCCAGATGTGGTCTAACCAGGGCTTTGTATAGCTGCAGCTAAACTTCCTCCCCTTTACATTCGAGCCCTCTAGATATAAAGGCTGACATTCCATTAATCTTTGTGATTATTTAATTACGTGTTGTGGGTTTATTTGAAACTGGCCAATCATGTTTCCTATAGAACACTTATAGCTAGAGATTGAGAAGACTTTTATCCCATTATTCTGGTTTTAATTTCAAACAAGGTCCAGAGGGATGATAAAGTATTACAAAGTATTTACAGCACAGAAGCAGGTCATTCGGCCCAACTGGTCTATGACAATGTTTATGCTCCACTAGAGCCTCCTCCCACCCCTCTTCATCTCACCTAATCAACATCTCCTTCTATACCTTTCTCCCTCACATGATTATCTAGCTTCCCTTTGAATGTAACTATGCTAATCACCTCAACTACTCCCTGTGGTAGCGAGTTACAAGTTCTAGCCACTCTCTCGGTAAGGAAGTTTCTCCTGAATTCCCGACTGGAGTTATTAGTGGCTATCTTATATGTATGGCCCCTGGATCTGGTCTCACCTGCAAGTGGAAGCATCGTCTCTACGTTTACCCTATCAAACCCTTTCATAATCTTGAAGACCGATATCAGGTCACCCCCTATGTCTTTTCTTTTCTAGAGAAAAGAGCCCCAGCCTGTTCAATCTTTCCTGATAGGTCAAAGAGCAGTATTCTAAGCCCCTGCAGCTCACAGACGTTGCGGTGGGATCTCCCTGCTGGTCCGCCAATCTCCCACTGTGACTTCAGCGGAAGATCGCTGGTGTTTCTATTTTGCAATATTGTCCTGTTATGAGACCCAACTCAGTAATTTGTAACAATCATTGTCCACCATGATCTGGAAGGGCGGTGGCAGCAGCTTCAATAGTAACTTCCAAAAGGGAATTAGATATATACTTGAAACAGAATTTTTTTCAGGGCTATGGGGAAAGAGCAGGGGAGTGGGACTAATTGGAGAGCTCTTTCAAAGAGCCGGCACAGGCACAATGGGCCGAATGGCCTCCTTCTGTGCTGTGAGATTCTATGATCCGATGAATTCTAAGCTTGGGATGGGGGTTGAGAATTAATTAAGTGCAAAAGAAATTATTTGGCTCAACACTTAATCGGCGCACCCCTCTACATATGAAAGAAGCAAAGCCACTCTTTAAATGGCACTAGCAGTTTGTTATTGAAAGCAGTTTATTAAACTGTTTAGTAGTACTCGCTCGCTCGGAACGGTATAGAATCTAAAGTTCATGTAGGCACTTATTCAGCGCAAGAAACTTCAATTAAAAGTTGACTCAGTTGGTAGTATTCTCGCCTCTGAGTAATCAATCCCGTGCTGGTATCTGAAGAAGCAGAGGGCCTTCTCCTGGTTTCCTGGACAACAATTCTTCTTCAACCAAAAAAACCAGACCAGCAGGTCATTTATGTCATGAATGTTTGTGAGATCTTGCTGTGCACAAATCGTTGGCTGCTGTACCTTTCTACATGGCAACGGTGACTGCCTTTATATTTTAAAAAAAACGTAGTTTGTTTTATATGAAGCATTTTGGTTCATTCTGAAAGGCTGATATAAAAGAATTAATAAATAACGTAAATTGTTGAGCAGTTCATCTCTTTTATGTGCCAAAAATAAAAATAAGTCTGCTTTGGTTGCTTAATGACATTCTAAAAGAATAACTAAAGACAGTTAATACGACCTTACTCATTATTGGCTAATTGTGCTACTTTGTAACAGGCCAGTATAATTGTGCCACGAACGCCACACTTTTGGGAAGGCAAGAGGAGCATGCTTTGACATACACTCTGCAGTGACAAATTTAAAACCCAGTAAAAACGAGGTCAGGTCAAAAAACGCGATCTCAAGTGTGGTGAATTTTCAGAGTCCTTGGCTTGACTGATGCCCTGGTATTTTTAAACTGACAACCTTGCCTCAGCAGCCTTAGGGCCCAGAGTCGTCTCTACCTTGTGTCAGCCTCAAAAGGCAATCAGCGCCCCCCCTGGTTGACATAGCAACTGCATCGTCAGCTTCCCCGCAGAAGGAGCAGTCCCACGTAACTGGGAACCGGGGACCTAAAATAACCTCGGCAACAATAGAGAACAATTTGTACGTGTATTAATATCCTAAGTCCTTTCTTTGTTTTTAACTTGAGCTTCGCAGATTGGGTTTAAAAAAAAAGCATTCAAGTTTTAAAAACGCGGAACTCCAAAAAACATAAAGCTGTTGGACTATAACCTGGTGTTGTGCGGCTTCTCACAAAAAACAATAGATTGTGCTGCATTTTTTTTGGGTCGTTTTGAAGCTCTCGTAAAACCAGTATAAAAGAACAAGAAATTGTTTTTAATGATGTCCACTAATAGGCCCAGGCAAAGAGATTTGGAGTAGATACATTTCCGCAGCAGTGATTATAACCTTGATAATATTACAAAGCTGACATTGCAAAGTATTTGTGAGCGAACCTTAATTACATAACTCCTCCACACTTATAATTGACTAATGGAACAGACACACTACCTGGCATAGTGAGAAGACTGAGTAAAAGCTCTCAAAAGGGAATTGAAGAAATTCAACGGGTGTGTGATTGGAAAGTATGAGTTTACCACAGTGAAGGTGCATCATTCGTCAGACCATGGGAATAAGAGTCGACCTTTCGGCACCTCCAGTCTGTTCTGCCATTCAGTTATGTCATGGCAGTTCTGTGCCTCAACTCCATTTACCCATCCTTTCTCCATATCCCTTGATACCCTTGCATAACAAAAATATATTGATTCCCAGTCTTGAAAATTTCAATTGACCCAGCATCCACAGCCTTTTGGAGGAAAAGAGTGCCAGATTTTCACTATCCTTTGTGTAAAATAAGTGCTTCTAAATGGCCTACCTCTAATTTTAAGGTTATGCCCCCTTGTTCTGGATTCCCCATGAGAGGAAATAGTTTCTCTGTATCTACCCTGTCAAATCCCTTCATCATTTTAAACACCTCAATTAGATCACCCCTCAAACTTCCAAACTCAAAGGAATACAAACCAAGTTTATGCAACCGGTCCTCCTAATTTAACCCATTAAGCCCTGGTATCATTCTGGTGGATTTGTGCTGTACTTCTTCCAAGGCCAATATATCTTTACTGAATGCAATACTCCAGATGGGGACTGACCAAGCCTTTATACAACGCAAGCTTTACTTCCTCCCCTTTGTATTCTGAGACCCTTGAGATGAAGGCCAAGATTCCAGTCGCCTTTTCGATTACTCTTTGTACCCGTGCACCAGTTTTCAGTGATTTGTGAACCCGGACACCCAAATCCCTTTGCTCCTCCACAGCTCCTAATCGCTCGCCCTCAAGAAAATATTCCGATTTGGTCTTTCGTGGATCCAAAGTGGATGACCTCACACTTCCCCACATTGAACTCCATGTGCCATAGTTTTGCCCACTCACTTAGTCGCCCTGTGACATCAAGACGGTTGCAACTCTCGGGTGCGTGATCACAAACTATACCATATTTTTCACTCTTTGCAATGTTTATAGTCGGAGCAACCATTTGCAATTTCAAAACGTGCCCAGTATGTTAAAGGGTAAGATTTTCTATAAATTGAATAGTCTTAGCTGCAAATAAGAACATAAGAACATAAGAAATAGGAGCAGGAGTAGGCCAATCGGCCCCTCGAGCCTGCTCCGCCATTCAATAAGATCATGGCTGATCTGATCCTAACCGCCAATCTACTATCTATCACAGAACCATCTCCTGCATCTAACAGAATTGCACACACGAAATAGGAGCAGAATCAGGCTACACAGTCCCTGGGCCCGCTCCACTACCCACAGGGCCATGACCGATCCGAACCTAGACTCATGTCCAAATTCCTGCCCGCTCCCCGTAACCCTTAATGCCCTTTACTTCTAGGAAACTGTCTATTTCTGTTTTAAATTTAATTAATGTTGTAGCTTCTACAGCTTTTTGTGGCAGCATATTCCATGGACCTACCACCCTCTGAGTGAAGTAGTTCCTCCTCATCTCAGTTTTGAAAGAGCAGCCCCTTATTCTAAGACTATGTCCCCTAGTTCTCGTCTCACCCGTCATCGGGAACATCCTCCCCGCATCCACCCGATCCAACCCCTTCACAATCTTATATGTTTCAATAAGATCGCCTCTCATTCTTCTGAACTCCAATGAGTAGAGTCCCAATCTACCCAACCTCTCCTCATATGACCACCCCCTCATCCCCGGGATTAACCGAGTGAACCTTTTTTGCACTGCCTCGAGAGCAAGGATGTCTTTCCTTAAGTAAGGACACCAAAACTGTATGCAGTATTCCAGGTGCGGTCTCACCAATACCTTGTACAACTGAAGCAATACCTCCCTATTTTTATATTCTATCCCCGTAGCAATGAAAGCCAACATTCCATTTGCCTTCTTAATCACTTGCTGCACCTGCATACTAACCTTTTGAGTTTCGTGCACCAGGACCCCCAGATCCCTTTGCACTTCAGTACTCTCCAGTTTCTTGCCATTAAGATAATAAATTGCTCTAGGATTTTTCCTGCCAAAGTGCATCACCTCACACTTTCCAGTGTTGTATTCCATCTGCCAAATCTCTGCCCACTTACTTAGCCTGTCTATGTCCCCTTGCAGGTTTTTTATGTCCTCCTCACTCACTACTTTCCCTCCCATCTTTGTATCATCTGCAAATTTTGATATGTTACACTTGGTCCCTTCCTCCAAATCGTTAATATAGATTGTAAAGAGTTGGGGACCCAGCACTGACCCCTGTGGAACACCACTAGTTACTGATTGCCAGTCTGAGAATGAACCATTTATCCCAACTCTTTGCTTTCTGTTGGATAGCCAATCCTCTATCCATGCCAGAATATTACCCCCAATCCCGTGATTTTTTACCTTAAGCAATAATCTTTTGTGTGGCACCTTGTCAAATGCCTTTTGGAAGTCTAAATACACTACGTCCACTGGTTCCCCTTTATCCACTCTATATGTTACTTCCTCAAAGAACTCCAGCAAATTTGTCAAACATGACTTCCCCTTCGTAAAACCATGCTGACTTTGTCCTATTAAATTATGATTATCCAAATGTCCTGTTACTGTTTCCTTAATAATGGACTCCAAAATTTTACCTCGGTACTCGGTAAAATAATGCAGCCCTGCCCCATTTGATTTGTCCAATTAATATGATAGTTAAAATCCCCCATAATTATAGATGTTCCCTTATTACATGCCTCAACTATTTCCTGATTGATACTCCGTCCAATAGAGTTGCAACTGTTCGGAGTTAAATAGTTAGATTTGAAACAAATAATAGCATCTCAAAATGGTATCGAAGAGTGCATGTGTGAATCTGGGTACAAAATTCCTACTTTCAGTTTCTTTGAAGCATGAATACTGATGAGTATCGTAGACTTCAGTTGGAACTGGTACTTACATATTAATGTGGCTTAAGGGTATTTCTTTGTATGCTAAAGATCCTTCATAATTCCAAAAGAATTTTGTTCGCCATCTTTGACCTTGTTTGCTGCAACACTCCTCAATGTTTAAGCTTAGTGCAGTTTAATGATTTGCAGTATTTTCTATTCAACACTGCTGAAGGCAAAAAACACTTTAAAAGCGCAATCGCATATGTATTTATGTATGTGTCTGTGTTGAGGAAGAACATTGGGCTACTTTCAGACTTAAGGTTGAGATACAGCAAGTGATAGATGTTACCAGTAATGAAGAGGAAATGGCTTCATCAGCAGCTTCAATCGCAGTAGTTTCACCAACCAGAAAACAAACTAGACAAAGGATCGGGTACAGACATTGTGTTCGTGGCAGCACCCCGAGATTTCACGACCTTAAACAGTATCTGAAGGGAGAAGGTATTGTTTGGAATTCCTGTCCTCAGCTTCTACTTTTAGGTTTTAAAATACCTATTGAGTTATTTCCTATAATCTCTTTTCTCTACATGATGAAAGGAATCTACACTGAGCTTACAGACCACTTATATGGATCTTTAGAATGCACTCATAGAAAATTCTATTTTTCCCCAAATTGGATCTAAATAGCAACAAATTGGTGTGTGTGCCAAAAAATGAGGAATAGCCTTTCCGCCTGCATTCCGTGTATACTATGCATAAGCAGCATCAGGTTAAACGCTTAAAGCGACGTACCTTTTTTTTTTAACCAATTCTTTTTGCCAGTTTCCAATAGGAAGTAAAATCTGACGGGTGTAAAGCCAGTGTTGCACCGATCCCGTCAGTTTTCCGATGGGCGGGTTAATTTAAAATTGCCCCCAACATGTCCAAAGGAAATAGAAAATTCTTTTGGTGTTAGTTCTGGATTTGGCCAGAAAATAGTGCTGTAGTTCTTAGTGGAAATTTGCGGGAGTGGGGGGGGTGGTGGGGGGGCGGGGGAAGCTAAGTATGTAGTGAGAACTGTGTGTAAAAAGGATAAAATTGAGAGGTCGCACAACACCAGGTTATAGTCCAACAGTTTTATTTGAAATCACAAGCTTTCGGAGCTATCGATTGCCCCTTCCTCAGGTGAAAACTGTTGGACTATAACCTGGTGTTGTGCGACCTCTCAATTTTGTCCACCCCAGTCCAACACCGGCATCTCCGCATCATGTAAAAAGGATCCCATAATATTGGCAGCATTTGGGAAAGATTGTAGAAAGATTTGGGAAAATTATACAAGAGAGCATTTGAGAGGTTCTAAAAGAGGCACAGGGAGTGTAACAGGGAAAAGGAGAGAGAAGAACAGAACAAGAAGAGCAATAACAGAGAGAGAGAGAGGGGAAGCGGGAGAATAAGAGAGAGAATGAAACACAGAATAAGTAGGGAGAGTGCAATGGAGAGAAAAACTGGGCAAGGGAAAGAGTAGTTGAGTCAGTGTGTGATTCAATCAAGACCAGGACTGAGGTAGGATCAAACGGTGGTAAGATCAACGTATGAGGTAGCTCATGTGAATCTAGTTGGGAACCTCTGGTCAAGGCTCACACGTAACGAATGAGCACTTGGATAAGGTACCACAGAGTGGTTGGAGCCCGTGAAACACGCTATACATCAGCACCTTCAGGAGTGGGAAAAATTGGAAGGGAAAAAAACAACACATGACATGTCCTTTAAGGTGGGTTGGATCTTAACTGTAAAATAATTTTTCCGTAAGCACAAATACACTTCAGTGCCTACAATATACAAAATGTGAAGATATTGGCCTAGATAGAGTGGCTAGGAAGGACCTATTTCCCTTAGCAGAGAGGTCAATAACCAGGGGGCATAGATTTAAAGTAATTGGTCGGAGGTTTAGAGGGGAGTTGAGGAGATATTTTTTCACCCAGAGGGTGGTGGGGGGTCTGGAACTCACTACCTGAAAGGGTGGTAGAGGCAGAAACCCTCATCACATTTAAGAAGTACTTGGATATGCACCTGAAGTGCCGTAACCTACAGGGCTACGGACCAAGAGCTGGAGAGTGGGATTAGGCTGGATTGCTCTTTTTCGGCCGGCACAGACACGATGGGCTGAATGGCTTCCTTCTATGATTTCCCTTATTGTCGTGTGACATTGCCAAAACACCTCTACAGTCCTGAAATGGTTAAGTCTTTAAAAAGAGCGCAGTTCTGTTTTAAATTTCTGCATTGTTCTCGCAGGAATCAAATATATATTCCATCAACTAGCTGAATGTAGCTCTTCTAATGAGGTTGGCCTTGCAACAAAACCACTGAAATTCAGTCTCATCTCTTACCCCATGTGAAAAGTTTCGACAGACTCATTCTGAAAGAATCATCACCGCACTGTCTGCCAAATTCTAATTTATCTTCTTCAACCAACAATATATCTGTCACTAAACTGCAGCCTTCCTTCATATTTCAGCTTTCTGTCACTCTCTGAAACAGAGCTGTCATAAATTTTGAAAATTAATTTGTCTAGCTATATTGTACAAGTTGATGTTTCCACTCCGAATCCCAAGCTTCCCCAGAGAGGTCAGCGTTACACTTCAGGGACGGTCAGGCCTTGCACCAGTGACCACCGTCTCCGCCGCACGGTACAGACCAATTCCAAAGGGCTTGCAGGAAAGAATTGAATTACAGTGCAGGGACGTATAACATTGATTTTTCTAAGTTTGATTTGTTATGTACGTCGTATTTTGACTTTCAGCAGGGATTGTATTTTTATTTGTTATAAACGCCAGTATCAGCGAACCTTTTGTGTTTTAAACCTGAGACCTCGGCTAACGGTTATTTTGACAAAGGACATAAGAACATAAGAAAGAAGAAATAGGAGCAGGAGTAGGCCATTCAGCCCTTTGAGCCTGCTCCGCCATTCAATGAGATCATGGCTGATCTTCTGCCTCAACTCCATTCACCGGCCCTATCGCCATATCCCTTGATGCCCTTACCAGTCAGAAATCTATAGACTTCTGTTTTGAATATACCCAATGACTGAGCCTCCACAACCCTCTGGGGCAGAGAATTCCAAAGATTCACCACCCTCTGTGTGAAGAAATTTCTTCTCATCTCAGTCCTGAATGGCCTACCCTTTATCCTGAGGCTGTGGCCCCTGGTTCTAGACTCCCCAGCCAAGGGAAACATTCTCCCAGCATCCATCCTATCAAGCCCTGTAATAATTTTGTATGCTTCAATGAGATCCCCTCTCATTCTTCTGAATTCAAGAGAATACAGGCCTAGTTTACTCAATCTCTTCTCACACAACAGTCCCGCCAGGATGGCAAAGCAGATGGGGGCAACTGCAGATACATTGTTCTTACTTCAGTATTGTGTAAAGTAATGGAATTGATTATCGGGTGTAATTATGAGGATTTAAGTTTTTTAAATCTGGTGATATGGGCATCATTAGCAAGGTCAGCATCTATTGCCCATCCCTAGTTGCCCTTGAGAAGGTGGTGGTCGGCTTTCTTCTTGAACCGCTGCAGTCCGTGTGGTGAAGGTGCTCCCACAGTGCTGTTGGTTAGGGAGTTCCAGGATTTTGACCCAGCGACGATGAAGGAACGGCCGATATATTTCCAAGTCGGGATGGTGTGTGACTTGGAGGGGAACTTGGCGGTCACGGTGTTCCCATGCACCTCCTGCCCTTGTCCTTCCGGATGGTGAAGGTCGCGGGTTTGGGAGGCGCTGCAGAAGAAGCTTTATTATGTGTAGAGTAAGGATTATCTGTACAGTAAAAACCTAGCTAGCCGCAGTCGACATGGATTCAGAAGGGATCCTGTCCAACAAACCTCACTGATTTTGTGAGCAAGTGGCAGACCAGGTGGACTGTGGAATGACATACCGTCTACTCCTGTTAATTCAAAATCGTTTTTTGCACTAAAAAAATTGAATTATCCAGTATGTATTAAGCAATGTAAATAAGAGCAAAGTAGGAATTTAGTGCTTAAAAAATTAGAATTATCAGATGATTTGAAATAAGAAACTTTGAATAAAAACAAGGGCATATAAGGTAGCGAAATCTAGTGGGAGGACAGAGGATTGGGAAAACTTTAAAAGGCAGCAAAAAATAACAAAAAGATTGATTAAGAAAGGGAAGATAGATTATGAAAGTAAATTAGCAAAAAATATAAAAACAGATAGTAAGAGTTTTTATAGTTATATAAAAAGAAAAAGGGTGGCTAAAGTAAATGTTGGTCCCTTAGAGGATGAGACCGGGAAATTAATGGTGGGAAATATGGAGATGGCAAAAACACTGAATGAATATTTTGTATCAGTCTTTACAGTAGAGGACACTAAGAATATCCCAACACTGGACAAACAGGGGGCTATAGGGGGAGAGGAGCTAAACACGATCAAAATCACTAAGGAAGTGGTACTCGGTAAAATAATGGGACTCAAGGCGGATAAATCACCTGGACCTGATGGCTTACATCCTAGAGTCTTGAAGGAAGTGGCGGTAGGGATTGTAGATGCATTGGTAATAATTTTTCAAAACTCCCTGGATTCCGCTAAGGTCCCGGCAGACTGGAAAACTGCTAATGTAACACCCTTATTTAAAAAGGGCAGTAGACAGAAGCTGGTAACTATAGACCGGTTAGCCTAACATCTGTGGTAGGTAAAATTTTGGAGTCCATTATTAAGGAAACAGTAACAGGACATTTGGATAATCATAATTTAATAGGACAAAGTCAGCATGGTTTTACGAAGGGGAAGTCATGTTTGACAAATTTGCTGGAGTTCTTTGAGGAAGTAACATATAGAGTGGATAAAGGGGAACCAGTGGACGTAGTGTATTTAGACTTCCAAAAGGCATTTGACAAGGTGCCACACAAAAGATTATTGCTTAAGGTAAAAAATCACGGGATTGGGGGTAATATTCTGGCATGGATAGAGGATTGGCTATCTAACAGAAAGCAAAGAGTTGGGATAAATGGTTCATTCTCAGACTGGCAATCAGTAAATAGTGGTGTTCCACAGGGGTCAGTGCTGGGTCCCCAACTCTTCACAATCTATATTAACGATTTGGAGGAAGGGACCAAGTGTAACATATCAAAATTTGCAGATGATACAAAGATGGGAGGGAAAGTAGTGAGTGAGGAGGACATAAAAAACCTGCAAGGGGACATAGACAGGCTAAGTAAGTGGGCAGAGATTTGGCAGATGGAATACAACACTGGAAAGTGTGAGGTGATGCACTTTGGCAGGAAAAATCCTAGAGCAATTTATTATCTTAATGGCAAGAAACTGGAGAGTACTGAAGTGCAAAGGGATCTGGGGGTCCTGGTGCACGAAACGCAAAAGGTTAGTATGCAGGTGCAGCAAGTGATTAAGAAGGCAAATGGAATGTTGGCTTTCATTGCTAGGGGGATAGAATATAAAAATAGGGAGGTATTGCTTCAGTTGTACAAGGTATTGGTGAGACCGCACCTGGAATACTGCATACAGTTTTGGTGTCCTTACTTAAGGAAAGACATCCTTGCTCTCGAGGCAGTGCAAAAAAGGTTCACTCGGTTAATCCCGGGGATGAGGGGGTGGTCATATGAGGAGAGGTTGGGTAGATTGGGACTCTACTCATTGGAGTTCAGAAGAATGAGAGGCGATCTTATTGAAACATATAAGATTGTGAAGGGGTTGGATCGGGTGGATGCGGGGAGGATGTTCCCGATGACGGGTGAGACGAGAACTAGGGGACATAGTCTTAGAATAAGGGGCTGCTCTTTCAAAACTGAGATGAGGAGGAACTACTTCACTCAGAGGGTGGTAGGTCCATGGAATATGCTGCCACAAAAAGCTGTAGAAGCTACAACATTAATTAAATTTAAAACAGAAATAGACAGTTTCCTAGAAGTAAAGGGCATTAAGGGTTACGGGGAGCGGGCAGGAATTTGGACATGAGTCTAGGTTCGGATCGGTCATGGCCCTGTGGGTAGTGGAGCGGGCCCAGGGACTGTGTAGCCTGATTCTGCTCCTATTTCGTGTGTGCAATTCTGTTAGATGCAGGAGATGGTTCTGTGATAGATAGTAGATTGGCGGTTAGGATCAGATCAGCCATGATCTTATTGAATGGCGGAGCAGGCTCGAGGGGCCGATTGGCCTACTCCTGCTCCTATTTCTTATGTTCTTATGTTCTTATGTAGACTGTACCTAGACTTCCAAAAGGCAGTTGACAAAGTTCCACATCAAAGGCTGTTAGTTAAGCTGAAAGCTGTAGAAATTCAGAGTAAACCTTGGGAATGAATACGAAATTCGCTCAAGGGTAAAAGACAACACATACTTATTAAAGGAGTTATGTCGGGTGGGGAGAAGAATGGATTGTGGTACCCCAGTGATCAGCGCTGGGAGCAGTACTGGTTTTAATTAGCATCAAGGACTCGGATTCAGAAATTCATTACGAATTGGTCAGAGGTGCAGATGATAGAATCATAGAATGGTTACAGAAGGAGGCCATTCGGCCCGTCGAGCCTGTGCCGGCTCTCTGCAAGAGCACTTCAGCTAGTCCCACTCCCCGCCTTCCCGTAGCCCTGCAAATATTTTTCCTTCAGGTACTTATCCAATTCCCTTTTGAAAGCCACGATTGAGTCTGCCTTCACCACCCTTTCAGGCAGTGCATTCCAGATCCTAACCACTTGCTGCGTAAAAAAGTTTTTCCTCATGTCGCCTTTGGTTCTTTTGCCAATCACTTTAAATCTCTGTCTTCTGGTTCTCGACCCTTCCGCCAATGAAAACAGTTTCTCTCTATCTACTCTGTCTAGACCCCTCATGATTTTGAACACCTCTATTAAATCTCCTCTCAACCTTCTCTGCTCCAAGGAGAACAACCCCAGCTTCTCCAGTCTATCCACGTAACTGAAGTCCCTCATTCCTGGAATCATTCTCGTAAATCTTTTCTGCACTCTCTCTAAGGCCTTCTCATCCTTCCTAAAGTGCGTTGCCCAGAATTTGACACAATACTCCAATTGAGGCCGAACCAGTGTTTTATACAGGTTCATCATAACTTTCTTGCTTTTGTACTCTATGCCTCTATTTATGAAGTCCAGTATCCCATATGCTTTTTTAACTGCTTTCTCAACCTGCCCTGCCACCTTCAATGATTTGTGCACATATACCAACCGGTCTCTCTGTTCATGCACCCACTTTAGGATTGTACCCTTTAGTTTATATTGCCTCTCCTCGTTCTTCCTACCAAAATGTATCACTTCGCACTTTTCTGCATTAAATTTAATCTGTCACGTGTCCACCCATTTCACCAGCCTGTCTATGTCTTCTTGAAGTCTATCACTATCCTCCTCACTGTTCACTATACTTCCAAGTTTTGTGTCACCTGCAAATTTCGAAATTGTGCTCTGTACTCCCCAGTCCAAGTCATTAACATTAATCAAGAAAAGCAGTGGTCCTAGTACCGACCCCTGGGGAACACCACTGTATACCTTCCTCCAGACCGAAAAACAACCGTTCACCACTACTCTCTGTTTCCTGTCACTTAGCCAATTTCGTATCCATGGTGTCACTGTCCCTTTTATTCCATGGGTTTCAACTTTGCTGGCACTTTATCAAACGCCTTTTTGAAATCCATATACACCACGTCAACCGCATTGCCCTCATCAACCCTCTCTGTTACCTCATCAAAAAACTCGATCAAGTTAGTTAAACACGATTTGCCGTTAACAAATCCGTGCTGGCTTTCCTTAATTAATCCACACTTGTCCAAGTGACTGTTAACTTTGTCCCTGATTATCGCTTCTAAAAGCTTCCCCACTACCGAGGTTAAACTGACTTGCCTGTAGTTGCTGGGTTTCTCTTTACACCCTTTTTTGAACAAGGGTGTAACATTTGCAATTCTCCAGTCCTCTGGCACCACCCCCATATCTAAGGAGGATTGGAAGATTATGGTCAGTACCTCCGCGATTTCCTCCTTAACCTCCCTCAGCATCCTAGGATGCATCACATCTGGTCCTGGTGACTTATCAACTTTAAGTACTGACGGCCTTTCTAGTACCTCCTTTTTATCAATTTTTATCTCCACTACCTCCTCTTTCACTATGACTTTGGCAGCATCTTCTTCCTTGGTGAAGACAGATGCAAAGTACTCATTTAGTATCTTAGCCATGCCCTCTGCCACCATGTGTAGGTCTCCTTTTTGGTCCCTAATCGGCACCACCCCTCCTCTTACTACGCATTTATTATTTATATGCCTGTAGAAGACTTTTGAATTCCCTTTTTGGTTAGCTGCCAATCTATTCTCATACTCTTCCTTTGCCCCTCTTATTTTCTTTTTTACTTCCCCTCTGAACTTTCTATATTCAGCCTGATTCTCACTTGTATTCTCAACCTGACATCTGTCATATGCGCTCTTTTTCTGCTTCATCGTACTCTCCATCTCTTTCGTCATCCAGGGAGCTCTGGCTTTTGTAGCCCTACCTCTCCCCCTCGTGGGAATGAACCTCAACTGTACCTGAACCACCACCTCTTTAAAGGCCGCCCATTGTTCGATTATAGTTTTGCCTGCCAATCTTTGATAATAAAGCAGTTTGAGCAGAGGATTCACACAAGGCAGCGCAGAAATTATAAAATGAGTTGCATAAAATATGTAAGTGGGCGGAGCAATGGCAGATGAAAGGCAATGTTGGGAAGTTTATGTTACTGTACCTAGGAAGGAAAAAATGGGCAATGCATATAGTCCATGAATCATCTTAAAATAGCTAAGGTTGCAGTTGAAAGAGATCTCGGAGTCTAAGAATTCACACTCAATATATCCAACCACTGCAGAGCAGCAAGTAACAAGCCAACGGAATGTTTAACGATATAGCCAAACAGTAGAGTACAAGTCAAGAGAAAATCATGTTTAAACTGTGAAGTGCTCTCTGGTCAGACCATAGCTTGAGTACCGTGTCCAGTTCTGGTCACCGAGACACAGGGGAGATACTCAGACTTTGGAGGCACTGCAGAGAACAGCCCTGAGACTGATCCCTAATTCCAAAGAACTGAGTTCTGGAGAAATTTGGACTTTTTAGCCTTGAAGGGAGGTGACTGAGAAGTGATATTATATTGGTATAAAAGATAGCCAGTGGTGTGGGAAAATGTTGAATCCAGAAAGTTACTTCAAACTAATTAGTAAGAAGAGGACAAGGGGACACAGGTTCAAACCAGTAAAAGGCAAATGTAGGATTAATATCAGGAAGTTCTGCTTCACACAAAGAATGACCAAAACATATATAGTGGAGACAAGTTATATAAGAAACAATGGGATGATGTAATGAGGTGGTGCCTTTCTGGATGGGTGAACTAAAATGGGACAAATAACCTTCCACATCCATGATTATCCTGTGATCTTATCCAGGGTTTATCTTACGAGGCTCAATTTCTTTCATTAACTACAATAGAAACTTTGCTGGGAAAGGTGAGTTCTAATTGGAAGTTTACAATGGCAATGTTTGTGATGAAGAGACTCTGTTGTATTTAAGCCTGTGAAGTGGGCATAAGGTTAGCAATGAGGATACAGCAAGCCTTAAAGCATTTTGTTTCCCTAAAATGAAAAGAACCTAAGTAATGTAAAATTGGATCTTCCAAAATTTTACTCAGATTCGATCTATTGTAATACGAATAAACATATCAAAACCAGATTTTTACTGTAAAGATGTACTTGTTTACTTTGTAGTTTACTGAACTATCGCAATTCCTTCAGAATCGATAGTTCAGTGGAAATATTTGTTTGAGATTGAGCTTATGACCACATTGTGATCTGAAAGATTACAGGCTGAATGTACATTACTTTCTGTGGAGGGTTTTTGAATTGCTTGGAAGTGGCAGCCATGGCTCAGTTAGTAGCTCTCTTGCCTCTGAGTCAGAAAATCGTGGGTTCTAGTCCCACTCCAAAGACTTGAGCACAAAAATCTAGGCTGACACTCTAGTGCAGAACTGAGGGAGCGCTGCACTGTCTGAGGTGTCGTCTTTCAGGTAAGATGTTAAACTGAGGACCCGACTGCCCTCTCGGGTGGATGTAAAGGATTCCATCACACCGTTTGTAGAAGAGCAGGAGACTCCGTGCAGTGTCCTGGTCAATATTTATGCCCCACCAAAACATTTATCTCATTGTTGTTTGTGAGACCTTGCTGTGCGCAAATTAGCTGCCACTTTTTCCTACATTACAACAGTGATTACACTACAAAAGTATTTCATTGGCTGTAGAGTGCTTTGGGACATCTTGAGGTTGTGAAAGGTGCTTTATAAATCCAATGGGGGAAAAATTGGGATGCGCCCCCTTTGGGGCGCTAACTTCGCCGGGGCGCTACTTTTAGCGCCTCAAAAAAGTTAGCACCCCCGCGCCCGAAATCCACTGGTAGCGCACCAGTAGGGAGGCAGAGCGCTACTGGAAGCGCCCCGCCTCCCCCTTGGGGTGCTGCAAGTGAATATTGTGGCATGTCGTGCCGTGGTACTGCAGACCTTCCTCCCCCTATTAAAGGGGAGGGGCCTAGCGCAGTGCAACCTGGGACCCAGCTGGGCCACCAGGGATCGGAGTGCCGGCAAAAGAGCCCGGCATCACGGAGCGCAGCCGGCACCCCGCGGGGGGGCTTCACAGGAGGCCGGGGACAGCAACGGGGGCAGGTGCTGGCAGGCGGCCAGCAACAAAAATGGCCACCCTTTAACTTGCGCTGACCCGGCCGCACATACGCCCCCCCCCCCCCGACCCTGTCGGACATAGCATCCAGCGGTAAGCCAGGGGGCGCTACCGAAGATTGCGGCCAGGGCGCGAGCAGGGCGCTAACGGTTACCACCGCCGCTAACCTCCCACTGAATTTCGCGGGAGGCGTTAGCAGCGCCACGCCCGGCCGCTAGTTGCTTTGCGCCCCGTTAGCGAGGCGCAAACCAACCGAATTTTTCCCCCCAATGTCCTTGGAAGAGGGGGGTTCCAGTCACTGTTTGTATTTGGCCAGATCAGACTATCATCTGAACAGTTATGTTCCCACAACTGTTGTCCATTTAGATAAATATTTCATTCCTCAACTTATTGCATTGTGCACAGTGAAGTACAACCTCACCGACATCTTGAATTGATGTAGCACTTTTACTTTGGAAAAACGTTCTAAGGCACTTCACAGAGGCATTAGGAAAAACCTGAAGGACTCATGTGAATTTGAAGTTAGCGTATTAGTAATATCACAAGGCAACTAAAAGTACATCTATTTCAGTCTTAAGCTGCCTGAAGCAAAGACTAATATGTCACAGTCATCATCACTGTAAAATTGTGGTCTAGCCTAGAATGCATTAACACATGCTTGAAAACCAGCTTGTACGGTCCAACAGTTTGAGAAGTTTTTCAATTATTATAGATAATCAAGCAGTACATATAGTTTGCATTCAAGCAATGTAAGCAATTTGAACTTTTTTTTTTATATTGTGTACATATTTTATGAAAACTATGGAGGTCCTTATGATCTATATATGAGAGCAATGGCCAACACCAGAGGCTATTCAAGTGAGTAGAGGTCAGAAAAAGTACAATCATAGCTGTCTTTCTTGTCAGGTGAGTGCTTTTAGTTTAAAAGGTGTTATTGGCTGAGCATTGTAACATGCTTGCTGGCCAAATTCACACAATTATTTTTAGGTTTCCCGTATCTATATGGTAATTTGCACGAGGAATTTAAGTGACAATAGAAAATGAGGTAGATTACGGTAAATCTTTTCATTATATAAGTTAAAAATACCTCATGTAAGAACACTGGGAGCGATATCCTGACAACAACAACAACTTGCATTTACGTACCAACTTTAACGTAGTAAAACGTCCCAAGAATTTGACACCGAGCCACATAAGGAGATATTGGAACAGGTTGGTCAAAGAGGTAGGTTTAAAGGAGCGTCTTAAAGGAGGAGAGCGCGGCGGAGAAGTTTAGGGAGGGAATTCCAGAGCTTAGGGCCCAGGCAGCTCAAGGCACGGCCACCGATGATGGAGCGATTAAAATCAAGAATGC
This sequence comes from Squalus acanthias, assembly GCA_030390025.1. Lineage (NCBI taxonomy): Eukaryota > Metazoa > Chordata > Chondrichthyes > Squaliformes > Squalidae > Squalus > Squalus acanthias. The sequence continues at coordinate 111,306,669 of CM059435.1, forward strand.
ACAAGAGGCCAGAATTGGAGGAGCGCAGATATCTCGGAGGATTGTAGGGCTGGAGGAGGTTACAGAGATAGGGAGGAGCGAGGCCATGGAGGGATTTGGAAACAAGGATGAAAATTTTAGAACTGAGGCGTTGCTTAACCGGGAGCCAATGTAGGTCAGTAAGCACAAAGGTGGTGGGTGAGCGGGACTTGGGGCGAGATGAATATGGGCAGCAGAGTTTTGGATGAGCTCAAGTTTACAGAGGGTGGGAGGTAGGCCAGGAGAGCACTGGAATGATAGTCGAGTCTAGAGGTAACAAAGCCACGGATGAGGGTTTCAGCAGCAGATGAGCTGAGGCAGGGGTAGAGACAGGCGATGTTATGGAGGTGGAAGTTAGCGGTCTTGGTGATGGAGAGGATATTGGGTGGGAAACTCAGCTCAGGGTCAAATAGGACACCAAGGTTGCAAACAATCTGGTTCAACCTCAGACACCGGCCAGAGAGAGGGGACGGAGTTTGTGGCGGGGACCGAAGACAATAGCTTCGATATTTCGATTCAAGAATGTTTGTCAAGACAAATCCTTAATCCTTCTCATCAAGGAACGATCTGGGGTTTACCACCCAGTCTACGACTCGGGGTTAACAATGCCGAACTCTCTTATATGGACCAGTTCGCATTACATTATTATTTACACTACCAACCTCCCATCAGGAGCCACACAAGCTCCTGAATGAATGAATTAGCCTTTTCTTGCCAATTATCAAAGAAGTATGCAAATAATTAGTAGAGAGGCTTAATTGGCAAAATAAATCACAGAGGTTACAAGGTAGCTCAGTTATGTCACAGTAATTCAACTGTAAGCGCTTGCTGATTATAAATTTACTGTTGAGATCAGTGTCTGAGAATGATATAAATTGGCAAGATTAATTTAGGATTAGGCTCTTTAGATAGCTGACAAGTTCACAACATTAAATTTGACGATCCATTAAATAGATTAAAGTCTATGGGGTAGAAATTGGAATGCGTGGCGCCTGTTTGTAGGGCTGACGGTCCCTGCCCAATCTGAGCGTGCGTTCGGCCAACTGTTAAATCCGTCAAACCTGTTTTTGAGGCGTCCCGAGCGGCCGCCTAAAGCAGGCGTTAGGCCCCTTGCATACGTTAAATTGCTTACGATGAGCGGGGCAGACGCTTGTCCCGCAGCGCTCGGAATTCCTCAGCTGCCTCTGCGGCGAGCAAGGAGAGGGAAGTATTTTTGAAATGAACATCTGCGGAGCCAAGTGGGGGGCAACGGGAATTCTTTCCCTCCTCTCGGGACGCATCTTAGGGCTGTTGCCAACGAGCCAAGCAGCCCGATATTTGGTATCTTCAACGGGCGAGCAAAGGCAGCTCACACATAAAATGTTAGTGAGGCCCGAGGCCTAATTTCAGGCCAGTCCCGGGTCTCCAGGTTGGGGAGTGCACTTGCTGCGCAGCACCGAGTCTGGGCCTGTAAACGGGCTCAGACAAATTTCTACCCCCGATGCTTGTAGTTAGCAATGTTTCCAGAACCTGTATGACCTTGTCCTTAATGAGCTGGTGTGGATGAATTTGTTGCCTCACCTTCATCTGGGATCATGTTAGCCTCCTGAGACATCAGAGTGATGAGCTCCTATCTGCAGAGGGGCTATCCATTCCTTCTAGGTCCTCTGCTACTGGGTAAACTCACCCTAATATTTCATAACTTACTGGAGCCTGAAAGCAGGTTCGAAATATATATTCTTGATCTGGTGCAACCAGAAACATTTGCATCTTCTAGCCACACAATGGGCCGTATTTTCCGATCGGAGGCTTCCTGCGTGCGGAGGCCTCCGATCTGGAAAAATCTACGAGCTTACCTGAGGGCTCCCGAGGTCCAGACACTTCCGCTCCTGGGCCTCGCCACACTCCAAATGCGCAGGGCCCACGTATCCCAGAGGCGCATGCAGTTCGCAAGCGTCCCTGGGATCACGTGGGCCATGGGAGCCAATTGAAGAAGGGAATCTCCCTTCATACACTTGACAGATAGACCTGTCAAATATATGAATGGAGATCAATGAAAAAACACAGTAAAACTTTAAATACATTTTTTAAAAACCATCACCTTTTTAAAATTAGTTGAAATTACAATAAATTAAATATTTTAAACAAAAATTTAATTTTTTGAAAAAATTAATTAAAGGTTTTTACGGGGCTAAAAATAAACTAAAAATAAGCTTTTACCAGGCGTAAGATTTCTAAGGGTTTTCTGCGGGCGGAGGATCTCCAGAAAGCGGAACTATCCGCCCGCAGAGGCCCTTCTCTAGGGCAGGCGTGCCGATCTGTCAAGAGCATTCTTGACAGATCGGAAATGCCGGTTTTCAGCGCATGGCGTACACACCCGTAGGCATCGGAATATACGGCCCAATGTCTATATAATCAGACCATAGTGTCAGCTGTGGCTCAGTTGGTAGCACACTCGCCTCTGAGTCAGAATGGGCGTGGGTTCAAGTCCCACTCCAGGGACTTTAGCACATAAATCTAGGCTGACACTCCAGTGCTGCACTGTCGGAGGTGCCGTCTGTCAAACGAGACGTTAAACCGAGGTGCCATCTGCTCTCTCTCAGGTGGATATAAAAGATCCCGTGGCACTATTTCAAAGAAGAGCAGGGAGTTATCCCTGGTGTCCTGGGCCAATATTTATCCCTCAAACAACATAACAAAAGCAGATATCAGGTCATTATTGCATGGCTTTTTGTGGGAGCTTGCTGTGCGCAAATTGGCTGCCGCGTTTCCCACATTACAACAGTGACTACACTCCAAAAGTACTTCATTGGCTGTAAAGCGCTTTGAGACGCCCGGTGGTCGTGAAAGGCGCTATAGAAATGCAAGTCTTTCTTTCTTTCTTGTAAGAAGCAATATGGCAGCAATACTAAAGATTGGATATATACCTGAAAAGAAACATTTGTAGAGCTATGGGGAAAGAGCGGGCGAGCAGGATTAATTGAGTAGCTCTTTCAGAGAGCTGGCACAGGCACGATAGGCTGTTTTCAAATCCCTTCATGGCCTCGCCCCTCCCTATCTCTGCAATCTCCTTCAGCCCCACAACCCCCCGAGATATCTGCGCTCCTCTAATTCTGCCCTCTTGAGCATCCCTGATTATAATCGCTCAACCATTGGTGGCCGTGCCTTCTGTTGCCTTGGCCCTAAGCTCTGGAATTCCCTGCCTAAACCTCTCCGCCTCTCTACCTCTCTTTCCTCCTTTAAGACGCTCCTTAAAACCTACCTCTTTGACCAAGCTTTTGGTCACCTGCCCTAATTTCTCCTTATGTGGATCGGTGCCAAATTTTTTTGTCTTAAAATACTCCTGTGAAGCGCCTTGGGACATTTTACTACGTTAAAGGCGCTATATAAATACAAGTTGTTGTTGTTATGATTTCTAATGGAAAACAAACCTTCCCTTAAAGACCTTTGTTGAGGGAAACGTTTTCGCCATGGCTTCATAGCAGCGGGGCAACTTGTGGCTTTGTTTCACCCTGTCTTGGTCCTGAAGTGCTACATATTACAAAAAAATATGTTCCTTTCAGTTGAGAATTAGAGCCAAACCATGTATGTGGCAATGAGCAAATTAGCTCCTGTCAAGGATCTTGTGCTCCTCCACCTGACAGTAAAAGAGCTCCCATCAGCACTGAGGAAGTGGTTTGTTATAGTTCGGGGATTTGTGATGAGAGATGCTTGTACAAATGAGATTCCACAGGAGGCAGCCATGAAATATTTTTTAATTAGTGACTCAACGACAAGGTCATTTTTCTCTCAATTTTCAGTTTTTTCGCCCCTTCCCATTCCCCCCCCCCCCCCGCAATGCTGGTGGCTTGAGCTGGGGTTCAGTTCCACAGGTACCAATAGGCCCTTAGGTACCTCACCCCAGTGACTCTTCTTCAGATTTCCTCTCTTCATTCATAGAGATATCAAAAACGTAAGTATAAAGAATGCATTTGTGATTTCGCCACAATTAGTGAACCAAGGTAATCTTCTCCCGATCAATGTCAGCAGGCGATTCAACTATGGGTACGATCGCACTTGAGCCCCAAGTCTTGCCCATCATCCACACATGCATTTCCCAGAATAGGTCACCGTACAGTCGTCGAGCCAATGTTCCCCCTTCATTTTTTGGGGGGGGCTGCGCGGCCCATTCACAGTTTCGCGCATGCGTGAAATTTAACGTTGAAAAAGCCGGTCCCAGGCTGCACGGGATCAGCAGAGAGCTGCGCGAGGGAATGTTGGCAGGAACCCCCAACTAACTCCCTCCCTCTTTAGCCCAGCAACATCAACACTCTTATATAATCATTTTCCGACAAACCGAGTCCCCTCGCCTGGCGTTAACGGGGCGTCAGCGGCCTCCAAATGGGGTCGGCAGCCTTGCCATCCCGTTAACACCGGCAATGCGAACGGCTCCATTTTAAATGGGGCCTACCGACGAGTGTGTAAACTGCTCGCCTGTTTCAGGCGACAGGCCCCTTTTAATATGGAAATAGGGGTCCTATGACGTAAATAGGACCCCAATTGCCATTTCAGATAGGAACTGGATCGGAGTTTGGCTCTGATCAGTTCCATGGGCTAAAGGTAAGTGTTCGATTATTCTTGTGCGCCTCCAGTGCCCACCAAAATAACACGGGCTTCTGGCACCCCCACTCTCCGGGACCGGGACCCACATCCCCCCCCCCGCAACTTACCTTGCTGGCGCCAGCCCCGGCCCATTTTTCAGGCTTCAATCTGGCGAGCTGTGTCAGAAGGCCTGTTTGGCACCCCATGCGAATTCAAATGAGGCCGGAGCCTCAAAAAGACGGGGGGCGGGGGGGGATGATTCAAAATCTACTCCATTATGTGGGCAATCACAGAGAGAAGACTACATGTTAGCATTTTATGGGTCAGTGAATCATAGCTCCAATCCGCTAACCCACATTTCCTGTGGCTATACGAAAGAAAGACTTGCATTTATATAGCGCCTTTCACGACCACCGGACGTCCCAAAGCACTTTACAGCCAATGAAGTACTTTTTGAAGTGCAGTCACTGTTGTAATGTAGGAAAGGCGGCAACCAATTTGCGCACAGCAAGCTCCCACAAACAGCAATGCGATAATGACCTGATGCCTGTTTTTGTTATGTTGATTGAGGGATAAATATTGGCCCAGGACACCGGGGATAACTCCCCTGCTCTTCTTCAAAATAGTGCCACGGGGCATCAGCTTAACGTCTCATCTGAAAGACGGCACCTCCGACAGTGCAGCACTCCCTCAGCACTGCGCTGGAGAGTCAGCCTAGATTTTTGTGTTCAAGTCTCTGGCGTGGGATTTGAACCCACAACCTTCATGACTCAGGAGGTGAGAGTGCTACCCACTGAGCCACGGCTGACACTATGTTACTGCCCTGTTCGAGAACCTGTGTAAACAATATCAAAGCGGCTGTGTCCTCTTATAAAACAAGTGACTTGAAAGACAAAGCTACACAGGCCAGTCGAGAGTATTCAACGTGACGGTAGCTTACAGTTATAACAGTTTCACAGATACAATAAAATTCTGATTCTATCACTGCCATCACAATTCAATTGACCTGATGTAGTTTCCATCTTGCAAGATTCCATTATGTGTCAATCCAGCTCCTTTAAATCAACTTTTCTCCACCACCTGGGCTAATTTCTTCTTTTTAAAAAAAAGTAAGAGTTTGACGTGCTATCTAATAATGGGAGAGATTTCACTTCATGTGCTGAAAACGTACATGTGTTCTGCGTACCTTCAAGGGGATGGTATAGACGAGAAGGGTATCATTGACAAAAAAGAAATCACACAGTAACTGCTAAAACGACGCTACAAATGTTGTATGTTTAATGTTGTCAGTGTTGGGGCCTCAACTATTTACAATCTATATTAATGACCTAGATGAAGGGACCGAGTGTAATGTATCCAAGTTTGCTGATGATACAAAGCTAGGTGGGACAGTAAGCTGTGAGGAGAACACAAAGAGTCTGCAAAGGGATATAGTTAGACTAAGTGAGTGGGCAGTAAGGTGGCAGATGGAGTATAATGTAGGGAAATGTGAGGTTATTCACTTTGGTAGGAAGAATAGAAAACAGAATACTTTTTAAATAGCGAGAAATTTTCAAATGTTGGTGTTCAAAGAGATTTGGGTGTCCTCGTGCAAGAAACACAGAAAGCTAGCATGCAGGTACAGCAAGCAATAAGGAAGGCAAATGGCATGTTGGCCTTTATTGCAAGGGGGTTGGAGTATAAGAGTAAGAAAGTCTTGCTGCAATTGTACAGGGCCTTGGTAAGACCACACCTGGAGTACTGTGCACAGTTTTGGTCTCCTTATCTAATGAAGGATATACTTGCCTTGGAGGCGGTGCAACAAAGGTTCACTAGATTAATTCCTGGGATGAGAGAGCTGTCCCATGATGAGAGATTGTGTAGAATGGGCTTATACTCTCTGGAGTTTAGAAGAATGAGAGGTGATCTCATTGAAACATACAAGATTCTGAAGGGGATTAACAGGGTAGATGCTGTGAGGTTGTTTCCCCTGGCTGGAGTGTCTAGAACCAGGGGGCACAGTCTCAGGATAAGGGGTCGGCCATTTAAGACTGAGATGAGGAGGAATTTCTTCACTCAGAGGGTTGTGAATCTTTGGAATTCTCTGCCCCAGAGGGCTGTGGATGCTGAGTCAAGGCTGAGATCGATAGATTTTTGGACTCTAGGGGAATCAAGGGATATGGAGATCAGGCGGGAAAGTGGAGTTGAGGTCGAAGATCAGCCATGATTTTATTGAATGGCGGAGCAGGTTCGAGGGGCGGTATGGCCTACTCCTGCTCCTATTTTTTATGTTCTTATGTTCTTAATTATGCTGCACTTGGCCATGATGCCACCCCTGTGATTAGTCGTGCAAGGGCGCTCAATTTGTAATTCTCATAGCAAACAGAGGACATTGTGACAGGGACGTTGGGGAGCTGGAGACAACAATGTGGATTGATAAGTTTATTAATGCTGCCAGGCCTGTTAAAAATCCAAGCGGGAGTCTCGGGCAGCATTGTTAAAAGCTGCTATCTTCCGCGCTTGTCTTCTCCATAACCCTTCCCCACTGAGCTGCCTCAGAACCACTCTCCCCACAGAGCCCACAGATATCAAGGCAAAGTATGTTTTATTAATGTACTACAATATATTTAAATAGTCCTTAAAAAGTAGAGCATGCTCAAATCACAATAATGCATTCGCGGTCATACACTAGGTTATTATTGAGGACAGGTAGTGTGATTGATTGGCTCGATCCGCAATCTCATCCATCAATCAAAATTGCTGTCCTCGGTTACACTGCAGTGTTCTTCCACACATCCGTGATTCTATAATATAATAAATAGCCAGGATATGGTTAGAACTGCAACACAATCTCAGGGTTATTAAACAGCCAGCGAAGGTTTATTAACATCAAGTCAATTCCCCTGCTACAGTTTTCAAATACATGTCCAGATACAGTTTAAAATTATGTATCTTCCTCCCTCTCTTCTCCTGACGGCACTGACTACAGGCCTCAATGGCCCTTGATTATCATGCGCAAGAGAGCATTCTTCATGCTTGAGCCTGGACACTTGAGTGCCATCAGGCTATTTAACCACGGAGGGACATCTCATCCAAGTCTAACACAGTCATCGCTTGAGGTGCGCAGACAAGTATTTTCTAACAGGGGGTCACTGGATAGTAATCCGGAGTGGGTACACTGCCTAATATCTTCCCTCCTTAGCCTTAAGGGCACTGAGCTCCCCCTGACCCTTGTGCAGCCCACGAATCAAACCTGGGACCATCCTGGTCTCTATGGCTCCTTACCAGACTCCGAGATGCATTTCGGAAAATCACTTAAAGCTCTTGTATCTTCTTCCACCTAGTTAGGTTTCCTTGCAGTACGCACACATCCCCCATCCGGGGAAGGTACTCCAAACCCAGGCCTCCAGATATGCCACTCTGGAGCACTGAAGCGGCCCAGAGAGAATTGTCCTCTGCTTTTTACCCTCTCTCTGTAGGAAAGCACCTCCCTTCTGTAACTGCCCTGTTCGCACAGTAGAGATTTTGAATCTACGTAATCAATCAAGAACATAATCTTGCAACCTTCTATCATGCAGCCACCATTTTTTCAAAAATGATATGCAATTTGATTATTCTTTCAAATATAATAAACGATCAGTGGCCTATTATTTCCTTCCCTGGAGACTATTAAATCATGGGACAGGAAGAAGGGTGTTACAAGCATTGCAATGGAAGCATTCATGATATAACATCATGTGACAGGAAGGAAAATAACACTATTTTCCCCACAATCCCTGGTCTGACCACATTACATGATTGACTTATTAATATGTTTAAACAGTTAAAGTGCTGAGATAATTTCCATTTTACTTTGAATTATTTCAGGATTGTGCACTTTCTTATAATGGTTTAGAAAAATCAATATTTGTATCCAGTCCTGTTTTTGTGTTTCTCACTCATTATTTGATATCATAGAATCATAGAATGGTTACAGCGCAGAAGGTGGCCATTCGGCCCATTGAGCCCGTGCCGGCTCTCTGCAAGAGCACTTCAGCTAGTCCCACTCCCCCTCCCTTTTCCCGTAGCCCTGCAATTTTTTTTCCTCAGGTACTTATCCAATTCCCTTTTGAAAGCCACAATTAAATCAGCGTCCACCACCCTTTCAGGAACTGCATTCCAGATCCTAACCACTCGCTGAGTAAAAAAGTTTTTCCTCATGTCGCCTTTGGTTCTTTTGCCAATCACCTTAAATCTGTGTCCTCTGGTTCTCGACCCTTCTGCCAATGGGAACAGTTTCTCTCTATCTACTCTGTCTAGACCCCTCATGATTTTGAACACCTCTATCAAATCTCCTCTCAATCTTCTCTGCTCTCAGGAGAACAACCCCTGCTTCTCCAGTCTATCCACGTAAATGAAGTCCCTCATCCCTGGAATCATTCTCGTAAATCTTTTCTGCACCCACTCTAAGGCCTTCACATCCTTCCTAAAGTGCCTATATTTAGGGTGTGTACTGGGTGTGTACACAATAACCTGTCCTGTACTCTAACAGCTGTCCTGTACTCTTGTGTCTTTTTTTAGGTCCTGATCCAATTATGTATTAACTTTTTAAAAGCTGTTTTCAATCTTGCCCTTGTCTTTACCCAGATGTTATTTGTTTTCCTTTCTCCTCCATTGTTCTATGTTCCAGCTGTTAACATCTCGTTTCCATCTGGTTTTGGTGGCGGTTTACAGCTGTCACAGTTAGGAGAACATTGCCCCTTAATTAAAACAGAGTTGGACTGGTACTTGAGGATGAGCAACTTACAAGGTTATGGACAAAAAGCTGGGGTGTGGGGCTAAGCATGACAGATCCTCCGCATCCCCGGGAGACGGGCCTCTGCGGGTGGAGAGTTGCGCTATTTGCCCAACTTCCACCCGCTGAAAGGCCGTGGAATTCTTCCGCCTGGTAAAACCAGGTGTAAGGCCAGTTTTTACCAGCATAAGAGTTTTAAAAAATAGAAAAATAAAATTTGATCACTTACTTATACATTAAAAACCCTGTTCAATCAGGTACATTTATTTTTAGCCCAAAAAAATTCCAAAAATTTAATTTTTGTTTCAAATATTTAATTAAATGCCATTTTAATTAATTTTATTTATATGTAATTTTTTTTTATTTCATGTGTTCGTGTATTTTTTAAGTCATCCCCATTCATACTTATGACAGTTCCGTACGTACGGAATCCCCATAAGTATGAATGGGGATTCCAGTTCTGACGAAGGGTCATCGACCTGAAACGTTAACTCTGTTTCTCTCTCTACAGATGCAGCCTGACCTGCGGAGTATTTCCAGCATTTTCTCTTTTTATTCCCTTCTTTCATTGGTTGGGCCGGCCCACGTGATCCCAGGGGCGTTTGCGAACCGCCTGCGCCCCGGGGATACGTGGGCCTCTGCGCATTTCTACCAGGAGAGACTCAGGATCGCAAGCCTCCGTATCTCCCCGGACCACCAGGTTAAATGCGTAGATTTTTGATGATCGGAGGCATCCGCCCGCGGGAAGCCTCCGATCGCAAATTCAGGCCCAAGATCTTCTTCACCTGCATTCCCATTCATGGTATCACAGGAGCAGATCTTGATTGTCCCATTAAAGATTTACATAAAATATCTGCTCCCAGGCTGTCTCCGAAGTTCAAGCATATACTGTAACAAGGTTAAAAAGGGAGGGTTGGAGATATTTATAACTGTGGATATTTCCCTTCATAACATTTTGGGATCAGGTTACAGTTCACCAGGATATCTTTTCCCTGTAAGCAGGAATTTATCCTTTACCATTATCTTCGTAACCTAAATGAATCCTTCAAGAAGTTCAACACTTTTAGCTAGTTGGCTGAGTGTGACATATTTCGTCTCTCTTTGGACTTGATCTGGAGACACATTGCAATACTAAGGCGACTTAGGTAGCGCGAACTGATTGAGTTTTCTTGTCTACATTTCGCAGGTACATTTTTTTTTGCATTTTAGAAACATTTTCCTTATTTAATATTAGATGGTGCTCTCCATTGAGATTGAGTTCATTTCCAACAAAGTAATTGTACTGAGCGGACCTCTGCTGTATCGCCATCACTTTCATTAAAGGCATCAATGCACGCCACTAGTAGTTCCGACAGCATGCAAAGCCATAACATGTAGACTCCTGTACAGACAATGTCCTTGCCCAACGACACTCCTAGTTAAAGACTTTATACGTCCATATGATGCAGGTAATGTTACCTTAAAGTAGTCTGAACAACTCAACAGGGAGTTTGCGGCCTGTTTGGTTCTTGGGAAATACTGCCACCATGTTGGTCATTGGAGACATTTAGCACTGCAGCAGATGGAAACTTCTGCATTGTGGCTTTTGTTCTTTTTTTAATGCTAGTTTTAAGTTTAATTTGGGGGGGGAATTGAATAAACTTAGCATCAAATCACATATTTGCTCTCATCTTCTTGTCCTGTGAATGAGGTAAATCAACTATCTCAAGAGCACAAGTCACAATATGTTAAGCTAACATTTTACAACTCAAGAGCATGGCATGCAGTTTGGGTCACCCCTCCCCGCCCCCACTCTCCCTCACCACCTCAAGAGGGATGTAGATGTATTAAAAAGGGGTAGAGACCAGGGTGATTACAGACCTTGGGGGTCCAAGTTATGAAGAAAGGTTCAATAGATCAAACTTATTTTTGCTGAAGAAAAGACACAATACAGGCATTCAAAATAATAGCAAGGGAGGATGAGGGGGAAGTAAGCAAGATTTTTAAACTTGGAGAATGTATGTAGGCCTAGAGGGAACAAGTACACCATTCACAAGCCTTGAGCAAGGTTAGGGATTAGAACGATAATTTTTTTCCCCGTAGGTTAGTGCAATTTTACAAGAGACTCTTAGAAAGAAATCATTACGTACAAGTCAATTGACGCTTTTAAAAAGGAGCTGGGTTAATTTGTGTCGAGAAGGAGGATTGAGGATTATCGAGATATTAACAGCATCCCTTGACATTTTTTTTTACACAAGGGGAGGTTGAGGAAGGAACTTAAAGTAGGAGATCAACGGGGCGGGGGAGGGGCGTCCATGATCCAATCATCACACGGGTACTCTGGATGGGGTGGGCTTCGTGAGCTAAATAGCCTTTTCTCAATTGTGACATTCCCAGGGCTGACTCAATAGGTTTGGGGGCCTCCCGCAGGAGGGACGTTGTAACCCCACCCTCTTTCTACCCCAGTGGGAGCATGCTTCTCAGGTGAGACTAGTGCATACATCCCTTGGAAAATTTAGAAAGTTACATGTGTAATGGTGCAATTCTAAATTCTATTTATTCATTGTTGTTCCAGAGCATGACACATAAGGCAGGGATTCCCAATTATATGGACATGATGCGGAGATGCCGGTGTTGGACTAGGGTGGACAAAAATGAGAAGTCGCACAACACCAGGCTATAGTCCAACAATTTTATTTGAAATCACGAGCTTTCGGAGCGCTGCTCCTTCTTCAGGTACCTGAAGAAGGAGCAGAGCTCCGAAAGCTCGTAATTTCAAATAAAACTGTTGAACTATAACCTGGTGTTGTGCGACTTCTCAATTATATGGAGACAGGGTCCATCTATCACCTTCATCTATCTTAGGGTGGGGGCAATCAGGGACCAAAAAGGAGATCTTCTTGTGGAGACAGAGGGCATGGTTGAGGTACTAAATGAGTACTTTACTTCTGTCTTCACTAGAGAAGAGGATGCTGCCAATGTAGCAGTAAAGGAGGAGGCAGTAGTGATATTATTAAGTAGCCATTATTAAGGAAACAGTAACAGGACATTTGGATAATCATAATTTAATAGGACAAAGTCAGCATGGTTTTACGAAGGGGAAGTCATGTTTGACAAATTTGCTGGAGTTCTTTGAGGAAGTAACATATAGAGTGGATAAAGGGGAACCAGTGGACGTAGTGTATTTAGACTTCCAAAAGGCATTTGACAAGGTGCCACACAAAAGATTATTGCTTAAGGTAAAAAATCACGGGATTGGGGGTAATATTCTGGCATGGATAGAGGATTGGCTATCTAACAGAAAGCAAAGAGTTGGGATAAATGGTTCATTCTCAGACTGGCAATCAGTAACTAGTGGTGTTCCACAGGGGTCAGTGCTGGGTCCCCAACTCTTCACAATCTATATTAACGATTTGGAGGAAGGGACCAAGTGTAACATATCAAAATTTGCAGATGATACAAAGATGGGAGGGAAAGTAGTGAGTGAGGAGGACATAAAAAACCTGCAAGGGGACATAGACAGGCTAAGTAAGTGGGCAGAGATTTGGCAGATGGAATACAACACTGGAAAGTGTGAGGTGATGCACTTTGGCAGGAAAAATCCTAGAGCAATTTATTATCTTAATGGCAAGAAACTGGAGAGTACTGAAGTGCAAAGGGATCTGGGGGTCCTGGTGCACGAAACTCAAAAGGTTAGTATGCAGGTGCAGCAAGTGATTAAGAAGGCAAATGGAATGTTGGCTTTCATTGCTAGGGGGATAGAATATAAAAATAGGGAGGTATTGCTTCAGTTGTACAAGGTATTGGTGAGACCGCACCTGGAATACTGCATACAGTTTTGGTGTCCTTACTTAAGGAAAGACATCCTTGCTCTCGAGGCAGTGCAAAAAAGGTTCACTCGGTTAATCCCGGGGATGAGGGGGTGGTCATATGAGGAGAGGTTGGGTAGATTGGGACTCTACTCATTGGAGTTCAGAAGAATGAGAGGCGATCTTATTGAAACATATAAGATTGTGAAGGGGTTGGATCGGGTGGATGCGGGGAGGATGTTCCCGATGACGGGTGAGACGAGAACTAGGGGACATAGTCTTAGAATAAGGGGCTGCTCTTTCAAAACTGAGATGAGGAGGAACTACTTCACTCAGAGGGTGGTAGGTCCATGGAATATGCTGCCACAAAAAGCTGTAGAAGCTACAACATTAATTAAATTTAAAACAGAAATAGACAGTTTCCTAGAAGTAAAGGGCATTAAGGGTTACGGGGAGCGGGCAGGAATTTGGACATGAGTCTAGGTTCGGATCGGTCATGGCCCTGTGGGTAGTGGAGCGGGCCCAGGGACTGTGTAGCCTGATTCTGCTCCTATTTCGTGTGTGCAATTCTGTTAGATGCAGGAGATGGTTCTGTGATAGATAGTAGATTGGTGGTTAGGATCAGATCAGCCATGATCTTATTGAATGGCGGAGCAGGCTCGAGGGGCCGATTGGCCTACTCCTGCTCCTATTTCTTATGTTCTTATGTTCTTATGTTCTTATTGGATAGGACAAAAATAGATAAAGAGGGGGGGGGGGGAAATTCGATTGCTTTGCGCCCCGTTCGGGCACAAAGCAACTAACACCCGGACGCAGCGCCACTAACGCCTCCCGCGAAATTCAGCGGGCGGTTAGCGGCGGCGGTAGCCGGTAGCACCCCGGGGTGCTGTGTCTCCGGCAATGACATCATCGCCGTGCGCAGTGCCCCGCTCGCGCCCCGGCCGCAAACTTGGCTCGCGCCCCCTGACCTGCCACCGGACGCTATGTCCGACTGGGTCAGGGGGGCATTCTTGCAGCCGGGGCGGCAATAATTAAAGGGCAGGTGCCGGGCAGCCGTTTTTGTTTTGGGCCGCCTGCCAGCACCTGCCCCCTCTGCCCTCCTCCTGCGGGGTGCCGGCCGCGATCTGTCAGCCCGGCACTCCTCTTGAGTGCCGGGCTCTTTTGCCGGCACCCCGCTCCCCGGTGGCCCAGCAGGGCCCCGGTGCACGCTGCGCTAGGCCCCTCCCCTTTAACTGGGGGAGGGAGGCCTGCAATACCGCAGCGCTACGTGCCGGCTCACGTGGCGCTGCTGCACGTAGCACCGCAATATTCCATGGGAGCGCCCCAAGAGGGAGGGGGAGCACTTCCAGTAGCGCCCCGCCTCCTGCTTGGGGCGCCACCATTGAATTTTGGGCGCGGGGGCGGTAACTTTTTCGGGGCGTTAAAAGTAGCGCCCCAGAAAAGTTAGCGCCCCAAAGGGGGCGCGAGCCAATTTTCCCCCGGAGGTACTTAAAAGGTTGACAGTCCTCATAGTATAAAAGTCACCCAGTCCGGATGAGATGCATCCGAGGTTACTGAGGGAAGTAAGGGTGGAAATTACAGAGGCTCTGCCCACAATCTTCTAATCCTCCTTCAATAATGGGATGGTGCCAAAGGACTGGAGGTTTGCAAATGTTACACCACTGCTTAAAAAAGGGGAGAGGAATAAACCTGGCAACTACAGGCCAGTTAGTCTAATGTCGATGGTGAAGAAACTTTTAGAGACAATAACCTGGGACAAAATTAATTGGCATTTGAAAAATTATGGATTAACAAATGAAAGTCAGCACGGATTTCTTAAAGGCAAATCATGTTTGAATAACTTGATTGAGTTCTTTGATGAAATAACGGAGAGGGTTGATGAGGGTAGTGCGGTTGATGTTGCGTATATGGACTTTCAAAAGGTGTTTGACAAAGTACCACACAATAGACTTGTTAGCAAATTTAAAGTCCATGGGATTAAAGAGGCAGTGGCAACGTGGATACAAAATTGGCTAAAGGATAGAAAACAGAGAGTATTGGTGAATGGTTGTTTTTCAGGCTGGTGGGAAGTGTGCAGTGGTGCGCCCCAGGGGTCGGTATTAGGACCTCTTTTTGATATATATTAATGACCTGGACTTGGGTATACAGGGCATCATTTCAAAGTTTGCAGATAACATGAAACTCAGGAATGTAGTAAACAATGAGGAGGATCGTACCAAACTTCAGGAGGACATAGAGAGACTGGTGAAATGGGCAGACACATGGCAAATGAAATTTAATGCAGAGAAGTGTGAAAAGTAACATTTTGGCAGGAAGAATGAGGAGAGGCAATATAAACTAAATGGTACAATTTTAAAGGCGTTGCCGAAACAGAGAGAGGTGTATGTACACAAATCTTTCAAGGTGGCAGGACAAGTTAAGAAGGCTGTTAAAAAGACATATGAGATCCTTCGCTTTATTAATAGAGGAATAGAGTACAAAAGCAAGGAAGTTATGCTAAACCTTTTTAAAACGCTGATTAGGCCCCAGTTGGAGTATTGTGTTCAATTCTGGGCACCACACTTTAGGAAGGATGTCAAGGCCTTGGAGAGGGTGTTGTTGGTTGAGGGATAAATATTGGCCAGGACACCAGGGATAACTCCCCTGCTCTTCTTCGAAATAATGCCATGGGATCTTTTACATCCATTTGAGAGGGCAGACGGGGCCTCAGTTTAACATCTCATCCGAAAGAGGGCATCTCCAACAGTGCAGCACTCCCTCAGTACTGCACTGGAGTATCAGCCTAGATTTTTGTCGTGAAAAAAGGGAATAGGTCAGTATTTTGTAACTTACATATATTACAAACGTGGTATTACATAGGATTTCGAGCACAGAAACAGGTCATTCAGTCTAACTGGTCCATGCCGGTGTTTATGCTCGAGCCTCCTCCCACCCTACTTCATCTAACCCCATCAACATATTCTTCTATTCCTTTCTCCCTCATGTGCTTATCTAGTTTCCCCTTAAATGCGTCTATGCTATTCGCCTCAACTACTCCATGTAGTAGCAAGTTCCACATTCTAACCGCTCTCTGGGTAAAAAGGTGCCTTCTGAATTCCCTGTTGGATTTATTAGTGACTATCTCATAATTATGGCCCCTAGTTTTGGACTACCCACAAGTGGAAACATCTTCGCTGTGTCTACCCAATTAAACCCCTTCAGCATTTTAAAGACCTCTATCAGGTCGCCCCTCGGCCTTTGCTGTTCTTCAATTCATTACACCATCTTTCTCTTAGCATCACTCCCCCGCCCTCGCACCCCACTATCAGTGCCAATCAGACATCTGGCTAGGTGACTTTTCTACTTTGAGTACTGCCAACCGTTTCAAAATAGCACCATGGGATCTTTTACGTCCATCTGAGAGCGCAGACGGGGCCTCAGTTTAACGTCTCATCCGAAAGCTCCTAGTTCAGTAGGAGCTTAGAAATGCATACCAAACGCGGGGGGGTGGGGGGAGCTGGTTAGTTTTCTTCAGCGGCAGTGCAAAACGGGCGATAGCGAATCGGCAGCTCACTTTACATCCCACCCGATTGAAGCCAATGAGAAAGAAAATCAGGCGGGCCGTATAAACGGGCTGCCGATTCATTATCACCCAACTAGCGCTACTTCCGAAGACCAATTACTCCCTCACAATGGGGGTGAAATTGGGTGCCTTTGCACCTCCGTTAGTAACCCCCGGGGTGCGCTAACGGGATTGCGACCGGGCGCGGCGCTGACATCGACTCCCGCCATACTCGGCGGGAGTGTTGCGGTGACGCTAAAGCGTTGCGCCCCGATCTCCTTCGCCCGGAGATCGTGACATCATCGCCGTGCGCATCGCCCCGGTAGCGCCCCGGACCTGAAATTGACTTCCGCCCCCTGCAGCAGCGCCGGTCGAAAACACCCAACAGCTGCAAGGAGGCGTGTATCGGGCGGCTGGCCACTTCGGGGGCAATGATTAAAGGCGAGGTGGCCGAGGTAAGTAAAAAAAAAAATTACCTTTTTGCCCAAATCAAAAGGCATTTAAGAAAATTATGGTGTACAAAATGACAGGGACTATCGACTATACAAACAGAAAATGATGGATCACTCAGCAGGTCAGGCAGCAGCTGTGGAGAGAGAAACAGAGCCAATGGCCGGAATTTTCTGTACCTGGACGGGTCGGGTGCGGGCGGTCAGCTTGGCGGGTCGTGACCCCGTTCTTCATCCCATGCCGCTCCGGAGATCGACTTTCCGTTAATGGGGCCTATTAAGGCCACCCTGCGCGTTACCCGGTCCAGTTAAATGGTGCGGGTCTGATGACATCAGCGATGACGCGTTTTCAGTCGGAATATTTCAAGGGGCCACGGCCACATTGCGTTTGAAGGTTCATCTAGGAGTGTGCCAGCAGCACACTGCACAACTGGACTGCTGGAAAGAGTGCCAAACATGACTACACTGAGACACAGGACTGCACCCAGGTTCTCCGATGACTCCCTCCATTTGCTGGTGGAGGGAGTGAGAGCACGCAGGGAGGTCCTCTTCCCTTCTAATGGAGAGAGGGGGACATCTCAGCAACCTGGTGACAGAATTACATATCGTACAGCTACATGGCATACAGCAGTCACTCATATGGGGACTGATGTCAACAGCCAGTGAATGTTCATCGTGTGCACCATCGCCAGACATAAGCGCACCCAGCAGCAGCGCAGATACGCACACCTCGGTGGGTCCCATGTGAGATAGAGTAGTGTTGTCACCTGGTGTCTCACAAGACACAAGTGAGCAAGTGGAGATGGTGGAGACAGGGACAGCTGTGGAGACTCCTCGCCGGAGGGCGCAGGATGCTCCCAGCTCTGCTCAGCTGCATGCAGACGCTGAGCCTCGGGGGCCATCGAGAAAGAGGGCGATCCTGGAGGTGCAGGAAGAAGTGCAGGAGGCTTTGACAGGTTTTGCGACCGTGATGTCTGCAACTGTCCAGAGAATGGAGGAGTCCATCTCCAACATGAGCACCACCGTGTCGCAGGCGATGGCGACTGTAGGCTCTTCCATGGATAGGATGGCCACCTGCATGGAGCAGCTAATGCACCACTCACAGGAGCACATGGTCTCTATAGAGAATAGATGGCAGAGGCTCATAGACATCCTGTCTAGGCGGGATGTCAACGTAGAAGTGGGTCCTCATGGCCCCACTGCTGTGCACCAAGGTGCTCTCCTTCTTCTTCTTAGGCAGTCCCTCGGAACCGAGGATGACTTGCTTCCACACTAAAAATGAGTTCGCAGGTGACTGATGAGTCCAATGCGGGACCTACAGTCTCTGTCACAGGTGGGGCAGATGGTGGTTGAAGGGGCGGGTGGGTGGGCTGCTCGGGTTGACGTGAGCTCCTTCCGCTGTTTGCGCTTGGCTTCCGCTTGCTCCCAGCGAAGAGACTCGAGGTGTTCGGCGCCTTCCCGGATGCTTCTCCTCCACTTTGTGCAGTCTTGGGCCAGGGATTCCCAGGTGTCAGTGGGAATGTTGCACTTTTTAAAGGAGGCTTTGAGGGTGTTCTTGAAGCGTTTCCTTTGCCAACCTAGAGCTCTCTTGCCGTGTCGGAGCTCCAAGTAGAGCGCTTGTTTTGGGAGTCTCGTATCTGGCATGCAGACGATGTGACCCGCCCATCGAAGCTGATCGAGCGTGGTCAAAGCTTCGATGCTGGGGATGTTGGCCTGAGCGAGAACACTGACGTTGGTGTGCCTATCTTGCCAATGGATTTGCAGGATCTTGCGGAGGCAGCATTGGTGGTAGCTCTCCAGTGCTTTGAGGTGACTGCTGGTCCATGTCTCTGAGGCATACAGCAGGGCGGGTATCACTACTGCTCTGTAGACCATGAGCTTAGTGCCGGGTTTGAGGTCCTGGTCTTCAAACACTTTCTTCCTCAGGCGACCAAAGGCTGCACTGGCACACTGAAGGCGGTGTTGGACTTCGTCATCGACGTCTGCCCTTGTTGACAGTAGGCTCCCGAGGTATGGAAAGTGGTCCACGTTGTCCAAGGCCTCGTCATGGATTTTGATAATCGGGGAGCAATACTGTGTGGCGGGGGCAGGTTGGTAGAGGACTTTTGTCTTACGGATGTTTAATGTAAGGCCCATGCTCTCGTACGCTTCAGTGAAGGTGTTGACGATGGTTTGGAGTTCAACCTCAGAGTGTGCGCAGACGCAAGCGTCGTCTGCATACTGTAATTCGATGACAGAGGATGGGACGACCTTGGATCTAGACTGGAGGTGACGGAGGTTGAACAGTTTCCAGTTTGTTCTGTAGAATTAGCTCCCCTCCAGCGGGGAGCTTACTGAGGGTGAGATGGAGCATTGCAGCCAGGGAGATCGAGAAGAGCGTTGGTGCGATGACACAGCCTTGCTTGACCCCGGTCCATACATGAATTGGGTCTGTGGTGGAACCGTTGGTCAGGATCACGGCTTGCATGTCGTCGTGAAGCAGGCGGAGGATGGTGACAAACTTTTGAGGGCAGCCGAATTTGAGGAGGACACTCCATAATCCCTCATGGTTGACGGTGTCGAAGGCCTTTGTGAGGTCAAAGAAGGCCATGTACAGCGGTTGGTGCTGTTCCCTGCACTTCTCTTGTAATTGGCGCGCGGTGAAGATCATGTCCATTATGCCCCTTAGTGGGCGGAATCCGCATTGCGACTCTGGGAGGAACTCTTCATGATGCGGAGATGCCGGTGTTGGACTGGGGTGGACAAAATTGAGAGGTCGCACAACACCAGGTTATAGTCCAACAGTTTTATTTGAAATCACAAGCTTTCGGAGCTATCACTCCTTCCTCAGGTGAAGGAAGGAGTGATAGCTCCGAAAGCTTGTGATTTCAAATAAAACTGTTGGACTATAACCTGGTGTTGTGCGACCTCTCAAGGAACTCTTCAGCCACTGGGAGAAGGCGATTGAGAAGGATTCTTGCGATGACTTTCCCTGTGGCAGACAGCAGGGAGACTCCTCTGTAGTTACCGCAATCGGACTTGTCACCTTTCTTGAAGATGGTCACGATTACAGCATCTCTGAGATCCCCTGGCATGCTCTCCTCCTTCCAAATAAGAGAAATTAGTTCATGTATTCGCGCCAATCGTGCTTCTCCACCATGTTTTAGCGCCTCGGCGGGGATTCCATCTGCTCCTGAGGCCTTGTTCTTCTTCAGTTGTCGGATGGCCTTTTCAACCTCATGCCGGGCTGGGGTTGTGCTGAGGTAGTGGCGGGTAGCATGCTGCGGGATGGAGTTGAGGACACTCGCGTCAAAGACTGAGTCTCGGTTAAGGAGATCTTCGAAGTGCTCCTTCCAGCGGGCACTGACTGCCTCCCTGTCCTTGATGAGTACCTCTCCGTTCTTGGCCCGCAGTGGGGTAGGACCTTGGGTGCTTGGGCCGTAGGCGGTCTTGACTGCGCTAAAGAATCCACGCACGCCGTGGTTGTCAGCTAGCTGCTGGATCTCCTGCGCTTTCTCCACCCACCACCTGTTCTTTCAGTCGCAAGGTTTTTTTTGGACCTCGGCCTTCAGGCGTCTGTAGAGCTGCTTTCTTGCTCTCAAGTTCTGTTGCTGTTTCCAGATCAGGAATGCCTTGCGCTTGTGACTTATTAGCTCCTGGATCTCCTGGTCGTTCTCGTCGAACCAGTCTTGGTGTTTCCTGGTCGAGTGACCGAGCGTCTCTTCACAGGTGCTGATTATGGAGGCCTTGAGTGCAGACCAGGCGCTGTAGACACTCTGTGTCTGTGAATCACTGGAGTTGTCAGGTTGGTTGTGAGGCGCAGGCTGAATAGGGCTTTCTTAGCAGGGTCTTTGAGTGCTCCAGCGTTGATTTTCCTGCGGCATTGCTTCTGTTGCCGCCGCTGTTTTGGGGTTACATTGATGGAGATGACAGAGCGGATTAGGCGGTGGTCTGTCCAGCAGTCGTCAGCTCCTGTCATGGCGCGGGTGATGCGGACGTCCTTGCGGTCCCTCGCTCGGACGATGACGTAGTCCAGCAGATGCCAGTGTTTGGAGCGAGGGTGCTGCCATGAAGCCTTGTACTTGTCTCTCTGACGGAACAAGGTGTTGGTTATGACAGGGCCATGTTCTAAGCATTTCGTCAGGAGGAGGAGGGTACCGTTGGAGTTGGCTTTCCATACCCCCTCTCTGCCGATCACAGCTCCCCAGAGGTCTGTGTCCTTTCCAACTCTGGCGTTAAAGTCGCCAAGGAGGATCAGCTTGTCGCCCGTTGGGACTCGGAGCAAGGAAAGTTCGAGGCTGGAGTAGAATTCCTCTTTGGTCTCGTCTGTGGCTTCCAGTGTTGGGGCGTACGCACTGATGACCGTAGCGCACTGGTTCCGGGCTAGGGTGAGCCGTAGAGTCATGAGGCGTTCGTTTATTCCACAAGGAGAGTCTCTGAGGTGTTCAACTAGCTCACTTTTTATGGCGAAGCCTACCCCATGGAGGCGGCATTCTTCTTCAGGTTTGCCTTTCCAGAAGAAGGTGTATCCACCGCCTTGCTCCTTGAGCTGGCCTTCCCCTGCCCGCCGATCTCGCTTAGGGCGGCGATGTCTATGTTGAAACGTCTGAGCTCCCGGGCAACAATAGCAGTACGGCGTTCCGGTCTGTCACTGTTGGGGTTGTCCATGAGGGTCCTGACGTTCCAGGTCCCGAACGTCATTTTAAAGGGTGGAAGATGCCAGTGCGTGAATTCCTTTAACGTGGGGTGGCCGTTGCACACCAGCTACCACACGGGCTTGACAGAGCAAGGTCTTGGTCCAATGGCAAGGGGATCCAAGACGACTGGAGACCAGGTTCTGCTAGATCAGCCTAGCACACACACACACAAACATACTCCTACTGTCCTCCTCCCTCCTTCCTGCAGGTCCCCTCTGCCTGGGTTTCATAGGCTGCAGTGTGGTCCTCCCGACCCCGCTGCTGGTCCACGCTGCGCCACTCCTGGGCCTCGACCTCGCTGCTGGGCTCGTCGTCGCTCCTGGGCCTCGTCCTTGCCCCTGGGCCTCGTCCTCGCTCCTGGGCCTCGTCCTCGCTCTGGGCCTCGACCTCGCTGCTGGGCCTCGACCTCGCTGCTGGGCCTCGACCTCGCCACTGGACCTCGTCCTCGCTCCTGGGTCTCGTCCTTGCCCCTGGGCCTCGTCCTCGCTCCTGGGTCCCGACCTCGCTGCTGGGCTCGTTCTTGCCCCTGGGCCTCGTCCTCACTCCTGGGTCCCGACCTCGCTCCTGGGCCTCGTCCTTGCTCCTGGGTCCCGACCCCGCTCCTGGGCCTCGACCTCGCTCCTGGGTCCCGTCCTCGCTCCTGGGCCTCGACCTCGCTCCTGGGTCCCAACCTCGTTCCTGGGTCCCGTCCTCGCTCCTGGGTCCCGTCCTCGCTCCTGGGTCCCGACCTCCTTATAGTGTGTCTCCTTCTAGTGATTGTGTCCTGCGGTGTCTCCTTCTAGTGAGTGTGTCCCACAGTGTCTCCTTCTAGTGAGTGTGTGCCGCGGTGTCTCCTTTCAGCGAGTGTATCCCGTAATGTCTCCTCTCCAGCTTCTTGCTAGCAGGCAAGTGCAGATGGCCCAAGAGAGGGATGATGGTGAGAGGGGACATGCAAGTGGGGGCTCCTCTCAAAGCGCTCACACTTCTCCCCCATTGCCGCAACCACCCACCCCCGCCTCCCCCCCCCCCCCCCCCCCCGACTAGTCAGTGCTCCAGATGCCTTCTCGGAACGCGATGGCCGAGTCTGCCCCTGCATAGTTGCAGAAGGAGCAGACTTTGGCAGGGCCATCACAGGCTCCAAAACCCAAAGGATGTCTGCCAAAAAGGTCAGTGCAGTCACAACAGGAAAGTGAGCAGTCTGCTCTACCTCTGCTGAAGCCACAGGGGTAGCACCTCGTAGAAGCACGCTTAAGAGAAAGATGAAACACAAGTAGATTCACAAGGGTAGCCACTTGGGTGTTTCATTAAATGTTTCTGTAAAGTTTCCATTACTGTGATGTCACAGATAACAATCTTTATTTTCACCACTTTCCGGTCATGGACAAATTTGTCTGCACCTTTGGAAGTGGCTTAGTGAGTTGGAGTGAATGGTGAGACATAACGTTACCTCCAGCAATGGTGGTAAGTCTGAAAGGAATGGCTTGGTCATTGTAGGGATGTTTTATGGTGTTGCTGTGGGGTGATGACAACCTGGCACAGCATGTGGCAGCCATATGGGTGTAATGCGTAAAGTTAAGTAAATCTGGCCATGATGAGGCCATCCCTGGCCTCCCGGGCAGCAATGTGCTCGGGTGCTGGTGGGATCTGGGCCGCAGCTTTCTCCTGCTCCTCCTCCTCATCATCATCCAGCTGATGCTCCTCCTGCTTTTCATCCTCCTCCTCCTCTGAAGAGGCTGTGCGCTCAGTGCCTTGCTCCTCATGCAGCGCTAATCCTCGCTGCTGCTCTATGTTGTTCAGGGTGCAGCACAGCACGACGATTCTGGAGACCCTGGCTGGTGCGTACTGAAGGGATCCTTCAGATCTGTCAAGGCATCTGAAGTGCATTTTGAGCATGCCTATTGTCTGGTCTATGACACATCTGGTGGAAATGTGGCTTTCATTATATCTCTCCTGGGCCTCAGTACTTGGCGTCCTCAAGGGTGTCATGAGCCACGTCTTCAGTGGATAGCCCTGGTCTCCAAGCAGCCAGCCGGAAAGTCTGTTTGGGGAGTGAAGAGCTGAGGGAGGGTGGACTGGCGCAGGACGAAAGAGTCATGTCAGCTGCCAGGGAATTTGGCGCACACATGCATGATGATCTTCCTATGGTTGCAGATGAGCTGCACATTGAGGGAGTGGAAGCCCTTGAGGTTGACAAAGACTCCTGGATGACGTGGGGTGCCCTGATGGCCACATGTGTGCAGTCGATGACGCCCTGCACCTGTGGGAAGCCCGCCAGAGCAGCAAAGCCGTGCGCCCGCTCACTAACACTGGCTTCATCAGTGGCAAAGTTGATATAATTGGCTGACTTGTCAAAGAGGGCATCGGTGATCCGTGTGATGCATCTGTGGGCGGCCGACTGCGAGATGCCACAAATGTCTGCTGCAAATCCCTGGAAGAAGCCTGAGGCGAAGAAATTAAGGGTGCTGGTGACTTTGACAGCCACTGGTAGGGCATGTTCGCCCGCTCCTCTGGGTTGCAGGTCTTCCTCCAGCAATGTGCAAATGCCTGCGACGACCTGGCATGATAGACTGAGCTTCCTTTGGCACTGCTCCTCAGTCATGTTGAGGAAGCTCATCCTCTGCCTGTATACCCTATGTTGGGGGTATCACCTCTGGCGCGGTGCAGCCCTGCGCTGATGCCCTCTGTCCTGTGCAGCATCAGGTGGTTGAGGAGAAGGTTGGTGGTGTTGTTGTTGGTGCTGATGGTGTGCCTGGTGCTGATGGTGTGCCTGGTGCTACTGGTGTTGGGGGTCCATCGTGGTCTGATTCTGAGGACCAAGGTGAGAGAGTATAAACACAGGGCAACACGGTGGCATAGTGGTTAGCACTGTTGCCTCACAGCACCAGGGACCTGGGTTCGAAACCGTCCCCGGGTGACTGTCTGTGTGGAGTTTGCACATTCTCCCCGTGTCTGCGTGGGTTTCCTCCGGGTGCTCCGGTTTCCTCCCACAGCCCAAAGATGTGCGGGTTAGGTTGATTTGGCTATGATGAAAAAAAAAAATTGACCCTTAGTGTTAGGGGGGATTAAATACGTGGGGTTACAGGGATAGGGTGGGATATGTGTCGGTGCAGGCTCGATGGGCCGAAATGGCCTCTATCTGCACTGTGGGGATTCTGTCATTCTGTGAAACGGCACCCATGCTGATGGAATAGATGGCCGGTCAAGTAGAGATGACAGAAGCGATCTGTCAATGGTGTGATAGGTTCCACCAATGAGATGACACTGGATGCCGATGTTGCTGGAAACACTTGCAACCTCTAGAAAGCTAAATCTGTGCTGACAATGTAGTCAGCAACAGCAGCTGCCTTAGGAAAGTGATCAGCTGTGAGGTTGGAGTTTTTATTGTATTTTTGATGTGCACTAATGTGCTGGATCAATGGCCACTCAACTTCCGCCTCAGGTTCACAGACATGGTTCCCAAGCTGCGCGATTCCCGTGCTCAGCCAGGAAAATTTGAAAGGTAGGGTGAAAAAGGCACTTAAGGGTCTGACAAGTACCTAATAATGATTTAAATTAGCTCGCCCACCTCTGCCATTCGGGTTGCTGCCGTGCCGGCAAACGCGCCCAAGGGAAAGGCGCACGGGGGCGGGATGACGACGGGTTCCCGACTGCAAGATTTTTCAAATTTCCCACCCGACCCGCCTCCAATCGCGCCCGCACTTACCCCGGAAAATCCCGGCCAGTGTTTCAGCTCGATGACCTTTCATCACCAGTTTTTATAAAGGGTCATCGACCTGAAACGTTAACTCTGTTTCTCTCTCCACAGATGCTGCCTGACCTGCTGAGTATTTCCAGCATTTTCTGTTTTTATTCCAGATTTCCAGCCTCCGCAGTATTTTGCTTTTACGGATTATCTACTCTTTGCTTATTTTAACACGTGTTCAAAAATACAGAACTTGCATGTAATTGTATCACACTTTAGAAATCTCAAAATTGAAATCTTAAAAGTTACATAGATTAAGAAAGTAAGAAGGGATTCACTATCAATCATCCGGTTAAATTGAAGTCATTAAAACATTAATAAAATTGTCGATGAAAAACAGCATGGTCCTATTAATCACTAAAATGGACTATTACAAAGTACAAAATGGGAGAAATTACAGATAATAGAAATAGCAACCATGAAATTACAATTTCCTCTTCATTTATCCCTTTCATTTCACCCGATGTAATCATTACAAAATAATTTTTTGGTCAAATGCAGAATCTTTAAAAATAGAAATAGCAAATGTAGAAGTACTTCAGAATGGAGAGGCTTAAAGGAAACAGCGTGGTGGCTACGGAATCTCCTGCTGTCAACTGCATATTGTTTCTCAATAAACCTGCAGTAATGGCATCATAGCCTTTTAGGGTGGATGTCATCACGCATCAGTGAAATCAAGCACGCTGATGATTGATATCTGCACTGGAAGATGTCGCTGGCATAAAAACAGACCCCGTATAAAATTTTAACTCTGATACAGTTGCACAGTGTGTCAGCTGTGGCTCAGTGGGTAGCACACTCACTCTCTGAGTCAGAAGGTTGTAGGTTCAAGTCCCACCCCAGGGACTTGAACACATAAAGCTAGGCTAACACTCCAGTGCAGTGCTGAGGGAGTGCTGCACTGTCGGAGATGTCATCTTTCCGATGAGATGTTAAACCATGTCTGCCCCCTCAGGTGGACATAAAAGATCCCAAGCACTATTTCAAAGAAGAGCAGGGGAGTTCTCCTTGGTGTCCTGGGGCCAATATTTATCCCTCAACCAACATCACTAAAAAACAGATTATCTGGTCATTATCACATTGCTGTTTGTGGGAGCTTGCTGTGCGCAAATTAGCTGCTGCGTTTCCCACATTACAACAGCGACTCCACTTCAACAGTACTTGATTGACTGTAAAGCACTTTGAGACATCCGGTGGTCGTGAAAGGCGCTATAGAAATGCAAGTTTTTCTTTCAGATAAGCGAATGATTTTTCAGACTGCAGTCTAATCCCAGGGGTCAGGTGAAGGTAACGCGCCCGCAATACCTTTTCCTGATGTTATAATAACATTTCTCAGTTAGAAGGCTATCTTGTAATACAATGCTGTTTGTTTAATTTCCGGACAACTATATGCAAATTATTTCTCAAACATGCCGTGATAAACATCACAATTATTATTCCTGAAGGGAATGTAACTGGGCATCAACAAATTGGCCAGCTTCTGACAGCCACAGCGTGCACAAGGAAACTGACCCCAAAACTGTACAATATTAGCCCATAAAATGGCCCAGAAATTCGGCCGAATACGGGAGAGTACGCACTGTGTACTCACCCGTATTCGGTCCCGAAGTGCCGGTTTCCCGCATGCACTGCGCATGCGCGGGAAACCGGCACTTCCGATATTGCAAAGGGGGCGGTTCCTAAGTGAACCGCGTGCGCACTACAGGCTGTGCGCACGCAGCACACTTAGGTTTTTTTTCAGGTTTGAACGCGAGGGTAAGTATGGAAGATTTTACACATGAAAAAAGGAGGCGTGAGACCCCCTTTTAACAAGGTAAGTAGTTAATTAAGTATTATTTTAAATTTTTTTCAACAGGTTTATCTTTTTTAGAGACTTTAAAGAAAGGTAAGTTTATTTTTATAACTTTTAAAAAGAATTTAATTTTTTTCAAAAATTTACATTTTTGTTTAAAGTGGTTAATTTATTTAACTATACTTATTTTATTAATGTGATGGTTTTTTTTTAAATTTAATTGAGGTTTAGCTGTTCTTTTGGGGGCAAGTTGTATTCATAGTTTTGACAGCTCTTCCTGTCAAAACTATGAATGAAAGATGGTGTGCTGCCATTGGCTCTAACTGGCCCACGTGATCCCAGAGGTCGCATCGAACTAACTGCGCCTCTGGGACACGCACACACTGCGCGCCGGCACCAGGGAGAGGCCCAGGACCCGAAGTTCGTGTGGGCCCGAACCATAAAGGCAGGCGCGGTAGGTAAGATCGCGCACGATCCTTACCCCCACGGCAACCATCGAAGTCTAATTTCTGGGCCAATATGTATTAGATAGTAATACATAAATAGTATTAAAAATTAAAATACCTCAGAGTAATTTTTGACAAACACTAATTGCATGTAGTCTGGCAGTGTGGCTCTTTCCTGTGTTATATGCTTGTTTCTCACAATTCCTCACAAGGAAGGAGAGGGAGGAGTGGTAAAGAATTGCTGCACAATAACTTGCATTTATATCGTGCCTTTAGCACAGGAATACTTCCCAAAGGTGCTTCGCTGAAGCATGAGAAAAATGGATGCCTGGCCAAAGAAAGAGAACAGGAAGGTGACCAGAAGCCTGGTCAGAGAGGTGGCTTTTAAGGAGGAGAGGGACGGGGGGGGGCAAGGCGGGGACAGTAGGGAGGGTAATCCAGAGCGTGGGACCCGTGCGGCTGAAGAAATGACCGCCAACATGGGGAAAGGGGAGTGGGGAAAACACAAGCAGTCAGAATTAGAGGACTGCAGAGTTCGAGGAGGGGTCGGAAGAGTGACAGAGAAAAGGGAGCAAGGCTATGGTGAGATTGAAAGACAAGGATGAGAGCTTTAAATTTGAGATGTTGGGGGACTGGAAGACAATGTGTGTTGGCAATGACTAAGGGGATGGGGTGATGGGGGTAGTTGTTACATGTAATGACACCATAAACACATTGGCCCGGAACTTGCGGTAAGCGGCGAAGACTTGGATGAAGGGACCGAGTGTAATGTAACCACATTTGCTGATGATACAAAGGTAGGTGGGAAAGCAAGTTGTGAAGAGGACACAAAGGGCTGGATTTTGTGAATGGAGATGAGTTGGAGGCGGGACTGCTGCTTGTCGTGTCAATGTCCCGCCTCCATCCTCGCCTGACCATTCAGAGGGATTTTCCCCTGATTGAGCTTGTTAAGCCCGCCCTGCGGGCTCAGCAAGCCAATTAGGGAAGAAGTCACTGACAGATCACGTCAACGTCAGACGTGCTATCTGTCAAGACTTCTTGAAAGAAGAAATTACAGCGTTTGACAGCTCTGTGAAGCTGTCAAATATTGACATTCTCTTTAGTTTGATGAGTCTTTGTGGTGAGGACTCAACAAACATTGAAAATAAGTAAATTTCAGATGTCTGATGGATCGGAGGGTCCATCAGCCATTACCTGAAATTGATAAG
Source organism: Squalus acanthias (assembly GCA_030390025.1). NCBI lineage: Eukaryota > Metazoa > Chordata > Chondrichthyes > Squaliformes > Squalidae > Squalus > Squalus acanthias. Next base: position 111,335,621 of record CM059435.1, read on the forward strand.
GTGGATGTCCGCTCTCCTGATCCAGCGCGGCTAAAGGCTATAGAAGGAAAAAATGGTAAGTGAACACTTTTTTAAACTAATCACTCACCTTGCACACTTACCACTCCACACTTGCACCCATCACTCACCTCTACACCTTACTTCCAGGTGCCTCCGACCCCCGCAGACCTCCTCCACGTCTCCTCCAACCCGGCGGGGTTCTCCGAGATCGGGAAGCCTTCACCTGTGAAGGTAAAATGGCACTAATCCTTTTTTCTGCCTGTTAACTACCTGTTAACAGGCAGTTAAAAGGATTAAAAGCCTTTCCCGCCTCCAGGAGACGGGACCCGAAGCTGCACATCTTCCCGCCTCCTGGCGAAAGGGCACAGAGGCGGGATGGGGGTGGGTTTGCCATCCGCCCCCACTTTCTCCGAGTTTACCGGCTGTCCCGCCTCCATGCCCGCCTCCTCGGGGCTTGGAAAATCCAGCCCAAAGAATCTGAAAAGGGATATAGACAGGCTAAGTGAGTGGGCAAACATTTGGCAGATGCAGTATAATGTGGGAAAGTGTGAGGTTATCCAATTTGGTAAGAAAAATAAAAAAGCAAATTATTATTTAAACGGAGAGAGATTACAAAATGCTGCAGTACAGAGGGACCTGGGGGTCCTTGTGCATGAAACACAAAAAGTTAGCATGCAGGTACAGCAAGTAATCAGGAAGGCAAATGGAATGTTGGCCTTTATTGCAAGGGGGTTGGAGTATAAAAGCAGAGAAGTCCTGCTACAACTGTACAGGGTATTGGTGAGACCACACCTGGAGTACTGCGTACAGTTTTGGTCTCCTTATTTAAGGAAGGATATACTTGCATTGGAGGCAGTTCAGAGAAGGTTCACGAGGTTGATTCCTGAGATGAAGGGGTTGTCTTATGAAGAAAGGTTGAGCAGGTTGGGCCTATACTCATTGGAGTTCAGAAGAATGAGAGGTGATCTTATTGAAACATATAAGATACTGAGGGGGTTCGACAAGGTAGATGCAGAGAAGATGTTTCCCCTCATGGGGGAATCTAGAACTCAGGGGCATAGTTTCAGAATAAGGGGTCGCCCATTTAAAACTGAGCTGAGGAGGAATTTCTTCTCTCAGAGGGTCGTAAATCTGTGGAATTCTCTGCCCCAGAGAGCTGTGGAGGCTGAGTCATTGAATATATTTAAGGTGGAGATAGACAGATTTTTGAACAATAAGGGAGTCAAGGGTTATGAGGAGCAGGGAGGGAAATGGAGGTGAGCCAAGATCAGATCAGCCATGATCTCATTGAATGGCGGAGCAGGCTCGAGGGGCCAAATGGCCAACTCCCGCTCCTATTTCTTATGTTCTTATGTAAAGGCGCTTGCCGCTGGCCCCAGAGAAAGCTGATCTCGCGATCTCTGTGACGAGATGTTTGTCTTTTACGATGCGTAAGTGATTTCAGCGCTCTATAGTGGGGATTCCCTAGTGCATGGGGATAAGGTAGAAAGTGAAATATCATGAACAAACTTTTTTGAAAAAATCTATTTTTTTTTACAAAGTTTCTTAAAAATTGTCATTTTTATCATAATGGAGAAATTTGAGACGCCACAAAATTAGTTTTTCAGGGCCATAATGTTTGTTTAGCAGTCAATACGCTGCTTAAACCCCAGTTACACCTAATCCAACAAGGACTGACATTTAATGGAGTGTTTAGCAGCAATATTACCGTGGAAAAGCCCAAGTTTCCATCAGGTAGACTGATTACACTGATTGTCGGCTATGCCGGGGGGGGGGGGGGTGGTGACGCGGGGTGTCCACAGGGCCTCCCGTATCGGAGAAGTGAATGACTGACCGCAACTTCAGGATTTCCACGTTTACAAGCGCACGCGCTACATCCTGAAGTTGCAGTCAGTTTCAAAGGGGTAAGATCGACGAACGCTGTCAGTTCGCCGTTATTACCCACCGCAAATTCCGGCCCATACTACAGCCACAGCAATCCCTCCCTCAAGACATCTTCTTGGAGAAGACACGAGGAAGGGAAAATCTGAGGCAAAGATAGCCTGGCCCACCTTTATACACCTGCTACCAACTCGTTTACCAGCGACCGTGACAGAAGCCTGGGAGCAGGTGCATTTGTACATGAAAATATTTTGTGGCCCCCTCATTTTTCTTTCAACTTGTTAAAGATCAGAGCACAAACACTGTGCGGGAAGGCGTTCTGAGGAAGTGCGTAAACCAAAGGGAGACCGACAGAAAGGGGCAGACTGAGAGGGGAAAATGAAATGCATATAAATGCAGGATTTCCGGCTTTTCCTGGCGTCATAGTTTAGTAAGGAAGCCTTTAGTTATTAGAGATTTAAATATGCTGTTGGCTATAGTCTCGGGGATTCACGGCTAATGAACTTTTCTCCCTTCAGGATACAGCGACACGTGAATCGGAACAGAATTCAATTGTGATCATTTTAACGTGTTTTCACAAGGCTGGTTTCACCTACTGAACCTGTGAATTTAGTAACTGTTACAATAAATTGAGGGACATAATTAAAATGTGGGGGAAAAAATACATTTTAAAACATTTGGCTAACAATCCAAAGGGAATTCTGGATTTAAAGGTAACTTCTCTCTTTGGCAGCTACCACTTAACCATCCCTGCACCTTACAATACGTATCACTTTATTCTGGAAGGCATTTTGTTTTTCACCACAGAGAGTCAGCATTTCTTCCTGCAGTGTCTGTGATACATAAGAGATTGTCTCCTGATGAAGGAGGTCCTAAGTAGGATATTGCCCAGAGTACTACTGTGGAAAACATTGCTCCAAATACAGAGTATTCTTCAACGTTGGTCTCTGAATACTTACAAGGGATATTTTCCACTGTGAAACCTAACTGTATTCTTCTCTTCTTCTCTCTTAGGCAGTCCCTCGGAACCGAGGATGACTTGCTTCCACATTAAAAGTGAGTTCTCAGGTGACTGATGAGTCCAATGCGGGACCTACAGTCTCTGTCACAGGTGGGGCAGACGGTGGTTGAAGGGGCGGGTGGGGTGCTTGGGTCGACGTGCGCTCCTTGCGCTGCTTGCGCTTGGCCTCCGCTTGCTCCCAGCGAAGAGACTCGAGGTGCTCGCCGTCCCCGAATGCTTCTCCTCCACTTTGTATTAACTGTATTAACTAACTGTATTATCAAAGTCACAAATGACATCCTGTGTGACTGTGATTGTGGTAAACTATCCCTCCCCAGCCTTCTCGACCCGTCTGCAGCCTTTGACATGGTTGACCACACCATCCTCCTTCAACGCCTCACCTCTGTTGTCCAGCTGGGTGAGACTGCCTTCGCCTGGTTCCATTCCTATCTATCCAGTCGTAGCCAGAGATCCTACTCCAATGGCTTCTTTTCCCGCTCCCGCACCATTACCTCTGGAGTCCCCCAAGGATCTATCCTTGGCCCCCTGCCTCTTTCTCATCTATATGCTGCTTCTCGGAGACATCATCTGAAAACACATCGTCAGTTTCCACATGTACACTAATGACACCCAGCTCTACCTCACCATCACCTCTCTTGACCCGTCCACTGCCGCTGATTTGTCACGCTGCTTGTCTGACATCTTGTATGGGATGAGCAGAAATTTCCTCCATTTAATATTGGGAAGACTGAAGCCATTGTCTTCAGTCCCCGCCACAAACTCTGTTCCCTCCCCACCGACTCCATCCCCCTCCCTGGCCAGTGTTTGAGGCTGAACCAATCTGTTTGCAACCTCGGCATCCTATTTGACCCTGAGCAGAGCTTCTGACACCATATCCTCTCCATCACCTTGACCGCCTACTTCCACCCCCGTAACATAGCCTGTCTCCGCCCCTGCCTCAGCCCATTTGCTGCTGAAACCCTCATCATGTCTTTATTATCTCCAGACTTGACTATTCCATCGCTCTCCAGGCCAGCCTCCCACCTACCACCCTCTGTAAACTCAAGCTCATCCAAAACTCTGCTGCCCATATCCTAACTCGCACCAAGTCCAAATATAATTTGTCTTGTAAATCCTGGGGGACAGATCATTACACAGCAAACAAAATCCAAATGAATGACTCTTCAAGTGATGAACTGACTGGGTGTGAAGATCCATTCATAACTCTATAATTGAAGAATTTTTTTCTTGTAAAACCTAATTGAATACTCACTAACATTATAGTGTTCTATGATATTACAGGACATACTGGTAGGAACTGCAACATATTAGAAACGTTTCCAGGTAAAATTAAGAAAGTTCTACTTAGTCTCTACCATGTCCCAAAGTAATCATTGTGATGTATCGTTCTTTATGATAGAGAAATCATTCCCTGTTGTATAAGGTTAGCTCATGGGACAGCATAATGATTCCATATTCTGTAATGTTTTTCAGCCAATGAAGTACTTTTGAAGTGGAGTCACTGTTATAATGTGGGAAACACAGCAGCCAATTTGCGCACAGCAAGCTCCCACAAACAGCAATGTGATAATGACCAGATAATCTGTTTTTTTGTTATGTTGGTTGAGGGATAAATATTGGCCCCAGGACACCGGGGATAACTCCCCTGCTCTTCTTCGAAACAGTGCCATGGGATCTTTTACGTCCACCTGAGAGAGCAGACGGGGCCTTGGTTTAACGTCTCATCCAAAAGACGGCACCGCCGACAGTGCAGCACTCCCCTGGAGTGTCAGCCTAGATTTTTATGCTCAAGTCTCTGGAGTGAGACTTGAACCCACAACCTTCTGACTCAGAGGTGAGTGTGCTACCCACTGAGCCACAGCTGAATATGTTTGGATTAACACAGGATTAGACAGCCATTAAAAATATTGTGGTCATAAATAGGTTCTTTGGTGAATCTTGGAATGAAACACCTCCTCCATTGATAATTTTATCGGGAAAGTCATCATGAGTGTAAAATGGGAAATCCTGTTTTGTACTGGTGCTGGCTTTTTTGCTAAAGCTATTGAGAGAGCATAGAATTTCACCCTACCGGTTTTTAAGGGCATAGGTAAGGATGTAATTAATCTTTTCGGGACCACACATATTAAAACAGCAATATTGCAATATGTTTCACATTTAATGGGTAATAAATGATTTTGTTCTATGAATTGTCCCTAAATAGCAGTGCTTTCATTTTTAAAGCTAATATACGATGATTGAAGAACTGGAATAACTAGCTTAGTCTTTCATGAATACGAGAACTGGGCCATCCATTGTAGTTTGAGGAGTCTCGTGCATTAAAAAAATGGCACTTATGCAATCTTATAATGGTGCAACTATCATCATTGTGTTATCATAAAAATATAAGCTTAATTTAAACCTTAGTCATTGAAATAACATTCTGTGAGCCAGATGTAAAATTGCTTCTGAGTGGTAATAATCACCATTGGTAACCGACTATCATGACTAGACTTTTTGACAGCACCAACACAAATGAAAGAAATAATTTTAATTATTTTTTTCCAAGGAAGGGTGTCCATATGTTAATGATGACACTGAGCAATACTGTTAGAGTTGGACTAGTTTTACAGAACATGGTATTACTGCAAAGCTACCCTTTTGTAATATATCCGGAGAGCTATCAAATGACTTCTTCAAAGGATATAAACAAAGGGTCATTATGAATAGATGTCTTGTTATTGCAACACCAAGAGCAAAGAACATTAAGGGGAGATTTCATAAAGGCGCTCAATATCATGAAGGGTTTTGAAAGAGTAAATTAGGAGAAACTGTTTCCACCGACAGAGGTTTGCCAGGGCCATATATTTAGGTATGATAAGAACATAAGAAATAGGAGCAGGAATAGGCCACTTGGCCCCTCGAGCCTGCTCCGCCATTCAATAAGATCATGGCTGATCTTGGGCTCAAAGCCACTTCCCCGCCCGCTCCCCATAACCCTTCACTCCCTTATCTTGCAAAAATCTGTCTATCGCCACCTTAAATGTATTTAATGACCCAGCCTCCACGGCTCTCTGGGGCAGAGAATTCCACAGATTTACGACCCTCTGAGAGAAGAAATTCCTCCTCATCTCAGTTCTAAAAGGGCGACCCTTTATTCTCAAACTGTGCCCCCGCGTTCTAAATTTCCCCACGAGGGAAATCTATGGTTTGCCCATTGAAGCCAGTTCAAATGATCTCTGTCTGTTTATAAAACCATAAAAACATAATAAATAGGAGCAGGAGTAGGCCATTTGGCCCTTCGAGCCTGCTCCGCCATTCAATAAGATCATGGCTGATCTTCTACCTCATCTCCACTTTCCTGCACTATCCCCATATACCTTGATTCCCTTAATATTCAAAAATCTATCGATCTCTGTCTTGAATATACTCAACGACTGAGTCCTCCACAGCCCTCTGGGGTAGAGAATTCCAAAGATTCACCACCCTCTGAGTGAAGAAATTTCTCCTCATCTCAGTCCTAAATGGCCGACCCCTTATTCTGAGACTGTGACCCCTGGTTCTAGCCTCCCAGCCAGGGGAAACATCCTCCCTGCATCTACCCTGTCAAGCCCTGTAAGAATTTTGTATGCTTGGGTCAGTTAAAGAAAGAAAGAACTTGCATTTATATAGCACCTTTCATGACGTCCCAAAGTGCTTTACAGCCAATGAAGTACTTTGAAGTGTAGTCACTGTTGTAATGTAGGAAACATGGCAGCCAATTTGCACACAGCAAGCTCCCTCAAACAGCAATGTGATAATGACCAGATAATCTGTTTTTGCAATGTTGGTTGAGGGATAAATATTGGCCCAGGACACCAGGAATCTTTTACATCCACCTGAGAGGGCAGATGGGGCCTCGGTTTAACGTCTCATCTGACGGCAGCATCTCCGACAGTGCAGCGCTCCCTCAGCACTGCACTGGAGTGTCAGCCTAGATTTTATGCTCAAGTTTCATGGAGTGAGACTTGAACCCACAAAGTTCTGACTCAGAGGTGAGAGTGCGACTGACAGAGCCACGGGTGACACTTAGTAACATTGTCACTTGTGAATGAGTAGTTTGTCAATTCAAGCCCCACTCCAGGACGCGAACATATAATCGAGGCTGACATTCTGGTTCAATATTAAGGAAGTAATGCATTATCGGAGGTGCCGTTCCTTCAGATGAGATGTTAAACCAGCTCCTGCCTACCTGTCCAGATGGATGTTAAAGAGCCCAAAGCTATATTCAAAGAAAACCAGGGAGTTCTCCTGGTCTCCTGCCCAACATTACGCCCTTGACCAACACCAACAAAAACAAATGAACTGGTCATTCATCTCATTACTGTTTGTGAAATCTTCTTCGGTAGGCAAATGAGCTGTGTGCGCGCAACAGGCAAACAATTAAAAGTAATTAATTCGAGGTGTTTGAGAGATGTGGTAGGGCACAATGCAAATGCAGATCTTTTTCAATCTCTCTTTCTTTCCCTTGTCATTTCTCTAAGTTCTCTGTCTCCATTACAGCTATTCCGAGCTGCACCTGTTGTTACATTAACTATTATAAATCAAATAGCATTAATGTTTCATGGATAAAGATTCTACATAAGTGTGCAGCAAAAGCTACAGCTGAAATACCGGAGGCTATTTTATCTGGTTTATTATGCAGTACCATCAGTGACACAGCAAGCTGTTCAAGATGGTGTTCGCGAACAGAAGCTCGATGACCATGGGGAGCAGGTAAAGTACACACCTGGAAGACACTTCATTAACAAAATCACGCTACTCAGTGCTTAAAAGCATGGTTTTAATAACCGAGCCTGTCGTTGGCAGCATTTTAAAAGTGCAGTTGTTTTGCTCCAGTAGGTGTTTCATCTTTTTATCTTTCAAGTGATAAATACAGTTAAACCTTTTAACATTTTGCATAAATGTTTTAACATGTTTTTTTGAACAGCTCACTTGACATTGCAATTTTTACATAACATCAGAATTTATATTCACAACCGACAGGCTTCAGGAATTAGCAATGGGTTTCCTGACTCGATATTCTCGCAAGTGTTTGACATTAAGGTAACTCCGCACTAACTGACTGAACAAGGTATCGTTCATTGGAACATAAACCTCCTACCAGTCAAACCTCTGAAGATTTTTAGTTTTGTGCCGTGAAAATGGCCAACTAATGATACCAGACCTTGTCGGGTCACCAGAAACTTAACAAGAATGTACTAAGGTATGACTGTTTGAAACTTGTATGGGAAATGAGGAGATCTTGAGGAGGAATGGTTTTATGAGTTATTCTTCCCAACTCCTTGTGATTCTCCAATTATTTCATCTTTTCTTCACAGCCTTATTTTTCCTTTGGTAGTTCCTCCTTTTTTTTGCTTTTTTTTTCCTAATTTGCATTTATTTTTGTGGGTGGGTGGGATTTTTTTTGCAGTTTCCGTGTAAAATGGCTGTCGTGTTTGTTTACATGGCAACACGCACAGCACTTCAAAGTAATTCATTTGAGGTGTTTCTGAGAAATGTAATAAGGTGCTACATAGACATAGAGGCAAGTATGTCCTTTTTTCCTTCATTCCTTCCTTTCTTACTCAGCAACTACTAAGGCCAATTCCAGGAGACATTCTTCTCCTTATGGCCATTTAAGACTGAGAGGAGGAGAAATGTCTTCACTCAGAGGGTGGTGAATCTTTGAAATTCTCTGCCCCAGAGGGCTGTGGAGGCTCAGTCGTTGAATATATTCAAGACTGAGATCACTAGATTCTTGGGCACTAAGGGAATCAAGCGATATGGGGTTGGGCAGGAAAGTAAAGTTGAGGTAGAAGATCAGCCATGGTTCGAGAGGACGAATGGCCTACTCCTGCTCCTATTTCTTCTGTTCTTATAGTTGTCTCTAGCAGTGCCTGTTCTTATATCACTCATTATTATGCAACATGTATACTTTCTGTATAAAAATTCTACATTAATGTGCAGCAATTCGGGGGAAAGAGGAGACTTCAGGGTGATTTAATTGACATTTTCAAGACTGTGTAGGGAATTCACAAAATTGATCCAGGCAAATTGTTCAGATGGCGAAGGGGGTCAAATTAAAAAAGAAATTAGGAAGTTAACGGTAAGAAGGGAAGTCAGTCGGAACCTTTCTATGCAAAGGGTAATGGAGTTGTGGAATAAGTTACCGAGGAAGATCAGTGAAGCATAAAAGGTATCATGAAAGAAAGAAGAAATTGCCTTGAGGTAGTGCTTTGTGATACCCTCAGGAGTTCTCAAAGCTCTTCACAACCAGGATTTCTGAAGAGAGTAGCAATATGGTACGAAGACCAGTAAGTGGGATGACCCATAAAAAGAAAATAGACATGTTGTGCTTAATGACTTTCTTATCTTCCTGAAATTCTCTCTTGTTCTTAGTTCCTTTATTGTCTTTTCCTCAAGTGTTTTCCCCCCATTTTTCTTACACTTCTTTCTTTTGATCCCTTTCTCCTGTATATTTTAAGCCATTTGTTTTCTTTCCTTGTTTATCTTTTCCTCTTTTTTGTTGTTCATGCCCTCACCTTTCTTTCTGTTTCTTCGTGTTACTTCATTAAAGCTTTCCATTTACCTTTTTGATATCTATTTTTTTTTAATTCTTACGTCTTGCTTTCCTCGCTTTTACAGAATTTTGTGTTGTTTCATTCTTTTGAAAGGGAACAAGGAGGAGAAAGAGGGAGAGATCAATTAGTGGAGAGAGACAGTTTACTGCTTATGTAGTGCGGCTCTCAAAAATCTCTCAAGCATCTAGTCAGTCGGCTAAAATTTCTGTAGCTGAAATACACAGCCAGATCTCTCTCACCAACATCTTTCTCTCGATGGAATGCATAACTGAGGACTAAATAGCATCCTGACTGTATCTGACCATCCGGCTAAAATGCATGGGGTAGCTCCACTACAGGTTTTATTGACAACTAGCGAGAGGGGCTTAAAGAAAAGAAAGAACTTGCCTTTATGTAGCAACTATCGCAATCTCAGGATGTTCCAAAATGCTTCACAGCCAATGAATTATTTTTGAAGTACAGTTAAGTCGGGAAACACAGCAGCCAAACTGCAGACAGCAAGGTCCCCGCAAACAGCAATGAGATGAATGGCCGGTTAATGTGTTTGAATGTATGTTTGAAGGGATGAATGTATGGACACCAGGGAACTCTCTGGTCTGCTTAAATAAAAAAGTGTAACGTCTAATGTCCACTCTGAACAGGCAGATTTGGTTCAATATCTCATCTGACAGACAGAAGCTTTGACAATGCAGCTCTCCCCCAGTACTGAACAGAAGTATCGACCTTGATTATGCGCTCAAGTCCTGGACTGGGGTTTGAACCAACAGCCTTCTAACTCAGAGACAAGAGTGCTACCGCAGAGCTCAGACGACACTTGTAAGGCGATGATGGAAAGGTCAAACAATGATGATATAGCCTGAAGTATTTGAGATAATAACCATTTTCAATGTATTATTGTGTTCATGGCATAGAATGGATTTATTTCTTCTCAATGCTCGAACTTGTCAAAAGAAATACAAAGTTAATAAAAAAAGGTTAGCAAAAATCAGATTGGGAAAAGGAACGTAATATTGAATCTGTCATTTTGGTAGATTTACTATAAGAATGTTATTGTTTCACACATGCAGAGCTTTGACATATTTAGTGATTATATTTTTGGTCTTTATTTACATGTCTCCATCGCAGTTCACTTTATGGAATTTGCCTTCCATCAAAATGACTAATGTATAAATAAGAGAGGCTTGTATCGGGGGGAGGGGGGGGGAGCACACGAAACTTAAGTTGTAGCGTTGCTGATAAATTATTGCATTTAACCAAATGTCAACAAGAAAACAGAGCCACCAAAGGTGTTCATCAATCAGATGTTTCTGGAAAATTGCCATCGAGTCATGATTCCACTCAGAAAAAGTGCTACAAGCTGTCAAACACTGGCCCAGTCCACTGGACTATCAGTAACAAAAATCCCAGGCTAGCAAACTTTGAAAATCAATCAATCAAAGGATTTGGCACAACACCTATTTAAGATATGGGTGCAGAAATTCCGATCCCTACAGGTGTGTACGGGCTGTGCACCCACCCGTAGGGACATCGGAAATGCCGGTTTTAGGCATGCACAGCGCATGCGCTGGAAACCGGCATTTCCGATCTGTCAAGAAAGCTCTTGACAGATCCTCCGGCTGCCCGGGAGAAGGGCCTCTGCGGGTGGAGAGTTCCGCTTTTTGGAGACCCTCCGCCCGCAGAAAACACTTACAATTCTTGCACCTGGTAAAAGCAGTTGTAAGCCTGCTTTTACCAAGATAAGAGTTGAAAAAAGTAAAGAAATTTTTTTTTTTCCACTGATTTATCATTTTAAAATACTTTAAAGAAAGGTAAGTTTATTTTTAGCCCCGTTAAAAACTTTAATTATTTTTCAAAAATTAAAATTTTTGTTTAAAATAGTTAATTTATGTAATTTCAAGTCATTTTAAAAATGTGATGTTTCTTTTAAAATTTATTTAAAACTTTACTATGTTTTGGGGATGAGCTCCATTCATATATTTGACAGGTCTTCCTGTCAAATGTTTGAAGGGAGATTCCCTTCTCTGATTGGCTCCCCATGGCCCACGTGATCCCAGGGACGCTGCAAACCGCCTGCGCCTCTGGGATACGTGGGCCCTGCACACTGGCAGTTTGGAGAGGCCCAGCAGCGGAACTCTGCGCCTCCCGGGAGCCCTCCGGTCTTGGCGCAGATTTTTCCAGATCGCAGCCCTCCGCCCGCGGGAGGCCTGCGATCGGAATATCTGGGCCATGATGTGGGGGTGGGGGAACGGAGAGGAGAAACTTTCATGTGCCAGGAATATGAAATTTTCCATTAAGTAATAGAAGGCATGGATTTGAATAGAATCCGTAATGAATATTTGTTTTTTTTTTACAGGTACAAATGTGTTCCTAAATATAAAGGGACATGTTTCCAGCTGGCACATTGGTTGTGAAGGTACGTTTTACTCCATGTTAAAATGATGTCATTTGTAAAATGTAATAATCTTCATTAATCCAACTTTCACTAAAAATTGGATAAATTAGAAAATGGATGGCAATGTGCTTAAAAGTGTCAGCTGTGGCTCAGTGGGACGCACCCTCGCCTCTGAGTCAGAAGGTTGTGGGACTTCAGCACATAAATCTAGGCTGACACTCCCAGTGCAGTCCTGAGGGAGTGCTGCACTGTCGGAGGTGCCGTCTTTCGGATGAGACGTTAAACCGAGGCCCCGTCTGCTCTCTCAGGTGGATGTAAAAGATCCCATGGCACTATTTCGAAGAAGAGCAGGGGAGTTCTCCCCGATGTCCTGGCCAATGCTTCTCCCTCAACCAACATAACCAAAACAGATTCTCTGGTCATTATCACATTGCTGTTTGTGGGAGCTTGCTGTGCGCAAATTGGCTGTCGCATTTCCCACATTACAACAGTGACTACACTCCAAAAATAATTCATTAGCTGTAAAGCGCTTTGAGACGTCCGGTGGTCGTGAAAAACGCTATATAAATGCAAGTCTTTCTTTAAGATATTCCCCTTTTTGGTTACTGTGATCTTCAGAGGGGTTTAAAATCTAGTGAATATGCTAGTTTAAACCCACCGGATAACACGCAGGTGAGGTGCTCTCTATTAATGAGGATGTTAACTTGTTGATTTTGGGTTAACAACTTTGTTAAAAGTTGCACATACAGAAATTTTAACCAGTGCATTAAAAATGGCGCTTTGCAGAATTTCAAACCCCGCGTATATTTACTCTGTGTGCAAAATTTATGAAAGCCAAGAAAAATATAATAGTTTAGAAAAATAAATTTTTTACAACTTTATATACAGAGCAAAATACAACTCCAGGTTATTATTTTCTTCCTTTTGTTTCCATAACAAGCACAATACACTCAATGACAAGGCAACTTGTTCCCAGTTCTCTATCAATGCTGCACTCTGACAGGGGCAATTTTAACTCTACTCGCTCAGCAGAAACCCGGCGGGCGGGCTGATAAAATCGCCCTGGCTCTTACCTGTCCGAAAGCCACCATGATGGCAACATCTGCAATTTTAACCTGCTCTCCTGAGCAGGCGGCAAGGGCATACACCCGGAGCCAACAGGGTCCTTCCTTACATATGCATGTTGCGGCCCGGTGACGTCATTGAGACCCGACAGTAATTTTAACTCAGGCCTGAGCGGGGAATCCGCCTAGAGTTAAAATCGTGGCCACCATGTCCAACAGGAAGTACACAGGATTAGTGCCAAGCAACTCTCGTCCTCAAAATGTAACTTCACTCCCTGTGGGGAAGGTCCAAACCTCAGCTCTCTGATACAACAGCTGAGATCAGAAACTCATCAACTGGGGGGCAATTGTAGGCACAAACCCGCATTCCACCACTCCGTGACACTGAGGATTGCCCTGGGCCTCCAATGTCGCAGTAGTACCCCTTAAAACAATGTCCTTTTTAAACCCTTGCCATGTGTGCCAAAACATAGAATGATACTTCTACAAGCTACAACTCCGGGCATTCAATGAAATCGTTCACATATACCCAGAATCAGTAAACTTTCCTCAATCTGGACAGGTTGTTGAGTTATAATGAAAGCTTCAGCACAATCTTCACAAACATAGAAACATAGAAACATAGGAGCAGGAGTAGGCCATAGTTCGTAGTGAAGATGTCGCAAGTTACTGTTTGCTGACAGAGGAACCATAACCTCTGATTTAACTTTTCTCGGGCACTCTAAAAAAAAAAGCCCAAAACACGTATAAGGATAAAACAAACACCACGTTAATTTTCTTCCTGGGGATGTGAGATGAATGTTACTTGGAGCACGGGTGCACTTCCAGAAACACAGGGAGTGTAAATAGGACTTGGAAAAAATACCAAGGAAGAAGTTGCCTTTACATTGTACCTTATCATTACCTCCCAGAAGCACTCAAAGCACTTCCAGCCATGCTCCCATAAACATCTAAGGGAGGAATGACCAGTTTATTTTCTTTGGTGGTAGTGGTTGAGGAAGCATGCTGGCCAGAGCATCGGGAGACCAACCGTTTTTTTTCTTCAAATAGTTTCATGGAATCCTCAACATTCATCTGAACAAGCAGAGGGGGCCTTTGCTTAGTATCTCATCGAGAGGACGGCACCTCCAGCAATGCAGCACTCCCTCAATACCACACTAAAATATCAGATTAGATTAGGGGGGCTCATGTCCTGGAGGGGGCTTGAGGTCACGACCTACTAGAATCATAGAAAAAGTACGACACAGAAGGAGGTCATTCGGCCCATCGTGGCCGTGCCGGTCGGAAAAGAGCTACCCAGCCTAATCCCACCTTCCAGCACTAGGTCCGTAGCCCTGTAGGTTACAGCTCTTCAAGTGCATATCTAAGTACTTTTTAAATGTAATGAGGGTTTCTGCCTCTACCACCCTTTTGGGCAGTGAGTTCCAGACCCCCCACCACCCTCTGGGTGAATTTTTTTTTCCTCATCTCCCCTCTAATCCTTCTACCAACTACTTTAAATCTATGCCCCCAGTTATTGACCCCTCTGCTAAGGGAAATAGGTCCTTCCTATCCACTCTATCTAGGCCCCTCATAATTTTATACACCTCAATTAAATCTCCCCTCAGCCTCCTCTGTTCCAAGGAAAACAACCCCAGCCTATCCAATCTTTCCTCATAGCTAAAGTTTTCCAGTACTAGCAACGTCCTCGTAAATCTCCTCTGCACCCTCTCCAGTGCAATCACATCCTTCCTGTAATGTGGTGACCAGAACTGCACGCAGTACTCAAGCTGTGGCCTAACCAGTGTTGTATGCAGTTCTAGCATAACTTCCCTGCTCTTATATTCTAGGCCTCAGCTAATAAAGGAAAGCATTCCGTATGCCTTTTTAACTACTTTATCGACCTGTCCTGCTACCTTTAAGGATCTGTGGACATACACTCCAAGGTCCCTCCATTCCTCCACACCTCTCAGTATCCTCCCATTAATTGTGTATTCCCTTGCCTTGTTGCCCCTCCCCAAATGCATTACCTCACACTTTTCCGGATTGAATTCCATTTGCCACTTTTCTACCCAACTGACCAGTTCATCGATATCTTCCTGCAGTCTAAAGCTTTCCTCCTCACTGTCAACCACACGGCCAATTTTTGTATCGTCTGCAGATTTCTTTATCATGCACCCTACATTTAAGTCTAAATCATGAATATATACTACAAAAAGTAAGGGACCGAGTACTGAGCCCTGTGGAACCCCGCTGGAAACAGCCTTCCAGTCGCAAAAACTCCCCTCAACCATTACCCTTTGCTTCCTGCCACTGAACCAATTTTGGATCCAATTTGCCACTCTCCCTTGGATTCCATGGGCTTTTACTTTTTTGATCAGCCTACCATGTGGGACCTTGTCAAAAGCCTTGCTAAAATCCATGTCGACTACATCATAGAAGCATAGAAGCATAGAAGATAGGAGCAGGAGTAGGCCATTCGGCCCCTCGAGCCTGCTCCGCCATTTAATGAGATCATAGCTGATCATCCAAATTCAGTACCCTGTCCCTGCTTTCTCCCCATATCCCTTGATCCCTTTAGCCTTAAGAAATATATCTATCTCCTTCTTGAATATATCTAATGAATTGGCCTCAACTGCCTTCTGTGGTAGAGAATTCCACAGGTTCACCACTCTCTGGGTGAAGAAATTCTTCCTCATCTCAGTCCTAAATGGCTTACCCCTTATCCTTAGACTGTGACCTCTGGTTCTGGACTCCCCCGCCATCGGGAACATCCTTCCTGCATCTAGTCTGTCTAGTCCTGTTAGAATTTTATAAGTTTCAATGAGATCCCCTCTCATTCTTCTAAACTCTAGCGAATATAAGCCTAATCGACCCAATCTCTCTTCATACGTCATTCCTGCCATCCCAGGTATCAGTCTGGTAAATCTTCACTGCACTCCCTCCATGGCAAGAACATCCTTCCTCAGATAAGGCGACCAAAACTGCACACAATACTCAAGGTGTGGTCTCACCAAGGCCCTGTACAACTGCAGCAAGACATCCTTGCTCCTGTACTCGAATCCTCTCGCTATGAAGGCCAACATACCATTTGCCTTCTTAACCGCCTGCTGCACCTGCATGCTTACCTTCAGCGACTGGTGCACAAGGACTCCCAGATCTCGTTGCACTTCCCTTTTCCCAATCTATTGCCGTTCAGATAATAATCTGTCTTCCTGTTTTTGCCACCAAAGTGGATAACCTCGCATTTATCCACATTATACTGCATCTGCCATGCATCTGCCCAATCACCCAACCTGTCCAAATCATACTGGAGTTTCTCTGCATCCTCCTCAAACGCACTGCCCTCATCGACCCTCCTCGTTACCTCTCCAAGAATTCAATGAAGTTAGTCAGACACGACCTTCCCTTAACAAACCATGCTGACTGTCCTTGATGATTCTGTGTCTTTCTGTGTTTTTTTGTTCTTGTCTGGCTCAGAGGTGCGCGCGCTATCAATTGAGCCAGGCTGTCGATGAGACTGGTCATTCTGACAATGGAGGACATAGCTTCAGTTGACAAATGACTCCAAAAATCTTGTTGTTCCCCTTCTTTTAAGAATTGAAAACAGATTTTAAAAATGAACCCGCTTGTGTCAAACAAATCATTCCTTTTAACAATGGGCTTAGAGAAGAGCAAGAGGTTGACTACCTCCCAACATTGGCATTAATAATAAAGCTTTACAATACTTTGGTGATAGAATAAAATAATAATCCGAATGTAATCAGAAGCATTACTAACCCCACAATGAATGAGACCAGTTGAAGAAATCCTTTGATGTGAGCACTTTCACTCTGTAAGGACATGAAAGGTGGATCATAACCTTTTAAGCACCATGTAGTGATGGCTTGGTTACCGTTGCTTTCTTTATTCCTGCCTTGCCAGGATTTGCTATTTAAATGTCACTCGAGTTCGTTTATATACAGTATGACTATTCAATAGTGATCTCCAAGATTACATAAAATTTCTGATTCATGCCAGCTGGAAGAGACAGAAGTTTCAGCAAAACAAAAAAAAAAGAATGAAGCTTCAAAATATATTCTATCAATTAACCGAGTGCCCTTGAAACCCACGCTGTTGCAAGGTGTCACTCAGTGGCAGTTTCAAAGAGAATGTTGCGCGGAGCACGGTTTATCTTTGGTGACGATGATTGACACACAAAGAAAGAGAAGCCATGCCGCCTTCTCCCTGCCTCTCCGCGCGGCAAGCCAGCCCTCGTGTGTCGGGATAGATATGGGGGGGGGGGGGGGGGGGCGAGGGTGGTGCCCGCTGTGTCAGCTGTGGCTCAGTGGGTAGCACGCTCGCCTCTGAGTCATGAAGGTTGTGGGTTCAAGTCCCCACTCTAGCGACTTGAGCACAAAAACCTAGGCCGACGCACCAGTGCAGAACCGAGGGAGTGCTGCACTGCCGGAGCGCGCCGTCTTTCCGATGAGACGTTAAACAGAGGCCCCGTCTACCCCCTCAGGTGGACGTAAAAGATCCCAAGGCACTATTTCGAAGAAGAGCAGGGGAGTTGTCCCCGGTGTCCTGGGCCAATATTTATCCCTCAATCAACATAACAAAAAACAAACACAGATTATCACATTGCGTTTGTGGGAGCTTGCTGTGCGCAAATTGGCTGCCGCGTTTCCCACATTACAACAGTGACTACACTTCAAAAATACTTCATTGGCTGTAAAGCGCTTTGAGACGTCTGGTGGTCGTGAAAGGCGCTATACAAATGCAAGTCTTTCTTTCATCTTTGCACCAGATGATGGCATCTTGAAGCGATGTGCAATACTCTGTGTGGTTGCCACGAAAGCACGGTCGGTGCCAGTTACAAGTGGACTGCATAATCACGTCAGCAACAGCTGCTGATTGTCACGTATTTCTCTGCTGATGGTGAGAAACACGAGTCCTTGCTGTAGGTTAGCAGTCTGCTTACAGAAGTAATTAATTCTTCTGGGTTTTTTTTTCCTGTTGTTCATTTTTTTAAAAACCTTCACGCACAGACATATGGTTATTAACTTGAAATGTTACTTCTCAGCCACAAATGAAAACAGATGAGCTGTCCCTGTCCACACCGGTTACTGACCTCTCGGAATAAAAAGGCCTCCTGTGGTGCAACTAATTGGAACACATAGTAAATCTTCAATCGCCAAGGTTTCTAGATGTGTCTAAAAGGTAACTGGAAAAGCTGGGCACAGCCGTGCAAGTTTTAAGCACCTTTGAACACACGAGAAAGCTTGAAAAATGGTTTATTTGTGTTAGAATGAACAATGAATAAATATTTGCACAGTGAGGTACGAAAAAAAATGCAGCTTTGGATTTGAAGCAGATCGCGCGTCAATATTTGCCCCCTAATTGTTTTCTGAAGCTATGCAGCTGCTTTGTATTCTGATGTACGTCACTGTAAATTCAGTATTATACATGAATGTGTGTCTTGTTATACATGAATGCGTGTCTTAGAACATAACAGCATAGGAGTAGGAGTAGGCCATTTGGCCCTTCGAGCCTGCTCCGCCATTCAATAAGATCATGGCTGATCTTCTACCTCAACTCCACTTTCCTGCACTATCCCCATATCCCTTGATTCCCTTAATATTCAAAAATCTATCGATCTCTGTCTTGAATATACTCAACGACTGAGCCTCCACAGCCCTCTGAGGTAGAGAATTCCAAAGATTCACCACCCTCTGAGTGAAGAAATTTCTCCTCATCTCAGTCCTAAATGGCCGATCCTTTATTCTGAGCCTGTGACCCCTGGTTCTAAACTCCCCAGCCAGGGGAAACATCCTCCCTGCATCTACCCTGTCAAGCCCTGTAAGAATTTTGTATGTTTCAATGGGATCACCTCTCATTCTTCTAAACTCTAGAGAATATAGGCCTAGTCTACTCAATCTGTCCTCATAGGACAATCCCCCCATCCCAGGAACCAGTCTGGTGAACCTTTGTTGCACTCCCTCTATGGCAAGTATATCCTTCCTTAGGTAAGGAGACCAAAACTGTACACAATACTCCAAGTGTGGTCTCACCAGGGCCCTATATAATTGCAGTAAAACGTCTTTACTCTTATACTCAAATCCTCTTATAATAAAGGCCAACATACCATTTGCTTTCCTAATTGCTTGCTGTACCTACATGTTAACTTTCAGTGATTCTTGTACAAGGACACCCAGGTCCCTCTGAACACCAACATTTCCCAATCTCTCACCATTTTAAAAATACTCTGCTTTTCTATTTTTCCTACCAAAGTGGACAACTTCACATTTCTCCACATTATATTCCATTTGTCATGTTCTTGCCCACTCACTTAGCCTGTCTATATCCCCTTGAAGCCTCCTTGCATATTCCTCACAACTTACATTCCCACCTAGCTTTGTATCATCAGCAAACTTGGATATATTAAATTCGGTCCCCTCATCCAAATCATTGATATAGAATGGCCCGTATTTTCCGATCAGAGGCTTCCTGCGTGCGGAGGCCTCCGATCTGGAAAAAATCTACGGACTTACCTGAGGGCTCCCAAGGTCCAGACACTTCTGCTCCTGGGCCTCTCCAACTGGAAATGCGCAGCGCCCACGTATCCCAGAGGCGCAGGCGGTTGGCAAGAGTCCCTGGGATCACATGGGCCATGGGGAGCCAATCAAAGAAGGGAATCTCCCTTCATACACTTGACAGATAGACCTGTCAAATATATGAATGGAGATCACCCCAAAAACACTGTAAAACATTAAATACATTTTTTTTTAATCACATTTTTAAAATGAGTTGAAATTACAATAAATTAAATATTTTAAACAAAAATGTAATTTTTTGAAAAAAATAATGAAAGTTTTTTTTTTACTTTTTTTCAACTCTTATGCTGGTAAAAGCAGGCCCTATGCCTGCTAAGGGTTTTCTGCAGGTGAAGGTTCTCCAGAAAGCGGAATTATCCGCCTGCAGAGGCCCTTCTCTAGGGCAGGTGTCCGATCTGACAAGAGCATTCTTGACAGATCGGAAATTCCGATTTTCAGCGCATGCGCTAGGCATGCCTGAAACCGGCATTTCCGATGTCCCTACGGGTGTGTACACAGCCCGTACACACCCAAAGGCATCGGAATCTACGCCCCATTGTGAATAGCTGAGGCCCAAGCACTGATCCTTGCGGTACCCCACTAGTTACAGCCTGCCAACCCGAAAATGACCCGTTTGTTCCTACTCTCTGTTTTCTATCCATTAACCAATCCTCAATCCATGCTAGTATATTACCCCCAATCCCATGAGCCCTAATTTTGTTTAATAACCTCTTGTGTGACACCTTATCGAATGCCTTCTGAAAATCCAAATACACCACATCCACTGGTTCCTCCTTATCTATTCTGCTAGTACAACCTCAAAAAACTCTAACAGATTTGTCAAACACGATTTCCCTTTCATAAATCCGTGTTGACTCTGCCCAATCCTATTATTATTTTCTAAGTGCCCTGTTACCAAGTCCTTAATAATAGATTCTAGCATTTTCCCTACTACTGATGTCAGGCTAACTGGTCTGTAGTTCCCCATTTTCTCTCTCCCTCCTTACATTTGCTACTTTCCAATCTGTGGGAACCGTTCTGGAATCTATGGAATTTTGGAAAATGACAACCAATGCATCCACTTTCTCTTTAGCCAACTTTTTCAAAACCCTAGGATGTAGGCCATCAGGTCCAGGGGATTTATCAGCTTTCAGTCCCATTAATTTCTCTAGTACTACTTTTTTACTAATACTAATATCTTTCAGTTCCTCATTCTCGCTCGACCCTTGGTTGTCCACTATTTCTGGGAAGTTTTTTGCATCTTCTTCCGTGAAGACAGACACAAAATATTTGTTTAATTTCCCTGCCATTTCCTTATTCCCCGTTATAATTTCTCCTCTCTCAGCCTGTAAGGGACCCACATTTACTTTCATTAATCTTTTCCTTTTTACATACCTATAGAAGCTTTTACAGTCTGTTTTTATGTCCCCCTGCTAGTTTACTCTCATATTCTATTTTCCCTTTCTTTATCGATTTCTTGGTCCTCCTTTGCTGAATTCTAAAATCCTCCCAATCCTCAGGCTTGCTACTCTTTTTGGCAGCATTATAAGCCTCTTCCTTTGATCTAATACTATCTTTAACTTCTCTTGTTAGCCATGGTTGGACTACTTTTCCTCTGGGGTTTTTGTGCCTTAAAGGAATGTATATTTTTTTGTAAATTATGTATTAATTCTTTAAATGCGAGCCATTGCTCGTCCACTGTCATACCTTTTAATGTAGTTTCCCAATCTACCTTAGCCAACTCGCCCCTTGTACCTACATCGTTTGCTTTGTTTAGATTTAAGAGCCTAGTTTTGGATTTAACTAAGTCACTTTCAAACTCAATATAAAATTCTATCATGTTATGGTCACTCTTCCCTAAAGGCCCCTTTACTACAAGGTTATTAATTAACCCTTTCTTGTTGCACAATACTAGATCTAAAATAGCCTGTTCCCTAGTCGGTTCCTCAACATACTGATCTAGAAAACTATCTTGCATACATTCCATGAATTTGTCCTCCGCACTATTACTGCAAATTTGGTTTGCCCAGTCTATATGTAGATTAAAGTCCCCCATGATTACTAGAATCATAGAATCATAGAAAGTTACAGCACGGAAGGAGGCCATTTCGGCCCATCGTGTCCGCGACGGCCAACAAAGAGTTATCCAGCCTAATCCCACTTCCCAGCTCTTGGTCCGTAGCCCTGCAGGTTACAGCATCCCAAGTGCACATCCAAGTACTTTTTAAATATGGTTAGGGTTTCTGCCTCTACCACCCTTTCAGGCAGTGAGTTCCACTGTATTACCTTTGTTACATGCTCCTCTAATTTCCTGATTTATTCTCTGCCCTACATTACAACTACTGTTTGGAGGCCTATTAACAACTCCCACCAATGTTTTCTGCCCCTTGCTGTTTCTTAGCTCCACCCAAACTGATTCTACTTCTTGATTTTCGGAGCTAAGATCCTTTCTCTCTACTGTCTTTATCCCATCCTTTATTATCAGGGCTACCCCTCCTCCTTTTCTATTTTGCCTATCCCTTCTAAAAGTTATGTATCCTGGAATATTTAGTTCCCAACCTTGGCCACTTTGCAACCACGTCTCCATTATGGCTATTAGATCAAACCTGTTAATTTCTATCTGCGCTATTAATTCATCTATTTTGTTGCGAATGCTTTACGCATTCAGATATAGTGCCTTTAGCTATGAATTATTTATATTTTTCCCTGATGTCACCTTAGTCACTGATGCTTTATTACCTTTGTTACTCTCTCTGTCCCTTCCTGACCCACTCTGCTTATTTTTACCCAAAACTCTACTCTGCTCTAGAGCCTGGACATTTCTCTCGCTGCTTGTTATATACGAATGTGCGTCTTGTTATATATGAATGTGTGTCTTGTTATATATGAATGTGGGTCTTGTTATATATGAATGTGCGTCTTGTTATATATGAATGTGCGTCTTGTTATATATGAATGTGCGTCTTCATAGAATCATAGAATCATAGAAGATAGGAGCAGGAGTAGGCCATTCGGCCCCTCTAGCCTGCTCTGCCATTCAATGCGATCATGGCTGATCATCCAAATTCAGTACCCTGTCCCTGCTTTCTCCCCATATCCCTTGATCCCTTTAGCCTTAAGAAATATATCCAACCCCTTCTTGAATCTATTTAATGAATTGGCTTCTACTGCCTTCTGTGGCAGAGAATTCCACAGGTTCACCACTCATTGGGTGAAGAAATTCCTCCTCATTTCTGTCCTAAATGGCTTACCCCTTATCCTTAGACTGTGACCCCTGGTTCTGGACTCCACGACTATCGGGAACATCCTTCCTGCATCTAGTTTGTCCTGTCCTGTCAGAATTTTATAAGTTTCAATGAGATCCCCTCTCATTCTTCTAAACTCCAGCGAGTATAAGCCCAATCGACCCAATCTCTCTTCATACGTCATTCCTGCCATCCCAGGTATCAGCCTTGTGAATCTTCGCTGAACTCCTTCCATGGCAAGAACATCCTTCCTCAGATAAGGCGACCAAAACTGCACACAGTACTCAAGGTGTGGTCTCACCAAGGCCCTGTATAACTGCAGCAAGACTTCCTTGTTCCTGTACTCAAACCCTCTCGCTATGAAGGCCAACATACCATTTGCCTTCTTAACCGCCTGCTGCACCTGCATGCTTACCTTCAGCGACTGGTGCACAAGGATACCCAGGTCTCGTTGCACTTCCCCTTCTCCCAATCTGTTGCCATTCAGATAATAATCTGCCTTTCTGTTTTTGACACCAAAGTGGATAACCTCGCATTTATCCACGTTATATTGCATCTGCCATGCCTCTGCCCAATCACCCAACCTGTCCAAATCATCCTGGAGTTTCTCGGCATCCTCCTCGCAGCACACACGCCCACTCAGTTTTGTGTCGTCTGCAAACTTGCAGATATTACATCTAGTTCCCTTGTCTAGATCATTAATATATATTGTGAATAGCTGGGGTCCAAGGACCGATCCCTGCTATACCCCACTAGTCACTGCCTGCCACTCGGAAAAAGACCCGTTTATTCCAACTCTTTGCTTTCTGTCTGCCAACCAGTTCTCTATCCAAGTCAATACCTTGCCCCCAATCCCATGTGCCTTAACTTTACACGCTAATCTCTTATGCGGGACCTTATCAGAAGCCTTTTGGAAGTCCAAATACACCACATCCACTGGTTCTCCCTTATCTATTTTACCAGTTACATCCTCAAAAAATTCCAGTAGATTAGTCAAGCATGATTTACCTTTTGTAAATCCATGTTGACTTTGTCCGATCCTGTCACTGTTTTCCAAGTGCTCAGCTATTACATCTTTTATAATGGACTCTAGCATTTTCCCCACTACCGATGTCAGGCTAACGGGTCTGTAATTCCCCGTTTTCTCTCTACCACCCTTTTTGAATAGTGGGGTAACATTAGCTGCCCTCCAATCCATGGGTACTGTTCCAGATTCCATCGAATGTTGGAAGATGATCAGCAATGCATCTACTATTTCTAGGGCCAGTTCCTTAAGTACCCTAGGATATATGTTATATATGAATGTGCATCTTGTTATATATGAATGTGGGTCTTGTTATATATGAATGTGCGTCTTGCTATATACGAATGTGAGTCTTGTTATATACGAATGTGTGTCTTGTTATATCCGAATGTGCGTCTTGTTATATGTGAATGTGTGTCTTGTTATATATGAATGTGCGTCTTGTTATATATGAGTGTGTGTCTTGTTATATATGAATGTGTGTCTTGTTATATACGAATGTGTGTCTTGTTATATACGAATGTGCGTCTTGTTATATATGAATGTGTGTCTTGTTATCTATGAATGTGCGTCTTGTTATATATGAGTGTGTGTCTTGTTATATATGAATGTGTGTCTTGTTATATATGAATGTGTGTCTTGTTATATACGAATGTGTGTCTTGTTATAAATGAATGTGTGTCTTGTTATATATGAATGTGTGTCTTGTTATATTTGAATGTGTGTCTTGTTATATATGAATGTGCGTCTTGTTATATACGAATGTGTGTCTTGTTATATATGAATGTGCGTCTTGTTATATATGAATGTGCGTCTTGTTATATATGAATGTGCGTCTTGTTATATATGAATGTGCGTCTTGTTATATATGAATGTGTGTCTTGTTATATATGAGTGTGTGTCTTGTTATATATGAATGTGCGTCTTGTTATATATGAATGTGCGTCTTGTTATATATGAGTGTGTGTCTTGTTATATATGAATGTGTGTCTTGTTATATATGAGTGTGTGTCTTGTTATATATGAATGTGTGTCTTGTTATATATGAATGTGCGTCTTGTTATATATGAATGTGTGTCTTGTTATATATGAATGTGCGTCTTGTTATATATGAGTGTGTGTCTTGTTATATATGAATGTGCGTCTTGTTATATACGAATGTGTGTCTTGTTATAAATGAATGTGTGTCTTGTTATATATGAATGTGTGTCTTGTTATATTTGAATGTGTGTCTTGTTATATATGAATGTGTGTCTTGTTATATACGAATGTGTGTCTTGTTATATACGAATGTGTGTCTTGTTATAAATGAATGTTTGTCTTGTTATATATGAATGTGCGTCTTGTTATATATGAGTGTGTGTCTTGTTATAAATGAATGTTTGCCTTGTTATATATGAATGTGCGTCTTGTTATATATGAGTGTGTGTCTTGTTATATATGAACGTGCGTCTTGTTATATATGAGTGTGTGTCTTGTTATATATGAATGTGTGTCTTGTTATATATGAATGTGTGTCTTGTTATATATGAATGTGTGTCTTGTTATATATGAATGTGTGTCTTGTTATATATGAATGTGCGTCTTGTTATATACGAATGTGCGTCTTGTTATATATGAATGTGCCTCTCGTTATATATGAATGTGCGTCTTGTTGTATACAAATGTGCGTCTTGTTATATATGAGTGTACGTCTTGTTATATATGAGTGTGCGTCTTGTTATATATGAATGTGCGTCTTGTTATATATGAGTGTGTGTCATGTTATATATGAGTGTGTGTCTTGTTATATATGAACGTGTGTCTTGTTATATATGAACGTGTGTCTTGTTATATATGAATGTGCATCTTGTTATATATGAGTGTGCGTCTTGTTATATATGAATTGTGTTGCCCTGGTTTCAAAATATGCATTAGTCACAGAAATTACATTCTGGGTTTCTCTCTTTTTCTTATATTATGAATTATGTTTTCCAGTTCCAAGACAGGTGAAAGGCAAATTGAAGACAAATATTGCACATATTATCAGATCTGTTCATGTGCAGACCCCAAAACAAATAAACTAGTGCATAATTGAAGAGCAAGGAAAATCCTGTGTGTGAAATGAAACCCCACAAAAGCCAGGCCTGTAGCTGGTAGGAGGAGTGCTGAATCTGTCCTGATTAATCAGTAATCTTGACTCTGACATGCAGTCTCCAAGCCCTGAACCCCAAACTCGTTCCGTTAATCGTACACAGGAAGTGTATAACACTGCAGAGCACTTATTATTATACCAAAGATCTCTTCTAAGAACCCAGGACCATCGGTTCCATTAAAATGTGGAGCTCTTCCCAAAATAACCTTAAATTGGAGAAGAAGAAAAAAAGCGTGACTTCTCAGTTTTGCTGAATACCTTCCCTTTAGAACTGTCTACTTTTAGAACCGTCGGTCAATCATGTTAGCCCGACTTGGGCCACAGTCTGTAGTCTTGACGCCATCTTGTGATGCCAATGATGTTTGTAAATGTGGATTACAGAAACCGATTGTACGATGGGCAAAGATTCTCTTGATACCTTACTGCTTGGTAACTGCTACTAGCAGCTGCTAATGTCCCAGTGTGAGCATCTCCGTGCTGTAAGGACATGGACTGAACGGAAGACTGCTGTTCACGCTGACACCAGTGCCAGCACAAGCGCTGATCAATGGGCTGAAATTCTTCTTCTAATGAAAAGTGGGAGATTGCCTCCTTCCCCCTTGTAATTAATGATCCACCACTAAGATTGTGGAAATAAGCAGTTTTAAAAACGTGCAGTTTCTGCGAATGCAATTTCATTAGTGGCTCATTATTTATGAAGGAAATGGGAACTCTCCTATTTTTCATTTGAAGAGGAATCTCATCCCGAAGCCTCAGCATTAAGTTTAAACTATATATATATAAAACCGGTAATAAAAACAGAAAATGCTGGAAATACTCAGCAGGTCAGGCAGCATCTGTGGAGAGAGAAACAGAGTTAAAGTTTCAGGTCGATGACCCTGACGAAAGGTCATCGACCTGAAACGTTAACTCTGTTTCTCTCTCCACAGATGCTGCCTGACCTGCTGAGTATTTCCAGCATTTTCTGTTTTTATTTCAGATTTCCAGCATCCGCAGTATTTTGCTTTTGTGTGTAGAACCGGTTGTTGCTGAGTGCGTAATTTAGAGTGTAATGAAGTCTTGTGTGTCCGTGGTATCTGAGCCCCATCAGCAGGTGATTGCCTTGTTGTCATTCCCAATTTCCTCATTTGCTGTGTAGCATTTGGTATATATTGCAGAACTGAAAATGGTCAGACTGCCACCTACTTAATCATACAGCGTAAACCGTCATAACCGTCAGAAAAGACTGAACAGGCTGGGGCTCTTTTCTCTAGAAAAGTGAAGGCTGAGGGGTGACCCCATAGAGTTCTTTAAATTTATGAAGGGGTTCGAAAGAGTAGACGTCGAGAAGATGTTTCCACCTGTGGGGAGTCCAAAACTAGAGGCCATAAATATAAGGTAGTCTCTAATAAATGCAATTGGGGAGGGCTAACAAGGAAAGGGAATACACATTAAATGGTAGGACACTGAGTAGTGTAGAGGAACAAAGGGACCTTGGAGTGCATGTCCACAGATCCCTGAAGGTAGGAGGCCAAGTAGATAAGGTGGTTAAGAAGGCACACGGAATGCTTGCCTTTATTAGCCGTGGCACAGAATACAAGAGCAGGGGGGTTATGCTTCAACTGTATAAAACACTAGTTAGGCCTCAGCTAGAGTACTGTGTGCAGTTCTGGTCACCACATTACAGGAAAGATGTGATTGCATTAGAGAGGGTACAGAGGAGATTTACAAGGATGTTGCCGGGAGTAGAGAATCTTAGCTATGAGGAAAGACTGGATAGGCTGGGTCTGTTTTCATTGGAACAGAGGAGGCTGAGGGGAGACCTTATTGAGGTGTATAAAATTATGAGGGGCACAGATAAAGTGGATAGAAAGGACCTATTTCCCTTAGCAGAGGGGTCAAAAACCAGGGGGCACAGATTTAAAGTAATTGGGGGAAGGTTTAGAGGGGATTTGAGGGGAAATTTCTTCACCCAGAGGATTGTGAAGGTCTGGATCTCACTGCCTGAAAGGGTGGTAGAGGCAGGAACCCTAACCACATTTAAAAAGTACTTGGATGTGCACTTGGGATGCTCTAACCTGCAGGGCTACGGACCAAGAGCTGGGAAGTGGGATTAGGCTGGATAGCTCTTTGTTGGCCGGCGCAGACACGATGGGCCGAAATGGCCTCCTTCCACGCTGTAACTTTCTATGATTCTATGAATAAGAAATTCAGGAGAAACTTCTTTACCCAGAGAGTGGTTAGAATGTGGAACTCACTACCACAGGGAGTAGTTGAGGTGAATAGGAGAGATGCTTTTAAGGGGAAGCTAGATAAGCACATGAGGGAGAAAGGAATAGAAGGATATGCAGATAGGAAGAAAAAAAATAAAAGTAAGACTTGCATTTATATAGCGCCTTGCACGACCACCAGACGTCTCAAAGCGCTTTACAGCCAATGGAAGTACTTTTAGAGTGTAGTCACTGATGTAACGTGGGAAACCCGGCAGCCAATTTGCGCACAGCAAGGTCCCACAAACAGCAACGTGCTAATGACCAGATCATCTGTTTTTGTTATGTTGGTTGAGAGATAAATATTGGCCCAGAACACCGGGGATGAAGTATGGTGGAAGGAGGCTTGTGTGGAGCATAAGCACCAGCACAGACCAGTTGGGCCGAATGGCCTGTTTCTGTGCGGTACATTCTGTGTAATTCTATGTCATGAACAACCATTCCAAAGGTAAAAATATGGTATTCTTTACA
Source organism: Squalus acanthias (assembly GCA_030390025.1). Lineage (NCBI taxonomy): Eukaryota > Metazoa > Chordata > Chondrichthyes > Squaliformes > Squalidae > Squalus > Squalus acanthias. Next base: position 111,364,237 of record CM059435.1, read on the forward strand.
TTAATAGATCCCAGCAACTAAAGGGCATTAGTGGGACATTTTTCTTTTTAATCAGATATTTCAGAATTGCTTCATTTTTTTTTGACTGCACATTATGGCTTTAAATGGTGGTCAAGTACTATTGCATTATTCAGCGACTGGCAGTGAGATTTTGCTGCTCAATGCAGGATTAAAATTCAGTGCATGATGGTGCAGGTGGAGGGCACGGATATTAATCTGATTTTGGGTAAAATGAGCAATGCCCACTGCGTAACAGATTTATTTCATCTCTTTACTTTCTGTCAGAGCTGAATGACCCACCATATTTTGTTCTGTCGCTGATCAAATCCTCATAGACTTGCAAATAACCATGACGAAATGTTTCGGCTTATGTCTCTCGGCCCTCAGGTCATCTGATCCCATGTCCAGCATGCTATGAGCTTCAGAAAAGAAAGACTTGCCTTTCACAACCTCAGGACATCCCAAAGCGTTTTTGCAGCCAATGAAGTACTTTTTTGAAGCCAAGTCACTGTTGTAATGTAGGAAACGCGGCAGCCAATTTGCGCACAGCAAGCTCCCACAAACAGCGATGAGATAATAACTGGATAACCTGGTTTTTTTTTAGTGATGTTGGTTGAGGGACAAATATTGGCCAGGACACCAGAGAGAACTCCCCTGCTCTTCTTTGATATAGTGCCCTGGGTTCTACTATGCCAAGAGGGCAGACAGCGCCTCAGCTTAACGTCTCATCTAAAACATAGAAACATAGAAGATAGGAGCAGGAGTAGGCCATTCGGCCCCTCGAGCCTGTTCCGCCATTTAATGAGATCATGGCTGATCATCCAAATTCAGTACTCTGTCCCTGCTTTCTCCCCATATCCCTTGATCCCTTTAGCCTGAAGAAATATATCTAACTCCTTCTTGAATATATTTAATGAATTGGCCTCAACTGCCTTCTGTGGTAGAGAATTCCACAGGTTCACCACTCTCTGGGTGAAGAAATTCCTCCTCATCTCAGTCCTAAATGGCTTACCCCTTATCCTTAGACTGTGACCCCTGGTTCTGGACACCCCCGCCATCGGGAACATCCTTCCTGCATCTAGTCTGTCTAGTCCTGTTAGAATTTTATAAGTTTCAATGAGATCCCCTCTCATTCTTCTAAACTCTAGCGAATACAAGCCCAATCGACCCAATCTCTCTTCATACGTCATTCCTGCCATCCCAGGTATCAGTCTGGTGAATCTTCGCTGCACTCCCTCCATGGCAAGAACATCCTTCCTCAGATAAGGCGACCAAAACTGCACACAGTACTCAAGGTGTGGACTCACCAAGGCCCTGTACAACTGCAGCAAGACATCCTTGCTCCTGTACTCGAATCCTCTCGCTATGAAGGCCAACATACCATTTGCCTTCTTAACCGCCTGCTGCATCTGCATGCTTACCTTCAGTAACTGGTGCACAAGGACACCCAGGTCTCGTTGCACTTCTCCTTTTCCCAATCTATTGCCGTTCAGATAATAATCTGTCAGATGATAACCTCGCATTTATCCACATTATACTGCATCTGCCATGCATCTGCCCAATCACCCAACCTGTCCAAATCATACTGAAGTTTCTCTGCATCCTCCTCACAGCACACACGCCCACCCAGCTTTGTGTCGTCTGCAAACTTGGAGATATTACATCTAGTTCCCTCATCTAGATCATTAATATATATTGTGAATAGCTGGGGTCCTAGCACTGATCCCTGCGGTACCCCACTAGTCACTGCCTGCCACTCGGAAAAAGACCCGTTTATTCCAACTCTTTGCTTCCTGTCTGCCAACCAGTTCTCTATCCAAGTCAGTACCTTACCCCCAATCCCATGTGCTTTAACTTTGCATGCTAATCTCTTATGCGGGACCTTATCGGAAGCCTTCTGAAAGTCCAAATACACAACATCCACTGGTTCTCCCTTATCTATTCTACCAGTTACATCCTCAAAAAATTCCAGTAGATTAGTCAAGCATGATTTACCTTTTGTAAATCCATGTTGACTTTGTCCGATCCTGTCACTGTTTTCCAAGTGCTCTGCTATTACATCTTTTATAATGGACTCTAGCATTTTCCCCACTATCGATGTCAGGCTTAATTCCCCGTTTTCTCTCCACCACATTTTTTAAATAGTGGGGTTACATTAGCTACCCTCCAATTCATGGGAACTGTTCCAGAGTCTATAGAATTTTGGAAGATGACCAGCAATGCATCTACTATTTCTAGGGCCACTTCCTTAAGTACCCTAGGATGTAGATTATCAGGCCCTGGGAATTTATCGGCCTTCAATCCCACCAATTTCCCTAACACCATTTCCCTACAAATACTGATTTCATTCAGTTCCTCCCTTTCATTAGATCTTATATTCCCCGACATCTCTGGGAGGTTATTTGTGTCCTCCTTTGTGAAGACAGAACCAAAGTATGTATTTAATTGGTCTGTCATTTCTTTGTTCCCTGTTATAAATTCCCCTGATTCTGACTGCAAGGGACCTATGCTTGACTTCACCAATCTTTGTCTCTTCACATATCTATAGAAGCTTTTACAGTCAGTTTTTATGTTCCTTGCAAGCTTACTCTCATACTCTATTTTCCCCTCTTAATTAATCCCTTTGTCCTCCTTTGCTGAATCCTAAACTGCTCCCAATCCTCAGGTTTGCTGCTTTTTCTGGCCAATTTATATGTCCTCTCCTTGGATCTTATGCTATCCCTAATTTCCCTTGTTAGCCACGGTTGAGTCACCTTTTTTGTTTTATTTTTATGTCAAACAGGGATGAACAAATTCTGTAGTTCATCCATGCGATCTTTAAATGTTTGTCATTGCCTATCCACCATCAACCCTTTAAGTAATGCTCCCCAATCCATCCTAGCCAACTCGTGCCTCATACCATCATAGTTTCCTTTATTTAAATTCAGGACCCTAGTCTCTGAGTCAACTACTTCACTCTCCATCCTAATGAAGAATTCTATCATATTATGATCGCTCCTCCCCAAGGGGCCTCGCACAACAAGATTGCTAATTAATCCTTTCTCATTACATAATACCCAGTCTAAGATGGCCTGATCTCCAGTTGGTTCCTCGACATATTGGTCCAGGAAACCATCCCGTATACACTCTAGGAATTCCTCCTCCACAGTATTGTTACTAATTTGGTTAGCCCAATCTATATGTAGATTAAAGTCACCCATGATAACTGCTGTGCCCTTATTGCACGCATCTCTAATTTCCCATTTAATGCCATCCCCAACCTTAGCATTAGTGTTTGGGGGTCTGTATACAACTCCCACTAACGTTTTCTGCCCCTTGGTATTTCTCAGCTCTACCCATACAGATTCCACATCATCAGAGCTAATATCCTTCCTTACTATTGTGTTAATCTCCTCTTTAACCAGCAATGCTACCCCACCTCCTTTTCCTTTTTGCCTGTCTTTCCTGAATATTGAATACCCCTGGATGTTGAATTCCCAGCCTTGGTCACCCTGAAGCCATGTCTCCGTAATCCCAATTATATCATATCCGATTACATCTATTTGTGCAGCTAATTCATCCACCTTATTACGAATGCTCCTCGCATTAAGACACAAAGCCTTCAGGCTTGTTTTTTTAACACTCTTAGACCTTTTAGAATTATTATTTACTGTGGCCATGTTTGATTTACACCCTTGATTTCTCTGACTGCCACTTTTGCTTTTCTCCTTCCTGTCTTTTGCTTCTATCCTTGCTTCCCTTTCCTCTGTTTTCCTGCACAGGTTCCCAACCCCCTGCCATTTTAGTTTAAACCCTCCCCAACAGCACTAGCAAACACTCCCCCTAGGACATCGGTCCCGGTCCTGCCCAGGTGCAAACCGTCCAGTTTGTACTGGTCCCACCTCCCCCAGAACCGGTTCCAATGTCCCAGGAATTTGAATCCCTCCCCCTTGCACCATTCCTCTAGCCACGTATTCATCTGAAATATCCTTCTATTTCTACTCTGACTAGCACGTGGCACTGGTAGCAATCCTGAGATTACTACCTTTGAGGTCCTATTTTTTAATTTACCTCCTAACTCCCTATATTCAGCTTTTAGGACCTCATCCCGGTTTTTACCTATATCGTTGGTACCTATATGCACCATGACAACTGGCTGTTCACCCTCCCCCTCCAGAATGCCCTGCAGCCGCTAAGAGACATCCTAGACCCTTGCACCAGGGAGGCAACATACCATCCTGGAGTCTCGTTTGCGGCTGTAGAAACGCCTATCTATTCCCCTTACAATAGAATCCCCTATCACTATAGCTGTCCCATTCTTTTTCCTCCCGTCCTGTGCAGCAGAACCACCCATGGTGCCAGGAAGTTGGCTGCTGCTGCCTTCCCCCGATAAGCCATCTCCCTCAACAATATCCAAAGCGGTATATCTGTTTGAGAGGGGGATGGCCACAGTGGACCCCTGCACTACCTGCCTGTGCTTACTACTCTGCCTGGCGGTCACCCATTCCCTTCCTGCCTGTGCAGACTTTACCTGCTGTGTGACCAACTGATCAAACGTGCTATCCACGATGTCCACAGCATCGCGAATGCTCCAGTATGTATCCATTCGCAGCTCCAGCGCCGCAATGCGGTCTGCCAGTAGCTGCAGCTGGATACACTTCCCACACACATGGTCGTCAGGGATACAGGAAGTGTCCCTGATTTCCCACATAGTGCAGGAGGAGCATGCCACGGGGCCGAGCTGTGCTGCCATGACTTACCCTTTAATTAATTGAAATTAAATTAAATCAAATCAATACCACTAATTACACTAGAATTAAATGATATACTCAAGGGCCCTTGTTTACTAGCACTCTCCGCTACACAACAGAGACCTTAGAAACTATAACCACAAAAATTAAGACCTTCTCAACTGAAAGACAGCACCTCCGACAGTGCAGCTCTCCCTCAGTATTGCACTGGAGTGTCAGCCTAGAATTTGTGCTCAAGTCTCTGGAGTGGGGCTTGAACCCGCGACCGTCTGGCTGAAGACTTATGGGGGGAAAAATTCGGTTGGTTAGCGCCTCCCGTTAGCACCTCCAGGGGGTGCTAACGGGCCGCTAGGAACTTAGCGCCCGAGCACGGCAATCTTAGCGCCACTTGCGAAATTGACCAGTCATTTTGCGGCGGCGCTAAACACTACCGTCACGATCTCCTGCACCCGCAGATCGTGACGTCAGTCAAGTGTGCAACGCCCCGGACCGGATATTGAGTCGCGCCCCCTGCCTTAGCGCCTGCCACTAGGAACGACAGGTAGAGGGGAACGTTTTCAAATCGGGAAGGGGCTGGGGGAGCGCTATTTAAAGGTGGGCACTTCCTGCCTTTTCTTGTCAGCAAAGTTTTTGGTTTTAACGCTGTCCTAAGGAGTTTTGGCCCTCAGCACTACTTATGAGGTTCCTAAGCGCCGAGCTCTTTCCCTGGGCCTATCCATTAGTGCTTCCAACACAATTGCTTTAGAGGCCTCTCCAGGCAGAGATTCAAGGCTGCAATGAGCAGGGTGTGGCTGGCCAGCAAGATGGCCCCTCCCCTTTAAGAACTGGACGGCGCCAGTCTGTCTGGCTTCCATGGTTACTGACATCGCCTGAGCTCCGGTAGCATTCTGAGGTAGCGCCTCGCTCCCTGACGTTTGCGCCTTAAGAGAGGTGTGTAGCGCTTGATTTAGCGCTCAAATCACCTCCAGGGGCGATAGAGGCGAATTTTGCAGTCGGAGGCGATAATTAGCGCCGGGGGCGCTAAACTTTGCGCCCGGCCAATATTAGCGCCCCAAAATGGGCGATACTGAATTTTTCCCCCATGGAATCAAGAGGAATCTAAGGGTGTCAGACGTAGCCCTGATCCAACCCACACAACTTTTTGGTCCATCCCGCGGGCTCCACTGACCTGTGGGACTCTCCCGCAAGCCGTCCTGGTGCGTGAGCCGCGCGTGCACGCGCTGCAGCACGGACACTCAGTGAAGGCACAGCTACTCCAGAGCTGAGTGTTTCTCAGTGCTTCACACTGGGTGGGGGTGGGGGGGGAGGTGGGGGAGAGCTGGGGCTGGGGTCCGCCGGGCAGCGGGAGGGATCTGCCAGGGTTGGGCCCTGTCTGTCGCAGCGGTCTTTTGGCGCTGGACCACACGCCGGGGCTGGCAGAGGAGGGGCAGAAGCACAGCCCTTCCCCCCACCGCCGGCACCCCTCAGCTTCCCTCCGTGACTAATGATATGTTTTTATTTGCTCCATTTCCTATACTGGTGGCGATGATAAATCTAAGAATTCAAAGACGGAATTTAAAAGTAAAGCAGTTTTATTTTCCCTCAGCCAAACCCATGCTACTGATTCACTTGAGAAAAGCCAATTACCCCCAGCGTACCTTTGTTACAAAAGAAAATTTGGGGGGTGGAAACTCATTGGCGCTGCTCGGCCAGTGCGGACTGGGCGCAGGAAACAATCCCTTCGACCAAACAGGTAGGCCCGAGGCCCGATCGACATGGGTCCTCGAGCCTCGTTTTAATAAGCCCGGCGAGCCGATGACCCCGGGCAGCTCGCCAGTGACGGGGAGGGTCAGTTTAGGGCCGCGGCGACGGGAGAATGAAAGGAGGGCGATTGCGGGCCGACAGTGGCGCTCAGCAGTGCCGTGGAGCCGGGAGGAGCTCTGAATGAACCTTCTTCAAAGGAAGTCCTACCTTTTTGCGGCACCCGCTCGTTAGGCCGCATCTACTCCCTGGAAAAGCTGAGCAGAGCAGCTCAATTTCAAGGAAGGGGTCCTTAAACGGGCAATAGGGCCCCTCATTAGCATATGAAAGGGACCTCACGCCCGTTTTAGTCTAACACCAGGGGCACCTCTGGAGCACCGATACCAAAATAGTATCATAAGTGTTTCCGACACTGTTCGGGCGTGGGAGGTTGGACCCCTAAATTGGACCCGTTTTCCACCTAGTCCAATTATTACCCCCTAGTCTTTTCAAAAGCAAAAATAATTGGGGGTTTTTTAAGCCGTGTCAATACTCTTCGCTGTCACTTTTGTGATCAGCTGTGGCTCAGTGGGTAGCACTCCTCGCCTCTGAGTCAGGAAGAGTTGTGAGGTTCAAGTCCCACTCCAGAGACTTGAGCACAAAAATCTAGGCTGACACTCCCAGTGCAGTGCTGAGGGAGTGCTGCACTGTCGGAGGTGCCGTCATTCGGATGAGACGTTAAACCGAGGCCCCGACTGCTCTCTCAGGTGGACGTGAAAGATCCCATGGCACTATTTCAAAGAAGAGCAGGGGAGTTCTTCCTGGCCAATATTTATCCCTCAATCAACATCACTAAAACTGATTACCTGGTCCATTATCACATTGTGGTTTGTGGGGGCTTGCGGTGTACAAACTGGTTGTTGTGTTTCCTACATTACAACAGTGACTGTACTTCATTGGCTGTAAAGCGCTTTGGGACATCCTAAGGTTGTGAAAGGCGCTATAGAAATGCAAGTCTTTCTTTTACTTGCCCCCCTTAAACCATGAAGCGTGTTACCCAAAGACTACACGGCACCCATTGGGTAAATTAGCAGAACATTCATATGAATTATGAAATTCATTTTGTATTTCTTTGTGTACATGAATGCAAAAGCCCACGTGCTTAATCTGTAAAGCAACCAGTAGCCCTGGTGAAAGTATACAACACTCGAACACACTATTAAGCAAACCACGGCAAGAATTCCATGGCGTAAGTGATGCAGGAAAGTTATGTGAAGGTAAGTCTTGCGAATTAGCACAGTCGTTAAAAGAGCTGCAATCAACGTTCACTAACGCTCGCCACGTGAGTGATGCTCATGAAATAGGCGTGTCATCGAAACCATTTTCTGAGAGAAATTCTTTTTGAAGGGCCGCCTGCTAAAAGCTGCAGGAATAGTGGGGGCCCTAAATGCGATGGCGCCGGATAACGGGCACGAAATGATCGGCGCGCTGAACCTGTGCGCCAGAAGAGAACGACTCGAGGACCGTCCCAATATTGAAATGAGGTCCGCGCTCACCAACGCCGGCCTGAGCACACGTAGAAATCAGGCGCAGCCCGTGAAACGGGCGCAGCGATGTCGAGTTCATGTCCCCGTGTGTCCAGATAACAACCGCTGAGTGTAGCCCTACGCTAAGTGCCAGGATGTCGGATCAGGCCTGCCATATAAAGTGAGTTTTACATTCCTGATCCAAACACTGGTCTTGTATGTTCCTTCAGAAACATTAAGCAGTCAAGCCACACCAGTGGACACTGTAGCCTAAATTCTCCAAACATGCACTGGCAGTGGACAAGGTTCCCCAGCTACCAGCAACACGTCATCAGAAAGATGCCTCGTCCACCAATATTTAAAGGTTCACCAGATGTCAACATGTACGTCTATGTTCTCTTGGTTTTACAATTACTGGTTTATCCACCTTTGTGAAAACTTGATTCCTTCTTCCTAATTCTTTCAGCTTGGATTTGGGGGCAAGTCATGGGTTAAATTTTGCTCTGGTCCTAGCGTAATCCGACGAGGTTTGTAAAAGAATTCTCTGCTCAACATCAATAAAACTAACAACAGCACCCCCTGTGGGCGATCCCATCAAATAGCATCATCACGTGAACCCAATCGGAATTTCCCTTCGGTTGACGTGTCTGTCACAAGTGTTGCCCGTGTACCTCGCCAACAACTTCCAACACCTTTCTCTTTTTTGAAGTGACAAATAAGGTGACATGCTTTGTAGTCACTTCAATAAAGACAGCGGATACACTGATGCCTTTATGTGCAGATTAACATCCATTGTTACAAATGCAAGACTCGATTCCGAAGGATAAGTTTAAGCAACGCATAGCACTGTCATACCTCAACTTAGGAACACAGGCACAGGAGGAGGCCATTCAGCCTCTCGAGCCTGTTCCGCCATTCAAAGAGATCATGGGCTGATCTGTATCCTAACTCCATCCACCCACCTTGGCTCCATATCCCTTACTACCCTTGGCTAGAAAAAAATCTATCGATCTCGGACATAAAATTATTAATTGAACTGTTGCTTTTTGTGAGAGAGAGTTCCACGCTTCTACCACCCTTTGTGTGAAGAAGTGTTTCCTAACTTCTCTCCTGAATGGCCTGGCTCTGATTTTAAGTTTATGTCCCCTTGTCCTAGATTCCCCCACCAGTGGAAAAAGTTTCTCTCTGTTTACCCTATCAATTCCTTTCAAAATCCGAAAGACCGCAATCAAATCATCCCTTGACCTTCTATATTCCAGGGAAATATGAGCCCAGTTTGTGTAATCTCTCCTCATAATCTAACCCTTGGAGCCCTGGTATCATTCTGGTGAATCTGCGCTGCACTTCTTCCAAGGCCAACTTCTCTTTCTGCCTTGTTTCTCGTATATAAATATGAAAATTATTTAAAAAAATCTCTATTTATAATGTAGCTTTAGTGAGGCTTTATCACTGCATTTTTGAATTTTCAAGCAGCTTCTGGAACAACCTACCTTGAAAATGGTGCTGCAGATTTGCTGTACTCCCCCGTTAAGGAACGTTTGCGGTGTTATTCAGTGACTTTTCCTAATGCAGTTTTGTGTTTTTAGCTGAGTTTTTACATTTAAACTTGCGATAAAATAATAGATTTGTTCCACCACTTACAATTGGAAATGCAGTGACATGGTCTGGAACAATTGATGGTATCATTCGCCCTTCTATGGTTGAAAAACCGAGAAAAGTGACCTTTCAAGATTAGGATACCCATCATTTATCACTTAAACCGCAGAAAAAAAAGACTCTCAGTAAATTTATAGCCACATATATATAAGTATTAAAAATAAGTATCTGTATGGATGTATGTTATAAACACTTGGAAGGCCTGTATGACTTGGGTTAATTCCTTGGTCCTGGACTCTCGCTTGTTATTTTTGTGACTTTTTATTTCCTCCCACCACATGCCACTTGTTGTTTCTCTGTTGTTTTTGACTTCGCGTAGAAGCCATCAGTGCCAGGTCATTGGTTGATGTTCCATGAGATGTCCTTGAACAATCCAGGTAAGTATCTCTTCCCAAACAAGTTTCCCTTCTTCTGTCAAACAAGGCAAAAAATGGGACGAGTCCGTTCCCCGAAGGAAAGCCCAAAAAATATATCTTGTCACGCCACTCCTCCCAGTTTCAGTTCAATTGCAACACGTATTCCGTAACCAAGAGCATAGGATGATGGCCATGATCCTTGTCAATGCAACACTTGAACCAAACACAAGACGGTAAACAGCAGTTCTTCCTAACTCCTTGTGGGGAACCAACTTATAGCCATAAACAAATGGAGCAAAACTCTTAAGAATGCCAAAAGTGAAGTCCACAAACCATTCCTTTTCAAAGACTAAACTGTTAGATGCATCTATAAACTTTCTTTTTAGTTTCCAATACTAACAGCTGTCATTTTTGCTCTGATCTCATTTAGAAACTTTATTAAACAGCCTTTCAGTTAAGTCCCGTACACCGTACTAAAGTAGCATACCCAACTGAATAAATTAGAATTAAGCTAGTCAGCACGAACTGACACAGCCTGTTCGAGACGCCCAATAAAAGAGAATCCGCAGTTACCTATCTTCATTATTTTCCCTGATAGTATTATTCTGTGATCTGGTCCACTGCATCTAGTAGGTCATTTATAACCCGTGGGCCCAAAGCCTATTTTGTTCATTTACTTGACAATTTTCTCACATTTTTCTGATCACCAAATGTATCAATATTCAACTTCAAGCTTTTCGGGTCTCCCTTCAAACATGTTTTGCCTTCAGGACATTCTGTCAACAATTCAAGGTAACGGTGTGATAATAGAGATTACAATGTTTCAGTGAGATTATCTCGGTTCGGATGATCAACACCATCTCATCTCACAAAAAAAAGCGAAGCAGAGGTCAAACTAAGAACATAAGAAATAGGAGCAGGAATAGGCCACTTGGCCCCTCGAGCCTGCTCCGCCATTCAATAAGATCATGGCTGATCTTGGGCTCAAAGCCACTTCCCCGCCCGCTCCCCATAACCCTTCACTCCCTTATCTTGCAAAAATGTGTCTATCTCCACCTTAAATGTATTTAATGACCCAGCCTCCACAGCTCTCTGGGGCAGAGAATTCCACAGATTTACGATCCTCTGAGAGAAGAAATTCCTCCTCATCTCAGTTCTAAAAGGGCGACCCTTTATTCTAAAACTGTGCCCCCGCGTTCTAAATTTCCTCTCTGCATCTACTTTGTCGTGCCCCCTCAGTATCTTATATGTTTCAATAAGATCACCTCTCATTCTTCTAAATTCCAATGAGTATAGGCCCAGCCAGCTCAACCTTTCCTCATAAGTCAATCCCCTCATCTCTGGAATTAACCTAGTGAATCGTCTCTGAACTGCCTCCAATGCAAGTATATCCTTCCTTAAATAAGGAGACCAAAACTGTACGCAGTACTCAAGGTGTGGTCTCACCAATACCCTGTACAGTTGTAGCAGGACTTCCCTGCTTTTATACTCCAACCCCTTTGAAATAAAGGCCAACATTCCATTTGCCTTTTTGATTACTTGCTGAACCTGCATGCTAACTTTTTGTGTTTCATGCACAAGGACTCCCAGGTTCCTCTGAACTGTAGCATTTTGTAATCTCTCTCCATTTGCTTTTTTATTGCCAAATTGCCAAAGTGTATAACCTCGCACTTTCCCACATTATACTCTATCTGCCAAATGTTTGCCCACTCACTTAGCCTGTCTATATCCCTTTGCAGGTTCTTTGAGTCCTCTGCACAACTTGCTTTCCCACCCATCTTTGTATCATCCACAAATATGGCTACCTTACACTCGGTCCCTTCATCCAAGTCATTAATGTAGATTGTAAATAGTTGAGGCCCCAGCACCGATCCCTGTGGCACCCCACTAGTTACCGTTTGCCAACTGGAAAATGACCCATTTATCCCGACTCTCTGCTTTCTGTTAGTTAGCTAATTCTCTATCCATGCTAATATATTACCCCCAATTCCGTGAGCTCTTATCTTATGCAGTAACCTTTTATGTGGCACCTTATCGAATGCCTTCTGGAAATCTAAATACACCACATCCACTGGTTCACCTTTGTCCACCCTGCTCGTTACCTCCTCAAAGAACTCCAGCAAGTTTGTTAAACATGATTTCCCTTTCATAAAACCATGCTGACTCTGCTTGACTGCATTATGATTTTCCAAATGCCCTGCTACTGCTTCCTTAATGAAGGACTCCAGCATTTTCCCAACGACAGATGTTAGGCTAACTGGTCTACAGTTTCCTGTAAGATCTCAGGTGTTCAGCTCCCTCTTAACACCATTCATTCATGGGCAAGCATGTTGGTCATCAGGAGGATTCATCAATGCGATCCTTTTCCTTGAGCAACAGACCCTTTCCAAATGTTCAACACCACTCTTGGTAAATAAACAGGGTTGAAAGTTCCTCAAGGAAAGCACTCACTTGGTTCCAGCATCCAAAATGGCTCAATCACAGGTTAGAGGGCCAGTCTGCTCTAGGCCCTGGGTACGATTAAACACTGTCCCTCCAAACAAAATTTCCTTTTCAGTGGAAAAGTGAAACTAATAATGCTTGGTGAAAGTGTCTGATTACTCAAAGCAGCTATTTTGCTGATCCATACATCGGCAGCTGGGGAATTTAAATTCAGTTAATTAAATAAATCTGGAATTAAAAATCAGTAATGGTGACCAGGTAGCTAGCAGATTGTCGGGAAAAACCCATCTGGTTCACTAATATCCTTTAGGGAAGGAAATCTGCCACCCTTACCCGGTCTGGCCGATATGTGACTCCAGACCCACAGCAATGTGGTTGACTCTTAACTGCCCTCTGAAATGGCCTAGCAAGCAAGTTGTCAGCGTCTCACCGCCACCTTCTCAAGGGCAATTAGGGACGTGCAATATAATGTTGGCCTTGCCAGCGACGCCCACATCCCAGGAATGAATAAAGGGTACTTGGTTCACACCAACGCAAGTAGTTGTTACTGCTATTCGAAAATGACCCGTGACGCTGCCAGAGAATGAATGTAGTGAGAGCCCCAGATGCCAAAGATGACGGAATATGGCAACGGCTGCGTTTAAACATTGTTTAGTGACCTGTGAACCTCACAGTAAATGGAAATCTGGGGAAACCCGTCTGATTACCCCTGGTCCTGTAACAGGAGAAAGCCCCTAAAACGCAATGGGGGGAATTTTAACCTCCCGCCCGGCGGAAACCAGTTAAAATGGAGTGGCTTAAATTGCAGCCAACAAGGACACTCGCCTAAAGTCCTTCTTTAAATATGCAGATTGGGCTCCGATGATGACATCAGGGCTCGACAGCAATACTAACCTGAGGCCTGAGTCGGGGGAGCTGGACCAACAGCCAGAAAATTTCCAGTTGCGTTTAAATTTTTTTCAAAAGGTTCCCTCGTGGGCCAGGAGGAGCCGCCAAGGAAACCTTGGGCCTTCCCTGCCGCGGGCTTCTCCCCCTCCCTCAACCACTATCGCTACACATGGACCCTTCAATCCTCTTGCCTGACTGCCGGGGACTGTTCCCTTAGGTCCCAGAGCGGCGGTCTCCTGCCGCCTGAATTCTACGCCATGGAAACGGGGCCCAGGAGCTAAAACAAAAAGAAAGACCTCTCCGGGCCTCAGGCATGCTGGTCTTGCTGTTTGCCCTGGCACCACCCCTCCCCCGCAGCGAAACTAAGGGGGCGATTTTGCCAGCCCTGGGGAGGCAGGTTTGGAGGCCGGACTGCCGGGAAAATGGCAGAATCTGGGGGCTTCCCGACGTCGGGAAACCCCGCCAGGGTCAGCGAGGCGAGCAGTGGGTCTGCGGGTGTCGGAAGGGTGCAAAAGTGCGCTGGGGAGGTAAGTGATGGGTGCAAGTGTGGAGAGGTAAGTGTGTGAGGTGAGTGAAAAGTGATAGAAAATGTTTACTTACTTTTGTTTCTTCCTGCAGGCTTCAACAGTTGGGGATGCGGAGACTCTCGCATCTCACCGGCAGAGATGACAGATGGCTGCTGCATTCTCCGATGCAATCGCCATCTAATTTCTGCTCACAAAAGAGGTTTGATGAGTCTTGAATTCCAAGGACACATCAAACAACAGAGAATGTCAGTGTTTAACAGCTTCACAGAGCTGTCAAACGATGACAGTTCATCTGTCAAAACTTTTTGACAGATGAAACGTCATACGCTGATGTTCTCTGTAACCGGCTTCCCCTTAATTGGCCTGCTAAGCCCGCTGGGCGGGCTTAACAAGGTCAATCAAGGGAAAATAGCGTGGGTTGGCCAGAAGTTGATGGAGGCGGAACTAAAACCCGACAAGTGGGAGTCCCGCCTCCAAAAGCTCCCCATTGGCAAAATCCAGTCCTAACTCTCTTTGAAGCAGCCGGTTAGAATGAAGGAGGTTCGATTTCAAGCACCAGGCAAAGGGGACACTTTAGGCAAAAGTTTAAGATCGGGCCAATTGAGCAACTGGTTACAGAGAACATCTGGAGCAAAACCAGAGTGACATACTACTACTACAACAGCAACTTGTATTTATATAGCGCCTTTAACATAGTAAAACGTCCCAAGGCGCTTCACAGGAGTATTATAAGACAAAAAATTTGACACCGAGCCACATAAGGAGTAATTAGGGCAGGTGACCAAAAGCTTGGTCAAAGAGGTAGGTTTTAAGGAGCGTCTTAAAGGAGGAAAGAGAGGTAGCAAGGCGGAGAGGTTTAGGGAGGGAGTTCCAGAGCTTAGGGCCTAGGCAACTTGAGGCACGGCCAAAGGGCGTGTTTGTAAACTTAACTTAAGGAATCATTTCTCCAAGCTTAGAGTCTGTGGAATGCACTGCCACTTGGGACTCCTGACTAGATTCCGATGGTAGTGAACTACGACAAACAAAGAAGGATCACACTTGTTCTTTGAACCGAGTTCTATTTCATCCATTAATGATGATATTTATCCCCTTTGAAGCGTTGTCTGAATCTTCAGCACAGTCTTCTAAAAACAGATTTTCTGGCTGTGCTTTCTGGTCAAGTGAATAGTGTCTTTTTTTTTCAAATATCTTGATCAATCCAAAAATGTGAATAACAAAATGGCCACAGTTGGTGACTTGAGGCTGGGATTTACAGTCTCTGTGCTCACCAGCACCGCAATGTCCTGCCCATCAGAGTGAAGGGGTGAAAATTCTTGGGCTGGTCAGCACATAGCGGAAAACTCCAGCCTGGGTGGGGGTTTTGTTTTTTGCTTATCCAACAACTTTCATAGAGTGGCATTTTGCCTGGTGCTTCAGATCAAAACCTCCTTGATTCTAACCTGCATTTCCTCTTGCCCCTTTCCATGGGGAAAATGGGACAAAGGATGACCTTTTATTGCTAAACCTTACGCAGAGCTGGAACTAGTCGACACCTCGTGGTGGGGATCAATCGCGCTCCCCAACCACCCCCCCCCCACCGCCCCCCCCCCCCCACCCCCCGTAGCCTGATCCCTCGTAATAAATAAGAATAATTCTGGCAAAACCCAAATTAATTAAAGTGTTTCTGTAATTTAGCAGTTTAAAATATAAACTTGCAATATAAGTGTGAGAAGTTGCACAACACCAGGTTATAGTCCAACAGCTTTATTTGAAATCACAAGCTTTCGGAGCGCTGCTCCTTCGTCAGGTGAAGTGAAGAGATGCATATAGGTACAGCATATATAGACAGAGAACACTGCCAGATGATTACAGTTAATATTTCTAACTGCCCTTTATCACACCTCGGCAGAGAGATAATCACAGCAATCAAAGGTGTGGATGGTGTCCAAACAGGTCAGTCAGGAAAACATTACATCAAAGACAATGAGGTGGGGTCACAAGGGGTCAAATGTGGCAGATGCTGGGGTCTGGATGGAAAACAAAAAACTTTTTTTGCTGGAAATCACAGCAGGTCCGGCCGCATCTGTGTAGAGAGAACAAGCCAACGACGACTCGACGACTCTGACTATATATGCTGTGCCTATATGCATCTCTTCACTTCCCCTGACAAAGGAGCAGCGCTCCGAAAGCTTGTGATTTCAAATAAAGCTGTTGGACTATAACCTGGTGTTGTGCGACTTCTCACATTTGTCCACCCCAGTCCAACACCAGCATCTCCACATCATGGCAATATAAGTGGCAGAGTTTGAGTCAATATTTATAGTTTGCTTACTCACTCCAAATTCCCAACACCTAGGCTGGAGATGATGGGAGGAACCAAACTAATGAGTTGGATTTAGATGAATTCACTTTGGTCAACACACTCAAGATTTTATTGGGCTTCAGCAGAGATCATTAGATTCCTAACAAACTTCAGCCTTATTAAAATAAATTGAGCCTGTTATTTTGCTTACAGCCGGGCAAGTTATCTGTTTGTGTACAGTCACGTATAATTAGGCCATTGAGTACAATGTGCCAGAATAATACTATGCAAACGTAGAACGCTGACAGTGTGAACGATTCCATACCTTTATGATGGTTCGCAGCTGAGACCAATTTTCCCCAAAGGGTTATCACACATATGATAAGTAGCAGTGTCCCTTTAACCATCCTTTAGAAAAGAAAGAGAGAGAGATCATTGTTTACAGTTCATTGCACCTTTTAGGACATAACATAACAATTAATCGATTAGTAATAAATTAAAAGTTATTCAGCAGGGGAAATAATGCAATGAAATGCCTCCTGCGTGTAAAGCTTATAATTCACTAACAGTGCACAATTTCAGTTCGATGGTAATGCAATAAACTGCCAGTCATCAACTTGTGAAATAAAGTATTGCTAAAGTAACAATCGTTCTATTCATTTGCAACTGTCAGACCGACACAATTCAGGAAAACGCTGCATTTTTTATTAAGCACGTCTTGTTTGTGGCTGAGGAATAAGCTGGCAATCCTTAAGCGAAGAAATCTAACGCATGCGGTGCCAAGTGATTTCAATCTTCCCCAAATACATAACACCTACAGTGTCAGAGGAACTCATTAATCAGCCCTTTGTTATCGGAAATGAAACTCCAGTCAGTTATTCTACTCAGATTAATTATGCACAAAAAAAAATGATTCTGCAGCCAGATCTCCCATGTTAAAACAGCTTACAAATGAAAATGTCTCATATTCCTAAGCCAATATCACTGCAAAGACATAAATTAAAATATGAGTCCGCTTTGATGTCTGGAGCTTCAGATACTTTAATTCGTTGAATGCTTAATTTCCTTCTTGCACTGCATCACTTTCAATGAAAAATGAAATCGGAGATACTGTCAACAACCGTCCCTCTTTTGTACCCCACAGCTTTTGGATCTATCAGAGAAACTAGAGTACATAATCCAGGATTTCATTTTAGTGCAGTGCTGGGGGAGTGCTGCACTGTCGGAGGTGCCGTCTTTCGGATGAGACGTTAAACCGAGGCCCCGTCTGCTCTCTCAGGTGGACATAGAAGATCCCACGGTACTATTTTGAAGAAGAGCTGGGGAGTTATCCCTGGTGTCCTGGCCAACATTTATCCCTTAACCAACATCACTAAAAAACAGATTATTTGGTCATTTATCTCATTTCTGCTTGTGGGAGCAATTTTGGCTGCCGCGTTTCCTACAACAGTGACGACACTGCAAAGGTACTTTATTGGCTGTGAAGCACCTTGGGACATTCTGAGGTTGTGAAAGGTGCTGTATAAATGCAAATTCTTTCTCTCTGTCTACTTTCTATTAGACTGGTATTGCAAAATAACCCTGAGTTAAAAGGGTTCCCATTTTCCCTGTGCCATAAACCCAGGAGAGCATCACTTAATCTATTCGACGTGAAGCAGATATACCTCCTTCCCAAGATCCACAAACAGGACTGCCCCGGTAGACCCATCGTTTCAGCCTGTTCTTGCCCCACGGAACTTATCTCTTCCTATCTCGACTCTATTATTTCTCCCCTTGTCCAGTCTCTTCCCACCTACATCCGCGACTCTTCCGACGCCTTCCGCCACTTTAACAGTTTCCAGTTTCCCGGCCCCAACCGCCTCCTTTTCACTATGGACGTACAATCCCTCTACACCTCCATTCCCCACCAGGACAGCCTGAGGGCGCTCCGCTTCTTCCTTGAACAGAGGCCCAACCAGTCCCCATCCACCACCACCCTCCTCCGCCTGGCTGAACTTGTTCTCACATTGAACAACTTCTCCTTTGACTCCACCCATTTCCTCCAAATCAAAGGTGTTGCTATGGGTACCCGCATGGGTCCTAGCTATGCCTGCCTTTTCGTGGGATATGTGGAACACTCTTTGTTCCAGTCCTACTCGGGTCCCCTCCCTCACCTCTTTTTCCGGTACATTGATGACTGTATCGGTGCCGTCTCCTGCTCTCGCCCTGAACTAGAACATTTCATTCACTATGCTTCCAATTTTCACCCTTCCCTCACCTTCACATGGTCCATCTCCGACTCTTCCCTTCCCTTCCTCGACTTCTCCGTCTCCATCTCTGGGGATAGGTTATTGACTAACATTCACTACAAGCCCACTGACTCCCACAGCTACCTGGACTACACTTCCTCCCACCCCGCCTCCTGTAAGGACTCTATTCCATTCTCCCAGTTTCTCCGTCTCCGCCGCATCTGCTCTGACGATGCCACATTCCATACCAGTGCTTCCGACATATCTTCCTTCTTCCTCAACCAAGGATTCCCCTCTACTGTGGTTGCCACGGCCCTCGACCGTGTCCGTTCTATCTCCCGCACTTCTGCCCTCACCCCTGCCCCTCCCTCCCAGAACCACGATAGAGTTCCCCTTGTCCTCACCTTTCACCCCACCAGCCTCCACATTCAACGGATCATCCGCCGCCATTTCCGCCACCTTCAGCATGATCCCACCACCAAACGCATCTGCCCCTCACCTCCCCTTTCAGCATTCCGCAGGGATCGCTTCCTCCGCGACACCCTAGTCCACTCCTCTACCACCCCCAGCACCCCTTCCCCCTTCGCCCGGCACCTTCCCGTGCAAGCGCAGGAGATGCAATACATGCCCTTATACCTTCCCTCTTCCCACTGTCCAGGGCCCCAAACACCCCTTCCAGGTGAAACAGCGATTTACTTGTACTTCCTGCAATTTAGTATACTGTATTCGCTGCTCACGATGTGGTCTCCTCTACATTGGGGAGACCAAACACAGATTGGGTGACCGCTTTGCGGAACACCTCCGTTCAGTCCGTAAGGGGGACTCCAGCTCCCGGTGGCCTGTCACTTTAATTTTCCGCTCCACTCCCACTCTGACCTCACCGTCCTTGGCCTATTACACTGTTCCACGGAAGCGCAGCGTAAGCTCGAGGAACAGCACCTCATCTTTCGTTTAGGCACCCTACAGCCTTCTGGACTCAACATCGAGTTCAACAATTTTAGATCATAACCTCGGCCCCTATCACATTTATATTTTATTTTTTCATCCACCTTTTTGTTTGGCCCCCCCCCTTTTTTTTCTTCCCAGAAGCTGGCAGCTGTCCTTCATTCTGCCAGTGCATTTCACACTTCATTTAGCCTCAACCTGTTACATCAACACCACCTCTTGCCTTGATCATCTCTCAATGTCTCTTAATCTCTCCTTTTGTTCTTTCATCCCCTCCCCCATTTCCCCAGCATTATCCTTGCTTTAAATCTATTTCATTTCCTGCTTTTTTCCAGTTCTGACGAAAAGTCTTCGACCTGAAACGTTAACTCTGTTTCTCTCTCCACGGATGCAGCCTGGGTTTTTCCAGCGTTTTCTGTTGTTATTTCGGATTTCCAGCATCCGCAGTATTTTGCTATCGTATACTTTTCTTTTATTCGTTTATGGGCTGTGGGCGTCGCTGGCAAGGCCAGCATTTATTGCCCATCCCTAATTGCCCTTGAGAAGGTGGTGGTGAGCCACCTTCTTGAACCGCTGCAGTCCGTGTGGTGAAGGTACTCCCACAGTGCTGTTAGGGAGGGAGTTCCAGGATTTTGACCCAGCGGCGATGAAGGATCGGCGATATACTTCTAAAGTCAGGATGGTGTGTGACTTGGAGGTGGTGGTGTTCCCATGCGCCTGCTGCCCTTGTCCTTCTAGGTGGAAGAGGTCGCGGGTTTGGGAGGTGCTGCCAAAGAAGCCTTGGCGAGTTGCTGCAGTGCATCTTGTAGATGGTGCACACTGCAGCCATGGTACGCCGGTGGTGGAGGGAGTGAATGTTTAAGGTGGTGGATGGAGTGCCAATCAAGCGGGCTGCTTTGTCCTGGATGGTGTCGAGCTTTTTGAGTGTTGTTGGAGCTGCACTCATCCACGCAAGTGGAGAGTATTCCATCACACTCCTGACTTGTGGATGGTGGAAAGGCTTTGGAGAGTCAGGAGGTGAGACACTCGCTGTAGAATACCTAGCCTCTGACCTGCTCTTGTTGCCACAGTATTTATGTGGCTGGTCCAGTTAAGTTTCTGGTCAATGGTGACCCCCAGGATGTTGATGGTGGGTGATTCGGCAATGGTAATGCCATTGAATGTCAAGGGGTGGTGATTAGACTCTCGCTTGTTGGAGACAGTCATTGCCTGGCACTTCTGTGGCGTGAATGTTACCTGCCACTTATCAGCCCAAGCCTGAATGTCGTTCAGGTCTTGTTGCATGCGAGCATGGACTGCTTCTTTATCTGAGGAGTTGTGAATGGCACTGAACACTGTGCAGTCATCAGCGAACATCCCCATTTCTGACCTTATGTTGGAGGGAAGGTCATTGATGAAGCAGCTGAAGATGGTTGGGCCTAGGACACTGCCCTGAGGAACTCCTGCAGCGGTGATGATTGACCTTCAACCACCACAACCATCTTCCTTTGTGCTAGGTATGACTCCAGCCAGTGGAGAGTTTTCCCCCCGATTCCCATTGACTTCAGTTTTACTAGGGCTCCTTGATGCCACACTCAGTCAAATGCTGCCTTGATGTCAAGGGCAATCACTCTCACCTCACCTCTGGAATTCAGCTCCTTTGTCCATGTTTGGACCAAGGCTGTAATGAGGTCGGGAGCCAAGTGGTCTTGGCAGAACCCAAACTGGGCATCAGTGAGCAGGTTATTGGTGTTTAAGTGCCGCTTGATAGCACTGTCGATGACGCCTTCCATCACTTTGCTGATGATTGAGAGTAGACTGATGGGGCGGTAATTGGCCGGATTGGATTTGTCCTGCTTTCTGTGGACAGGACATACCTGGGCAGTTTTCCACATTGTCGGATAGATGCCAGTGTTGTAGCTGTACTGGAACAGCTTGGCTAGAGGCGCGGCTAGTTCTGGGGCACATGTCTTCAGCACGATAGCCGGGACCCATAGCCTTTGCTGTATCCAGTGCGCTCAGCCGTTTCTTGTTATCACGTGGAGTGAATCGAATGGCTTCTGTGATGGTGGGGACCTCAGGAGTAGGCTGATATGGATCATCCACTCCTGGCTGAAGCTGGTTGCAAATGCTTCAGCCTTCTCTTTTGCACTCACGTGCTGGGCTCCCCTATCATTGAGGATGGGGATATTCATGGAGCCTCCTCCTCCCGTTAGTTGTATAATGGTCCATCACCATTCACGACTGGATTGTGGCAGGACTGCAGAGCTTTGATCTGATCCGTTGATTGTGGGATCGCTTAGCCCTGTCGATAGCATGCACGTAGTCCTGTGTTGCAGCTTGGCACCTAATTTTTAGGTACGCCTGGTCCTGGCATGATCTTCTACACTCCTTATTGAACCAGGGTTGGTCCCCTGGCCTGATGTTAATGGTAGAGTGAGGGATATGCCGGAATACAATTCTGCTGCTGCCCCACAGCTGCTCAGTTTTGAGCTGCTAGATCTATCCCATTTAGCACGGTGGTAGTGCCACACAACACAATGGAGGGTGTCCTCAGTGTGAAGACGGGACTTCGTCTCCACAATGGCTGTGCGGTGGTGACCGCTACCAATACTGTCATGGACAGATAGATTGGTGAGGACGAGGTCAAGTAGGATTTTCCCCTCACCACCTGTTGCAGGCCCAGACTGGCAGCTATGTCCTTCAGGACTCAGCCAGTAGTCGTGCCACTCTTGGTGATGGACATTGAAGTCCCCTACCCAGAGTACATTCTGTGCTTCTTCCAAGTGGTGTTCAACATGGAGGAGTACTGATTCATCAGCTGAGGGAAGGATGGCAGTAGGTAGTAATCAGCAGGAGGTTTCCTTGCCCATCGCAACTTCATGGGGTCCAGAGTCAATGTTGAGGACTCCCAGGGCCACTTCTTCCCAACTGTACCACCACCCCTGGTGGGTCTGGTCATACCCAGGGATGGTGATGGAGGAGTTTGGGACATTGGCTGAAAGGTATGATTCTGTGAGTATGACTATGTCAGGCTGTTGCTTGAATAGTCTAATTTTGGCACAAGAGGAGGACTTTGCAGGGTTTGCTGTTGCCGCAGTCAATCCGGTTTCCTTCTTATTATTGTGTTTCATTACAACTGAGTGGCTTGCTAGGCCATTTCAGAGGGCAGTTAAGAGTCAACCACATTGCTGTGGGTCTGGAGTCACATATAGCCCCTAAAGGACATTAGTGAACCAGATAGGTTTTTACAACAATCCGATAGTTTCATGGTTACCATGACTGATACTAGCTTTTTATTCCAGATTTATTTAATTTACTGAATTTAAATTCCCCAGCTGCCGTGGTGGGATTTGAACTGAACGTCTCCGGATCATTAGTTCAGGCCTTGATTACTAGCCCAGTGACATTACCACTATGGTACCATTCCCATACTCCACTGACATCAGCAGGGAGGTCATGATCAAAAGCAGGCAGAAACCAACATTAACTGCTATGTGGTTGGTCCAGGCCATCTTTTCTTAGCAGAGATGTTGCCAAGTTCATCAGGAATTGCAGAGAAGTAATAAAATGGGAGTATTCTACACCTCCAGTGTCTAGACGGTAATCTGGTGGAGCTGATCGCCCGTCCATTGTAAAACCATTCGCCCTCAGTGAAATCAATGGTATGAAGATTGGGCAGGTTCTGTAACTGGTGGGTGATCTGCTCTGCCATGTCCCAGTCAGTGAAGGTGAAAATCGCCCCCAATGTCTCTGAAATAAAATGGATCCACAAACACAGAGGTGTTCAAACTGCAGCCTCTGCTGGCCCATGGAGACCAGGCAACTTGGTCCTATTTCTGCTTATGTTTCCTATTTGGCGGCTTGACCTGTTTGAACTCTGTGGGCCTTGAGGATTGAACAGGGCCTTCTTCGTGCTGTTGTCCCTTTTGGTGGACAGATCCTATATCAAAATGCTTGTTTGTATCAGCAGCTTGAGAGAGAGAGAGATGCAAATTATTGGGCGCATGGATGTAAACTTTCTGCGTGGACCCTGAGACTCGACAGCACATATTACATGGCCCATGAAAAGGTTTGGACACCACTCAATGACATCAATCTGTGCTCTAAGTTTGACTATTTAAAGTTGTGCAGCATAGGAGTTTGTTATTAAATGATAATTTGTCCATTTTCATTTCAGCGCCAAATAATAAGATCCCTGCAAATTTTCAATATCAAAGTAACATAATAGCACTGCGGCATTTGTGCTCATTTGAGCATGTGTGATACAAAGCACTAATGCACTGAAAATATTGACTTTATGCTCTGGGGAAAAGGCAGCCCAATTAGCAAAGCACAGTTGATGCAATTGGCTTTTCATAAATATCCCCCCTTTTTGTGCAATTTCCTTTTATAAGGAACCAAACGCGTCTCATTCTGCATTTCACTCAGACCCTTTGGGGTCGGGTTGTGTTGTCGCTTCTCAGAGAAACACAAACAGAATCTACCAAAAACCATAGCCCTCCGTCATGGGGAAATAAAATCCAGCACACATCATTAAACTCGCCAGTGGCCAGAGGGAGAGCTATGCAAGTAGTGAAGGCAAGATGTTATCACTGCTATGTCTGAAAGACTAACCAGGCTAGGGCTCTTTTCTCTAGAAAAGGGAAGTGCCCTAATAAAGGTCTTTAAAATTATACAGGGTTTGAAGTGCAGCCGTGGCTCAGTGGGTAGCACTCCTTGCCTTTGAGTCAGAAGGTTCTGGGTTCATAGTTCCCACTCCAGGGACTTGAGTACAAAAATCTAGGCTGACACTCCAGTGCAGTACTGAGGGAGTGCTGCACTGTCGGAGGTGCTGTCTTTCGGATGAGATATTAAACAGAGACCCCGTCTGCTCTCTCAGGTGGACATAAAAGATCCCATGGCACTATTTGGAAGAAGAGCAGGGGAGTTCTCCCCGGTGTCCTGGCCAATATTTATCCCTCAATCAACATCACTAAAAACAGATTATCTGGTCATTATCACATTGCTGTTTGTGGGAGCTTGCTGTGTGCAGATTGGCTGCCGTGTTTCCTACATTACAACAGAGACCACACTTCAAATAGTACTTCATTGGGTGTAAAGCACTTTGAGATGTCTGGTGTTCGTGAAAGGTGCTATATAAATGCAAGTCTTTTTTTAATAGGGTAGACATGGAGAATATGTTTCCACTTGTGGGGAGTCCAAAACTAGGGGTTATAAATATAAGATGGTCACTACTAAATCCAGTAAGGAATTCAGGAGAAACTTATTTACCCAGAGAGTGGTTAGGCATGTGGAACTTGGTACCACATGTAGGAGTTGAGGTGGACAGCATAGATGCATTTAAGGGGAAGCTAGATAAGTACCTGAGGGAGAAAAGAATAGACGGTTATGCAGATAGGGGTGGGAGGAGGCTCATGTGGCGCACAAACACTGGCATAGATCAGTTGGGTCAAATGACCTGTTTCTGTACTGGAAATTCTATGTAATTCTCCCTGTAATTCTATGTCTATATCAATATTGATTCTTAGCACCAAAATAAAAATTGAGAATTATATGTCATCGGATGAATGTTTAAAATAATTTTAAAACTCTTCTGTAGCGTGTTTGTTCAGCTGCTAATATTGTTGTTCTGTTCATGCCAGGGTGAAATGGCTAGGCAAGTGCTGGGATTCAAAGGGACCCCCAATCCTGTAATGCTCCCTGGTAAAACGTATGGGTGACAATGGAACGAATGTCCAGCCTTGCCCAGCTGTGACCACTGCTGCATTGCCACCAATGTCACCTTACTGGTGACAAACGTCCAAGATTCAGTCTGTGCGTTTCTAGAATAAACAACATAAGCTTCGAAGTATCATTGTTAGCAGTTCTCTCAGTCCCCTGAAGTGACGCTGCCCGTCCCAAGCACCTGCATAGTGACGCAGTAGAAAAATCCTGCACTATCATTAATGGGCAGAAAGAACTATCTTCCTTGCGTGTCAGCTGTGGCTCAGTGGGCAGCACTCTCGGCTCTGAGTCAGAAGGTTGTGGGTTCAAGTCCCACTCCAGAGACCTGAGCACAAAAATCTAGGCTGACACTCCCAGTGCATTGCTGAGGGAGTGCTGCACTGGCGGAGGTGCCATTTTTCGGATGAGACGTTAAACCGAGGCCCTGTCTGTGCTCTCAAGTGGATGTAAAAGATCCCACGGCACTATTTCAATAGAAGAGCTGGAGAGTTGTCCACAGTGTCCTGGCCAATATTTATCCCTCAATCAACATCTGAAAAAAACAGATTATCTGGTCATTATCACATTGCTGTTTGTGGGAGCTTACTGTGTGTAAATTGGCTGCTGCGTTTCCCACGTTACAACAGTGACTCCACTTCATTGGCTGTAAAGCGCTTTGAGACGTCTGGTGGTCGTGAAAGGCGCTATACAAATGCAAGTCCTTCTTTCTTTCTATCTGACAGGCTTTGAAATAGCATTTGGGCCGCACATTCTGCTGCTACAGTATTTAGAGGGGAACCGATGAGGACAAAATCTTGCCTTGAGAGTTTTCTTTCTTTTGCCCCCGGACCTGCCTCGTTATTTAATATATATATGAATTTATCAATGCTGTGACATGGAGTAAATTATGCAGAAATTAATTCATATATTGCCAGAACAATGGACTGGGCTCCTCAGCAGATCTCAGATGCCCTAAGTTGCTGTTCTAACATTCCTCCAGCTCAGTTTTAAGATTTCATTGATGTTTTACTCAAACAGTTGTCCAATTCTTAAAATCACGGTTGTACTGTTCTTTTAATCAACAACAACTTGCATTTATATAGCGCCTTTAACGTGGTAAAACATCCCAAAGCGCTCCGCGGGAGCATAAATCAGACAAAAACTGGCACCGAGCCAATGAAGGAGACATTGGGACAGGTGACCAAAGGCTTGGTCAAAGAGGTAGGTTTTGAGGAAGGTCTTAAAGGAGGAGGGAGAGGCGGAGAGATGAAGAGATTTAGGGAGGGAATTCCAGGGTTTAGGGCCGAGACAGCTGAAGGCACGGCCGCCAATGGTGGGGTAGAGATAATAGATTTTCATCTTCAGTGCCTGGGCGGCAATCTGGCGGAGTTGATCACCCGCCCATTGTAGAACCTGCCCGATTCTTATTACATTCAAATCAATGAGATGAAAATCGGGCGGGCTCTATAACAGGCAAGCGATCTGCTCTGCCAGATCATCGCCCAAGCAGGGAAGACAAACATTTGCCCCAATGTATCATGAAATGATGTGGTCATAGATTACAAATACCCTAAGCTTTGCAAACCTATCTCTGACAATTGTTTTGCCTCTCCCCGCCCCGCCCCTAACCCAAATTATTTTCCTTTCTGCTACTGGTGCCTCATGTTAGAGTATAGTGTCATGAGCCAAGTGGCCATTTTCATGTGCAAGGCGAAACACTGAGTATCGGCAGCTCAGTTCTTTTTTCACCTTATGTCGCCATATACACAACAATACAGCAGAGGTTAATAATTATGGGAATCCTGGTTGATATTTCCTCTCCCTAGGCTGGTGACCACTGAGGCCTCGATTTTAACTCCCCTCGCCCAGCGAGAATGGTGCATGGGACGGGGTTAAGATTAGGCCTAGTCCACTTACTGGCCTGAGGTCGCTCCCTTCCCGCCATTTTATCTTCGCCGACGTGAAAGTCGGCCGAGGCTTCTGCTACAGGGGGGCCTGCTTTAAGTTCAAAGGTCGTAGCCCGATGACGTCATCAGCGCCGCGACGTAATCTTAACGACGAGTCAGAAAGCAGCCCGCCCGGTGTAAAATCCGACAGCGGGAGACGCCAACTGGCCAGAAGAGACCCAGGTAAGTTTTCAAAAATGACTTTCATGAAACCTTGTGAGCCAGGAGGAGCAGGAGTTCTCCCACCTCCCCGCCCTGCCCCCCAAACCCCCCCACCCCACCCCTTCCTGCCCCCAGGCCGTGCAAGGAGTCCTTGAGCATCCCCAGCCCCCGCCATTGCCTCTCCCCCTCTGCGCGCTGGAGTTATGTCAAGGACTGTTCCTTTGGGTCCCCGGCGTCCTAAGCCTCCTGAGCCATTTACCCACTCTCGCCCACCGGCTCTGACGTCAGCACTGCCGGTTTCGAGAGGGAGACTGTCCTGCATTAATTAAGTGAGGCCTGTGAGTTAAAATGGCCCTGGCCTCACGCTGAGATCCACGTCGGGGGGTGGGGGGGGGGGAGAGGGTGGCGGGGGTCGGTGTCCCACCCGCCTTGCCCGTCCTAAACGCGACCCTGGGTGAAAATCGAGGTCTGGGACTCTCTTGGTGACCCAGCTTAAATCAGCTACCTCAGTACAGACTTACTGGGGGGGTGGGGGTGACGGGGAGCCTGGACTCCCTGATCTTGGTAGTTCAGCACCATACCATACTGTAAGGGGGAAATTCGACTCAAACAGGGAGCGCAAAACAGGTGGTATCGCATCTCCACCTCTCGCCTCACCCCCAATATCCTGTTCCATTGAAATGAATGGAACTGAATATCGGACGGGGCGTATAACGGATGGCAGATGCGATACCGCCCGTTTTGCGCTCCCTGTCCGAGTCGAATTTCACTCCCTGTGCATTTAACCAATAAACCATGTTTATTTTATAGCGCATGTGTTATTGTGCTTATAGTAGCTTGCCTCGCTGGATCAGCTCAATTAAAGTCTAAGCAAACAAATTAGTGTTCAATTGCACAACCACTGCTGCAAGATCATTAATAATCATATATAATTATTCAGTCAAAAGTGTCACGACTCGATAACCAGTTACTATTAATTTACTTCACTTGTTTCTCACTGAAGACAGAATACGAGAGGTGGTTCGGCAATCTGGCACTACTTGCCTGGAGTGCATCTCGGGTGAGGTTTCGAGCTATACGCTGCCTGGCCCCAGATTGCAGAATCACCCCTGCGGTCTAATTCGCACAACTGTCAAGGAAAAGTCCACCAACGCATCGGTCCTGCCCTGCTGATGTGGGCTACAGTGATATCTCCCAGTAATAGTCGGCAGAGAAAGTGATCAGAGTTTATATGCAAAGTTATTTCCGATGTCTGCAGAAACAAATGCACAGCAGTTAAGAGGTGTGCTGCTGATACACTGGAATTGAAATGGTAATGATATCCTGATGCTAAATTCACTGTGTGGTTTGATGTGCGTGTGGCTAGATTTGCTTTCAACCATCTTAGGTTTATATCCGCTTCCACAATACCTAACATGACACCATTTTGCCATGCTCAGGCAGTCCTGCCTTTGTTAAGAATAAAAGACTTGCATTTATACAGCGTCTTTCACGACCTCAGGATGTCCCAAAGCGCTTTACAGCCAATTAAGTACTTTTTGAAGGGTAGTCGCTGTTGTAATGTAGGAAACGCTGCAGTCAACAATGCTGTCCCACAAACAGCAATGAGATGATCACCAAATAATTTGGGTTTTTTGTGATGTTGATTGAAGGATAAATATTGGCCAAGATACCGGGGAGAACTCCCCTGCTCTTCTTTGAAATAGTGCCATGGGATCTTTTACGTCCACCTGAGAGAGCAGACGGGGCCTCAGTTTAACATCTCATCTGAAAGACGGCACCTCCGACCATGCAGCACTCCCTCAGCACTGCATGGAGTGTCAGCCTAGATTTTTGTGCTCAAGTCTCTGGAGTGGGACTTGAACCCACAACCTTCTGACTCCGAGAGCAAACAAGACCTCGGTTTAACGGCTCATCCATGCTACTCAGAGCCGCGGCTAACACCCATGATTTTAAGCCATATAGTGCATACAGCATAGATTGACCAGCTGATAGCAAGGATGTGAAACTATGGTTATGAAGAGAGACTTAAAATTCTGAAACTAATTCCACTGGAGCAGCGAGGAGATTTAATCGAGATTTTTTAAAATTATGCAGGATCTTGAAAGGGCGAATAGGGAAAGACTATTTCCTCTAATTGGAAAGTCAGTGACAAGGGGTCATCAATTTAAAATTGTCACTGAGAGAGCAAGGAGTGAGATTAGGAGAAATTTCCTAATGCAGAGAATTGTCAGAGCATGGAATGCTTTGCTCCTGGGAGCAGTTGAGGCAGAGACCATTACATCTGTTACAGGAAAAGTGGAATAATATTTGTAGTACAGCAAGATACAAGGCTTTGAGGAGAAGGCAGCAGGATTCGATATGATTTGCTCCAGCAAAGAGCTGGCACAGAGAAAATGGGCCGAATGGCCACCTATACAGTGAATTTCTATAGTTCTAGAGAATTCAGCATTCGGCAATCAAACATATGTGTTGACTATCCTCAGAACAGTGTCTTTTTTTTTGAGTAAGCCAATAACAACCACAACCTAAATTTCTATAGTGCCAGTAGTATACAAAACATGCAAAGAGTTGTAGTCAGAGGAATGGAACAAGGCAGAGAGTTTAGATGGGGCGACTGAAGGCTTGGGTAAAAAGGTGGGTTTTGAGAAGGTTTTTGAAGGTCGAGAGAGAAGTATAGAGAAGGGCAACTGCACCCAAGTGATAACAGTATATATATGGGCTAAATTCACACTGTGAATTATGCTATATGATGCTGGTACAGCAAATTGTGTGCAAGTCAACCATTTTCTTTCCAACTTGGCTGCTGCCCCTTGTTTTTTTTTTATGAGATGGTGATGTTAGGGAGGACGCAAAGGTCCTATTTTCAAATATCTCCCTATTGTAGACAGCAATTCGTCTTGCAAGGATTTTTTTGTCCGCTTATTTGGTCATTTGATTTATGAAGCGATACGGGAAAACGTTCCGCGGGTTAAGATGGCTATTCCCAGAGCAAGGAGAGTCTGAAGTCAGAAAGCTGCCGTGTCAGTTATGTAATCACTCGGCAACAACAAGGCCCAATAATGATGACCTGAGTGAACTAAATTCAG
Organism: Squalus acanthias; assembly: GCA_030390025.1. NCBI lineage: Eukaryota > Metazoa > Chordata > Chondrichthyes > Squaliformes > Squalidae > Squalus > Squalus acanthias. The sequence continues at coordinate 111,394,417 of CM059435.1, forward strand.
TTTCTGGTACGCAGCCAGGCAAAAACAGCCTTAATCATGAGGGGCCACTCAGCTTAACTATGCGGAGAGTGCAGGCGTTTGACAGCCTTTAAAAGCTGAGCTAAATATATACCACAGACGCTGAACTGAAAACCTGAAATAAAAAAATCACATCACCTGACTGTTCGTGTTAAATGGTTATAACTTTGTCCTAATAGCCCTATTTTTTTTTGCTCAACTAAAGATTCCCTTCCTTCTCTCTCCTTTTAATCATCTGACTACCTTAATAGGCCATCACTTCAATGGAGCACCGAGGGAGCGCTACGTTCATAGAATCATAGAATGGTTACAGCACAGAAGGAGGCCATTCGGCCTGTCGAGCCCGTGCTGGCTCTCTCCAAGAGCAACTCAGCTAGTCCCACTCCCCCCGCCCTTTCCCCGTAGCCTTACAAATTTCTTTCCTTCAGATACTTATCCAACTCCCTTTTGAAAGCCGTGATTGAATCTGCCTCTACCACCCTTTCAGGCAGTGCATTCCAGATCATAACCACTCGCTGAGTAAAAAAGTTTTTCCTCACGTCGCCTTTGGTTCTTCTGCCAATCACCTTAAATCTGTGTCCTCTGGTTCTCGACCCTTCCGCCAATGGGAACAGTTTCTCTCTATCCACTCTGTCTAGACCCCTCATGATTTTGAACACCTCTATCAAATCTCCTCTTAATCTTCTCTGCTCTAAGGAGAACAACCCCAGCTTCTCCAGTCTATCCACATAACTGAAGTCCCTCAACCCTGGAATCATTCTCGTAAATCTTGGCAGAGATAATGTCCGGCATTAAATTGAGGTAATCTCTTCCCTATTCTCGGGGTCCTGGGTACATTGAAGATCCCATGGCCAATATTTATCCCTCAATCAACATCACTACAAAACAGATAATCAGGTCATTATCGCATTGCTGTTTGTGGGAGCTTGCTGTGCGCAAATTGGCTACCGTCTTTCCTACATTACAACAGTGCCTACACTTCAAAAAGTACTTCATTGGCTGTAAAGCACTTTGGGGTATCCTGTGGTCGTAAAAGGTGCTATAGAAATGCAAGTCTTTCTTTCATTTGAAGGAGAACAAGGAGTTTTCCCAGTGTCCTGGCCAAGTAACCAGCAGTGCCATGAACAGGTTAACTGGTTATTCATCTAATTGCTATTTGTGAGGCCTCTGTGCAAAGCGGCTGTCACGTGAGATACACAACAAAGCATTGAACTTTCGTTTTATGCAAAGCAGTTTGTAAAATATCCGCGATTCATGATAAAGCACTATCTAAATGCGAGTTCACTTGTTCTTTCTTACATATGACATCACAATAAGCTTACAAAGTGGTGATTCAGTGCAATTACTTTTAAATATCACCAGTATAATTTTCATTTTATTTAAGGTATGATATGCATTACAAACGATCGATCTGGGATAAACTCCAAAATGACAGATGGCTTAGGGTAAGTAATGGGCTATCATTTTTAATTCCAGTTGTCCATAAACTAGGTCATCTTCACTCCTACAGTACATTCAACTGAAGGAACATTTCCCTTCATTAAACCAAATTGCAACCCTGTTAGTTACTTCCTTAGAATTCATAATAAAAATTAAATCTTGCAGGTCACCAATTGAATTCTAAACTATGTATAGTGAGAAAATATTCTACTGTCATAATAACAACTCTTTCCTGTTGAAGTTGTGAAACTGTTTCGACAGCCTCCAGTATTCACACTTCTTAGCAGAAACAACCTGGGGCCCTGATTTTAACTCCAGGTGGATTCCCTGCTCGGGCCTGACTTAAAATTACAGTCGGGTCTCAATGGTGTCACTGGGCCGCAACATGCATAGGTAAAAAAGGACCCTGTTGGCTCCGGGAGCGCGTTTCCTCGCAGCCTGCTCAGGAGAGCAGGTTAAAATTGCAGATGTTGCGATCGTGGCGGCTTTCGGACAGGTAAGAGCCAGGGCGATTTTAACTGCCCGCCCACCCGCCAGGTTTCTGCTGAGCGAGTAGGGTTAAAATCGCCCTCTCACTTGATGAAAAATATCTGCATACACAGTGGTGGGATCGCTAAATGCATCGCTGAACTACTTTGTTGTTACAATCTGGAATGCGCTGCCTGAAAGGGCGGTGGAAGCAGATTCAATAGTAACTTTCAAAAGGGAATTCGATGATATACTTGAAAAGGAAAAATTTGCAGGGCTATGGGGAAAGAGCAGGGACTAATTGGATAGCTCTGTCAAAGAGCCGACACGGGCACAATGGGCCGAATGGTCCCCTTCTGAGCTGTATGATTTTATCATTCTATGATTGCTACGTACATCTGAAAACGTTTGTTTAAAACTTTCTGTGCATAGGGGCAATTTCCTCTTCCCCCACTGGTACTGTTGGCGTCCTGAGTAATCCAGTCTGAGATCAATGGGCTGCACATTGTCCCAAAGGATAGTGTTTTTTTTTAGCATAAATTAGCTGACTAATATCGAGCTGTGAAACGTGCAGTGTTTGTTTATTATTCCGTAAAACAGCCTCAAAATTGCACGGTTTCTTAGATGATGTTTAATGTCGAGAAACAAAATACACAAGAAGATGTTTGGAATGGGTAAGTGCACCAAACAGTGCAGTAATGTGTTATAAGAGGCCAGGAAGAACCCAGGTTCAATCCCTACTCTGCGCTGAGCCAACTGAACTCAGATGAGGCAGTAGTAGGGATCTTAAAATTAACCTCAGTGCACCCAAGTTGGAAGGACAGGAAAAGAACAGTCAGGGCTCCTGCTTCTGATTATTATCCAATTATTTTTGCTGAGATGTCTGTGTGAGTGGACAAAGGAGGAAGAACAACATTGGGCTTAGTCGATAAGAAAAGAAAGACTTGCATTTATATAGCACCTTTCACGATCACCGGACACCTCAAAGTGCTTTACAGCCAATGAAGTACTTTTGGAGTGTAGTTACTGTCGTAATGTGGGAAACGCAGGCAGCCAATTTGCACACAGCAAGCTCCCACGAACAGCAATGTGCTAATGACCAGATAATCTGTTTTTGTTATGTTGAATTGAGGGATAAATATTGGCCAGGACACCGGGGATAACTCCCCTGCTTTTCGAAATAGTGCCATGGGATCTTTTACGTCCACCTGAGAGAGCAGACGGGGCCTCAGTTTAACATCTCATCGGAAAGACGGCACACTCCGACAGTGCAGCGCTCCCTCAGCACTGCACTGGGAGTGTCAACTGAGATTTACGTGTTCAAGTCTCTGGAGTGGGACTTGAACCCACAACCTTCTATACTCAGAGGCGAGTGTGCTACCCACTGAGCCACAGCTGACATAAGCAAACCAATAGTTTTACTGTCCCGACTTGCACACAAGGGTTATTTTAACTGGCTCCACCTGGCAGAGTCATAACGGCACAGAAGGAGGCCATTCGGCCCATCGAGTGTCGCTTTATTCCGCTAGGATGCCGCCAACGTACAATCATGATTTTAAGAACTGGACGACTATTTGAGTCAGGTGGGCGCCTCATTAATATGTGCCAACGCTCAGATAGGATCCCTGAGGCGATTTTTATCGGCCTGCTGAGTAGATTGACTGCCACGGACCAGTAAAAGTTGGCACGCAACCAGGCCTCAAAAGGTCAGTAAAGAAAACTTCTCTTTGTGGGGCCCAGAGGAGTAGGAGTGCTCCTCCGGGTGCCACAAGGAAAGCCTGCACCTCTGCCTGCCTCGGGCTCCTCACCTTCCCACCCCATGGATTGCTGACTGACCGCACCGCACCCCCCCCCGTGCCCGACTTACTCCGGGCCGCCCAATCTACGCCTGCCAGCGGCCGGCCAGCTGCCTCTTTGCGCCCGTTTCGGGAAGTCAGCTGGCCGGCAGGATGTTAACAAGGGGCGGACCTCCTTCGGAGATTCCCGGGCAGGAAGTTCAACGGCTCCATCCAGGAGTTAAGATCCACACTATGAAGAACGGCCATTTGGACAGGGTACAAGAAAAGGTTCTTGGGCACCTGAGCAACAGTCTCCAACATGAGGCGCAGCGTTCAGGAGCGAGGAAGTGTATTTGTTGGTTTTTTTATCCTGATAGGGGCAATTATTGCTGGTTCAATCACATGGCTAGGCACCATTTCTGGTCTAATCATCCGATTCAATCAAATGCACTTAAACTGAAAACAGAATGAAAGCCGTTTAACTCCATCTGCATATACAATCAGGACAAACATCGTCTGGAGTGTATTTCAAGGCAGAATCATACCTCAGGCTTCAGCTGACACTGATAAACTACTGAAGCTTTATCATCTGAATCCTTGATGTGCCTGTACGTACACAAATAGCTTGGCAATCTGTTGCTGAAAAAGCTGAAATACTACAGTAGCTGTCTGTCATTCGATGCCACGCGACGTTGGATTGAAGATCACAGTCAGCTTGATTACCCTTTAATGTGTATCATAGGCAACGCACTTTGTGTTCCAGCTCAGCAGCCACCGTGTGTCCACATATTGAAGGGTCAACTTCTGATGTGCTCAATTAAGGCTCCTGTTGAGAGGTGAGTGGGAATAGATGGGCCGCATCACCTTTCCCTTGTCCCCGCGGGGAAGTAAGTAGCTTCTGCTGTCAGCTTTTCCAGTTTTGGAAGTATAGCCAAGTTCAGAAACCCACCTGTGGGAAATCATGAGCTCAATGCCACATCCCATTATTCCGCAAAAAAGCAAATTGAAGTCATTTTGTACTCTTTCTCTCCACATTTTCTAATTCCTCGTTCTCTCCCTCTTTCTGCATTTCTCACTTCCTCCTGCAAATTCACTCTTCTACCTCAATCTTTCTTGCTTTCCCTTGCAGCAATTCCCACTGCTCGGGGAAGGCTTCTGCGCCGTTCTGCTGCCAACCTGGTTCTCCCATTTAAACAAAAGCAAAATACTGCAGATGCTGGAAATCTGAAATAAAAACAGAAAATGCTGGAAATACTCAGCAGGTCAGGCAGCATCGAGGAGAGAGAAACAGAGTTAACGTTTCAGGTCGATGACCCTTCGTCAGAACTGGAAAGAGCTGGAGATGGAACAGGTTTTTAAGCAAGTGTAGGGGCAGGGAAAGGGGGGGAGGGTTGGAAAGAACAAAAGGGAAGGTCTGTGATAGGATGGAAGGCAGGAGACTGAGAGACATTAAGAGACATTAAGAGATGGTGCAAGGCAAAAGGAGATGGTAATGGGACAAGTTCAGAAGCAAAAGATGGCTCTAGATGAAGTGTAAATGGCACTGGCAGAATGAATGACAGCTGCCATGTAAACATTTTGGGAGCGAAATTCGGTTACGCCACGTTTGGGGGCGGTAACCGAATTATCACCGGAGATTTAGCGCCCGGCACAGAAGTACCGCCCCGGCCGCTAAATTCGGCATCCGCCCTGGTGAGGAAGCGGAGCGCTATCTCGGGCGCTCCACTTCCTCTCGGGGCTGTGTTGGGGGCGCAAAGCGCAGTAGCACCAGAGCGCTACGTGGTCCCTTCGCGTTTCATCGCCCCTCCCCTTCCGTTAAAGTGGAATGACGGTGCAAGCTCTGCAGGGCCTCTGATGGCCCACACTAGCCCACCAGGGCGGCGTGGTGCCGTGGCTGCAGCCCATCACCGAGACGTGGTGCGGGCTGCGCGATGGCGGCCACAGACCGCACCATGGGTCACCACGGAGGGCCGACCTGGAGGTCTGCCAAAAAAAATCAAATGACGGCGCGGGTCGCGGCTGCACCTCCCTTTAATTAGCGCCCCGCAAGCAGAGGTCGGCCCGGCTCGCGACACGCAAGGCTGGCGCTGACACCGCTCGTGGCAGCCTCACAGGGCGCAACCGAATTTCTACTGTGGGGCGGTAAGGGGTCGTGGCGGGGTTCTAAGGGGTCGCGACGCACGGCGATGACGTCATTGCCGGCGGCGCAGTGGCCCGGGGTGCTACCGGCAGGGCCCGGCAATATCGGCTAACGCCTCAGTAGTGCCCCGCTGAATTTCTCAGGAGTCACTATTAGCGCCCCCACCCGGGCGATAAGACCTTTGCACCCCGTTAGCGCCCCCGGAGGCGCTAACGGCAGGCACAAAGGAGCCAAATTTCGCGGCCTTTGATTTGTAATCGGGTGTCAGCTGTGGCTCAGTTGGTGGCACCCTCGCCTCTGAGTCAGAAGGTTGTGGGTTCAAGTCCCACTCCAGAGACTTGAACACAAAAATCCAGGCTGACACTCCAGTGCAATACTGAGGGAGTGCTGCATCGTTGGAGGTGCCGTCTTTTGGAAGAGACGTTAAACCGAGGTCCTGTCTGCTCTCTCAGGTAGACGTAAAAGATCCCATGGCACTATTGCGAAGAAGAGCAGAGGAGTTATCCCTGCTGTCCTGGCCAATATTTATCCCTCAATCAACATCACTAAAAACAGATTATCTGGTCATTTAATTCATTGCTGTTTGTGGGAGCTTGTTGTGCGCAAATTGGCTGCTGCGTTTCTTACATTACAACAGTGACTGTACGTCATTGGCTGTAAAGTGCTTTGGGACATCCGGTGGTCGTGAAAGGCGCTATATAAATGCAAGTCTTTCTTTCTTTAATAATTGAGCCTATTATCTTTTGAATGGGATCCACATCAGAACCCATGGGATTTTTCTGAGCTCCACTTCCTCAGTGTTGTGTCAGCTTTATCACACAAACTGTTTCAGTGTGAGCAATACTGAATTGTAATAAAAGTCAAAAGCAATCTATTTTGATGAGCTAATCAGTGCGTATTTTATGCATTCAAAAGTAGATGTCAGTGAATTTGAGCTTAATTCCTGTGGTTCATGGGCATCATCAGATACCCTTCACAGAACTCCAGTCTTATAAACTCATGGCCATTAGAATTTGCGTAGAATTACCTAGAATCTACAGCACAAAAATAGGCCATTCTGCCTAACAGGTCTGTGCCGGTGTTTATTCCCCACACCAGCCTCCTCCCACTCTAATTATCTCTTCCCACCCTGTCCCCATAACCCTCTCTTCCCTTCTCCCTCATGTGTGCATCAAGTCTTCCCTTACATGCATCACTGCTAGCTGCTTCAGCCACTGCACGTGGCAGCGAGTTCCACATTCTCACCACCCTCTGTGTAAAAGAAATTCCTCCTGAATTCTTTCTTTGATCTGTTGGTGGTTATCTTATATTTATGCCCCCCCTGTTCCGGACTCACCCACAAGTGGAAATAGTTTCTCTACATCCACCCTATCGAACCCCCTTCATAATTTTAAAAGACCTCTATCAGCTCTCCTCTTAATCTTCGCTTTTCCAGAGAAAAGAGCCCTAGCCTGCTCAATCTTTCCTAATAGTTGCATCCTCTCAATTCTGGTAACATTCTTGTAAATCGTTTCTGCACTTTCTCCAGTGCACCAACACGCTTTCTGTAATATGGAGACCAGAACTGCATATAGTGTGGTCTAACCAAGGTTCTATATAAATTTAACATTGCTTCCCTGCTTTTGTATTCTATTCCTCTAGAAATGAATCCCAGTACTTTGTTTACAGTCTTTCTGGCCTTATCAACTTGCGTTGCTACATTTAGCGATTTATGTTTTTGTATTCGCAGATTTCTTTGCTCCTCTACCCCGTTTAGTTTCTTACCTTTCAAGGAATAAGTGGTCTCCTTATTCCTCCTACCAAAATGAACCACCTCACACTTCGATATATTGAATTATATTTGCCATCCTTCCCTAAGAAAGGATATACTTGCCATAGAGGGAGTGCAGCGAAGGTTCACCAGACTGATTCCTGGGATGGCAGGACTGTCGTATGAGGAGAGATTGGGTCGACTAGGCCTGTATTCACTAGAGTTTAGAAGAATGAGAGGGGATCTCATTGAAACGTATACAATTCTGACAGGGCTAGACAGACTGGATGCAGGTAGGATGTTTCCCCTGGCGGGGGGTCTAGAACGAGGGGTCACTGTCTCAGGATACGGGGTAGGACATTTAGGACTGAGATGAGGAGCAATTTCTTCACTCAGAGGGTGGTGAACCTGTGGAATCCTCTACCACAGAAGGCTGTGGAGACCAAGTCACTGAATATATTTAAGGAGGAGATAGATAGATTTCTAGACACAAAAGGCATCAAGGGCTATGGGGAGAGAGGGGGAATATGGTATTGAGATAGAGGATCAGCCATGATCATATTGAATGGCGGAGCAGACTCGAAGGGCCGAATGGCCTACTCCTGCTCCTATTTTTCTATGTTTCTATGTTTCTATGTTTATCCGCTCAGTCTGCAAGCCTGTTTAAGTCTTCCTGTATCTTGGTGCAGTCTTACACATTATTAGCTATGCCCCCAAATTTGGTAACATCTGCAAATTTCGACACCAATTCCTGTTATTCCCAAATGACTGCAGCAATGTCACAACATATCAAGAGCTTTGAATATCTTTTCGATATTTTTAACCATAGCCATCTCGTAAGCTGTGAAAAATGCATTCTTTTTCTCTGTGGGACTGTGGATCATATTACCACGCAGTCAATAACATATAAAGATCAAAGTGTCCTTTAAAATAAAAAGTTATAACATTGTAAGAAATTTGTTCACCGAGCCTTATTTCATAACTTCCTGAAGAAAACAAAATGAAGGGGAATCTTATTATTTCAGCTGCTGTTTGTTTGAAGAAAAAAGCGTTATCTTTCTTTAATATAAACTTTATTGTATTTTCTTATGCTGCACGAGTGCCTGATATATGAAGCTTTCTTTATTACTATTTCACCTACATCTTTTTGGAGCAAATTTCATCTGCCTGAACAGCTTAAGTAGCTCAACCCTAACCAACCAATATTATACTGTATGTTCTTTATTGTACTTGTAATGAGATTGTTAGGGACAATGCCTTGTGCTTGCTCAACAAAGTCTAGATATGTATTTATAGTGTTATAACAATAAAACTAGGGACTTGCTTTATTTTGTACAGAAATTCACTTACTAAAGAAACACTTATCCTCTTCATGATGGGCCGAATGGCCTCCTTCTGTGCCGTAAACGTCGGTGATGCTACGACTTATCAAATGTTGATTTTCAACATGTGAGGAAAAGGTTGGTGGAAGGACAACGTGCAGGATGATACTTTTCATTTCCAAATAATCATTTTTCAGTCAGTTGCTATCTACCCTAAATGTGTAGCATCTTATCTCTTTTCTGTGTAACAAACAAAATTAGATTGGTGTGGAAACAATATCAGCACTGCGACCGGCTCTCACAGCTTTGTAAACCTCAGGGCACTTAGGGTGGATTTACATTACAGCTTAGCCTTCGCTTCAGACTGAGGCTGCAGTTTATAGGCTCAGTGCGGATCCAATTCAGAGCCAGAGCCAGAGCCAGAGCCAGAGCCAGAGCCAGAGCCAGGCCAGGCCAGGCGCTGAAACAAAACAGAATGGGAATCCCCGAGAGAGTTAGGTTCAGCCTTTTACATCTGGGCTTACACCACACAAGTTCAACTTGGGCACAAAATCACCAATGTGAAATCTGGTTGTGTAAATGCACTCTTACTCACAATGTTCACTGTAGAATACTGCGCCCTTCATTGGCCTCTGCATAAAGATGCTGGGGTAGCAATTGGTCCAGGTGGAAAACGAAGGCAAAAAAAGGACCAACTTTGCAGAGTTATGTCCTGCGCCCCAAATTCGACTCTAATACATCTGACCCTATATTGGGTCAGGCATCCCTGGTAGTACGGTCGCCACCTCTGGTTGGCCATATTCCTGGAGGTTTCATCACATGACCTCCTCTCTCCACTCAGCTCAGCCAGACAGCCATTTTTATTCCATCTCCAATATTTTTATAACTAATAAATGAAAGTGTTCAAAGAAAATGAAAAAAAACCACACAATTTCTTATTTTTTAACACCATTATTTCTCTTCCGGATGTATCTTTAATCCCCGAAGACTCCAGGACAATCCAGGAGGGTTGGCAGCCAACTAAAACAAGCGTTCGGCCTCTTGCATATGTTATCCCTTGGGGGATTTTCCTGCTTGGTGTTTCTCCACAGCCATGTGGCTAAGATCAACAACTCCTTATGTGGGGGGGGGGTGGAGGGGGGTGGAGGGTTCCCACCATGAGCTTGGAATTCTCTACACCAGAGAGCTGTGGATGCTCAGTCGTTGAGTATATTAAAGACAGATATCGATAGATTTTTGGATACTAAGGGAATCGAGGCATATGTTGGCCTTCATTGCAAGAGGATTTGAGTACAGGAGCAAGGATGTCTTACTACAGTTGTACAGGGCCTTGGTGAGACCACACCTGGAGTACTGTGTGCAGTTTTGGTCTCCTTACCTAAGAAAGGATATACTTGCCATAGAGGGAGTGCAGCAAAGATTCACCAGACTGATTCCTGGGATGGCAGGACTGTCGTATGAGGAGAGATTGGGTCGACTAGGCCTGTAGTGGGCTGAGTGGCCGGGTCCTGCTCCTACTTCTTGTGTTCTTTAGATTTGAGGTGAGGATCAGATCAGCCATGATCTTATTGAATGGCGGAGCAGGCTCGAAGGGCCGATTGGCCTACTCCTGCTCCTATTTCTTATGTTCTTATGTTCTTATGTATTCACTAGAGTTTAGAAGAATGAGAGGGGATCTCATTGAAACATATAAAATTCTGACAGGGCTAGACAGACTGGATGCAGGGAGGACGTTTCCCCTGGTGGGGGGGGGGGGGTGGTCTAGAACGGGGGGTTACAGTCTCAGGATACGGGGTAGGACATTTAGAACTGAGATGAGGAGAAATTTCTTCACTCAGAGTGTGGTGAACCTGTGTAATTCTCTACCACAGAAGGCTGTGGAGGCCAAGTCACTGAATATATTTAAGAAGGCTTTCTAGACACAAAAGGCATCAAGGGGTATGGGGAGAGAGCAGGAATATGGTATTGAGATAGAGGATCAGCCATGATCATATTGAATGGCGGAGCAGGCTCGAAGGGCCGAATGGCCTACTCCTGCTCCTATTTTTCTATGTTTCTATGTTTCTATATGGGGATAGGTGGAGTTGAGGTAAAAGATCAGCCATGATCTTATTAAATGGCGGAGCAGGCTCGAAGGGCCAAATGGCCGACTCCTGCTCCTATTTCTTCTGTTCTTATGAGCCCACTTTCGGCCATTCCCTGCTACAGTAAACTGGCTGCTGGCTCACTTTATTGCCTTTGTTAAAAAGTCTGTTTTTTCAATCCGCTATTTTTGTTTAACTCTCCTGCCTGACAAATAAGCCACATATTGCATTTATGTGTGATACATTGACCTGCCTCCGGTCTTGGTTTTTTCACCTGAAGAATTATTTTTTGCTCTCTTAACAAATACCCACACAATACAATGAGCAGCCTATTTGCCTATTAAAAAGCCAGCTGCCTTCTGGCAGCTCGCCTGCAGTCGCGAACCTGACTCTATCCTGTCAGGGCTGAGTCCTCCATTGCTCAGCATTTCAAAAATCCAGCCCAAAACATAATTATTCATTTTCTTTATAAATTTTCCATGTCAGCTATAAAATCATGCTAATATATATATATTATATATGGCTGGAGCCCGGTATAAAATGTGCCAGTATAAAAATGTGGGAAATATTCATGGTTCATGTAACTCTTAGCTGTAGGACATGAAATAATTGCACTTTTGCACTTTCATCATAGCGCAAGTTAACTTATGCAGAATGCACATGGCCTGCAGATATGAAGTGCCATTTTTCCGTGCAATTAAATATTTATTATATTTGTTACGTGGACTGGAAACTGCAAGCACTTTTCTTCATTTCCCACGCTCGTTGCGTCATCAAGATTTGGTGATTCACAAAGGTTCTCTCGATTTTCCCGGCTGTCAAAAACCGAACAAAAACCTGACATCAAATTTTGAAGTTCCATTAGCCTCAGTGATTGTGCTAAACTCAATACTCATTGTGCCCTCATGAAATTCAATTTTATTTATACCATCGGGCTGACTGGAACTCACTTGTGTCTTTTTCTCTCATGAATTACTTAGTCAGTGTCAACCAGTTTGCCCAACTCATGGAACTGAAAGTGTGACGTACGTAATAGATGAAGTCATTGGTGGAACCAACCTTGAGTCTAATTGGTGCTACCACTCCATTTGGAAACGACAGTAAGAATTACGTAGGGTGTCAGCTGTGGCTCAGTGGGTAACACTCTCGCCTCCGAGTCAAAAGGTTGTGGATTCAAGTCGCGCTCCAGAGAGTTGAGCGCGTAATCTAGGCTGACCCTTCAGTGCAGTGCTGAGGGGGTGCTGCACTGTCGGAGGTGCCGTCTTTCGGATGAGATGTTAAACCGTGGCCCGATCTTGCATCTCAAAACTGAGAATCCATGTGGGGCTGTAGAACCCCAAAATCGCCCAAAGCTCCCCACATGAGCAATTGGTGAGGAGTAAACTGAGGTCACACACTCTCCATCCCATCGAGTACAGACACAGCAAGGTGAAAGCAAGGAACAAGTGTGGAGGGAACAGGATACCTGTTTCAGAACTAACGATGAATCAAGATCACAGGGAATTGTGATAAAGTCCAGAAGGATAGTTAAAAGACGACCTCGCCAATAAGATTTTGTTACCTTGTGATTTATTGTTTGCTTGACATGGTTTTTAATTCATTTTCAGCTAAGAGCGTATGGCGTATTTTACTAGCGGGCAGTAGTTCGTGCCAGGCAAAGTGATTTGGCCTAGCCGTGTCTAACTTTTAAAAAGGGCAATGGCTAATTCAAATAAAAAAACAAAATAGAAAGAATGTCACAAGATGAATTGCTAAGCTGAAGCAGTTGACAGCTTGCTTAGATGTAGATTCCTTCATCAGCACCATCTGGTGTACCAAATGGGCAATTACCCGTACCTTTATCGAGATCATGCTGGTCAATGTGAGAGCTGGGTGCAGTGTCGACGTCAGCAAAGGCTCTTGTGAAAATTTGGAAATACAGCCTCTGACTTCTCCTTGGTGTAAGCAACAAGAGAGATAAAACGACAGCTTTTTCGGTGCAGTATTTTACACAAAGGATGTTTTATAGCATTTCTCTGTGAAATAGGAAGCATGAAAAGGGTACGTCGCACCATATATTGTTATCGTGAGAAGTTACTGTACATACAAGGTTATGGATTGCTTATGAATCCAGTAAAATATATTTTAATATCCCCTTCCAATCGCATAATCAATAAACCTGCATTTGGGTACATCAAACTGCTTACATATAATCCGCATTCACCAACATTAATTAATTACTCCACCTGCAGATCATTCATCGCTAGTGTAAACAACAGGGGACGCAGAACAGATCCCTGTGGAACCTTCCTCTTCACTGCTTCCCCCAGGCAGAGCCTTTTCTATTTATCATCATCTTCTGCTTTCTATTTCCAAGCCTGTTTTCAATCCAGGCAGCTAACTCATTAATTCCACGAGCCTTAATCTTGTTTGAAAGCCTTACATGGAGAACTTTTTTATCAAATCCCTGCTGAAAATTGAAATCAATAATATCCACTGGATAGCCTAGACCATTAATTCCGTTGCCTCCTCCTAGCGTTCTAGTGGATTTGAGACAAAACGTATTGCTTCTAAATCCATTCTGACTACCTCGATGTTCTTAAAATGGCCATTGGTTGCATCCCATGAAATGTTTTTGACCATTTTTAACACGATTTTTTATAATTCCCTGATCCACGTCTTAATTCTCGTTTAAATATCAGGATAACTTTTGCTGTAGTCAAGTTCTCAGATGCAGCTCCTATATTAACGGAGCTTTCAAAAATATTTTAAAAAGAGCTTCAGCTATTTCCTCCTTCATTTTCTCGAGGGTGTGCCACAACTGCTGCAAGTGTCCTGCTGACTTTTAGTGAGTAATTGTGGGATCCTGGGGTAGATCTTGGCTTTGTGCGGTAGTGTAAAATGAGTGATAGCGAATTGGCAGCCCGTTTTACATCTCTCCCCATTTTTATTTCCATTGAAATCAAAGTCAAATTGCACAAAGTCAAAATCTAACCGCCCCTGTTCCCCCCTGCTCAAAGGGAGAGTGGGCCAAAGAATGGGTTGCAGCAATGTATCCCCCAACTCTCTGACCCATGCTCCCTTAACAGAATGCAATTATCCCGTTAATTCCTTATGGTTCTTCATAACATCCACTTTACTGACCTCTGCATATGTTACAGATTCCTGAATTAAAATGACTGAATCTACAATCTTCATAAATGAAGAGTCATTTGAAGAATTAATTTAACACTTAGATTAGGTTTGCCAGTAATTTCCAGTTTAAAAGAATAAAGATGCAAAATTGGACACAGCTGGCTCTTAATATGCAATTAGTTTTCCAAATAAGTTGATGGCTAGACCTGGATCTCTTTTCAATTAAAGTTTCTTCAAGATCTTCCATGCAAATACATGTTTTCGATTGCACATTGTTTGTGGAAGAGTACATTCGTCCCTCCCCCTAAACTAAATACGCAACCACCTAAAGAGATGGAGCAATCCGTCCATGTTACTATGAGGCAGAGCAAGCACATTAAAGACGAATATCTTCCCTCTGTTGCCTTCACTTATTCCAGGTCCTGCTGGTTAAGGTCCTAAACCAGCAATTAGGAGACTTGGACAGATCCATCTCCAAATGCCATGATGGCAAGATTTCTACGGCCATCAATTAGGAATATTTGGGGGGGAAATTGGGTCGCACCCCCTTTTAGCACCCCGAAAAAATTAGCGCCCCCGCGCCCGAAATTCACTGGTAGCGCCCCAAGAGGGAGGCGGAGTGCTACTGGAAGCACCCCGCCTCCCTCTTGGGGCGCCGCGAGTGAATACCACGGCGCTACGTGCCGCAGCGCCACGCTCTGCGGCATGTCGTGCCGAGGTACTGCAGGCCTTACTCTCCTTATTAAAGGGGAGGGGCCTTGCGCAGCGCGACCCGGGGCCCAGCTGGGCCACCAGGGATCGGAGTGCCGGCAAAAGAGCCCGGCACTCAAGAGAAGTGCCGGGCTCACGGAGAACAGCCGGCACTCCGCAGATGGGCTGCAGAGGAGGCCGGGGACGGCAGCGGGGGCGCCCGGCTCCTCCCCTTTAATTTGCGCCGCCCCAGCCACAGGTAGGCCCCCCCCTGACCCTGTCGGACATAGCATCCGGCGGTAAGTCAGGGGGCGCTACCGAAGATCGCGGCCGGGGCGCTGCGCACGGCGATGACGCCACTAACATCACGCTGAATTTCGCGGGAGGTGTTGGCGGCGCCGCGCCCAGGCGCTAGTTGCTTTGCGCACTGTTAGCGCCCTCTTAGGCGCAAATCAACCGACTTTTTCCCTTTGGACTTCAGTTCCTTTTTAATCACTTGAAGTATGGCTGAAGCTCAATGAAAGAACTTTATAAACTAGGATGTTTCTTGAAAGGATGTTGCTGACAAGACAATGACTGTCATGATGCTGGACTGATAAATTCAGGGTGCTGATGGATAAATGTATACAGTACAGCTTCTATTAACAGACCTGATTTGGGACATTAGCCCTGATTTGAACCTAACCCGCCTGGTAGAAAAAAGGCGGGATTAGATTGGACATTATTTAACACTCTGCACGATTTTACACACCATTAACTTCAATGGAGAATAAAATCGGGTGGGGTGTAAAACGAATTAGGTTAACATCAGAGCTAAAAAGTCATTATTGCCGACAAAATCTACCATCCATTCAACTAACACGTCAGTATGAAACTAAGAACTGTCAGCCGTGGCTCAGTGGGTAACACTCTCGCCTCTGAGTCACAAAGGTCGTGGGTTCAAGTCCCCCCACACTTGAGCACAAAATCCAGGCTGACACTCCAGTGCAGTACTGAGGGAGTGCTGCTCTGTCAGAGGTGCCATTTTTCAGATGAGACATTAAACTGAGGCCCTCTCAGGTACATGCAGAAGATTACTGTGGTGCTATTTCAAAGAAGAGCTGGGGAGTTCTGTCCTGGGGCCAATATTTATCCCTCAACCCACACCTAAAAACAGATTATCTGGTCATTATCACATTGCTGTATGTGGGAGCTTGCTGTGCGCAAATTAGCTGCTGCATTACAGCAGTGACCACACTTCAAAAAAAAGTACTTCATTGGCTGTAAAATGCTTTGGGAGGTTCTGAGGTCGTGAAAGGCGCTATAGAAATGCAAGTTCATTCTTTCTTTAATGGTAATGGCTTCTTCTCCTCTCCCCAACGAGCACTTTCATTTTTGTTGCTTTTGAGCAATTTATTTTCTAGTATTTCTCTTTTACTGGCTTTGTTTCAGATGTAACCAGTACAGTGGATGTGCTGGGGCGAGTTAGACCAATGGGATAATTTTTGAGCATGTTTAAGTGTGGTTGGTCAGTTTACAATTCAATCACAGGCTGTATTTTTCTCCTCCATTGATTTCCTATTCACCAGGCTTTAGCAAATGCTTAGCAGAGGTGGAAGCAATTATAAAAAAATAAATAATTGAAGAACGGAAGATGTTACAGTGCATGTAGACACTATTACATATAAATAAAAAATTGTTAGATAAGGGAATAGTGCCAGAGGACTGCTGGACAGCTAATGCGATTCCCATGCATAAAAAGGGAGATAGAACAATCCAGGGAACTATAGACCAGTTAGCTTAACGTCGGTGATAGGAAAGATAATGGAATCCTTACTCAAAGATGTAATAGAAAAACGGCTAGAAACTGAAAATATAATAAAGAATAGTCAGCACAGATTTCAAAAGGGAAGGTCATGCTTGCCCAACCTTATTGAATTCTTTGAAGAAGTAACAGTAAGGGTAATTCAGTCGACATAATATATTTGGATTTCCAAAAAGCCTTGGGTGAGTTAACACATAGTAGACTCATGACTAGGGTCAGAACATGTGGAGCTAGGGGACATGTAGCAAAATGGATAGCAAGCTGGCTACAAAACACGGGGCAACACGGTGGCATAGTGGTTAGCACTGTTGCCTCACGGCGCCAGGGACCCGGGTTCGAATCCGGCCTCGGTGACTGTCTGTGTGGAGTTTGCACATTCTCTCCGTGTCTGCGTGGGTTTCCTCCAGGTGCTCCGGTTTCCTCCCACAGTCCAAAGATGTGCGGGTTAGGTTGATTTGGCTATGATAAATTGACCCTTAGTGTTAGGGGGATTAAATACGTGGGGATAGGGTGGGATATGTGTCGGTGCAGGCTCGATGGGCCGAAATGGCCTCTATCTGCATTGTGGGGATTCTGTGATTCTGTGAAACAGAAAACACAGGGATGGGGTTCAAGGTAATTACTCAGATTGGCAAGTGGTGGGAAGTGGTGTTCCACAAGGATCGGTGCTGAGACTGTTCACTATTTACATGAACAATTTGGACTCGGGAATCGGAAGTGCAATTTCAAAATTTGTGGATAACACCAAATTGGGGGGTGCAGTTAAGGAGGAGGACTGCAACAAAATACAGGAAGACCATAATAAACTTGCAGAATGGGTGTGTAATTGGCAAATGAACTTCAATATAGGTAAGTGGGAGGTGGTACATTTTGGAAGGAAGGATAAGGAGGCCACATACTCCGTGGAAAATAAGTGGCTAAATGGGGAAGAGGGATCTAGGGGTACAGATACACAAATCACTAAAAGTAGCGAAACAGGTTAATAAGGTTGTAAAAAAAAAACACTGGGGTTCATTTCTAGAGGGATACAACTGAAGAGCAGAGAGGTTATAGAGTCCATTGGGCCAGAAATTCGGGTTGGAGGCTTCCCACGGGCGCAAGGCCCCCGACCTGCACTTACATAGCACGCCTGCCGTTGTGCTGTGGGCCCGCATGGGATTCCGATCCTGGGCCTCCTCCAGCTGCTCGCGCATCCCAGCGGCGCAGTTAGTTCGAAGCGTCCCCTGGGATCACGTGGGCCATGGGGAGCCAATCGGAGCAGGGAATCTCCATTCATAGATTTGACAGGAAGACCTGTCAAATCTGTGAATAGAGATCGGCCCCAAAACCTAACTAAAACTTCAAATAATTTTTTTTTTTAAATCACATTTTTAAAATAACTATAAATTACATAAAATAACTATTTTAAACAATAATTTAAATTTTTGAAAAAATTAATTACAGTTTTTAACGGGGCTAAAAATAAATTTACCTTTCTTTAAAGTATTTAAAAATAATAAACCTGTGGAAAAAATGTTTTAATTTTACTTAATTCACAACTTACCTTGAAGGCCTGCTTTTTCTCCGCGCAGCTGCCAGGGACTTACCCGCACGGAGAAACCTGTAAAAAAAGCCGAAGTTCGCTGCGTGCGCGCTGCCTCTCCCGCGCACGCAGTTGACCCTCGAACCCCTTCCTTCACGAGACCGGAAGTTCCGGTTTCTCGTGCATGCGCAGTGCATGCGCGAAACCGGCACTTCCAGTGGCCCTACGGGTGAGTACACAGGGCGTACTCACCCACGGGGACCCGAATTTCTGGGCCATAGAGTCATAGAGTTATACAGCACAGAAAGAGGCCCTTCGGCCCATCGTGTCCGCGCCGGCCATCAAGCCCTGTCTATTCTAATCCCAGTTTCCAGCACTTGGTCCGTAGCCTTGTATGCTATGGCGTTTCAAGTGCTCATCTAAATGCTTCTTGAATGTTGTGAGGGCTCCTGCCTCTACCATCTTTTCAGGCAGGGAGTTCCAGATTCCAACCACCCTCTGGGTGAAAAAGTTTTTCCTCAAATCCCCTCTAAACCTCCTGCCCCTTACCTTGAAACTATGCCCCCTGGTTATTGACCCCTCTACTAAGGGGAAAAGTTCCTTTCTATCTGCCCTATCTATGCCCCTCATAATTTTGTACACCTCAATCAGGTCCCCCCTCAGCCTTCTCTGCTCTAAGGAAAACAACCCCAGCCTGTCCAGTCTCTCTTCATAGCTGAAGCGCTGCAGGCCAGGTAACATCCTGGTGAATCTCCTCTGCACCCTCTCCAATGCAATCACATCCCTCCTATAGTGTGGTGACCAGAACTGCACACAGTATTCCAGCTGTGGCCTAACTAACGTTTTCTACAGCTCCATCATAACCTCCCTGCTCTTATATTCTATGCCTCGGCTAATGAAGGCAAGTAGCCCATATGCCTTTTTAACCACCTTATCCACCTGTTCTGCTGCCTTCAGGGATCTATGTACATGCACACCAAGGTCCCTCTGATCCTCTGTCCTTCCTAGGATCCTACCATTCATTGTGTATTCCCTTGCCTTGTTTGTCCTCCCAAAATGCATCACCTCACACTTTTCAGGGTTAAATTCCATTTGCCACTGTTCTGCCCATCTAACCATCCCGTCTATATCGTCCTGTAGCCTGAGGCTTCCCTCCTCGCTATTTACCACTCCACCAATTTTCGTGTCATCTGCGAACTTACTGATCATACCTCCTACATTCATATCTAAATCATTTATGTACACTACAAACAGCAAAGGACCCAGCACCGATCCCTGCGGTACACCACTGGACACTGGCTTCCAGTCACAAAAACAACCGTTGACCATCACCCTCTGCCTCCTGCCACTAAACCAATTTTGGATCCAATGTGCCAAATTGCCCTGGATCCCATGGGCTCTTACCTTCTTGACCAATCTCCCATGTGGGACTTTGTCAAAAGCCTTACTGAAGTCCATGTAGACTACATCAACTGCACTACCCTCATCCACACACCTAGTCACCCCTTCGAAAAATTCAATCAAATTGGTCAGACATGATCTCCCCCTGACAAAGCCATGCTGACTATCCCTGATTAATCCCTGCCTCTCCAAGTGGAGACTAATTCTGTCCCTCAGAATTTTTTCCAATAATTTCCCTACCACTGATGTTAGGCTCACTGGCCTGTAATTCCCTGGTTTATCCCTACTACCCTTCTTGAACAATGGTACTATGTTAGCTGTTCTCCAGTCCTCTGGCACCTCCCCTGTGGCCAGAGAGGTTCTGAAAATTTGTGTCAGAGCCCCTGCAATCTCCTCCCTTGCCTCACACAGCAGCCTGGGATACATCCCGTCAGGGCCTGGGGATTTATCCACTTTTAAGCCCACTGAAACAGCTAGTACCTCCTCCCTCTCAATACTAATTTGTTCAAGTATATCACAATCCCCCTGCCTGATTTCTATGCCTACATCACCCTTCTCCATAGTGAACACAGATGCAAAATATTCACTTAAAACCTCACCTACATCTTCCGGCTCTCCACAGATTGCCACTTTGGTCCCTAATGGGTCCTACTCTTTCCCTGGTTATCCTCTTGCCCTTAATATACTTAAAAAACACCTTGGGATTTTTTCCTTTATTTTGCCCACCAGTGTTTTTTCATGCCCCCTCTTCGCTCTCTTAATTTCTTTTTTAAGTACCCCCCTGCACTTTCTATACTGTTTTTAGTCCTTTGTATTTGCCAAAAGCCTCCCTTTTTTTCCTAATCCATTCTTGTATATCCCTTGACATCCAGGGTTCCCTGGGCTTGTTGGTCCCACCCTTGACCTTTACGGGAACATGTTGGCGTTGTACTCTCTCTGTTTCCTTTCTGAAAGACTCCCATTGCTCTGATGTGGATTTTCCTACAAGTAGCTGAACCCAGTCCATTTTGGCCAGAACCTGCCTTATCATATTAAAATCGGCCTTCCCCCAATTTAGAGCCTTTATTTCCGGTCATCTTTGTCCTTTTCCATGACTACCTTAAATCTCACCGAATTATGGTCACTGTCAGGAGGAGGTTCGTGTGGAGCATAAACACCAGCATGGACCTGTTGGGTCGAATGGCCTGTTTCTGTGCTGTAAATATAATGTAATACTTTGTAATACATATTTGGTTATGCATCACAATGAACTAACATTCAAAGTAATTTAGTTTAATGTCTCATAGTCTTTAGTTTCGACTCTAACCAGTGTTCTATTGAGGTTTTAGTTTAAGGGCCTCTTTTATCTCCTTTTATCCTACTCGTCCCTGAGCCAGGGTTCTTTTCACACTTGCCTTCTAATTACCTCCTTTCTAGTGGCAACCCACTGTTTTTTCTGTCTTTTTGTTACTCCCTCGGCTTTGAAAATAATGTATTTGTCATCTGTGATAACTAACATTTCTCTTGTTCATCCATTCAGTGTAGTGGATCTGTGTCTTCCTAATCAGCAGAACAGACCCATTCATAAGAACATAAGAAATAGGAGCAGGAATAAGCCACTTGGCCCCTCGAGCCTGCTCCGCCATTCAATAAGATCATGGCTGATCTTGGGCTCAAAGCCACTTCCCCGCCCGCTCCCCATAACCCTTCACTCCCTTATCTTGCAAAAATCTGTCTATCTCCACCTTAAACGTATTTAATGACCCAGTCTCCACAGCTCTCTGGGGCAGAGAATTCCACAGATTTACGACCCTCTGAGAGAAGAAATTCCTCCTCATCTCAGTTCTAAAAGGGCGACCCTTTATTCTAAAACTGTGCCCCCGCGTTCTAGATTTCCCCACGAGGGGAAACATCCTCTCTGCATCTACCTTGTCGAGCCCCCTCAGTATCTTATATGTTTCAATAAGATCACCTCTCATTCTTCTAAATTCCAATGAGTATAGGCCCAGCCTGCTCAACCTTTCCTCAGAAGTCAACCCCCTCATCACTGGAATTAACCTAGTGAATCGTCACTGAACTGCCTCTAATGCAAGTATATCCTCCTTAAATAAGGAGACCAAAACTGTACGCAGTACTCCAGGTGTGGTCTCACCAATACCCTGTACAGTTGTAGCAGGACTTCTCTGCTTTTATACACCGACCCCCTCGCAATAAAGGCCAACATTCCATTTGCCTTTTTGATTACTTGCTGTACCTGCATGCTAACTTTTTGTGTTTCATGCACAAGGACCCCCACTACATCAATAAGCCTAGTAACAGTGATCACAGAAATGAATGGAGATGAGGGAGGCCATTAAGCCCATCCTTCCATAGAAGACGATGTTCTCCCATCACAGCATCCAACTGCTTCTTGAATGATTCCCGAGTTGTTGCCTCCACGACACTATACTTTCTTCGCATGAAGATAGGCTTGCCCACTCTAGCTGGAGGCATTCCTGGAAGTCTGATCACCTGACGTCTGCAAAATGTGCATTTATCTTATAAAGTTCGAGTCTCCGGTAGTTGAGTATCTTTGCTCGTGGTTTCGTGCCAGCAATTGTCGTGCGAGAAGTTCCGAGAACCAGGAGCTGGGGAAGAAGGGAAACCGAGGGCGGGGGAGGGATTCCCTGGGGAGGAAACCAGAGGTGGGCAGAACTTTGATTCGGCCAGTAACTAATAATAACTCACTGAAACTGCACCGATAACTAATAGCAATACTGATAACACTCGGGAGCCCTCATAACTACCAGTAATACCATAACTCATTGATAGTATATATGTAACTGGTAGTAACGGGTGTAAGGCCCGATATCATACCCGTAACTAGTAGTAGTCCCATAACCCGCTGATACTCACCCTGTAACTACAGCCAGAATCCCCCCGCACTGCATGAGGTGTGGTCAGGCTCCCCAGTCAATGCCACTTTTAACAAGTCCCATCTCTTTCTCTCCTTAGACTCAGGTTCTGTGTGAAGGTGAACTGGGCGTCTCAGTCAGTTGAACTTGTAATACTGGCCCAGATTAACCTTTTTTATCCCACTTGATATCTTACACACCTCTAAGATATATACACCGCTATTGGGTGTCAATACCTCTATAAGGTTGCTTCTCCGTTGCCTCCTTTCAAGACTCAGTCCTCTGACACTATGGGTCACCCTCGTGGTCCTTCTCTGCACAAGTTCCAGCACATGGATGTTTCCCTTATATCTCAGCGACGAAAGCTGAATGCAGTACTGAAAGTGTGGCCTAGTCAGAGCATCTTCGGCACACTACTACTGCTACTTCGTATGGCTGATGTAAATGTAGATGTAGAAGTAGAGCAACAACTATAACTAAGGTGGTTAAGCCAGATAATTGCGTCAGGGAGTGGCTGTGTGTGTCGCTGTGATG
Organism: Squalus acanthias; assembly: GCA_030390025.1. Lineage (NCBI taxonomy): Eukaryota > Metazoa > Chordata > Chondrichthyes > Squaliformes > Squalidae > Squalus > Squalus acanthias. The sequence continues at coordinate 111,417,355 of CM059435.1, forward strand.
CCTCCTTCGTATTTGTGAATCGGGCATTGAGTCGTTCTATGTTCCATGGTCTGTTCTGGGTGATCACAGTCGCGCACTGGAGAACTTTACATTTTCCATTTGTGCATCAAGTATCCGCATCTGCCATGGTTTGTGCGGATGGGGTTTAGGGTCGCCCATAAGCTTTGCAGAAGATCGAACCCAGGGATCTTCTGCATCTGGTCTTTACAAGGTGTTTGTTTGTGAGTTCGTGTGATCTCCATTCGGTTTTCCAAGCATCGTCAGGGTTGGAAGTCGCGTTGTCGAAGGTTAGGCGCGTGGGTCCAAAAGGGCTTGTGGGACTTCAAGCGGTGGTGAGGGATGTTGTTGAGATCCTGGCGGATGGGGAGACGTTTGTTTTGTCATCAGTTTTGGAAACAGATATCAGGTTGGCTCAATTCCAATCCAGTGGAATCTCCCTTCTATTCATTGATTTCCTCATGGTGGCCAACATTACATTTTAGATTTTATCCCTAGCCATAAGCAATAATTAGCACCCTCAGGTATATACCATTCGTTCCTAGGGATTTATTGGTTTGGAGTCCTTTGACTCTGTCTAGGACATTGATGTAAATGTCATGGGAATGGGGGGGAGTTAACTTTTGGCGATATTGGATCAGCCGCCCGTTATACACCTCGCCCTATTTTTGTTTCCATTCGATAACGCCCATTTTACACTATCTGCCAAAAATTTAAATCGCCCCCATTAAGTTCAGTTATAGCACCTCCAACAATGGATCGCATGTGAACGTACGAAAAGGACAGGGAAAGGCCATTCGGTCCATCAAGCCCTGCCCTATTCAGACATGGTGCAGCAATGTACACTGCTAACTCACCTCCCAGTCAGGCAATCTCCTGAGAAAGGCAACAACAAAAAATGAGGCAAATTTAGGGAAAAAATGGTAAATTTCTGTCCAACTATCAATCAAGCAAAGGTCCAGGAGATGGCAATAAACCAACTCAGCTTCTCGAACTGGAAATTTCCTCCTTTCTCAGGATCTTGTCCAACTCCATTTTGAATGATGCAGGGAATCCTTACTCACCACATAGTTCTGTAATCTGTTCAAAAGGGCAATAGCTTCTAAATATCTAACCTAACTCAATGCCTAATGCTCATTCCCCCCCAGTACTATCATTTCTAACCATCTGAAACATTCAATCCAAATGGACAGATCTAATCCCTTCACAGTTTCAAAAAGCTCAATTATATCCATTCTTACCCTTTGTTTCTCCAATGATAATAGCCCCAATTTCTTGAGCTTATCCTGATAACTAACAGCCCTAACATCGGTTGTAAGAACATAAGAACGTAAGAAACAGGAGCAAGAGTAGGCCAATCAGCCCCTCGAGCCTGCTCCGCCATTCAATAAGATCATGGCTGATCCAATTATCATTTTGATTATCTTCTCTGCGTCTTCTCCAGGTCTTTACTATCTACCACCATGTGTGGGGACCAGAAGTGGACACAACACTCCAAGTGTGGTCATACCAAAGCCTTCTACAGCCCAGTTTGTTCTTGCTTTTATATTGTGTTGTCCTGGCAATACTTATTTGCCTTCCCAATGATCCTGTTACATTGCTTGTGGACCTTCATCAGCGGTGAACCCTAGGTCCATCTGTGATCTGTATTCGCTATGAGGTACTGCTGCGTAATATACACAAGCCTGGAGTTTCTCAAATCCAAATGCAAAGCACTGCATTTATCCACATTGAAGGACATCTGCTGCACATGGGTCCATTCCCCTAACTTATCTAAATCAGCTTGCAACCTATCGACTTGATCTAAATCCTAACCCTGTTCACATTTTTGTGTCACCTGCAAATTTGTGAATGGTTCCAATAATGCTCTCATCCAAATCATTCATGAAGATGATGAATTAAAAATGGTCCCAACACAGAGCCCTATGGGACTCCACTCATGACCTGGCCCCATTTAGTCCCATCTGCCTACAAAATTGCAATCAGTTACCTTCCCAGCATAAGATGTGGCCGCCTATTCCCATATGATGTAATCTTTTCCAAGAGCCGTCGGCGCACACTTCATGGAAGGCTTTCTGGAAAGCAAGGTATGCGACATCTACTGGACTGCCATTATGCTCTAATTTTGTTGCTCCTCAAAGAACTCAATTAGATTCGTGAGGCAGGACTTCCATTTCTTGAAGCCATACTAGAATTCTCCAAAAACTGCCAAATTTTCCAGGGGAACATAAATCACATTGGCCCGGATTTTGAGGTCAACAGCGTTCACCATCCATTATGCTTACAGCTGCCCACAGACCTTTTATGCGCTTTTGAGCGGCAACTTACGGTTATTAGAGATCCTTTTCAGCGCGGCGCCCTCTACAGGGGAATCTGGGGCGTGTGTGAGCAGGACAAGCAACAGTATGTCTCTTCAACCAATCAGATTGAAGAATCCACACTGAGCCACGCGGGCCACGATTTCGCCTACCGAGGCGGGCTCAGTGCCAGCCGAGGTAGGTGGCGGGTTGCGACCCTGCTCCCGGCTCCATCCCGCTCTGTGAAAAGGATTTCCCCCTGTTTGGGCTTGTTAAGCCTGCCCTGCGGGGTTCCCGGCCAATTAAAAGGAAGCGGGTATGCGGTTTCCTTAAAGGAGCCATGTCCACATTCATTGTGACAGTTGTGCTGTCAGTGTTCTGCAGCATTGAGGTGCTGCAAACACTGACAAGCACTGCACAAACTAACAGGCCTATAATTCCCAGGGTCCGATTTCTTCCCCTTCTTTTTAAGCATTGCCTCCGCGTGAACCTTCCTCCTATCCGCTGGAACTAGCCCAGACCTCAAAGGGCTATTGAACATACATGAGCCGGTAGTTTCTACAATACATCTCCCATTTCCTTCAGTACTCTGGGGTAAATGGTATCAGGTCCTGCAACCCAATCGACCTTGAGTATCTTAATCCAAGCTAAGACCATATCTGCAGTCACTGCTATTGAATCAATTTAGCAGCACGCCTATCCAGCACTACAGGCAAATTAGGATAATCTTCAACAGCAGAAAGCCAATGCAAAGTATCTATTCCCTTCATCCTGAATCTCTCATATCTAACCAGCCCTTCTAAATCGCTCAAAGGAGATCTGTTCCTTGTTGTCTGGCCTCTGACATAACTGAAAAAAGCTTTACTATCACTGCTGTACTATTCTTTTTTTCTGATGTCTTTTTAGCTTTTCTAATAATGGCTTCAGTTATTCTGAGCTGTTTCTTATACCTGTCCCTATAAGAACATAAGAAGTAGGAGCAGGAGGAGGTCATTTGGCCCCTCGAGCCTGCTCTGCCATTCAATAAGATCATGGCTGATCTGATCTTGGCCTCAACTCCACTTCCCTGCCCGCTCCCCATAACCCTTGAATCCCTTATCATTTGACAATTACTTACTTTATACAGAGTGATTTTTTAAAAAAATTAGAACTTCCCTATTTAGGCTTGACCTCGCCGTGTATTTCATCTCACTAGGGTGTTCCTACGGCAAGTGAAGAAGGGACCTCTCCATTCACTCAAAAGCATCAGAAAAAGGAAAGGGGCTTCTTGCCATTCTAGTTGAGCCTGTTACAACTTTGTATTTAGATATCTTAACAAGGTGCTACTCAGGACAATGATGCCAATGATAACACGATAAGTGTTATCAAATTTGACGGTGGTGAATACTAAAAGCACAGAGGTTGGAGAAACTTTGCAGGGCACCAACGGCAAAGTTCACAACCACTGGACGTCCCAAAGCGTTTTACAGCCAATGAAGTACTTTTTGAAGTGTAGTCACTGTTGTAATGTAGGAAACGCGACAGCCAATTTGCGCACAGCAAGCTCCCACAAACAGTCAATGTGATAATGACCAGGTAATCTGTTTTTGTAATGCTGACTGAGGGATAAATATTGGCCAGGACACCGGGGATAACTCCCCTGCTCTTCTTCGAAACAGTACCATGGGATCTTTTACATCCACCTGAGAGAGCAGACGGGGGCCTCGGTTTAACATCTCATCCGAAAGACGGCACCTCCGACAGTGCAGCACTCCCTCAGTACTGCACTGGGAGTGTCAGCCTAGCTTAATGTGCTCAAGTCCCTGGAGTGGGACTTGAACCCACAACCATTCTGACTCAGAGATGAGGGTGCCACCCACTGAGCCACAGCTGACACAGTCCCATGGGTTGTTGCATACTCCAGCAATTGATAGCTAACTCTGAATCTGAACTTCTGCATACAAGGCACGGATTGCAGGCAAAAAAAAAAATACTGCGGATGCTGGAAATTTGAAATAAAAACAGAAAATGCTGCAAAACACTCAGCAGGTCAGGCGGCATCTGTGGAGAGAGATACAGGGTTAACGTTTCAGGTCGATGAGACATGAAACGTTAACCCTGTTTCTCTCTCCACAGATGGTGCCTGACCTGCTGGGTGTTTGCCAGTATTTTCTATTTTTATTACAGATTGCAGGCAATGCCATTAGAAGAGAGTTCCACAGGTGCAGAAAATAAGAGTGATGGTTTTCTGAGAGGATTTCTTTGATTTCCTTTAAATGCTGAGCAGCGACTCCACCAGCTCTTGCATTCCCGGCACAAAAAAAATGAATTGCTTAGCATCAGCGCCAGCATTTGCTCAGTCATATCTTATTGAGGACAAAAAAAACTCAGCCATATCTCTTCAGTGTTGCACAGCGTACACTCTGCCACAGGGCTTCCTCATCAAGTCTGCAAAGCTTTGAGCTGTACTGAGTGCAGGTCCAAGAGATGAGTTTCTCTGCTTCTTGCTAAAGAGGTTCTACAATACTCCATCACTGGTTGACATGGGTGTTGCAGAACAGTGGCGTTGCCCATTAGAACATAAGAACATAAGAAATAGGAGCAGGAGTAGGCCAATTGGCCCCTCGAGCCTGCTCCGCCATTCAATAAGATCATGGCTGATCTGATCCTAACCGTCAATCTACTATCACAGAACCATCTCCTGAACCTAACAGAATTGGACACACGAAATAGGAGCAGGATCAGGCTACACTGCCCCTGGGCCCGCTACGCTACCCACAGGGCCATGACCAATCCGAACCTAGACTCATGTCCAAATTCCTGCCCGCTCCCCGTAACCATTAATTCCCTTTACTTCTAGGAAACTGTCTATTTCTGTTTTAAATTTATGTAATTTGTGACTAGTAACAAGAGTTCTTGAGGGCAGGGTTTTTTTTTTGCCACTTGTTTGGTCCAGCATAGATCAGAGGTGATTACCAAGCAAAACAATGCAATGTTTACAGCTGCAGTGGGAAGTGGTAACACCGTGGTCAATTCTTCTCAACAAATCATTCAATTGTTTTTTTTCCAACGCTAAGGATATCTTCCCATTGAGCTGCCTCCCTATCTCTGTAACCTCCTCCAGCCTTACAACCAACAACAACTTGTGCAATGCTGCCTACATTTGTCTATAGTTGTTTAATTGCCACTTGTCTCTCTCAGATGGGAGTTAACCACTCTGATGAATAAGCTAAAGGCAAGCATTACAAATCACTCTCTGAGCATTTTACAGGCATTCGATCGGATTGAATCTATCTCTGAATCCAGGTCTACACCCCAAGACATCTTGGACATGTTTGGTTCATTACTGAGTGGTAGAATGTTGTGATTAATTTCTTTCCTGTAGTATGTCCCCAGGAACCATTCTACCTTCAGTGCTGTGTGTCTGTTTTCCCATTGTTTTCATTGGAATTGCCCTCATCTGTGAATATTTTTCTAAAGTTCTTTTTTCAGGCCATATTTATTTCTGAGCTAATAAAAGATGAAACTCCCTTCCCCAGGGTATCGTTTTTTATGCACTTTATGTTCATATTACTCAAGGCAAACCATGCTGTTGGGATGACTCCACTTTAAATTTCTATATCATGAAATTCATGGAAAGGGATGGCTTCTCCAGGGACATTTGGTGGGTTGCTCAGAAGTCTATGTACCACCTCAAACCCTTTCTACATAATCCTCTTTGAATTAAGCAATATTCCCAGAGGCATCCTACTATCCAGGGTCTTCTCTCTCTCTGTATTTGCCAGAAAGCTTTCCTCTTATACACGTATCCTTTCTCAGCTGTCCGGATCCTGACTCGAAACCAAGTTATGTTCATCCATCACCCACTGTGCTCGCTGACCTACATTGGCTCCCGGTCTGCCAACGCCTCAAATTTTAAATTCTCATCCTTGTTTTCATATCCCTCCAAGGCCTCGCCCCTCCCTATCTCTGTAACCTCCTCCAGCCTTACAACCAACAACAACAACTTGTATTTATATAGCAACTTTAACGTAGTAAAACGTCTCATGCACGTCACAGGAGCGCTTTAATACAAAATTTGACACCGAGCCACATAAGGAGATATTAGGGCAGATGACCAAAAGCTTGGTTAAAGAGGTAGGTTTTAAGGAGCGTCTTAAAGGAGGAAAGAGAGGTAGCGAGGCGGAGAGGTTTAGGGAGTGAGTTCCAGAGCTTAGAGCATTGGCAGCTGTAGGCACGGCCACCAATGGTGGAGCGATTAAAATCGGGAATGCTCAAGAGGCCAGAATTAGAGGAGCGCAGATATCTTGGAGGGTTGTGGGGCTGGAGGAGATTAGAGAGATAGAGAGGGGTGAGGCCATGGAGGGATTTGAAAAGAAGGCTGAGAATTTTAAAATCGAGGCGTTGCTTAACTGGGAGCCAATGTAGGTCAGTGAGCACAGGGGTGATGGGTGAACGGGACTTGGTGTGAGTTAGGACACGGGTAACAGAGTTTTGGATGACCGCAAGTTTACAGAGGGTAGAACGCGGGAGGCCAGCCAGGAGTGCGTTGGAATAGTCAAGTCTAGAGGTAACAAAGGCATGGATGAGGGTTTCAGCAGCAGATGAGCTGAGGCAGGGGCGGAGTTGAGCGATGTTCCGGAGATGGAAATAGGCGGTCTTAGTGATGGTGCTGATATGACTCTCCGAGATCATGGTGTTCCTCCAATTCTGGCCTCTTGCGCACTCCCGATTTTAATCACTCTACCCCTGGCCGCCATGTGTTCAGCCGCCTAAGCTCTGGAATTCCCTCCCAAAAACCTCTCTACCTCTCCCTCCTCCTTTAAGACGCTCGCTAAAACTTACCTCTTTCTGTCCTATATCTCCTTATCTCCTGGCTCGGTGTCAAGTTTTGTTGATAATGCTCGGGGATGTTTTACTACATTAAATATGGCGCTATATAAATGCACGTTTTTGTTGTTGTTATGCTCCTTACCCCCACAGTTGCATCTATTTCAGGAAAGGCCTGAAATGACATGCTAGATATTAACACCTAGGCTTAGACAGGAGAGACTTCAACTGCTTTCTGGAGTACACACTAAGAAGGGTCATTCTGAGTCCTTGGTCCTCTGTCTTTTCCCTCCCCCGCCCCCTGAGCAGAAGGACTTAACTAGCTTCTCTTCTTTTGTGAAGATGGGAGGGAATACATTGAGGGAGACAATTGGGCTCATTTTTGTATCTTGTAATGACTTTGGCGGGAGGCCCAATCAATTTTCGTGGTCAAGCCTCAATTAAATAGAACAGGGGAGCTGTCAGCTGCATAGAGGCAGCTCACCCTTCGGGGAGGATGGGAAATCGGTGGGGCATAAACTGATGTGGGCCTACAGCAGCACCTTAAAGGGCTGAAAAGATCCTACTTATGGCACTAATAGAAGTAAATGGATATGATGTAATTGCCATTACAGAGACATGGTTGCAGGGTAACCAAAGCTGGGAACTGAATGTTCCAGGGTACTCAACATTTAGGAAGGACAGACAAAAAGGAAAAGGAGGTGGCGTAGCGCTATTAATAAAGGATGAGATCGGTACGGTAGAGATAAAAGATCTTAGCTTGGCAGATCATGATGTAGAACTGGAATCAGTTTGGGTGGAGCTAAGAAACAGCAAAGGGCGGAAAACATTGATGGGAGTTGTGTATAGGCCACCAAACAGTAGTGGTAATGTAGGGCACAGTATCAATCAAGAAATTAGAAGTGCATGTAACAAGGGCAATATGGTAATCATGAGAGACTTTAATCTACATATTGACTGGGCAAATCAAATTACCACTAATGGTGTGGAGGACGAATTCTTGGAATGCATGCGAGATAGTTTCCTGGATCAGTATGTAGAGGAACCAACCAGGGAACAGGCTATTCTGGATCTGGTAATGAGAAAGGGCTAATCAATAATCTTGTGGTAATGGGGCCTTTAGGGACAAGTGACCATAATATGATTGAATTTTACATTAAGTTTGAGAGTGATGTTTTCCAATCTGAAACTAAGGTCTTCAATCTAAACAGAGGAAACTACAAGGGTATGAGGGACAAGTTCGCCATGGTAGATTGGGAGACTACACTAAAAGGTATGAAGGTGGACATACAATGGCTAACATTCAAGGAAATAATGCATAATTTGCAACAAACATATATTCCTCTAGGGCATAAAAACCCAAAAGGAAAAGTGATCCAACCATGGCTAACAAAAGAAATTAAAGCTAGTATTAAGGAGGAAGCTTATAAAGTTGCCAGAAAAAGTGGTCAGCCTGAGGATTGGGATCTTTTTAGAAATCAGCAAAGGGGGACCAAGAAATTGATAAATAAAGGGAAAATGCAATATGAGCACAAACTAGCGAAAAATATAAAAATGGATTGTAACAGCTTCTATAGGTATGTGAAAAGGAAAAGACTGGCGAAGGTAAATGTAGGTCCTTTACAGTCAGAGACAGGAGAATTTATAATGGGGAATGAGGAAATGGCAGAGAAATTAAATAAATACTTTGTTTCTGGCTTCATGCAGGAAGACACAAAAAACCTCCCAGAAATACGAGAAAACCAAGGGTGTGGGGAGAATGAGAAATTATTATTAGTAAAAAAACAGTACTAGCAAAATTAATGGGACTAAAAGTCAATGGCCCAAAAATTCGGCAGTTCTCGGGTGAGTACTCAGAGCGTACTCACCCGTATTCATTCCCGAAGTGCAGGTTTCCTGCCTGCACTGCGCATGCGCGGGAAACCGGCACTTCCAGTATGGTGAAGGGGGCGGTTCCTAGGTGAACCGCGTGCGCGCTAGAGGCTGCGTGCACGCAGCACACTTAGATTTTTTTTCAGGTTTCAACGCGAGGGTAAGTATTGAAGATTCTACGCTAGTAAAAAGGAGGCGTAAGATCACTTTTGAACAAGGTAAGTAGTTAATTAAGTATAATTTTAAAATTTTTTCAACAGGTTTATCTTTTTTAGATACTTTAAAGAAAGGTAAGTTTATTTTTATAACTTTTAAAAAGTATTTTAATTTTTTCAAAAATTTAAATTTTTGTTTAAAGTGGTTAATTTATTTAACTATAGTTATTTTATAAATGTGATGGGTTTTTAAAAAAAATTTATTTGAGGTTTAGCTGTTCTTTTGGGGCCGATTTTAATTCACAGATTTGACAGGTCTCCTGTCAAATCTATGAATGAAAGATGGTCTGCTGCCATTGGCTCTCCATGGCCCACGTGATCCCAGGGGTCGCATCGCACTAACTGCACCCCTGGAACACGCAAGCACTGCGCGCCGGCTCTTGGGAGAGGCCCGGGACCCGAAGTTCCTGTGGGCCCAAAACACAACGGCAGGCGCGGTGGGTAAGAGCGCGCGCAATCCTTACCCCCGCAGCAAGCCGGCCACGCGAATTTCTAGGCCATTAAATCCCAAGGACCGGATGACCTACATCCTAGGGTTTTGAAAGAGGTGACCATTGGGATAGTGGACGCATTGGTTGTCATCTTCCAAAATTCTATAGATTCTTTAACGGTTCCTGCAGATTGGAGGATTGCAAATGTAACCCCGCTATTTAAGAAAGGAGGGAGAGAGAAAACGAGGAACTACAAACTTGTTAGCCTCACATCAGTAGTTGGGAAAATGCTGGAATCTATTATAAAGGATGCAATAACTGGGCACTTAGAAACTAATAGTAAGATTGGGGAGAGTCAACATGGATGTATGAAAGGTAAATCCTGTTTAACAAACCTATTGGAGTTCTTTGAGGATGTAAGTAGTGGAGTAGACAAAGGGGAACCGGCAGATGTGGTGTATCTGGATTTTCAGAAGGCCTTTGATAAGTTCCCACACAAGAGGTTGGTGAACAAAATTAGGGCACATGGAATTGGGGGTAATATACTAGCATGGATTGAGAATTGGTTAACAGACAGAAAACAAAGAGTAGGGATAAACGGGTCTTTTTCAGGATGGCAAGCTGTGACTAGTGGGGTACCGCAAGGATCGGTGCTTGGGCCCCAGCTATTCACAATCTATATCAATGATTTGGATGAGGTGACTAAATGTAACATTTCCAAATTTGCTGATGATACAAAGCTATGTGGCAGTGTCAGTTGTGAAGAGGATGTGAAGAGGCTTCAAGGGGTACTCGACAGGCTCAGGTGAGTGGGCGAGAACATGGCAGATGGAATATAATGTGGATAAATGTGAAGTTATCCACTTTGGTAGAAAAAACAGAAAGGCAGAGTATTTCCTAAATGGTGAAAAATTGGGGAATGCAGATGCTCAAAGGGACCTGGGTGTCCTTGTACATGAGTCACTGAAAGTGAATGTGCAGGTGCAGCAAGCCATTAGGAAGGCAAATGGTATGCTGGCCTTCATTACAAGAGGATTTGAGTACAGGAGTAAAGAAGTCTACCTCCAATTATATTGGGCCTTGGTGAGACCACACCTGGAGTACTGTGTACAATTTTGGTCTCCTTACCTAAGGAAGGATATACTTGCCATAGAGGGAATGCAATGAAGGTTCACGAGATTGATTCCTGGGATGGCGGGACTGCCGTATAAGAAGAGATTGAGTAAACTAGGCCTGTATTCTCTTGAATTCAGAAGAATGAGAGGGGATCTCATTGAAGCATACAAAATTATTACAGGGCTTGATAGGGTGGATGCTGGGAGAATGTTTCCCTTGGCTGGGGAGTCTAGAACCAGGGGCCACAGCCTCAGGATAAAGGGTAGGCCATTCAGGACTGAGATGAGAAGACATTTCTTCACACAGAGGGTGATGAATCTTTAGAATTCTCTACCTCAGAGGGCTGTGGAGGCTCAGTCATTAGGTATATTCAAAACAGAAGGCGAAAGATTTCTGACTAGTGAGGGCATCAAGGGATATGGCAATAAGGCCGGTGAATGGAGTTGAGGCAGAAGATCAGCCATGATCTCACTGAATGGCGGCACGGCTCGAAGGGCCGAATGGCCTACTCCTGCTCCTATTTCTTATGTTCTTAAGTTCTACTTCAATGCAGCAGCATAATTAAGCGGCAGGGAATTGTAAATGACATACCAAGCAACAAGGAGTTAAACTTAAGATAGGCTTGAAGCGTTTAACCACCCCCCCCACCCCCCCTGCCAAAAACGAATGAGGCAAAATTTAATGTCAGGCCTGATTCCAGCTTTAATCAACTGTAACTTATGATCCCATTAAGTCGCGCTGCAAATGGGCACCTCCTGACTCGTAGCACCCATGGTTTGTGGGTGGGTTCAGGCAGCACTGATTGACACTAAAATTGCATCACAGTCCTCACTGTATTATTTGAGCCCTATTTAAATATATTAATGAGGCCCCCACCGGCAAGAGCGCTGACCACCTAAATCAAGGTCCGCCCGAAAATCAAAACAGGTGGACCTCCAGCGGTAAGTCGTCGGTTTTAAAAAAAAGTCCCACTACCGCCCGTTTAATGCCTAAAAATGGGGCAGTAGTGAGACGAACATTGGCCCCATGTGTCATTCACGAGGCGAGGTGATTATCTTTAGGGAATTGGTCTTCCCCACAGTGAGACTGGTGGGTGCCTCCATCTTATTAGTACTGCTATGGTTGCCTGACTCAGAAGCTGTACATTTATTACCAGTTTGTTCAGCTCATTTAGTATCCCAAAGTGACACATCCTTTCTTGGGACACTCAGAAGAGGAGGAGCACCTGAGCAGTGCTTACTCTGGAGTAATTTGCCTCAAACTTCTTCTTTGCAGGCCTCCCAGTGTCTACGGTGCCTCAGGGGCTGAGTGCAGAGTTTGGATTCACCCTAGGAACGTGACCGAGAACCCGAGTCAACAAAGGGTGTGCAGCAGACAGTAATTCTCAAGCTGCTCGCAGGCCTTTGCAACATGAAGTGAGGTTGCGATGGCTGGGTTGACAAGTTGCGTATGCTGTTGTTTGTGCATCTCCCTCTTACAGGGGACGCCTGGTTCTCTTACAAGTAGGTAGCTTAGCACGCCTTCCAAGCGGGAGGCAAATATTTCTGGCAATATCTTGCATTCCTTATGGCCATGAGCATAGCCAAGCTCAATCTTGGTAGGAATCTATGAGGTAAATTTTCGTCTTGATGACCTGGTGGAGCAGGTTGCCTGTCCTTTATCAATGGAATGAATATCGGGCAGGTTATATAACGGGCGGGTGATCGCTCTGCCAGATTACCATCCAGGCAGTGAAGGTGAAACTCTACCCCAATTTGTCGCTGGCGCCTTGATCACATTCTGGTGAATGTAGGGCTTCAAAGAATTTCCTGAATTCTTCAATTGTTTTTGCAGGATCTGTGGTTACAAACCTGTCCTAACTTTTTATGGCCAGGTTTCATTTCTTTATTAGCTCCCTGCTGACAATAGTTTTCCAGTTCCATCTCTTCATTCACAATAGTTCGTATTGCTTTTCTTGAAGACATCTTTGTCCCCTCTACATTGTTCAGTTCACTTTTTCCTCCTTTTTATCTTTACCTACATTTTCCTCTTAGCATTGCCTACAAACCCCTGATCAAATGATTCGATTTCCTTCTCCAGATCTCCAAGTCTCTGCTTCCTCATCCTGTTCAGCACATCACAGTGTCAGCTGTGGTTCAGTGGGTCACACACTCGCCTCTGAGTCAGAAGGTTGTGGGTTCATAATTCCACTCCAGGGACTTGAGCACATAAAGCTAGGCTGACACTCCAGTGCAGTGCTGAGGGAATGCTGCACTGTCGGAGGTGCCGTCTTTCAGATGAGACATTAAACCGGAGGCCCCGTCTGCTCTCTTAGGTGAACGTAAAAGATCCCATGGCACTATTTCAAAGAAGAGCTGGGGAGTTATCCCCGGTGTCCTGGCCAATATTTATCCCTCAACCAACATAACAAAAATAGATTATCTGGTCATTATCACATTGTGGGACCTTGCTGCGCGCAATTTGGCTGCCGCATTTCCCACATTACAACAGTGACTCCACTTCAAAAAGTACTTCATTGGCTGTAAAGCGCTTTGAGACGTCCAGTGGTCGTGAAAGGCACTATAGAAATGCAAGTCTTTCTTTCTTTTTCTTGTCGGCCTCATACAAGATGGTATTTCTTCCTCTATATGGCTTTGCTGACTCCTGTGGAACCACAGTTTACATTTCACTGATAGTGTGAAGTTCAAGTAACTTCCTTGTTAGTGCTTTGCTTACGATTCACTTAACCCCTGCCCTTTTAAGAGGTCAGCATTGAGTTATCCCTGTTAAACTGCGGAGCTAGTTTTAGTTTTACTTGAAGACATACCTGTATCGTCAAAACATAATTACAATTGCCTTCTCATTGGACATAAATTGAAAACTTAGAATTAGGAAAGCAATAAGGAGACATGAGCTCAGTATTATTAATTGATTAATCTACCAGATTAACCGAATGCTCGACTACATTCTGCAGGATTTGGGGAAAATCTGAGTGACATTTAAAACATGAATCAAGCTTCCCCGTTAAGGGACAACTTTTTCTCTATGTATGAAGTAGATGTGAGTAATCAATATAGCAGTAGCGGTGCAAAGTAGTAATGGATTTTCTTCTATTTTTACCATTACTTGGAATTTTGGTCCCATGATAAGATATATTTATAAAGGTTAGCTCTTTATAAACAGAAAATTGTTATGTAAAGGCCAATCATGATAAACTCCAGCAGAATTGTTTGGGAGGATGGAAAGTCGCATTCAGACCTGTGAGTTAGTTTTAACACATAAGGGCAAGACTTGGAAGTATCAGCACATCTAGTGGTTAATGTTTAAAATAATCAAAACATATAGCACTTTCCCATGTCAGCACACATAAAAACTATCTATAAATACATATGTTATTTTTTAAATTACAAAGGGTACAGATTTCATGTCCACAAACGTTACCTCTTATTGTCAAAATTTTTGATCTTGCTTGTGTCAACATTTCCCACTGTAAATTACCTTGTCTACAGTTCCTATTCAATTTTGCTATGTCAACAGTCACAGTGTAGTTGCAGGCTCTGGCCACGAGGTGGCACTGTGGAGCAGGTTTCTCAAGTCCCTCCCCCAACCGCAGCACCATCTTGTATATCATAGAATCATAGAATGGTTACAGCAAAGAAGGAGGTCATTCGGCCCGTCGAGCCTGTGCCGGCTCTCTGCAAGAGCACTTCAGCTAGTCCCACTCCCCCGCCCTTTCCCCGTAGCCCTGCAATTCCCTTTTGAAAGCCACGATTGAGTCTGCCTCTACCACCCTCTCAGGCAGTGCATTTCAGATCCTAACCACTCGCTGCGTAAAAAAGTTTTTCCTCATGTCGCCTTTGGTTTTTCTGCCAATCACCTTAAATCTGTGTCCTCTGGTTCTCGACCCTTCCGCCAATGGGAACAGTTTCTCTCTATCTACTCTGTCTCGACCCCTCATGATTTTGAACACATCTATCAAATCTCCTCTCAACCTTCTCTGCTCTAAGGAGAACAACCCCAGCTTCTCTAGTCTATCCACGTAACTGAAGTCCTTCATCCCTGGAATCATTCTCATGAATCTTTTCTGCACCCTCTCTAAGGCCTTCACATCCTTCCTAAAGTGCAGTGCCCAGAATTGGACACAATACACCAGTTGAGGCCAAACCAGTGTTTTATTAAGGTTCATCATAACTTCCTTGCATTTGTACTCTATGGCTGCGATTTCACCTACCGAGGCGGGCTCAGTGCGGCCGAGTCAGGTGGCGGGTTGCGACCCCCGCTCACGGCTCCATCCCGCTCTGTGAGAAGAATTTTCTGTTGATTGGGCTTGTTAAGCCCGCCCTGCGAGGTTCCCGGCCAATTAAAAGGAAGCGGGTCTGATGACGTCATTTGATGACACGTCATCAGCCGGTTTCCTTAAAGGGACCATGTCCACATTGATCTTGACAGTTGTGCTGTCAGTGTTCTACAGCATTGAGGGGCTCCAAACACTGACAATCACTGCACAAAGGTGCACGGCTGCACCCAGGCTCTCCCATGAGTCACAGCACGCAGGGAGGTTCTCTTCCCTTCCAATGGGCGGAAGAGACATCCCCAGGAGATCAACACAGCCTGGTTGCACATTGCCCAGGAGGGCACAAGCAGGGATGTCGTCAGGAGGACCAGGCTGCAGTGGCGCAAACCTTTCAATGATCTCAGTAGATCACGAGACGTTAATGCCAAGCCACACTCAACCTCATCCTGCTGTGCCACTCATCACATCCCCATCACTCTGCCTTCCCTACCCTACTCCTGCACATCTTTACTCGCACTAACTTACCTTGCACCTCCACCCATCCCACTCTATCTACATTATCACTTCCCCATCTCACTAGCCACCCCTCACACTCACCCTCATCCTATTGCAAGCATACCAACTAAGAACACACAAGGGTAGGCACTTGGGTGATTTAGCCAATGTTCATGTGAAGCTTCAGGTAATGTGCTGTCAAACAGTGAAATCTTTATTTTCAACACTTTGCGTTCTTGGACAGATTTGTGTGCACCTTTGGAAGTGGCTTAGTGAGTTGTAGTGAATGGTGAGACATAACGGTACCCCCCACAATGGTGGTGAGTGTGAAAGAAATGGCTTGGACTTTGTAGGGATGCTTTATGGTGCTGGTGTGGGGTGGTGCCAACCTGGCGCATCATGTGGCAGGAAGGGTGTACAGCGTCAAGTGAAGTAAATCTGTCCATGGTGAGGCCATCCCTGGCATCCCAGGCAGCAATGTGGTCGGGTGCTGATGCCCTGTGTCCTGTGCAGCATCAGGTGATTGCGGAGAAGGTTGGTGTTGTTGTTGGTGGTGCTGGTGTGCCTGGCGATGTTGGTGTTGGGGCTGATCGTGGTGGGATTCTGAGGACCAAGGTGAGATTTTTTCAAGGGCTCTGATGCTGCTGGAATTGATGGCAGCTGAAGCTGAGATGACAGAAGCGATCTGTCAATGGTGAGAGAGCTTGCTCCAAGGAGGTGACAGTGGATAGAGAGTTTACTCCAAACACTTCAAACTGCATACAGCTCAAAAGTGGTTTCCAAATCATGAAGGCTCCAGCTTCTAAGATTAGAAAGTGAACAGCTGTGAAATGGTAGGTTTTATACCACTTTTGCAGCTGTCACCTGTTCACAGCAATGGAGAGTCATTGAGAACCTAACATACTTACTTGAAGTGATAGCCGCTCTCCGGGAACCTCGTTAAAAACCTGGTAAAATGGTAAGTACATGGGAAAATGGTGCTTAACTACCTTTTAACAACTATTAAGTATCTAAATTGGCTGACCCGCCGCTTGGTGTTGGGTCTGTTCAGGGATGACAGACCCGACACTTGGGAAACTGACAAAGAGGCGAGTTTACAGTGGGATACTGACCCACTGTCAATCTTTGTGATCTTGACAGCGGACCCGCCTCCAAACCCGCACTCTGAGCGCCAGTAAAATTCCGGCCTATGCCTCTATTTATGAAGCCCAGGATCCCGTCAGCTTTTTTAACCACTTTCGCAACCTGCCCTGCCACCTTCAACAATTTGTGCACATATACCCCCAGGTCTCTCTGTTCATGCACCCCCTTTAGAATTGTACCCTTTAGTTTATATTTATCAGCTGACTGTGAACAAGAGTACGGGCAATTTAATAATTCAGCAAAGATATATTCCAGTGAGAAAGAAAGACTCTAAGAGAAGGATGAACCATCCGTGGCTAACTAAGGAAGTAAAGGACAGTGTCAAATTGAAAACAAAAGCGTACAATGTTGCGAAGAATAGTGAAAGGCCAGAGGATTGGGAAATTTTTAAAAACCAGCAAAGGACGACTAAAAAAAATGATAAAGAGAGAGAAGATAGCTTATGAGAGTAAGCTAGCAAGAAATATAAAAACAGACAGTAAGAGCTTCTACAGGTATATAAAAAGGAAGAGAGTAGCTAAAGTAAACATTGGTCCCCTAGAGGATGAGTCTGGGGAATTAATAATGGGAAACAGGGAAATGGCGGAGACTTTGAACAAATATTTTGTATCGGTCTTCACGGTAGAAGACACTAAAAGCATCCCAATAATGGATAATCAAGGGGCTATTGGGGTGGGGGGGGGGAACTTAAAACAATCACTATCACTAGAGAGAAAGTACTGTACTAGGCAAACTAATGGGACTAAAGGTGGACAAGTCCCCTGGACCCGATGGCCTGCATCCTAGAGTCTTAAAAGACGTAGCTGCAGAGATAGTGGATGCATTGGTTGTAATCTACCAAAATTCCCTGGATTCTGGAGAGGTCCCAGCGGACTGGAAAACCGCAAATGTAATGCCCCTATTTAAGAAAGGAGGGAGACAGAAGGCAGGCAACTATCAACCAGTTAGCCTAACATCTGTCATTGGGAAAATGCTGGAGTCCATCATTAAGGAAGTGGTAGCAGGACATTTAGAAAATCATAATATAGTCAAGCAGAGTCAGCATGGTTTTATGAAAGGGAAATCATGTTTGACAAATTTGCTGGAATTCTTTGAGGATGTAACGAGCAGGGTGGATAAAGGGGAACCAGTAGATGTCGTGTATTTGGATTTCCAGAAGGCATTCGATAAGGTGCCACATAAAAGGTTACGACACAAGATAAGAACTCACGGGGTTGGGGGTAATATATTAGCATGGATTGAGGATTGGCTAACTAACAGAAAACAGAGTCGGGATAAATGGGTCATTTTCAGGTTGGCAAGCTGTAACTCGTGGGGTGCCGCAGGGATCAGTGCTGGGGCCTCAACTATTTACAATCTATATTAATGACTTGGATGAAGGGACTGAGTGTAATGTAGCCAAATTTGCTGATGATACAAAGATAGGTGGGAAAGCAAATTGTGTGGAGGACACAAAGAATCTCCAAAGGGACATAGATAGGCTAAGTGAGTGGGCAAAAATCTGGCAGATGGAGTTTAATGTGGGAAAATGCGAGGTTATCCACTTTGGTGGGAAAAATAAAAAAGCAAATTATTATTTAAGTGGGGAGAGATTACAAAATGCTGAGGTACAGAGGGATCTGGGGGTCCTTGTACATGAATCACAAAAAGTTAACATGCAGGTACAGCAAGTAATTAGGAAGGCAAATGGAATGTTGGCCTTTATTGCAAAGGGAATGGAGTATAAAAGTAGGGAAGTCCTGTTACAACTGTACAGGGCGTTGGTGAGACCACACCTGGAGTACTGCGTACAGTTTTGGTCTCCTTATTTAAGGAAGGATATACTTGCATTGGAGGCAGTTCAGAGAAGGTTCACGAGGTTGATTCCAGAGATGAAGTGGTTGTCTTATGAAGAAAGGTTGAGCAGGTTGGGCCTATACTCATTGGAGTTTAGAAGAATGAGAGGGGATCTTATTGAAACATAAGATTCTGAAGGGGCTTGACAGGTTAGATGCAGAGAGGATGTTTCCCCTCGTGGGGGAATCTAGAACTAGGGGGCATAATTTCAGAATAAGGGGGCACCCTTTTAAATGGAAATGAGGAGGAATTTCTTCTCTCAGAGGGTCGTGAATCTTTGGAATTCTCTTCCCCAGAGAGCTGTGGAGGCTGGGTCATTGAATATATTCAAGGTGGAGATAGACAGATTTTTGAAAGGTAAGGGAGTCAAGGGTTATGGGGAGCGGGCAGGGAAGTGGAGTTGAGGCCAAGATCAGATCAGCCATGATCTTATTGAATGGCGGAGCAGGCTCGAGGGGCCAAATTACCAATCCTGCTCCTACATCCTATGTTCTTATGTTCTTCGAACAAGCTGAATGTCAAATGATTCATAATTGCATAAATTCAGTTTGTATAAAAATACAATGATTGTATGTAGTTAAGCAAAGCTTTGAAAATATACAAATAAAACATGCAAAATGTTTTGATATTCCCAACAGATATTCCAGCCTGAACCCATTTGGAAGAAGATGGAACACTTTTCTAAGGTCTCTGAAAGATAATGTTAATCTATTTACTGTTAGGGATCTACAGCATGTTCTTTTTGTAGTTAATTAATCTGGATACATTAATTATTAACCTGCCTCCTTTAGAATTTACTATGAGAATAATGGCAAGGCTAATGGCGCTCATCGTTAATGACGAGGAGGCGAGGAGCAGATGCGCGATTAAATGTGAATATCCAAACACTGCTGTCCAATTTGCGCCGCTCCACTGTCAGTTTCATCTCGCCCTTAGCCTCCCCATTCCTTTAGGAACTTGCTGTATTTGCCCATTAATTGCCCATTAATCTCGCCACAGAAAGGCAAGTCTTGTCATTACAAGCTTAAGTAACCTTTTAACGACGTGATAAGTGTTAATGACTGCAAACTAACTATTACAAGTGTGGAGTCTCATTGCTTCAGGTTTTGAATTTTTCCAGGAGATTTTATACTTGAAGGGGAAAAATTTGCAGGGCTATGGGGAAAGGACAGAGGGAGTGGGACTAATTGGGTAGCTCATTCAAAGAGCCGGCACAGGCACGATGGGTTGAATGGCCTCCTTCTGTTCATAGAATCATAGAAATTTACAGCACAGAAGGAGGCCATTTGGCCCACCTTGTCCGTGCCGGCCGACAAAGAGCTATCCACCCTAATCCCACTCTCCAGCACTTGGCCCGTAAGCCTTGCAGGTTACGGCATTTCAAGTACTTTTTAAATGTGATGAGATTCTCTGTCTCTACCACTCTTTCAGGCAGTGAGTTCCAGACCCCCACCACCCTCTGGGTGAAAAAATTTCTCCTTAACTCCCCTCTAAACCTCCGACCAATTACTTTAAATCTATGCCCCCTGGTCATTTACCCTTCTGCTAAAGGAAATAGGTCCTTCCTATCCACTCCACCCAGGCCCCTTACAATTTTACACACCTCAATTAGGTCTCCCCTCAGCCTCCTCTGCTCCAAAGAAAACAACTGTTCTGTATCATTCTACGATTCTATAACTCTATGTCAATTTTTTTTTTTAATCTTACTTTTCTTTTATGTCCCTTATTATTGTCTCTCTTAATCCAAACTTTCTTTCCCTCTCTTTATTTCTCTTTGTGTACCTGATTTGACAGTAAATTCAGCCCCCCTTTAATTCACCCTCCTTCTCAGTCCTTCCTGTGTTTATTTCCCAATCCTTAAATCTCATTGGTTAAGGAGATGCCATGTTGGTTGCCCCGTCCACTCAGGTCCCAGATGCCCTGTTTCCCTCGCCGCACCATTATCAGCTCGCACTTTCAGCAACCTTGAGCTGAAGAGGGCAGGGGCAAGTCTAACTAACAGCAGACGCCATTTTATGCCCTGTTACAGAAAATTCTGGCCCATTATGTAGCATGCCAGTCCATTTTGTTTGAGGTTATATGTTGCAATATTTTCTCATGAATTTCCAAAATCTCCTCAGTTAACCTTACAGAAGCATCACTGCTTCCTAAGAGATATACAACTGTAGAAATTCATTTAGATTTAGTTCTGGAGGCTGTTTTTCCAGGAGGCTTATCTTTTGATTTTAAGGTATGGGTTGATACGTTGTGTATAAACTTAAAGAAAAAATAGAAAAACAATCACATGTATAACCCTCAAAGATGTGACATACAATCCCCTTGGCTCTTTCTCAATGACACTTGAATAATCAGATACTTTTTAGCGTTCGAACAGTTGTAGCTTAAAAGAAACGAGCGCAGAGGAAAAACACGTCACAGATAGAGAGTACAGATATTTCTATCTTTAACGGGAAAACTGAAAAAATAGAATATTTCAAAAGCTCAGATTTGCTGTACGAGTTACATCGTATTTATAGTTAGTCTGGTGGGTCAGCCTGCTCCAGCTCCTCATAAAATACAAATACTATTGACGTATATATTTCTGAAAATGAAAGCTTAGCGGCGTGCTGATCAGTACTGTAATATCTTCATTTAATTTTACGACACAACAGGTAGCACGCTATCCAATCAGCAATTTAACTCGCAACAGATATTATAATAACGCCCAGTGAGCAGGCAGAAACGCACAGTATAATCATTATCAATGATTTCCAGGGAATATTTGCTCCCATTTTTTTGTACAGGTGCCATCAAACTACAATAAGGAATGAACATCATGAGGAATGAGCTGACTGCGACAGAAATTAAGCATTTTTTGTCTAAGATTTAAATAACTGAATAGAATTTTACAGCACAGAAGGTAACTATTTGGCCCATTATGGCTGTGCAACAACATGCATTTATGTAGCGCCTTTAATGTAGTAAAAACGTCCCAAGGTGCTTCATAGGAGCGTCAGCAGACAAAGTTTGACACCGAGCCACATAAAGAGATATTGGCCCAAAAATGAGTCTTAGTACGCGAGAGTACGCACTGTGTACTCTCGCGTATTCTGTCTCCAATTGCCGGTTTTCTGCATGCACTGCGCATGCGCTGAAAACCGGCACTTGGTGAACTCAAAAGGGGGCGGTTCCTAAGTGAACCGCGTGCGCGCTACAGGCTGCGCGCACGCAGTGCACTTAGTGCTTTGAACGCGCAGGTAAGCATGGAAGATTTTGCACATAAAGAAAGGAGGCGTAAGACCCTCTTTTAACAAGGTAAGTAGTTAATTAAGTATTATTTTAAAAATTTTCAACAGGTTTATCTTTTTTAGAGACTTTAAAGAAAGGTAAGTTTATTTTTATAACTTTTAAAAAGATTTTAAATTTTTTCAAAAATTTAATTTTTTGTTTAAAGTGGTTAATTTATTTAACTATACTTATTTTATTAATGTGATGGTTTTTTTATAAAATTTAATTGAGGTTTAGCTGTTCTTTTGGGGGGGGTATAGATTCATAGCTTTGACAGCCCTTGCTGTCAAAACTATGAATGAAAGATGGTGTGCTGCCATTGGCTCTAACTGAATCACGTGATCCCACAGCTCGCACGAATTAACTGCGTCTGTGGGATACACACACACTGCACAGCTGCAGCCTTGAAACTAAAGTTTGTGTGAGCTCGGAAGGAAAAGGCAGGCGCGCAGTGAGATATCGCGGGGAAGCCTTACCCCCGCAGGAAGGCTCCGTCTTTAATTTCTGGGCCATTAGGGCAGGTTGGTCAATGAGGTACTCTCTTATCCTTTTAGATTCTACTTTTTTTTTCCAAATATTTGTCCGCTTCCTTTTTAAAAGCTATTATGGATTCTGCTTGCACTACTATTTCAGGAAGAGTGTTCCCCGTCCTAACAACCCTTTGTGTAAAAACGTAACCTTCCGCTCATTCTTTTGGTGATGATCTTAAACTTACAGCCTCTTGTTACCGATGCCAACCAGTGAAAATAGTTCCTGCCTCATCATTTTGAACATCTCTGTCAGATATCCTCTTAACCTTCTTTGGGCTGATGAAAAGTTCCTCCTCGCTACCAAAACGTCACATCCCACATAACATCTGATTGAATTTCTTCTGCACCATCTTCATGGCCTTGACATGCTTTCAAAACTGAACACAATATTCTAGCTGCAATCTAACTGATATATATATATATATATATATATGCTAGGTTTAGTATTACCTCCTTGTTTTGTACTTGACGCTCCTATTTACAGAATCCCATATGCTTTTCTACAACTTTATCAAGTTGTCCTCCCACTTTTAAAGATTTGTGTGTCTGAATCGCTAAGTTTTTCTGCTCCTCTACTCAAGTTTCACTTGGTGTCAGCCTCGGCTCAGCGATAGAGCTCTCACCTCTGAGTTAGATGGGCGTGGGTTCAAGCCCCACTCCCGAAACTAAGCACATATTTGAATTCCACAGAAACATCAGAAACAAAATGTAAGGCACCCTGGCATCTTGATTTGCAATCATTGTTTTCTACAATACAGGCCGATATTTAGGACAAGAGGTATATATATATATGCTCCTTAAATATTATGCCTTATTAAAAAAAAATCATATACTAAGAGAGCAGGGATAATCATTAAACCTAATGCTCAGATTAGACTATAATGTTTATCTGGAGCCAATATATTCCATAAAAGAAATCAGGAAGGAGTTAAAAGGAGTAACATAATCTTGACATGTGAACCATTCAAGACGTAATGCTGTATAATAATAGTGCACAATTGTGTCCAATTCTAGACCTTTACTACTTCTTCTTCAAATCTTTAAAGTATCTGATGATGCCAAGGATGGGAAACTACAACAACAACTTGTATTTGTATAGCGCCTTTAACGTAGTAAAACGTCCCAAGGCGCTTCACAGGAGTGTTATAAGACAAAAAATTTGACACTGAGCCACATAAGAGAAATTAGGGCAGGTGACCAAAAGCTTGGTCAAAGAGGTAGGTTTTAAGGAGCGTCTTAAAAGGAGGAAAGAGAGGTAGAGAGGTTTAGGCAGAGAATTCCAGAGCTTAGGGTCTCTGGTTAGAAGGAGAGACTTGAGATACTGGGACTAGTAACACTAGAGCAAGGATGGGCAAGAGGAGATTTAATTAAGGTTTTTAAAATTGTGATAGGGTTTGATAGAGCAAACAAGATAAAACTGGTTGGGTAATCAGTGAGGTCATCAATTTAAAATTGTCAGAGAGTGAGGAGGGAGTTTAGGGAGAAAAAATCTTTTTGCAGTGGGTTGTTGGAAGATACAATGTTTGAGACAGAGACCTTTTAAGGGAAAAATGGAATAATGAAGCACAGGAAAATACAAGGCTACGAGGGGAGAGCAGGAAAGTGGGATTTGTTTTTTGACTGCTCTAACAGACACAATGGGTCGAATGACCTCTTTGTGTGCTGTTCTTTATAAACCTTTGTTAGGTTTAAATTCATACCTTTTATTTATTTGCACAGTCTAGACAGTGCTGTGTGTGAGGAACTTATTAACAGATGCTGCCACAAAATCACTAACAGATGCTGCCACAACGCTAAACCACAGAATGACCATAGACATCAGTTGGGCTGAGCCACTGACTCTCCTTGATCCATGAAAATGATGCAACCCCAGTATCTCTCAATTGTGCAGTTGCTTGTCAATTCCTCTTCCTATTCCATTATCCATTATGAAATATGCTTTATTTTCTGGTCTGGAATTTATAGAATACTGTGTATTCCATTACAAAGCTTTTAGTGGGCTTTTAATTTTATATATGCATTCACGGGATGTGGGCTGCTGGCAAGGCCGGCATTTATTGTCCATCCCTAGTTGCCCCTCGAGAAGGTGGTGGTGAGCCGCCTTCTTGACCCTCTGCAGCCCGTGTGGCAAAGGCACTCCCACAGTGCTGTTTCAATGAAGGAAGGGCGATATATGTCCAAGTCGGGATGGTGTGTGACTTGGAGGGGAACGTGGAGGTGGTGTTGTTCCCATGCGTCTGCTGCCCTTGTCCTTCAAGGTGCTGGAGGTCATGGGTTTGGGAGGTGCTGTCGAAGAAGCAAAATTTCCTCAGGGGTTATGCATTTGAGTGGCAAAATAACTTCCTATTGCATTCTCCTGTATGGCTATATTATTCTGCAGCAATGATATAATAGCCTTGTGCAGTGTGAGCTCATCTCTTCTTTTCAATTCCATTAGTGTTATTTTAATTTTATTGATGCTTCAGTGTACATTATAAAACTGATATATGTTGGCGATACGTATTAAATTGTAATTTCATTTTGGGAACATATATTCTATATTCATTTATTACCTGGCTTTAAATCAATTTTAATTATCCCAAATTATATTTATCTGTTGCCTTTTTGCATCACCTACACTTTAAATAGCCTTCGTTCAGCTATAATTCAAGTTTTAGAGAGCCATTATACCGAATGAGAGTTATTTTACAATACCTAATTCAAGAAGAGCGTTCTCTCTTTTAATGAAGTGTGTGTACTTGGGTTGATGCACAGATTTCAAGTGTGACGCTATTGTGCGTTTCCATGGAGACGCCAGCATTAACAGCTTTGACCATTATTTCCAAGAACATGTGGCAGGTTTTTGCACTTTTCCATCGAAAGGGTTAATAGCTCTTACTTTTGGAGAGTTAACGATTGCCAATCAAAATGGTGTTCAGCGTGGCTCCTTGCAATTAGCTTCATGCAGCACGGTTTTGAAAGAGGGAATGACACAGCTGTAATAATGTAGCTTTCACACTTCTCAAGCAGCTAAAAAAGCCAATTACCTGCTAAAAATGATGAAAAGTTCTCTCTGTCAGTTGTTTAGTGTGCCAAACTTTTTGAATCCTGCCTCAGCATCCAATTTGGAAAGCTCAATTTACTGACCAGATCAAGGAGGCTCTTATCAGTGGAATGGTAAAGAAACAGGATGATATTTTTGATGCCACAGGGCACACTTCAAACATGCAATGGAGACAAAAAGCCTGGGAACGCATTCTACAGCCTACTGCTAGAACCTGGATGGAGATTTGGAAGACAATCCACAATTTGGAAAAAGACCACGATGATAAAGAAAGAATATTACTGTTCAGTAGCAGTAGCATACGGTGATGAAGGGCATATATGGATTGCCATTAGGCGTGCTAGTTTTTAAACACACATTGAGAAATGAATGAATTTCAGTATGGCCTATCCCCCTGACTAAATATGCAGACGAAAGACGCATAAGGGGTGATTGTACGAGGCCAAGCTCCTGTTGTGAAGTTTCACTAGTTAGGGCGCAGGTTGCAGAATCGGTCCTATTGTGTCATATTGTATTTATGCATGTGTACCAGCAGAAATCACAGATTCAGATAGTGGGCCTTCTGTATCCTATGCAACTCGCTACTTGGCTGAGCAGCAAAGCACCAATGATATTCCTTCAGGTTTTGGGGGACACTTAGGAGTGGGCCATTTACACCAGGTCACACAGGCGCCCTGACTCAAAACAACAACTTGCATTTATATAGCGCCCTTAATGTAGTAAAACGTCCCAAGGCGCTTCACAGGAGTGTTAAAAGACAAAAAATTTGACACTGAGCCACATAAGGAGAAATTAGGGCAGGTGACCAAAAGCTTGGTCAAAGAGGTAGGTTTTAAGGGGCGTCTTAAAGGAGGAAAGAGAGGTAGCGAGGCGGAGAGGTTTAGGCAGGGAATTCCAGAGCTTAGGGCCGAGGCAACAGAAGGCACGGCCACCAATGACTGTGCGATTATAATCAGGGATGCTGAAGAGGCCAGAATTGGAGGAGCGCAGATATCTCGGGGGGTTGTGGGGCTGAAGGAGATTACAGAGATAGGGAGGGGCGAGGCCATGGAGGGATTTGAAAACAAGGATGAGAATTTTGAAATCGAGGCGCTGCTTAACCGGGAGCCAATATAGGTCAACGAGCACAGGGGTGATGGGTGAACGGGACTTGGTGCAACGGGTAAGAGCATCAGAAAAACACTGTGCACTAAAGCACCGAGAGTGGGGCCTTGCAAAATTATTCCTGTATTTAAGTGTAGTTAAAAGTGTTCATTCTTATGCAGAGAAATGAATGAATTTCAATTTGCCAAATCGCCCTTTCTACATTCCTACATTACAACAGTGACTACACTTCAAAAGTACTTCATTGGCTGTAAAGGGCTTTGGAACATCCTGAGGTCATGAGAGGCGCTATATAAATGCAAGGCTTTCTTTCTTTATCCATTCGGTTGTTTATTTTATTCTCGCTCCAATTCTCTCGCCTCACCTTCTCTTCTGAAGGTATTGACTCCCGTACTGTGACATGATTCCACAGGTGACAGTCATTGTCTGGTACCTCGTTCAAGTGGCTGTTACTGATGTGCGAGCCTCGAGAGTAAAATGTTCGAAGGCTACCCTATTGTGGAGCATATCACAGCTCAAGCCGATCCTGTCCTCAACCAACACTCTCACGTGTACTTCCAACATGGGTCAGCGTGTATCAAGAGCAGAAACCCTGGCTCCTGGATGTCGTAACTGCCCACTGTTCCGCGCTCAGAGAGATCAGTGTGGCTCAAGAGATTCTACTCACCAGCAGCGGCCTGCATGAAGAAGCGCAGAAGCAGCCGGTTGCCACTCTCATCAGCGGCAGTTGTTTGGCACACCCACAGAAGTGACTGTAGGCACCAACTTAAAAGCTCTGACCCCTGTGGTGGTCCAAGCAAAGGATGTTCTTGGCACTTCTGCATCCCATGCAACCAGCCATTTGGCTGAGCAGCAAGGCACCTGCTCCTCCTTCATCTTGGGGACCACTTGGACCATTCACATCAAGCCATGATTCAGAAGGGTTAAGTGCATCAGAACATACAGGCTGTGTGCACTAAAGCACCACACGCCCTGAAGTACAATAATACTTGAATCTGTCGGGCAGCCTATCATTCTTCCATTGTGAAAGAAAGCATCAGTTGCCCAGAAATAACGCTACCCTCGTTATTCACTCCTCAGCCAAAACTAAGCTTGGTAAAGGAACTAGTCGTTCTATAATGTGTCTAATGGGATGTAATAGTGAACAAAAGCAGAGCTCACGAGTAGAAGAACTTTGCAAATAAATCATAGACAACTGTACGTCTGGCTGCTATGGTTGATCTGATGTTGTGCACCATCATCCTCCTGGTCCCCCATGGCTTGCTGCTACTACTCATTGAAGTCAATGGTGACACCGCGTATCCATGGTAATGCTGGCAGAATAATGCTACAATCTTGTCCCCCCCCAACCCGCCACGCCATTTGGGCATATTGTAAGGCCCCTATCTTCCAAGTACACAAAGTATTGTCTGCTCAATGACGATGCCTCATTCCAGCTGTCCTGTGCTGCGACCTGGGATTCGTGCAGAGGTGTCTTCAGCTATGGCCGCACCATGCAGCCTATTACTTAGAGGTTGCAAGATTCGGCCCCAGCTGGAGTATTGTGTCCAATTCTGGGCACCGCACTTTAGGAAGGACGTGGCGGCTTTGGAGAGGGTACAGAAGAGATTTACTAGAATGGTTCCAGGGATGAGGGATTACAGTTACATGGATAGACTGGAGAAGCTGGGGTTGTTCTCCTTAAAGCAGAGAAGGCTAAGAGGAGATTTGATAGAGGTGTTTAAAATCATGAAGGGTTTAGGTAGAGTAAATAAAGAGAAACTGTTTCCAATGGCTGAAGGGTCGATAACCAGAGGGCACAGATTTAAGGTGAAAAACTTCCTTGCACAACGAGTGGTTAGGATTTAGAATGCGCTGCCTGATCGGGTGGTGGATACAGATTCAATAGTAGCCTTCAAAAGGGAATTGGATAAATACTTGGTGGAGAAATAATTCCAGGGATACGGGGAAAGAGCCGGGGAGTGGGACTAACTGGATTGCTCTTCGAAAGAGCCGGCGCAGACTCGATGGGCCGAATGGCCTCCTTCTGGGCTGTACTATTCTATGATTCCATGTCCAGTCATCCTTCTGCTTCAAAAATATGTGTCACGTTTGATTCCCTTAGAATGATAGTACCTCAGAGGGTTGTGAATCTTTGGAATTCTCTACCCCAGAGGGCTGTGGATGCTCAGTCGTTGAGTATATTTATAACAGAGATCGATAGATTTTTTGGATACTAAGGGAATCGAGGGATATGGGGAGAGAGCGGGAAAGTGGAGTTGAGGTGCAAGATCAGCCATGACCTTATTGAATGGCGGAGCAGGCTCGAGGGGCCGAATGGCCTACTCCTGCTCCTAATTCTATGTTCTTATTTCTTTTGCCCCATTTCCCCACTCCCCTCCCCGAAAGCCTGCAGTGATCTGCATTATCTTCTGGCCAAGGTCACATGTCATTTGGACATTAATGGCTTAATAGCCCTTCCTATTGAGGTATGCTCAAAATTGATGGTAGGTACACAAATAACTACATTCAGACAATGAACTATATTACCACAAATGCAGAAAAAACTGTTGCTGCTTCTGCTGCTGGTCATTGCTGACGTATCTCGAGGTAATTGCTTGGTAAAAGCAGGGCTTCAATTACCTTCCTAATGCAGTACTGGATAGGATAGCATCCGATTCCTGTGATAACACCTGTGTGTCACTGAAGAGCCCTTGAGCATAAAAACTGAGGGCAACGTAGGCCTTCACTGTAACTGACAACTGGCGTTAAGACCTTCATTTGCGTATGTATGCCTAACACCTGTTTCAGCTTCGAATCTGGCGCACTTCCAGGGCCGATTGGGCACGGGTGATCACAACCTGAAATCAGTACCTTCAACATTGACTTTATGGCCAGGGAAACGAGCGCAACGATATCAAATTTCTCCCCTCCCTCCCCAAACTTTAACCTGCTCTTTCTCTTTTCAGTTGCTGGCAAACCTACTGTGTATTTTCTGTTTGTATTAAAGATATATCAATAGAGATAGCTGTAGAGATACATGCAAAGATCAATAAAAATAGGGTTAACGATGGAGACAGGGTTAGCAATAGTGATAGTCCGCATCCTAAATGCACGTTACCACCGAATATTGTCGTCCCAAAAGGTGGCTTAACTGCATTCCTTTCTGTTTCACTTATGTCGAGCCCAGCAGCTGAAACTAACACTGTACTCCAAGGTTGCCTCTGCAATACGTTTAACAAGACACACTGCCAATAAGGGTAGCTCAGCATGATAGATTTGGGTAAATTGTTTGGATAAATGGATTGATGAAGGTCACATTCGAGTTGTCGGTCTTAATATGAAGACCATAAGTTGCGCGGGGTTGAATTGTTTGCTATGGTAACCTGCACGGCACCTACCTGTAAGTGATGCAGGCAACAGAGGTCAACCAGTTGTTCGTTTTAGAAAAAAAATATACAGGGAAATTTTGGGCAGCGTTGAAAGCAAAAAAAAAAGGACACTGCAGTGAATAACAATATATTTAATCAGCGGCAGCAACACTGAAATGTTCTTCAAATAAGGGTTTAAAGAGCATAATTTAAAAAGCATTTTGTTAAGTGTAATTGGATGTTCTTTCAAATGTGATGGCAAATTAAAAGCACAATTCACGCTGTAATAGTGGGATTGCCGCTGAGGAGCGAGCAGTCTCTCCGACAATACATGTAACAGAATGCATTTAAAGCTCTGTGGGACACATGATTATTAGACCCGCTTGGTGACTGGGATTTAAATTATTCATAAACTCTAATTCCTTTTGCAGACAAATTGCTTGGTGCACAGAGGCAACAGAAAAAGACTGTTAATTCGGAATATTAAAGGGGACCTTATTCGATTGAAAAAAAAAAGTCACCGCGGTCTCTGTGGCTAAGGGCCATAGGGCAGGACATCGCTGAGGCTGAGAAGATTAAAAGAGATGATGTCAACCAAAAAGAGCAGCGTGTAAATGGGGGTTTACAAAAAGACGGAAGGATTGTAAAAGGAAGGAGAGACGGAGGGAGGTAAGCAATTCGTCGGTTTTGAGGGCCAGGGAAGGATGGGAGTAGAAGACTGCGTGATGAGTCTTTGATTTCAACACAATGAGGAATTCTTCGGAATTCTCTACCCCAAAGGGCTGTGGATGCTGAATGGTTGAGTATATTCGAGGCTGAGAGCGATAGATTTTTGGACTCTCTGGGCGCGATCTTGCCAGCCCTGGAGAGGCGGGTTTGGAGGCGGGACTGCTGGGAAAATGGCAGAATCTGGGGGCGGGTGCCATCTCCCCAGGCGGTGGGTGGCCGACCCACGCCGGGTCCTGTCTCCTGGAGGCGGGAAGGTGATTACAGCCACTTAACTGCCTGTTAACAGGCAATTAAGAGGATTATCCCCATTTTTCCAACAGAGGAGTGGGCTTCCCGATGTTGGGAACCTCGCCAGGGTCACCGAGGCGAGCAGTGGGTCTGCAAGGGTCGGAGGGGTGCAAAAGGTGCGCTGTGAAGGTGATGGGTGCAAGTGTGGAGAGGTAAGTATGTGAGGTGAATGGAAAGTGATCGAAAATGTTTACTTACCTTTGTTTCTTCCTGCAGGCTTCAACAGTTGGGGATGCGGAGAGTCTCGCATCTCACCGGCAGAGATGACAGATGGCTGCTGCATTCTCAGATGCAACGTCCATCTAATTTCTGCTCACAAAAGAGGTTTGATGAGTCTTGAATACAAGAACTCATCAAACAACAGAGAATGTCAGTGTTTGGCAGCTTCACAGAGCTGTCAAATGATAACAATTCATCTGTCAAAAATTTTTGACAGATGTAACGTCATACGCTGACGTTCTCTGTAACCGGCTTCCCCTTAATTGGCCTGCTAAGCCTGCTGGGCAGGGCTTAACAAGGTCAATCAAGGGAAAATAGCGTGGGTTGGCCAGAAGTCGATGGAGGTGGGACTAAAACCCGACAAGCAGCAGTCCCGCCTCCAACGCGCTCCCATTGACAAAATCGCCCCCTAGGGGAATCAAGTGATATGATGATCGGGCAGGAAAGTGGAGTTGAGTTCGAAGGTCAGCCATGATCTTATTGAATGACGGAGCAGGCTCGAGGGGCCATATGGCCGACTCCGGCTCCTAATTCTTATGTTTCTTATGTAGAGAGGAGGAATATACATGACAGCATATGTGGAGCTCAGAAGGAACGAAAGAAGAAATTTCAGAGACGCAATTGCCACAGTACTTTTGATAAAGTACAGCAAGTTAAAGAATGGTGTAATGGAGAGCCAGGCATTGGAGCAGACAGAGGGGTTATCTATTGGAACAAGCTTCTTCCTCTATCTTCCCCAGGGGGTTGATTTTGACTTTGTGCAACAGTGCAAAACAGGCGCTAGTGAGTCGGCAGCCTGTTTCACGTCTCTCCTGCTGACTTTAATGGAAATGAAAATGGGGAGAGATGTGAAACGGGCTGCCGATTTACTATCGCTCATTTTGCACTAACGCCCAAAGTCAGAATCTACTCTTGGGAGTGAGAGAGGAGCTGGAAGAGCCTTGCCAGAGATGGGGGCAGTGCTCTAGTCTTGGATAGACTTGGTCTTCCTTTAAGGAGCGTACCATCATTGGATCTTATTTGTCAGTTAGTAATATTCTATCGCCGAGACATTTGCTGGGAATTTTCTCGGAGCTTTTCCCCCTCTTCGTAACTTCAGTTTAAGTGTGTGAGTTTTGTTGATGATGATGCCTCTCTACAGTATTCAGTAACATTGCTACTACTAAGAAGGAAACACACGGGCTGAAATTCAATCACCCGCACTTCTGCCAGCGGAACAGGCCACAAGCCAACAACAAACGAAGATGTAGACCTTGTCCTAGATTGTAGCGCCTTTCATGACCTCAGGATGTCCCAAAGCACTTTACAGCCAATGAAGTACTTTTGAAGTGTAGTCACAGCAAGCTCCCACAAACAGCAATGTGATAATGACCAGATAATCTGTTTTTGGTGGTGTTTCTTGAGGGATAAATATTGGCCAGGACACCGAGGAGAACTCCCCAGCTCTTCTTCAAAATAGTGCCGTGAGATTTTTAACGTCCACCTTAGAGGGCAGACGGGGCTTCGGTTTAACGCCTCATCCGAAAGACAGCACCTCTGACACTGCAGTCATCAGACTGGGCCGCCAGTGCCTGCAATGGCGCTTTAGTGACGCCAACCCTGATGCGCACTTATAAGGCGGGAAGGTCCACGGGCACTCTGCCAAAGATGGACCGAGGCCTTTCCTGACTGAAGACAAAGGTGTGTTAAAACACCGTTAGCTCCGAAAGGATTGATCATCTTTGATCAGCTCTCATCTGGCAAGAGTTCTATGGAGGCCTACCAAGGGCAAAAATGGCTGTAATTCCTGGGAAGGCCCAGGAACTTCCTTAGACACAACCCCCTTGAGAGCAGGCGGAAGATTCGTCCACACCCCTTCCACCAGTGGAAATTCTCATATGGGCACAAAGAGGAGCGAATTTCAGCAAAACTGGGCTCCACCCTATATTCCGGGCCGCATTTATGCAGGGGCCCAAAGCAGAATTTCAGGGCCACAGTGTGAATTCATTTCCGAAGTGTTGCTCTATTGCATATTCAGTACTTCCCCTGTTCACAACACCTCTGCTTAACGATTTCTAGATGAACAGATTGCAGTTGATTTTCAGGATTTTTCTCAACATTTCCATATTAAAAGTGATGTTATTATGTATGCAAATCAAAAACAACAACAACAACTTGTATTTATATAGCACCTTTAACGTAGTAAAATGTCCCAAGGCGCTGCACAGGAGTGTGAAAAGACAAAAAATTTGACACCGAGCCACATAAGGAGAAATTAGGGCAGGTGACCAAAAGCTTGGTCAAAGAGGTAGGTTTTAAGGAGCGTCTTAAAGGAGGAAAGAGAGGTAGCGAGGCGGATAGGTTTAGGGAGGGAATTCCAGAGCTTAGGACCCAGGCAACAGAAGGCACGGCCACCGATGGTGGAGCGATTATAATCAGGGTGCTCAGGAAGGCAGAATTAGAAGAGCGCAGATATCTCGGGGTGGTTGTGGGGCTGGAGGAGGTCACAGAGATAGGGAGGGAGAGAAGCCATGGAGGGATTTGAAAACAAAGGATGAGAATTTTGAAATCAAGGCGCCGCTTAACCGGGAGCCAATGTAGGGCAGCGAGCACAGGGGTGATGGGCGAACGGGACTTGGTGCGAGTTCGGACACGGGCAGCCGAGTTTTTGGATGACCTCAAGTTTACGTAGGGTAGGATGTGGGAGGCCGGCCAGGAGTGTGCGTTGGAATAATCAAGTCTAGAAAAAGCAGGCATTTAACTCGGCCTCACTTGAAACTGCAGTATCCCAATCAGTTGCCCCCACACACACACTCGCTCTGCCGGAACCATTCAATATTTGAACATTCGCACAGTATACCTACAACACTCATTATTTTCTCCCTCAGAAAGAAATAAAATATTGGCTTTTCCTCAGCTGAATGATTGCTTCAACTCCCAATGGTGCATAAGTAAGGATTGCTTTTTGGCCCAAAATGCACTGAAATGTTGATTGAGCCTGTAGGAGTTTATTTAGAAATCAGAGACTACAAAAATCCACCAACCATTTTATTTTCTTCAACTGAATAAATATTTTTTTTTTTACTATAGCGTAAATTCTGCTCCTAGAATATATTGTAATTAAACACTACCGGTGGTTTACGGTCAGCGTTTGCGACAATCTGCTACGCTCAGCGATTCTCTAACGTCTCGTGCCAAGGCAAGTGATGTACAACCTCCATTACATTTATTTGGCAGCTATAAAATACGAGAGAATTTACGTTACCTCTTCTTCAGGTTTCTGTAGGATTCTTACGTTCATTAGCCGCTCTCCATAGAATTCTTTCCCGGACAGAAGAAAGAAGCACCGCGGTGCATCTGCGGGGAAAAGTCAAAATAAATTTAGAGCGTGTTCAATTTCAGCATACTTCACTTTCCCCCGGGTAATTTGGGGAATATGAAAAATACAAGAGATTTGAGTAGTTGAAGCAAATAGTACAACTGCAGTTAAGGGGAGGCTAGATAAGCATATGAGGGAGAAGGGAATAGAGGGTTACGCTGATAGAGTTAGATGAGGAAGGATGGGAGGAAGCTCGAATGGAGCATAAACGCCGGCATGGACTAGTTGGGCTGAAGGGCCTGTTTCTGTGCTGTATATTCTATATAATTCTATGTAATTCAAGATTGAACCCCACTCTTTCTTTGGCCTGCCCTGAAATGTTCTACTTTCTAGTCTTTACAAAACCTCCATAGATGTGAATGAGTAAATAATGGCCCAGAAATTGATCTCGCTCTGTTCCCGCGGGGGTAAGCCTTCCCCGCGATCTCTCACCTCGCTTGTGCTTTTTCAGATCCAGCTCGCACGAACTTGATGTTCCAGACATCAGCTGGGCAGTGCTTGCGTATCCCACCGGCGTAGTGAATTCGTGCGAGCTGTGGGATCACGTGACTCAGTTAGAGCCAATGGCAGCACACCATCTTCCATTCATAAGTTTCACAGCACGGCTGTGAAATCTATGAATCTTACACCCCCCCCAAAATAACAGCTAAACCTCAATTAAATTTTTTTTAAAAACCATCACATTAATAAAATAAGTATAGTTAAATAAATTAACCATTTTAAATAAAAAATTAAATTTTTGAAAAAATTTAAAATCTTTTAAAAAGTTATAAAAATAAACTTACCTGTCTTTAAAGTCTCTAAAAAAGATATACCTGTAAAAAAAAATTCAAAAAAATACTTAATTCACTACTTACCTTCTTAAAAGTGGGTCTTACTCCTCCTTTTTACATTTCTAAAATCTTCCGTACTTACCTGCGCGTCCAAAGCATGAAGTGCACAGCGTGCGCGCAGCCTGTAGCGCGCACGCGATGCACCGAGGACCCGCCCCCTTTTCAAAAGAGCAATTGCCGGTTTTCAGCGCATGCGCAGGGCATGCAGAAAACCGGCAATTGCAGAGGGAATACGCGAGAGTACGCACTGCGTACTCTCGCGCACCGGGATGAATTTTTGGGCCATTATGTCTCCTTACTATCGGTGTAAAATATGATACCTATCCATACTGCTAGGTTTTACTGTCTAGTCTCCCCACCTCTGATGGATGTTGTGTTAAAGATGTTTCCACTTGTGAGGGTGGGGGGGAGACCAAAACTAGGGGCCATAAATATAAGCTGGTCACTAATAAATCCAACAGGGAATTCAGGAGAAACTTCTTTATCCAGAGAGCGGTTAGAATGTGGAACTCGCTACTACATGGAGTAGTTGAGGCGAATAGCATAGATGCATTTAAGGGGAAAGCTTGATTAAACACATGAGGGAGAAATAAATAGAAGGATATGCTGATAGGGTGAGATGAAGTAGGGTGGGTGGAGGCTCATGTGGAGCATAAACACCAGAATGGACCAGTTGGGCCGAATGGTCTGTTTCTGTGCTGTACATTCTATTTAATTCTATGTAATAACCAGGGGTCGCAGTCTCAGATAAGGGGTAGGCCATTTAGGACTGAGATGAGGAGAAATTTCTTTACTCAGAGGGTGGTGAATCTTTGGAATTCTCTACCCCAGAGGGCTGTGGAGGCTCAGTCGTTGAGTATATTCAAGACAGAGATCGATAGATTTTTGAATATTAAGGGAATCAAGGGATATGGGGATAGTGCAGGAAAGTGGAGATGAGGTAGAAGATCAGCGATGCTCTTATTGAATGGCGGAGCAGGCTCGAAGGGCCAAATGGCCTACTCCTGCTCCCATTTCTTATGATCTTATAACGTGCTATGGCAATCATGTGAGAACATTTACGCCACAAGGTGACACTTTCGTTACTAGCTGCTTTGCAAAGAGACCAGATATCTGCTGGTAGTTTTTTTTTTCTAGCCATTTGATTCAGTTCCTTTAATGAGCTTCTGAAAGTATTTATTTTCCTGTTATCTTGGTGTCAATATTTGATTTTGATCAATTTTCACACGTTTAAAAATCAACCAACCATCAATTTCTATGCACTTGAGCTGCAGAAGAGCTGTTAGTGACCAGATTACTACAGCACAGGCAAGCCTCTAACAAGCAAAGTGATCAAGACAGAAACTCAAATGATATGCTACTGATAATTCAATGTTAACTTTTTGCTTGAAAAATGTTTCAATTGTCCAATCATTGGAATTAAGCAACATAAATAATAGAGCAAAGTGGGAATTTAGTGCTCAAAATGTATCATTTGAATTAAGCAACTCTGAATTAAGAGAAGTAGACTGTATACTTTTGACTTTCTAAGCCGGTCGGAAAAAAATAAATACAGCAAAATATCAGCTTGTTCCATTCACTAACTCTGTGACTGAATATCCTTGGCGAATTTCAAAATGCATTCACGTTTGCCAACTGTTTCTGTGATCAATATTTTAGCTCGAAGTTATCATCTAGAATTAGAGAGACCATTGTTCCAGCCTGTTATTTATACAAGGACCGGAGACCAAAATGCGATGTGGTCTGAAATGCTGCTCAATCATCCAGTCAAGTGGTAACAAAGTTCACACTTGTGAAAACAGAATGCTGAAGGATGAGCAGTTACGTATGATTTGCATAACTCTCATGAAAATGGCCTATTTAACTCACTCGTGACTCAGCAATTGTTGCTCATACATCTTACAGATGTTAAAATTGTAAAATATTTTGCTCTTTAATCTAGCCAGAATATTGCCACAGGATATTTGGCCACTATCTGGGTTTTTTTTTCATTATTAATTCTCAGGATGTGGGCGTCTCCAGCAAGGCCAGCATTTTATTGCCCATCCCTAGTTGCCCTTGAGAAGGTGGTGGTGAGCGGCGTTCCCTATAAGCTCTGCGGCCACGCAGATGTCTGCTGGTCCTGTGCAGCTCAGGACCGGCTTTTCAAATGTAAAATTCCGCGCATGCACGAAACTTTGAATGGGCCGCGCAGCCTGTTAAAGGGACCACGCACCCCCCAAAAATGAGGGGGAACATTGGTGGTGAGCCGCCTCCTTGAACCACTGCAGTCCGTATGGTGACGGTACTCCCACAGTAGACCTCCATTGACTATTATAAAAAAAAAAGGCTTGAAATGGTTGGTTGTTGTAACCCGATCTGGAATTTTATTTTTAAGTTTGTAGCTCACTAAGGCTTTAGACATCCTGAGGTAAAATGGTTTGACAACACTAAAAAGATAAGAGAAACCTTTAGACATGATGGATATTCTGTATACCCCAAAAAAAACTTCATCTGGCACTATATTTTATACATACATTAACCAGTATAAAACTTCAAGTATAGATAAAGCAAAATCCACTAGATCATTCTTTGTGTTGCATAAGTCACCCCCCAGATTTGTGGATCATAAAAAGCTGCATCAGGTTTTATGTTTATCTATCTATATTGCATGAAGGTAGATTGAAGGAGGTTTTCTTGATGCACTGAGAATTGCACATGCTAACTTGAATTTCTATCAACGCAGAACAGTGAAAGCAAGTACTAGGCAGAGAACCAATTCATTATAGACTTGTACGTAGATTTGTAAATTCAATTAGTCATATGGAGAGAGGAATTGGGGATATAGGCAGAGAGGTAAGGATATATATAGAGATAGAAATAGATAAATAGAGGCAAGGACAGAGGTAAATAGGTGCAGGCAGATAGGAATGTAGATAGATTGGGAAATAGATAATTGAATAGAGGTGGTCAGAGATACACATGATAGGTAGTTTTGACAGATTGGTGTAGAGAGGCAAAGATATCTATCTATCTATCTATCTATCTATCTATATATATATATATATATATATATATATGTTGATAAAGTTAGACAGTCAATAGATTAATAACTGGGCAGATGGAGCTATGTAGATAGATAGAATTATATTAGATAATAGAGACAGGCAGAGATATAGAGATGGAGAGATGGAGATATAGTTGAACAGATGTATCGAAGCTAGTATAGATAAGTCAATAAATAGGTAAATAAATGTAGAGATAAAGATATAGATAGACACAAATTGGGGGCCTATATAAACAAATAGAATTATATAATTCTTAAATATTTAAATAGAAATAAGTTGAGAGATGGGTAACCAATCAGGTATCGAACTGAATTTGTTAACTGCATTAAGCTATTTTTGATTTCTTTTGCAAATACCTGAATTTGGTCTCAAAAACCCTTTTATATATCCTCAACTAAGAATAGCCTTCTCACAGTTCATTGCATTGCTCCTAGATCTGGGTATAGCAATGAGGTAACAACAGAAAATGCTGGAAACACTCAGCAGGCCAGGCAGCATCCATGGAGAGGGAAACAGAGTTAACGTTTCAGGTCTGTGACCCTTCGTCAGAACTGGAAAAAGTTAGAGCTGTAACAGGTTTTAAGCAGGTGCAGAGGTGGGGAAAGGGGGGAGGGGAGGAAAGAACAAAAGGGACGGTCTGTGATAGGATTGAAGGCAGGAGAGATTAAATGTTGCAAATGGGGATAGCAGAATCAGCAACAGCTGCCGCCTGAAAAAAATAGGGGCAGAAGTTATAGTCTGAAATTGTCGAACTCAATGTTGAGTCCAGAAGGCTGTAAAGTGCCTAATCGAAAGATGAGGTGCTGTTCCTCGAGCTTACATTGAGCTTCATTGGAACAGTGTAAGAGGCCGAGGTCAGAATGGGAGTGGAGCGGAGAATTAAAGCGACAGGTGACCAGAAGTTCGGGGTCACCCTTACGGACTGAACGGAGGTGTTCTGCAAAGCCGTCACCCAATCTGCGTTTGGTCTCCCCAATGTAGAGGAGACCGCATCGTGAGCAGCGAATGCAGTATACTGAATTGCAAGAAGTACAGGTAAATTGCTGTTTCACCTGGAAGGGTTGTTTGGGGCCCTGGACAGTAGGAAGGGAGGAGGTAAAAGGGCAGGTGTTGCATCTCCTGCGCTTGCACAGGAAGGTGCCGTAGGGAGGGGAGGGGCTGTTGGGGGTGATTGCGGAGTGGACCAGGGCGTTGCGGAGGGAGCGGTCCCTCCGGATTGCTGGGAGGGAGGGGAAGATGCGTTTGGTGGTGGGATCACGCTGGAGGTGGCGCAAATGGCGGAGGAGTAAAGAGGTACTTTGATGATTGAGAGACTATATTTTTGTAACAGGGTAAAGTGCCTATTTTTGTGTGTGTGGAAGAGAAATTTAAGAAGAATTTTAGAATTTCTTTAGCTCTATAATGCAATAGTTCCTACAATTTTTGCTAACCTAAAGATTATATTTTAATATGTTAGTCACTTATTTAAATTACATCAAAGCTTGCAAAATTGAAAATGTAACCAGGGGCACATCAATGAA
Organism: Squalus acanthias; assembly: GCA_030390025.1. NCBI lineage: Eukaryota > Metazoa > Chordata > Chondrichthyes > Squaliformes > Squalidae > Squalus > Squalus acanthias. Next base: position 111,457,127 of record CM059435.1, read on the forward strand.
CAGTTTCTATACTAGACAGTTTCAAAGGTATTGTTAGCCGTAGTTATTGACAAAAGACCTTCAGGTCAGACTTTTCACTTGAAAAAACGGAAGCGAGTGACTGTGTTACCCTTGTCACGGTGACTAAGTCTGTGCTCACTGTACGATGTTACTCATTATCCCTCACCGGTCAACCACTGCAAAGTGGTCGACATGGCAGCTTTGAGTTCCAAGGTGCCTGTCCCTTTTTTGAAAATTGGTGGTAAATACGTGGAAAGAAATAACACACCCCTGCAGGCAGGTGGCGCCATCTTGGGTGCCCTGTCGTTCATTTTCCACCATCCTGGTGATCAAAATTGTCATCTGTTCCAAGGACAGGTGTTTTTGTTGGAGTGGGTGGGATTAGATGTTAAATATGTGTACATGATAAAATATGATTTGTATCTCTGCTGGTGTAATCAAGTGATCCCGTCAGTTTAGTCAGGGGGTTTGCATTTTCGAATTGGCGTTATTTGAATGCATTTATTTTGAATCTGTTACTGCCAACTTTAAAATGACATTGATGTGAAAATCCAGACCAGTGTGTCCAATCATTGCTCATTAACTGATGGGAGCACCACATAGACTTGTGGATAAGATGACCCTGCTATTACTTTCCAGCCAGAAACACCTAAAAAATATCTGTGAACTACCAGCAAGAGCTCCTCCTTGATTCACTACAGCTCCACAGAAGGTGGGGAATTTAAAATTTAATGCTCACTCGTACACCTGCACGTCAACGGCAAACCAGGGGCCTGAAAGAGGGGAGCAAGAGATCAGAAGAGGAGAGATGCAAGTGGCACTGGAGAAGCCGGAATAGATGGGGGAACGAAAGTTGGCCAGAAGCAACTGAGTGCACTCCCCTAAGGCAACTACAGTACCAGAGAGCCGGAGAGGATTAGGGAGGGAATTCCAGAGCTTAGGGCCCCGGCAGCTGAAAGCACGGCTGCCAAAGGTGGAGCGATTAAAATCGGGGATGTGCAAGAGGCCAGAATTGGAGGAGTGCAGATATCTCGGAGGGTTGTAGTGCTGGAGGAGGTTACAGAGATAGGGAGGGGGCGACGCCATGGAGGGATTTGAAAACAAGGATGATAATTTTAAAATCGAGGCGTTGCTCAACTGGGAGCCAATGTAGGTCAGCGAGCACATGGGGCGATGGGTGAACCGGACTTGGTGCGAGTTAGTATATGGTCAGCTGAGTTTTGGATGAGCTTAAGTTGATGGTGGAAGATGGGAGGCTGGCCAGGAGTGCACTGGAATAGTCAAGTCTAGAGGTAATAAAGGCATGGATGAGGGTTTCAGTGGCAGATGACTTGAGGCAGGGGTGGAGTCGGGCGATGTTCCGGAGGTGGAAGTAGGCGGTCTTGGTGACGGCGCGGATATGTGGTCGGAAGCTCATTTCAGGATCAAATACGACACCAAGTTTGCGAACAGTCTGGTTCAGCCTCAGACAGTTGCCAGAGAGAGGGATGGAGTCGGTGGCTAGGGAACGGAGTTTGTGGCGGGGGACTGAAGACAATGGCTTCGGTCTTCCCAATATTTAGTTGGAGGAGATTTCTGCTCATCTAGTAGTGGATGCTGGACAAGCAGTCTGACAATTTAGAGGCGTCCAGAGAGGTCTCCCCTCAATTTTTTTTAAACTAGAGCTTACATTATATAGCACATGTCACTCAGCACATTCCACGTTAATGACTCTTTGAATTGCACTGACCATTGCTGTACGGGCGGAGGCAGTAACCATTTCGCTCACAGCAAGATCCCGTAAGTAGCAATGACAAGTTAAACACCGAATGTAACAGGCCTGAAACCGGACTTCCGGCAGGGAATCACACCCGTTGGGAGCACATAGTGGGAAATCTCGGCATGCTTCCCATGATGTTCCAAGGCGGAAATCATGGGGGAGTTTACCTACGATTCCCGATGTGCTCGCAGGGTGAGTGAGGCTCTTCGGAAAATTCGCCCCTTTAATCTCTTTTTCGGAGAAGAGAATTGCCTAGGACACCGGTAGAGGACACTGGGAAAACTCCTCGCTGTTCTTCAAATAGTGCCATGGGATCTTTAACATCCACTGGAACAGACAGACAGGGGCCTCGGCTTGACAGGTCATACGAAGTAAGGCTAGAACAGCTAAACCTACTTGAACACATAAATTAAGTGGTCTGGATCATCAAGAAAGATTGTTAATGGAAAGGTTGTTTCTGGTAAGGCTGAGGGATCACAGCCTGAAACTGCATTCAGTCAATATAATCTATTAATAAGTGCACAAAGACATACACGTACAGGCCCCTGTCTTGTCTCTTTGAACAATCATAACTCAAAATCGCATCAAAGGACTATATCTTTTCATACAGGAAAAGGCAACTCCAGGTGAATGAAAGACAAATGATGTTCCCTTTCTGTAGCTCCACGCACCATATTAAAAGGTTTCTGTTGATATTTTTCAGGAGACCTTCTCGTACTACACCCACTCTCACTGCCACAAACTAAAACCTCGCTTCCCACATTTGTCTCCCACTCCCACCTCCTGCAACTCCTCGCACATTTGACTCTCTCAGTTCTTTCTAGACAAGCGCAATCATGTTAACCATTCTTTTAAACAGCGTGCCTGATTCTCAAACAAACCTGCTCCGAATTGAAATTGCTCCGACAGAAATCTCACCTTTCTAAACTTGCAATTCGGTTAAAGTAGAAGTAATATCCAGACTTGCAATTTTTTTTAAAAAAGCAAGCAATCTTCAGCTATATCTCAGTATCTGTCAGGTTTTTTTTTCTAGATGTGTCACCATTGTCTACTATAATCATCCTGCATTAGCTTTTTATCAAAAATTGAGATAAATATCATCACATATTTTACAGCATTAGCTTTCCAGTGTTACTGGAATTTACTTTTACAATCTAGAACAGGAATGTAATACTTTTGAAGATAACTACAACAACTTTCATTTATATAGCACCTTTAACACAGTAAAATGTCCCAAAGCACTTCACAGGAGCGTTATCAAACAAAATTTGACACAGCAACAACTGCAAATGCAGGAAATACACAGCACCTACAAAGACAAAAGAGACATTAACATTTCAAAGATCTATACACGCAACATTAACCTGTCTTTTCTCTTTTTTTGAATGACGACAGACCTGCTATATATTTCCACCATTTTCTGTTTAATTTGATCCCTGTGACAAACTCCCTTCATTGCAGAAAGAAGGAAAGCTTCTGACCCAGTTTGAGCATCCATTAGCATTCAAAAATCTTTACACAAATATTTTTTTTTGTTGTGTCAGGCGGGTAACCTGGAGCTTCTGTGAATATTTGTGCTTGCTGTTAAGATGCTGCCATGAGGAATTCATTCTACTAGCAATGTGTTGGCACGTCTTATGTTTGCAGATGAATACACAGCCTCCAACCACTGCTCTTGGTGGTGCAATGCTGACTCTGAAATTTTAATTCATGTTTAAATGATGTCTCTGAAAACACACAAAACCGCGCATGAGCCCATTCCAGTTCCATAACAATAGTCCTGTGCCATTCTTTGCAACTCTCTGCCTCAATTATTACCACCTAAAAACAGATTAGCAGGACGTCCTTCTCACTTGCTGTTTGTTGGACCTAGCTATGTGTAATTGGCTACCGTGTTTGTTTGCAAAAGTGATTGCACCTCATTGGCTGTGACGTTCTGAGGACGTGACGGTCACTATATAAATGAAACATAGAATCATACTGAACAAAAGGAGGCCATTCGGCTCATCGTGGCTGTGCAAGTGCTCAGTCAGCATCACTAAAAAAACAGATTACCTGGTCATTATCACATTGCTGTTTGTGGGAGCTTGCTGTGCGCAAATTGGCTGCCGCGTTTCCTACATTACAACAGTGACTACACTTCAAAAAGTACTTCTTTGGCTGTAAAGAGCTTTGGGGCATCATGTGGTCGTGAAAGGCGCTATATAAACGCAAGTCCATCTTTCTTTCTTTAACAAGTCAACAACAACTTGTATTTATATAGCGCCTTTAATGTAGTAAAGCATCCCAAGGCGCTTCACAGGAGCGTTATCAAACAAAATTTGACACCGGGCCACATAAGGACATATTAGGACAGATGAGCAAAAGCTTGGTCAAAGAGGTCAGTTTCATCATGCTCTCTCTCTTCTGAGTTCACTAGCCTCCTATCCTCCCTCCATGTAAACGCCCCAACCCATATTCACGGCCACCCCCTCGCTACTCGTGTCAATCGCAGATAAGGCCATCTTTGACCATTTCCTCGTATTCCTCTCCATCCACATCCCCCTTCCACCCCGCCCTTCTCCCACCCACCCCCCCCCCCCCAACCCTACTTCCTTCTGTGTCCGCCCCTGGAAAAAACTCTCTCCCAACTCTCTTACAACTGCACTTACGAAATCTCAACTGTCCAGCCTTTAGCCCTCCATTCACCACGACATTTCTGCAGCTACCGATCTCCTCAACCACACCCTCACCACCATCTTTGATGCCCTAGTCCCTATTAAAACAATTACTCTCACCCTGGCTGTTCCCCCTGGTACGGCTCTCATCTTCACTCCCTTAAGTCCAAGGGACGCAGACTTGAACAGATATGGCGGCAACTGGTTTAGCCATTCACCGCCAGATCTGGCTGGACCACATAAAGCATTATCGGGTCCTGCTCTCGTCTACTAAAATTGCTCCACTATTCCAGAATCATTCTGGAATGCAAAGATAAACCCCAGCTCTTATTCTCTACTGCTAACCATCTTCTTAAACCCCTCTCCCCTGTCTCCTCCACCCTCACCTCCGACAACAAGTGCGAGGAGCTCATGGACTTCTTTGTCAAGATTGAGACCATCTGTTCAGCTGCCTCTGCCACTTCTCTTCCTTCCCCTAGCCCACCGGGCCAAACTTCCTTTAAGGTTCCCATCTCACATCTTTCTCCATTTTCTCTCCGATCTCCCCTCATGACCTCTCTGTCCATGAGACTCACTTCCTGCTCCCTCGACCCTATTCCCACCAAACTGCTGACCACCCAACTTCCTTTTCTGGCTCCCATGTTAGCTGACATTGTTAACGGTTCTCTCTCCTCGGGTGCTGTCCCTCTCTCCCTCAAATCTGCCGTCATCACCCCTCTCCTCAAAAAAACAAACCTTGACCCCTCTGTCCTTGCAAACTGCCGCCCCATCTCCAACCTCCCTTTCATCTCCAAAGTCCTTGAATGTGTTGTTGCCTCCCAAATCCGTGCCCATCTTTCCCGCAACTCATGTTTGAATCCCTCCAATCAGGTTTCCGTCCCTGCCACAGTACCAAAACGGCTCTCATGAAAGTCACAAATGACATCCTTTGTGACTGTGACAAAGGTAAACTATCCCTCCTCGTGCTTCTTGACGTGTCTGCAGCCTTTGACACGGTTGACCACTCCATCCTCCTCCAACACCTCTCCACCATTGTCCAGCTGGGTGGGACTGCACTCGCCTGGTTCCATCCTTATCTATCTAATCGTAGCCAGAGAATCACCTGCAACGGCTTCTCTTCCCGCTCGTGCATCATTACCTCTGGTGTCCGCCAAGGCTCTATCCTTGGCCCCCTCCTATTTCTCATCTACATGTTGCCCCTTGGTGACATCATCCGAAAACACAGCGTCAGTTTCCACATGTACGCTGATGACACCCAGCTCTACCTCACCATCACTTCTCTTGACCCCTCCAGGGTCTCTAAATTATCAGACTGCTTGTCCAACATCCAGTTCTGGATGAGCAGAAATGTACTCCCATTAGATATTGAGAAGACCGAAGCCATTGTTTTCGGTCCCCGCCACAAACTCCATTCCCTAGCCACTGACTCCATCCCTCTCCCTAACATCTATCTGAGGCTGAACCACACTGTTCGCAACCTTGGCGTCATATTTGACACTGAAATGAGCTTCCGACCACCTATCCGCGGCATATCTATGACCGCCTATTTCCACCTCCATAACACCGCCGGTCTCCGCCCTTGCCTCAGCTCATCAGCTGCTGAAACCCTCATCCATGCCCTTGTTACTTCTAGATTTGACTATTCCAACGCACTCCTGGCTGGCCTCCCACATTCTACCCTACGTAAACTTGAGGTCATCCAAAACTCGGCTGCCCATGTCCTAACTCGCACCAAGTCCCATTCGCCCATCACCCCTGTGCTCGCTGACCTACATTGACTCCCGGTTAAGCAACGCCTCAATTTCAAAATTCTCATCTTTGTTTTCAAATCCCTCCATGGCCTCGCTCCTCCCTATCTCTGTAATCTCCTCCAGCCCCACAACCCCACCCCCGAGATATCTGTACTCCTCTAATTCTGCCCTCTTGAGCATCCCTTATTATAATCGCTCAACCATTGGTGGTTGTGCCTTCTGTTGCCTAGGCCCTAAACTCTGGAATTCCCTGCCAAACCTCTCCGCCTCTCTACCTCTCTTTCCTCCTTTAAGACGCTGCTTAAAACCTATCTCTTTGACCAAGCTTTTAGTCACCTGCCCTAATTTCTCCTTATGTGATTCGGTGTCAATTTTTTGTCTTATAACACTGCTGTGAAGCGCCTTGGGACGTTTTACTACATTAAAGGTGCTATATAAATACAAGTTGTTGTTGTTAAGGAATGTCTTAAAGGAGGTGAGCGAGGTAGAGAGGCGGAGAGGTTTAGGGAAGGAATTCCAGAGCTTAGGGCCGAGGCAGATGGAGGCACGGCCGCCAATGGTGGAGCGATTAAAATTGGGGATGCGCAAGAGGCCAGAATTGGAGGAGCGCAGAGAGCTCGGAGGGTTGAAGGGCTGGAGGAGGTTACAGAGATAGGGAGGAGTGAGGCCATGGAGGGATTTGAAATCAAGGAGGAGAATTTTAAAATCGAGGCGTTGCCAGTCCGGGAGCCAATGTAGGTCAACGAGCGCTGGGGAGATGGGTGAACGGGGCTTGGTGCGGTCATACTTCTAGCCACTGGTTAAATCCCTCCGCGGGAAGCAGCATGTCCCACAGCCGCTGGAGATCCTCAACCCCAAACACAGCATCATAGAACGTCACAGCAGAGAAACAGGCCTTTTGGCCCAAGAAGTCAGCATTGGCGTTTTTGCTCCACATAGGCCACCGAGTCCGATCCAACTCTCCTGCGCACTCCCCATGCCTTTTGATATTCCTCTTTTCCAAGCAACTATCAAACACCCATTTAAAAGAATTTATGGGTCCTGATTCAACAACACAACGGCAAAAGTGAACTCCAGAGCACCTTCTTTAAGTCATCTTACCTTCCAAGTTGGTAATTCACTGACTTTAACCATAGAACCCAGTTTAAATAGGTCACCGTGTAAATTGGGTTTTATGGTTAAGGCCTGCCTCATAGGCACAACAAGAGAAATGGCAAGGTTACTGAGATTACAAAGCCCTGAACAGCGCTACAGTATTTGTAGCATAAGTTATGAGTGATGTGATTTTTTTTTTTAATAATCTTTGATGTATTGGAACATTACATTGTGACCACGGCTTCTAGCATCAGATCAAAGGGAGCACTGAGCATGAAAGCCAATCAGTAAAGGAGATTGAAAAGAGCAATTTTAGAATTTATTGACCAGTTTTTTTTTAAATTGGTAGCAACCTATGCATTCTTAAGAGCCACTCAGCTGTATCCAGCTCACCAAATCACTGTTAAACTCTAGCTAGAAGGTCTAATCCCCCGACTAGGAACAGAAGGATTACCCCTCACCCGTAACCACTGACTGTATAACCAGGGAATTCAGCAAGGTACAAATCAATGTGAGTCAGTTCAAGTGGCCATACAATAAAAAGCTAGATGATTGCCTATTGCTTACAACATACTTGACAACTATACTTCATATACATCTGTAGACCACAGAATGTAGCAGGTCTATTTTCTTACTTCTTAACATCTACTTCAAAATACCATGTGTGGCCCAAATGCTCCATCTTTTAAAATAAAACAGCATAACATAGACGCTAGATTTGATCTTTTTCTGGTCTCCCTACTGTGGCGATAATCAGGGTTAAAATTTCTCCCCCCCCCCCCCCCCCCCCTCCCGTGTTTAATGTTAGTTTAGTGGTAGCAACCTCGCCTCTGAATCAGAAGGTTGTGGGTTCAAGTCCCACTCCAGAGACTTGAGCACAAAAATCTAGGCTGACACTCCCACTGCAGTGCTGAGGGAGTGCTGCACTGTCGGAGGCACCATCTTTCGGATGAGATGTTAAACCGAGGCCCCGTCTGCTCTCCCAGGTGGATGTAAAAGATCCCATGGCACTATTTCAAAGATGAGTAGGGGAGTTCTCCCCGGTGTCCTGGCCAATATTTATCCCTCAATCAACATCACTAAAACAGATTATCTGGTCTTGATCACATTGCTGTTTGTGGGAGCTTGCTGTGCACAAATTGGCTGCTGCGTTTCCTACATTGCAACAGTGACTACACTTCAAATAGTACTTCATTGGCTGTAAAGCACTTTGGTGGCCGTGAAAGGTGCTATATAAATGCAAGTCTTTCTTTCTTTAATAATGAAATATTGCTGAAGGGACTTCAATTTCCATGCAGCATAGGAGGAAGAATAACAAACACAGGTAGAAATAGATTTCCTGCCAGTGCTAACCTTGCTATTGCCCACAAAACATATTCCGGGTCCTAATTTTAAGCTATTTTAGATGACCAAGTGGTTAAGAGAATTCAGTTTTTCAGACAGGATACATTGCAAATGAAATTCAATATATCAAAAGTGTGAGGTGGTTCATTTTGGTAGGAGGAATAAGGAGGCCACTTATTCCTTGAAAGGTAAGAAACTAAATGGTGTAGAGGAGCAAAGAGATCTGGGAATACAGATACATAAATCGCTAAAAGTAGCAACGCAAGTGGATAAGGCCAGAAAGAGTGCAAACAAAATACTGGGGTTCATTTCTAGAGGAATAGAATACAAAAGCAGGGAATTATTGTTAAATTTATAGAGAACCTCGGTTAGATCACCCTTGGAGTACCGTGCGCAGATCTGGTCTCCATATTACAAAAAGGATATTGAAGCACTGGAGAAAGTGCAGAAAAGATTAATAAGGATGTTACCAGAATTGAGCAGCTGCAACTATCAGGAACGATTGAGCAGGCTGGGGCTCTTTTCCCTGGAAAACAGAAGGCTAAGAGGAGAGCTGATAGACGTTCGATAGGGTGGATCTGGAGAAACTGTTTTCACTCCTGGGTGAGTCCAGAAAAAGGTGGCATAAATATAAGAGAGCCATTGACAGATCAAATAAATGCACTGATGCATTTAAGGGAAGGCCTGATGTATACCTGAAGGAAAAGGGAATAGAAGGATATGGGGGCAGGGCGGGAAGAGGTAATTAGAGTGGGAAAAGACTTGTGTGGAGTATAAACACCGGCATAGACCAGTTGGGCTGAATGGCTTGTTTCTATGATGTAGATTTTATGTAACTTTGGGTTCAAAGTGGCTTTGAAAGTATAAAAAATTAAATATAGATGATGTCAAATCAAAACCTGACATCTGCCACAATTTTAAATCCTGTTCCATTGATCATGTAGATCTACCACTACCGCAGTACACCAAATACTGACCACACTCTAAATGAAACTACTCGGAACCCTACAGATGGACCAGCACCACAAAGTCAATGACCACCCTCCCCACTAGACTACAAGTACACCACTACCTCAATGCCAAGTTCTCCCTTTCCCCGCACACCTCCCCTTTAGATTCTCAAGAATGGTATAAATATACTTCCATCTTGACACCTTCTATCACCTGCTGTACTAGCTAGACCACTAAGGAATTAGGCACCAACACCATTACCACAAGGCCACCTACCATCCTCCGTACCACATTACCAATGGTCCAACATGCACACAACTACAAAGCTGCCCCTATACAATCGTCCATCGGGAATTGAATGGACATTCTCATACCATGAAGTCACATCCTCATCCACTAGGGAATAGGCACGAGGAATCAGACGCTCCCAAATAAGCCATCAGTTTGCGAGAGAGTGTTTGCTCTATCAAAACTACAATGAAAGCTATACTTGTTGCTTCGGTTCAGCTGCAGGTGGCAATAGCTTATCGATTTAATCAGTAGATATACAAAATGGTGCTTTGTACTTATGGAGATCGTGTTTATGCTTCTGCACATGTGCAGCACTATTTTTACTGTAAGACAGCCCCTTCCCCCATCAAAACCCACTATTGTCAGAATGTGGCAAGATTGAGCCACTCACAAAGAAACCCATAAAGGCCCAATTTGTGATGCATAAATGATTTGATTAGGTTTATTATTCCCAATAAAGTATTTTCGATGGCATTTTGTTATGGAATCAAGTGGATGTGTCAATACACCCCTCCTGCGAGCACTATGCAACACGATGTATGATAGCTTCATTAAATATATTATGTGAATATACTTGTTTGAGAATTCAATTTAAAACAAACTATGATAAAGGCAAAAAATCAAGTGTTGATGCTGGTTACATTGACCTGGCATGTGCTGTCATTCTGTATTGTGTTGGCCTAAATTAGTTTTTCGACTAACCATTTGGTATCAGCTTTCAAATAGTGAGTATTTTCCTTTTGTACAATAAAAAATAATTTTCTATAATTGTCTCATTATAAATATTGAAAAGTAGAATTGCAGAACTAATTTTATTCAATAGTTCTTAATTTATAGTCATTGAATAATCTAAAAAAAAATGTAGTTATGACTTTTTGGGTTCAAGAATGCTCCTCAATAATTAAGCAATATTACCTAGTCTTGTGTACAGGTGAAATGGTGCGTGCAATTTTCTGAAAGAGGTGGTTAAGTGGTCAACCTTTGGTGGCAGTGGTAATGTTTAATGAATTATATTTCCTTCAGTTTTCAGTACCAATACACATTATTATGATTAATAAGTATTAAAATGACATTTTGAAAGGGAAAAGTCCAGTTAATAAAGTCATAAATATATTTTACTAAAATCTGTCTACAACACTTTGCAATTCTGAGTGTGAAATAAAAATCAGCCAATGTTTTAAAAGCAGAGGTAATCTATACCCATCCCCACACAGTAATCTCTGTCCTGTACCAGTGATTGTTGTAACTAATTAGAGTATGATTAAATTAGAAATAACATCATTAAATTACATTAAATAGAAGTCTTACCATCTTACATATATACAATATTATTCCACAAAACTATTTTTGGTCTGTCTCTCTCCCACTTACACACACACACTTACATACAAACACATACACAGTCATCTACACATACGCACTTACCTACACACTTACAATTACACGCACGCAAAATAAAGATAGCAAGCCAGCTAATTCACGTCATCAGCCCACAAAGCACGTTGACAACTAAGTAGATTGCTCTTTCAGAGAGCCTGTACAGGCCATTCTGTAAGATTCTGTAATTCGAAACATTTGCAGGGGCAGATTTCTCTCTTTTGTGCTTGGCTGTGAATAATTCTCCGGGTGAAACACAGAGAAGAAAATTGTGCAGGGAGGATAGCATGTCCATAATGGAGCCTGCCTGAATTTCTATCCATTTAAATCAAAATGTCAAATTTTGTCTGATATCGCTCCTGTGAAGCACCTTGGGACATTTTGCTACGTTAAAGGTGCTTTACAAATGCAAGTTGTTGTTGTTGTTGTTGTTACAGGTATGACATCCTATCCAACTGCTTTTCCTCTATGCACTCCACCCACATAATTGTTTACACCCAAGCGCAGAAGAGGAGAATCTGCCCCTGAAAATGTCCCCACATAGTTTTTACAACTTATACTTTACATAACACTATAATGAGAGGTTAGAATAAGAACATAAGAAATAGGAGCAGGAGTAGGCCATACGGCCCCTCAAGCCTACTCCGCCATTCAATAAGATCATGGCTGATCTTCTACCTCAACCCAAAAATCTATTGATCTCAGCCTTGAATATACTCAACAACTGAGCATCCATGGGGTAGCGAATTCCAAAGATTCACAACCCTCTGAGTAAAGAAATTTCTCCTCATCTCAGCCCTAAATGGCCGACTCCTCACCCTGAGACTATGCCCCCTGGCTCTAGACTCTCCAGCCAGGGGAAACAACCTCTCAGCATCTACCCTATCAAGGACCTCTTGAATATGGAAATCAATCAGATATGTTATTTTAACAAAGTGACGTTCACCTTTCATTATAATTTCTCTTAAAACATTGCAGCCCACATTTAGTTAAAAAAAAAACTTCTGAGGTATATGTAGGAGCCAAAAAAGCCTACATTTAATTATTTAATTCCTAATTATCTATAATGAAATATCCAGATGGCTGCAGTAAAAATCTGTTTTAGGAATGCACAACACTGACTTCAAGCTCTTCAGCCATTGGTGCATGCTGGTCACAGTCATAACTTGCATGAAGAGTGAATACCAGTTACACAAGCATAGAATAGGCCTAGGACTTTAATAAATTCGTAATAGATAGCGATCAGATTATTTTTTTCAATGGATAGATTTCTTATACGTGTACATTAGAAATGTGTAATTTTTGGAGCACTGCATAACATAGAATTACATTCTATAGAGGTTACAGTACAGAAACAGGCCATTTGGCCCAACTGGTCCGTGCCGGTGTTTATGCTCCACACGAGCCTCCTCCCACCCCTACTTCATCTCACCCTATCAACATATCCTTCTATTCCTTTCTCCCTCATGTACTTATCTCATTGAAACGTATAAAATTCTGACAAGGCCAGACAGACTGGATGCAGGGAGGATGTTGCCCCTGGCTGGGGGAGTCTAGAACGAGGGGTCACAGTCTCAGGATACGGGGTAGGACATTTAGGACTGAGATGAGGAGAAATTTCTTCACTCAGAGGATGGTGAACCTGTGGAATTCTCTACCACAGAAGGCTGTGGAGGCCAAGTCACTGAATATATTTAAGAAGGAGATAGATAGATTTCTAGACACAAAAGGCATCAAGGGGTATGGGGAGAGAGCGGGAATATGGTATTGAGATAGAGGATCAGCCATGATCATATTGAATGCGGAGCAGGCTCGAAGGGCCGAATGGCCTACTCCTGCTCTTATTTTTCTATTTTTCTATGTTTCTATGTAGCATCTATGCTATCGCCTCAACCACTCCCTGTGGTAGCACGTTCAACATTCTCCCCACTCTCTGAGTTTGCAGTTTTAGCTACAAATGTTATCTTTAACAATGTATAAAGCTGAGCCCCACGAGCTCGCAAAGTTCATTCTGAGTCTATACTTTGGATGCGAATCCATACACCCTTCATAATCAGGCAACCTACCTGTGCTACATGACTCAATCAGCATTCCTTGCTATGTGTTATGTCATCATTGAACAACAAGGAACACGTGCCATCATTAGCTTACTACCTTCATTTATGGATAGACAGCTCCTTTCAAATTTAAAGTACATCCTTACCTACCACCGTTGCATTTGAAACCTCAAGCACCATTTGAAGCTCATACACAATAATCAGGATTCATATATTTTGTAAATGCAAAGAAGTCAATGTACATCAACGAAAGTGAAGGTTGATTTTTGTGAGCCCTCACCTTTCGCCAGACCAGATTTTTAAGATGTGGAAACTACAAACTAGACGTAGGAGCTATCATCCTATCCCAAACATGTTTCAACAATCCTAGATTTCCGACTCTTTTGCTACACACTTGCTGACACATGGACATTGGCCAAAAACTGATACAAGCTTCACCCTTGAGCAGCATCCAGATAGCAATGACCCGTTAACTCCAACATCTGGTTTACCTGGGTGAGAAACACATCTATTTCTACGGACGTTCTTACAATTCCATTTAAAGTTACAACAACAACAACAACAACCTGTATCTTTATAGCACCTTTAACGTAGTAAAACCTCCCAAGGCGCTTCACAGCGCCATTACAAAACAAAATTTGACACCGAGCCACATAAGGAGATGTTAGGGCAGACGACCAAAAGCTTGGTCAAAGAGGTAGGTTTTAAGGAGTGTCTTAAAGGAGGAAAGGGAGGCGGAGAGGTTTACGGAGGGAATTCCAGAGCTTAGGGCCTCGGCAGCTGAAGGCACGGCCGCCAATGGTAGAGCGATTAAAATCAGGGATGCGCAAGAGGTCAGAATTAGAGGAGCGCAGATATCTCGGGGAATTGTGTGACTGGAGGAGAGTACAGAGATAGGGAGGGGCGAGGCCATGGAGGGATTTGAAAAGTTGGTGTTTATTATGCATCAAAAAATTGAACGTGTAATTTTTTTCATATATAAGAGTTGCTCTAGCAATAGCTTGAGATATGCCTAGCGTGTCAGTGTTCCTCTCCCTTACCAGCAATTTTAAACGGAGGCGCTGGATGTGTTTACACTTCAGTGTCAAAGCAAAGTGGTTTCCACTTCCTAAGAACGCTAAAGTTGTGGGGTAAACCTGGAGTCAGGGCCCTGCCTGCGAAGTGGAGTGAGACTCCCTGGAGAGGGTAGTCTCTCACACGCTTTGATTTAAGACTGTATGCAGTGTAAATCCAGTGCAGTGCCAACCTGGGTGTGAAAATGCCATTGGATCGCCTGGATACTTCTTAAATCTACCTGTAATAAATGTCAAGGTTCAGACAATGTGGAAGTCTCGCCCACACTCACTAAACATGGAACTGCTGGGGCGAGGAGTTGTCCTGAGAGTTGAGATCTGCTCCTGTGTGCCGAGCTCTCTCTCTCTCTCTCTCCAGGAGCATAATTGAACTTCCAGCCAGACAGTGTAAAGTGGGTCGCATCTACCGATAGCTGCAGACTAAACGTACCTACCCTACGAAGTCTTGACAGGGGCCGTTCGTCATGACCTCGGAAGACTTCAGGTTGGAGGCAGCACAGGAGAGTTAAATGACGGGAAAGGGAAATGATAAAGCGTTGGTGAACAGGGTCGCTACATTTCTTGCCTGTTCTGTCAGAAAGCATAACGCCTTAATGTGTCAGCTCAGACTCGAATTCCAAGCCATTTTTTTTTCCACAATCAGAAAATGTGTAGAGAGGAGGGAGGGGTGGGGGAGCTTTACTGCACATATTTCTGTGCATGCAATTAACCAGAATTATCTGAGTATTGTACCAAATTAACCCAATAATCCTTCCAGATAATGCCTATGTACATTGGACCTGATCCCAAGCATACTTTGTGAGGCAGCCGCTATAGCATGAAGGTGATCTATAAACAGTCCTTAATCATCAATGGCCAATCAATCACAACAGCAACGCCGACCTTAGGGCTGGAACAGGAGGCGCAGCGAATAGGAAATATGTCAGTCACATATCCTCACTGGCGTGCAAATGAGGGATGGGGATGCTTCACCATTGTCGGGAACGGTGGCACAGTGGTTATGTTACTGGATTAGTAATCCAGAGGCCTGGACTAATGATTCTTGGATGACGTGGTTCTAATCCCACCATGGCAGCTGTAGAATTTAAATTCAGTTAATTAAATAAGTTAATTAAACAGTAAGCTAATATCAATAATGGTGACCATTAAACTACTGAGATTGTCATAAAAACCCACTAATGTCCTATTAGTGGAAGGAAATCTGCCATCCTTACCTGGTCTGGCCTATATGTGACTCCAGACCCACAGCAATGTGGTTGACTCTTAACTGCCCTCTGAAATGGTCTAGCAAGGCCATTAGGGATGGGGAATAAAAAATAAATGAGGGTAACTTTTTTTAAAACATCAAATTAGAGAATGATGCTGGGATCATGTAGATGTGTTTTATCCAGATGGCACTACCGCACAGAGAGTTGGCATTAGCCTTGTGTCTATTACGTTTTCATTAGTAATTAAATAAATGACAATTGGCTCTCAAATTAAAAAGTTCACTTGTATTTATATTAAAGGCGCAGGGCGCTATGTGAAATCATTTGGCACAGCAGGTTTTTTGCATAGACTCTTAACGCCTGTTCCATTTAACAAAGGGCTGTATTATCATTCTACACACCTTATTTGTTGAAAAGTTATATCATATGCAAGGGATGGTAAAGCCTGGCAGAAGCTTAGTGGCGCAGGAGGAGTCCAGTAGCAAAGCATTGGAAAAATATGGAGCTCTTTGTTACCTCTGGACTTGACTATTCCAACGCACTCCTGGCTGGCCCCCACATTCTACCCTATGTAAACTTGAGGTGATCCAAAACTCGGCTGCCCGTGTCCTGACTTGCACCAAGTCCCGTTCACCCATCACCCCTGTGCTCGCTGACCTACACTGGCTCCTGGTTAATCAATGTCTCAATTTTAAATTTCTCGTCCTTGTTTTCAAATCCCTCCATGGCCTCGCCCCTCCCTATCTCTGTAATCTCCTCCAGCCCCACAACCCCCCCCCCCCCCCCGAGATATCTGCGCTCCACTAATTCTGCCTTCTTGAACATCCCTGATTATAATCGCTCCACCATTGGCGGCCGTGCCTTCTGTTGCCTAGGCCCTAAGCTCTGGAATTCCCTCCCTAAACCTCTCCGCCTCTCTTTCCTTCTTTAAGACGCTCCTTAAAACCTACCTCTTTGACCAAGCGTTTGGTCACCTGCCCTAATTTCTCCTTATGTGGCTGGGTGTCAATTTTTTTGTCTTATAATACTCCTGTGCAGCACCTTGGGACGTTTTACTACATTAAAGGCGCTATATAAATACAAGTTGTTGTTGAGCTACTTAAATGGACATGATCGATTCATGTCTGGGTATATATTGCCATGATGTGGAGATGCCGGTGTTGGACTGGGGTGGACAAATGTTAGAAGTCGCACAACACCAGGTTATAGTCCAACAGCTTTATTTAAAGTCTGACTTCACCTGACGAAGGAGCAGCGCTCTGAAAGCTTGTGATTTCAAATAAAGCTGTTGGACTATAACCTGGTGTTGTGCGACTTCTCACATTTATATATTGCCAGGTTAGATCCCGGTGTGACATGCCGCCGGGCGGAGTTAAGGGTTTACCGAGGGGCTGCGGGCCACGACAGTGTCCCTTTTAAAGCTCGCTGGCTTTCCTTGCTTGCTGCTTAAGAGTCTGAGCTAGTCGTTTAAAGTGGGCAGTGCATCGTAACAGAAACTGGGATACAATCGCTTTTTTTTCCTGCTGTGAATGGGCTGGGAGCGAAGAAATCCGGTGACCTGCAGCGCACATTTACTGTCGAATGAGATCAGCGCTAATAAGTAAAAGGGGGAACGCAGCAAAAATTCTCCAATATGGACGTTGATTCTTCGCCCTCTCCGAATCCCTTACTGTACAGGAAATGGACAGTCGCTGGTTGGTGCTCCCGTTCGAGGGAGACCACCTCAAACATAGAGTCCAAATTCTATTGTACTTCCAAAAATTCACAGTTCTTAACAACAACAAATTGAGCCAGTTACTGTGCAAGAAAGAAAGAGAAAAAAGCTACAGTACATTTTGTGTTTCTGTATTTTCCAGTGCTCCTGCAGACAAAAGCTAATAACCAAATTTTGTAGAAGTTCATTCTTGTACCGGACGTTCATCGTGGGAAATATTCGGTTGCAACACATTATTTCAAAAGGGGGACTCAACTTTTCTGAGGTTTTCAAATACTTTCTGAAATGTTCGGTGGCGTCAACTTTTAAACTTTCAAATCTTTGGGTTGCAAGCCTGCGCATTTAACTGGTTTTAGTGATTGTAATAATCTATTGCAAAAATACAGTTTAACGTGAAATAAACAGAAAGCAACCAATTTGCCCAGTGAATCGAGTAAACTGGCACCCACACATCATTTTTACAAATGAAACCCTTCAGCTTCACATCACTGCTAGAGAATTTGTTTTCTAAAATCTCATCCTTGTTTCCAAATCCCTCCATGGCCTCGCCCCTCCCTATCTCTGTAATCTCCTCCAGCCCCACAACCCTCCAGAGATATCTGTGTTCCTCCAATTCTGGCCTCTTAAGCATCCCTGATTATTATCTCTCCACCATTGGTATCGGTGCCTTCAGTTGCCTAGGCTCTAAGCTCTGGAATTCCCTCCCTAAACCTCTCCACCTCTCTCTTTCCCCCTTTAAGACGCTCCTTAAAACCTAGCTCTTTGACCAAGCTTTTGGTCACCTGCCCTAATGTGGCTCCCTGTCAAATTTTGTTTGATAATCGCTCCTGTGAGGCGCCTTGGGACGTTTTACGACATTAAAGGCGCTATATAAATGCAAGTTGATGTTACTTGTTTCTTCCACTAAAGTTAGTTGTAAATTGAATACAGAAATGTAGTTCTAAGCAACAATCTAATGAGATGGAGTGCCTCGGATTGGCTTCTCTTGGGGAAAGCAGTTGCACAAGTCTGCCCCCCACACCCCCGGTACAGAGCTATTCCATTGCTTGCCTTCAATTCGACCTGAGAACCGTGAGCGTTCTTGTTCGATACTTTTGCTGCCAATTCTTCAGCTCAAATAAATCGCTTGCATTTCAAGGTGTGTAGGTAGAGATACAGTTGAATGGCAGAAGACAACAACAAAAAAACCTTGATTGTGAATGTCGAAAATAATCTGGCTTGGCGGGACGAAAATAGATAAGCATTATCTCTTAGTCGATAGTCATTTGCCAGACACACAGGGGTCTGAGCTGCGGAGCTAGCAGGACCTGCTCGCCAATTGTCTGCCTCTGGAAGACTCCCCGTCGCTGCAAACATTATACGCATGTGCCAATTCTTAAAAAGCCCACTCCCCCCAAAAAAACGGAATAAAAAGACGGAGGGGAAAAATGGGAAAGATAAATTGGAAAAAAAAATCCATGAGATCTCCACGTTTAACAAAAGAATTTCCTTTGCCAATTTGTCTTTTGCAAAGAGCTGTGGAAAAAAAAAATAACTGGGGGCAGAGGGCAAGAGTTGGGGGGCGGGGGGGGGCAAGAGTTGGGGGGCGGGGGGAGGGCAAGAGTTGGGGGGCGGGGGGGGCAAGAGTTGGGGGGCGGGGGGGGCAAGAGTTGGGGGGCGGGGGGGGGCAAGAGTTGGGGGGCGGGGGGGGGCAAGAGTTGGGGGGCGGGGGGGGCAAGAGTTGGGGGGCGGGGGGGGCAAGAGTTGGTGGGCGGGGGGGGCAAGAGTTGGGGGGCGGGGGGGGGCAAGAGTTGGGGGGCGGGGGGAGGCAAGAGTTGGGGGGCGGGGGGGGGCAAGAGTTGGGGGGCGGGGGGGTAAGAGTTGGGGGGCGGGGGGGGGGGGCAAGAGTTGGGAGGCGGGGGGGGGCAAGAGTTGGGAGGCGGGGGGGCAAGAGTTGGGGGGCGGGGGGGGGCAAGAGTTGGGAGGCGGGGGGGGCAAGAGTTGGGAGGCGGGGGGGGCAAGAGTTGGGGGGCGGGGGCGGGGGGGGCAAGGAAAAGGACTCCGGAAAAAACTGGTTCCAGCAAAAGAATTGTTTAAGGGACAGGAGAAAATGAGGTGGCTTGGCAGCAGACTGAGAAACGACAACTGGACAGCAATTTATAAAATAAATTAAAAAGTCAGACCCCTGTGAGAGACGTAACTTACGAGGGGTGCGTTTCTGTTACTGGAGTACAAGAGCTTGTAGGTACTTATGTGTGTTGGTCTGTTTCAAGAAATGTCAAATCTGCCGAAAGCACAAGGAACTGAAGGTCCGTCTATCAGGTCGGCATGTGTGAGAGGCGCCCGGTAAATCCCAACATTTTGTCCATTACTGTTTGGCCCTTGCATTTCGAGCGAGTCCCAGAGTTAGATTGGAGACAAAAACGTAGACATAAAGAGGGGGACACCTTGCAGGGGTATGGGGAAAGAGCAGGAGGGTGGGGTTCATTGGCTCGCTCTTTCAAAGAGCCGGCACAGGCTCGATGGGCCGCATGGCCTCCTTCTGTGTTGTGAGGTTCTATGATTCTATGAAATAAACAGCCAAATGAAAAGGGAGAAGATTGGGTTGTTGAGGAAAGACGTGAAATGGGGCAAACGCCAGTTGTACGGTAACGAGAAACACGGTTATTAGCAGAGGTTCATCTTTTTTGGCTCCCTGCTTCCTTTTTCCAAATATTCTGCCTCTTCCTGGTACATCTTCCACTCACATATGCACAAGGACCCGTGGGCTTCAGCTGTTTATTTATATTGAATGAGTGCAGCATTCTACTTCACTCTGCTACAAGATCAGAAAGCTGGAGTCCGAGTGTTTGATTCACAACTGTTCATTCTGCTGCCAGAATTCTAATACAGAAAGACCACGGCGCGATGGTGGAATACCTTGTGCAGAATTTGACTGCTCACACATTCTCTCTCACACTCACACAAACTCACACACACACACACTCTCACTCACACACACACACACACTCACACACACACTCTCACTCACACACACACTCACACAGCCTCACACACACACACACTCACACACACACTCTCACTCACACAGCCTCACACACACACACACTCACACACACACTCTCACTCACACACACACTCACACAGCCTCACACACACACACACTCACACACACACTCTCACTCACACAGCCTCACACACACACACACTCACACACACACTCTCACTCACACACACACTCACACAGCCTCACACACACACACACTCACACACACACTCTCACTCACACAGCCTCACACACACACACACTCTCACTCATACACACACTCACACACTCTCACACACACTCTCACTCACACAGCCTCACACACAGCCTCACACACACACACACACTCACACACACACTCTCACTCACACACACACTCACACACTCTCTCACACACACACACACAGCCTCACCCACACACACACTCACACATTCACACACACACACACTCACACACAGCCTCACACACACACTCACACTCACACAGCCTCACACTCACACACACACTCACACACACACATACATTCACACACACTCACACTCACACAGCCTCACACTCACACACACACTCACACAGCCTCATACACTCACACAGCCTCACACTCACAGCCTCACACTCACACAGCCTCACACTCACACAGCCTCACACTCACACACAGCCTTACACTCACACACACAGCCTCACACACTCACACATCCTCACACTCACACATCCTCACACTCACACACACAGCCTCACACACTCACACATCCTCACACTCACACTCACAGCCTCACACACTCACACATCCTCACACTCACACACACAGCCTCACACACTCACACATCCTCACACTCACAGCCTCACACTCACACAGCCTCACACTCACACACTCACACTCACACACACAGCCTCACACACACCTCACACACTTACACTCACACACAGCCTCACACTCACAAACACAAACCTCACACACTCACACAACCTCACAAACACACACAGCCTCACACACACAAACACGGCCTCAAATACATGCACAAACACACAGCCTCACACACACACTCACTCACACACACACTCACTCACACACACAGCCTGACACATACACTCTCTCTCACTCACACACTCCCACACACCTCACACACTCTCATATACATTCACACTCTCTCACACTCACGCACTCACACACACTCACACACACACACATCTCACACACTCTCATACTCATGCACTCACACACACAGAGGCACATTCACACACACACACTCACACACCCTCTCTCACTCACACACAGCTTCACTCACACACACACACAGCCTCTCACACACACTCTCTCACACTCACACACTCTCACACACATACACACACACAGCCTCACACACACTCTCTCTCTCTCTCACACACACACACACACACAGCCTCTCACACACACTCTCTCTCACACTCACTCACACACACACACACACCGCCTCACACACTCACTCTCTCTCTCACACTCACACACTCTCACACACACACAGCCTCACACACTCACTCTCTCACACTCACACTCTCACACACACACACATCTCACGCACTCTCATATACATTCACACACTCTCTCACACTCACGCTCACAGTCACACTCACACACATACTCACACACAGCCTCACACACACACTCTCACACACTCACACACTCTCTCACACACACACACAGCCTCACACACACACAGCCTCACACACTCACACACACACACAGCCTCACACACTCACACACACACACTCTCTCTCTCACACTCACACACTCACACGCACACACAGCCTCACACACTCACACACACACACACTCTCTCTCTCACACTCACACACTCACACACACACACAGCCTCACACACTCACACTCTCTCTCTCATACTCACACACTCTCTCACACACACACAGCCTCACACACTCACACACACACTCTCTCTCGCTCTCACCCTCACACACTCTCTCACACACACACAGCCTCACACACATACACACAGCCTCACACACACACACACACACTCTCTCTCTCATACACACAGCCTCACACACACACAGCCTCACACACTCACACACACACAGCCTCCCACTCACACACACACACACACACACACTCTCTCACACACACTCTCTCACACACACACACACTCCTCACACACTCATGCACACAGCCTTGCACACTCTCATTTTTAGACACGGCCTCACACACTCCCACACACATCTCATTTACAAACACACACACACTCCTAGCTACACATACAGCCATACACACAGAGACACATACAATCATGCACAGAGTCTCTCACACATACACACAACCACACACACTCATACACACATGATCATAAACATTCGCACACAAACCACGCACATTGCTACAGATACCCATACACACGAACACACAGACACACACAAAAGCCCCCACGCCCAGCTGGAGACTCAGATACTCATAACCACACACTGCCACACTCACACATACACAACCACACAGGGACTCTTGCACTTTCGCATACTCTTTCACACACACACCTTTCACAGACGCACACTTGTGCACTTTGGCATAGACATACACAAAACACACTCGCTCGGAGACACTTTCACGTGCACACGCTCATTCACACTTTCCTACACTTGTCCACTCACACTCACAGACGCACTCACACAAATCAAAGCCCACACGGGACGCTGGTTTGTCGGCTGTGAAGAACCAGTTAACCACAATGGTCCCAATTAACCGAGAGAGAAAAAAAATTAGATACATCTTGTTGGAGATTGAAAACGCAATAAACACATCCCAGGTTTTTGAAAAGCAATGCCAAACGATGACAATCTTCACACTGTCACCTTTCAATTCCGCTTAAAACTTAATTTGATGTCGATTTCAATCCTTTTTTTTACCGGTTTCGCTGTCCAAGCAGTTATCCTCCTAATGCGATCCCAATGTCTTTAAAATGTTTTCCGATTTGTTAACTATGGTTACGTTGCAGATACCTATCGTGGCGACTGAGTAAAGTGCATTGTTAAAAAAAATGGTACAACAATCCCTTCTTAATGCAACATCTCTTCACTTATATCACCTACCTGCAGTCACTCCTTGCTGGAGAGATACCTAGCATCCACCTTCACGTTAAGGAAGACCAAGTTTGAGCTTCATTCTGGAAAGAAGAGGAGGGGGGGGGAAACCTTCTCCGGTGCAATTTCACCAAAGTGTTTCCAAACGCCCCACTCTAACGCTGTCTTCTTCGCCTCATTCCTCTCTCCCCCTCTCTCTCTCTCTCTCTCTCTTTCTCTTTCTAATCCTCCCTCTCTGGCTCTGTACACAAGCTCTGAGCAACAACAACAACAACACACACAAAGCACAAGTCTGGTCGCCCCCCAACAGTCAAATCTTACTGAGATCGCAGCGATCGCGCAGTGAGCTCTCAGTGCCAGCGGCGGTGGCAAAGCGTTTTCTTGCAGCAGTTACCTATCTCATTCCATCTCTGATCTGCTCGCTCTCCTCCTGTAGTTTCCCCCCCGCGCTCTCTCTTGGGAAAGCCGATTGGACAGATCGATTTAACTCCAGGAAATCTGTATCCATGTAGATCTCAACAAAAAAAAATTCTTAGGGACAGCCGTCGAGAAATATCACGTCCTCCTTTCCCACCACCACCCCTTTCCAGTTGTCCCGTCAAGGCGACGTGGAAGGGCTTCTGCCAAGTGTGGCACGATGACTCCAAGTAATGTCGGGGGCAGTTTCTCTCCCGTGTGGGTTTTTTTTTTGATTGGGAATGAATGTAAGGCTGGTCAGTAAATGTAGAGTGGTTGATCGGGCTGCTTGTTAGATCTCTCTGTTCGTTATCTGGAGCAGACCAATTAATAGGTAAGATGTTTCTGGTACACTGGGGACCTCATGGGTGTCACTCGCCCTCCACCCCCGCCCCAAGCTGTCAAGGATGGAATGGGGGCGGGGGGTAGGAAGGATTCAGCCTCACTCAAAACACGGACGGAATAGTAAATCTGTGAAACCTGGACAAACTATACCACAACCAGGAGATCACAAACCCCCCATGCCCAGTAGTCAGACGGTAAAGACACCAGCAAGTTGCGTTGGTTGTGATAAATATCCTTGAGATGTTGGTCCAATGTTGGAAACCAAAGGCTTTTCAATAAGGGGGTGTTTCCTGATTTTACGTTCTGGATTTATCAAATTGATCATAAATAATAATCTGATCAGATTCCATAAGTATATACAAATAATCCAAATCTTGCTTCGGACACGCCGAACTTCTGAAACACAGTCACAAAACAAGAATAATGCTGAAGAGTGTCATTAAAATGATTTTGGCATCGTTGAACATTTTCATCATTGTTAACATTGCGGCCAGGTATCGACATGTCAAGGTTAGAAGGTGGGTGAAAGGGGTTTCAACTAGATTTTTTTTTAAGGACTAGTTGATGGTAAAACCTAAGTCTCTGTCTCCCTCAAGAGTATGTGCGAGGTTTTACAGCGTGGATTTCTTTTTTTTTGCTCCAAATGGCTGCAGATGGAACGACTGCAGTCCAGTTAGTTTCCACTTTGATAGTCCCCCTTGCTTTTGGAGACCCTCCTTTCTCCCGGCGATGCTAGCTCCTCAACTGGAACCTCTCATTTGAGAAATGATTTATTTTTAAAGTGCAATAAAATCACCAAGCTTCATAGATCAATAGGATTTGGTAGCTGGTTGTGATACTTCAATGTTTCTGAAACACTAAACCTCGTGTTATTGTTCAAATGTTCCTGGGTATCTGTTATGCAAGAGGTATGTCATATGTTTTCGAAACTGCACGCCCCATAGCTGAGGGGATTCATGAAGTCCTCCGATTTCTGTATTTGTTGACACACATAGGTTGTTTGTGTGCATGTATTTTATTTATATATTTCATCACTACCTATATTGTAAAATCTAGCATGCACTTCATACTTCAGGCATCACACTTTCTCTGCTATGCTTTGATGTCACACACACACACTTAGGTCATATTTACAATTTATTCCAGCTCAATTAAATTCCTTCTACCTGAATAGTTCATAGTAAAAAATATTTTATTCAAATTCAATTTAAAATCTTCCATCCGATTGGTTGAAATACAAATGTATTAATTCTGATGTGAATTTATTGATTGGCTGTAATTCAATAATTTGCAAATTTCTGAGTGAGAAGAAAGTGAACCATTCCATTGTACATAATATTTTTTGAAAAGGATTTAATGTCATTTTTTTCTGCTACCAGCTTATTTACTGTAGGCTAAAAAATCAAGTTTCTAATCAAATTAAAACATTAAAAGTAGCATATTTTCAAATAGCATAATTAAATTTACTATTTGTGCCTTTGTGTAAATCAGTAGCTCCATTAATGTTTCTGTTTGAATGCCTTAGTCTGTTTCAAAGCCAGGCTTGAAGTTGATATTTTGACCCAGAGTCGGTCATTCAGTGGTGGTAATTTTGACTTTGTGTCATTGTGTAAAATGGGCATAAATTACATCTCTCCCGATTTCTATTTCAATTGAAGTCAATGCACAACCATGAATCTTGGCACTTTTATCTGAGGTAACATTTAGATTTTTTTTATGATTAACAGCAAGATTGGTTATTAACAAAGGACTCCAACAAGAGAAAGTCTAACCACCTCCCCTTGACATTCAATGGCATTCCCATCTTCGGATCCCCCACCATCAACATCCTGGAAACTTAACTGGACCAGCCACATAAATACTGTGGCTACAAGAGCAGGTCAGAGGCTGGGTATTCTGCCGCAAGTGACTCACCTCCTGATTCCTCAAAGCTTTTCCAACATCTACAAAACACAAGTCAGGAGTGTGATGGAATACTCTCTACTTGCCTGGATGAGTGCAGCTCCAACAACACTCGCAAAGCTTGACACCATCCAGGACAAAGCAGCCCGCTTGATTGGCACCCCATCCACTCCCTCCACCACTGGCAGACCGTGTCTGCAGTGTGTACCATCTACAAGATGCACTGCAGTAACTCGTCAAGGCTTCTTCGACAGCACCTCCCAAACCAACGACTTCTACCACATAGAAGGACAAGGGCAACAGCCGCACGGGAACACCACCACCTCCAAGTTCCCCCTAAAGTCACACACCATCCTGACTTGGAAATATATCGCCATTCCTTCATCGTCGCTGGGTCAAAATCCTGGAACTCCCTCCCTAACAGCACTGTTGGGAGTACCTTCACCACACGGACTGCAGCGGTTCAAGAAAGTGGCTCGCCACCACCTTCTCAAGGGCAATTCGAGATGGGCAATAAATGCTGCCCTTGCCAGCGACGCCCACATCCCATGAATGAATTTTTGAAAAACTTGATGCTTATAGCCCCTGCCCCTCAGTCAATCTCCTTGATGTGAAGCATAAATGTTTCAACTTTTTATGAAGTAATTTTAGCTAATTATTTACAAAGGTTTATTTGCAGAGAGGTAGAAGGCAGAGAAAAATCATGTATATGAAGGAGAGAGGATATCTGTGTGTCTGCAAGGGAGGGGGTGTCTGTGTTTGTGCAAGGGAGAGAGGGTGCCCATCTGCATCTGTATGTGAAGGAGAGATAATTCTGTGATGAGTGTGTGGAAGGAAAAAACATTCTCTCTGCCAACATAATTTGAATGGTAATTGAAGTGCAGAACTGGACCTTGATGGCAATTGAAGGGGAAGATTGAAAACAGAAAACTAATTTTTATGTAACAAGGGTGCAAGTTCCTGACCCAGGCTGTGCCACAGAAGAGCTTTCATATCAGCATTCCTGCTGACGCGGAGATCCTCGAGTAATATCTCCCGCTGAGCTGGGCATAAATTTTGGGATGCATCCCAGAGCAAACAGCAACGGTGTGACTTCAAACCAGACTGAGGGTCACTCTTGAGCCACCTCACCCTGGAGAGCAGGCTGGTAAATTTAAGGTCCTTTCACCTTAATGGAGTGCTCCCCTGCGCTTCTTCGAAATAGTGCCATTGGATCTTTTACGTCCACCTGAGAGAGCAGACGGGGCCTCAGTTTAACATCTCATCCAAAAGACGGCAACTCCGACAGTGCAGCATTCCCTCAGCACTGCACTGGAGTGTCAGCCTAGTTTTATGTGCTCAAGTCCCTGGAGTGAGATTTAGAACCCACAACTTTCTGACTCAGAGGCGAGGGTGCTACCCACGGAGCCACAGCTGACACTAATGACACTCGAGGACATGAAAGACTTAACCACTATAGAGACGACAGCAATGGCTTTTTGTCAGATGCAGTTTTTGACTCTGCAGCTTGGAAGGGTTGGCCACCCCTGGTCCAGCTCATCTCTTTCAGGATTACTGATAAAGTTTTTTGTTCCAATGTGTGTTCCATTCCTGTAGTGTCATCTACCACTTCAAGAACAACATGTGACCTATTTTTAAACTGATAAAGTAGAAGTATTTGTGTAGTGAGGTTGGGAATAGAATGTGTAGGTGTTGAGTACTGATTAGCAGTTCTTATGTTGGAGACATCTTCATTTTTGTTCTTAGCAGTTCTTTTATTGACTACAGAACAGTAGACTGACTGAATATGCAAAAACCCACATACCAAGTGAATCAGAGTTCTCTGTCCATCTTTCCTTCTGATACTTCAAAGGAGTGAGTAGTCATACCATGTGGCAATCTATTCCCCAAATTATACATGGAAAGACAGAAAATTACAATTTCTTTTGGAAAAGACAAAACATTTGTGATGTGCAAATGCAGACAGAGCCAAAAGTGCAACTGGACAAACTTGAGATGATCACAGCCAGAAGGCAATCAGCCAGATTTATATCAATTCATCTGCATTGGATCAATCAATGGGCTTGTT
Organism: Squalus acanthias; assembly: GCA_030390025.1. Taxonomy (NCBI): domain Eukaryota; kingdom Metazoa; phylum Chordata; class Chondrichthyes; order Squaliformes; family Squalidae; genus Squalus; species Squalus acanthias. The sequence goes on from CM059435.1 coordinate 111,485,264, forward strand.
TAGTAGGATAATGTTAAAAAAAATTCTGTTGCAGAGTGCAGGCCTGCATGATCCAAATTAGATGATGCTTTGGATTCTCTGGAGTCCAACTTGCAAAAAGAATGGCTTGAATTGCCATTTGTTTCACCCAAAATAAAGAAAGCCATTGGGAGTGAAATTGGTCAAAATGGGCTGATAGCGAATCACCTGCCTGTTTTACTCCGCGCCCTGATTTTCTTTTCCATTAATGACCAATTTCACCCCCATTGTATCTCTTACCATGGATACACTCTGGATAACTACATTGTCTGTGGAAAAAGAAAGAAAGACTTGCATTTATATAGCGCCTTTCACGACCACCAGACGTCCCAAAGCGCTTTACAGCCAATTAAGTATTTCTGAAGTGGAGTCACTGTTGTAATGTAGGAAACGCAGCTGTCAATTTGCGCACAGTAAGCTCCCACAAACAGCAATGTGATAATGACCAGAAAATCTGTCTTTGTTATGTTGATTGAGGGATAAATATTGGCCCAGGACACCGGGGAGAACTCCCCTGCTCTTCTTCGAAATAGTGCCATGGGATCTTTTACGTCCACCTGAGAGAGCAGACGGGGCCTCGGTTTAGCGCCTCATCCGAAAGACGGCACCTCCAACAGTGCAGCACTCCCTCAGCACTGCACTGGAGTGTCAGCCTATGTGCTCATAGAGAGACTGTGCTCATTTTAATCATGGAAATGTAAACTCCACCACCTCCAAATAAAGGCATACATAAAAGCAATGCTGGGTGAGAGGTTTGACAACCCCTCCACCTTCTTAGCAGCAGATCATGGACCTTCAGTGAATTATATGGAAAATAATTCCACTTGGTGTCTCAAATTTATAAATCTGTTCAGGATCATGATCAATAATGCTTCCAGGCCCACGCTTAGACCTGTACAGCTGACTTGTAGATTAACACTTCAATCAGATAAGTCTGACCTTGGCCAATTCTCATTGGAGATACATTTAGTTTTCAATATTACAAACATTCTGCCATTTCCCAGTCAGGTTGTTCTATGGATGCTTGATAGATGCATGCTGGCATTGTTAAGGGGCCAAGGGCACATCTTGATCATGCTGAGCTAATAATATTTTTAAGCGAATATTCACATTTTTGGGAATTATACTTAAATGACTCTTAACATTCAATTTCCTTTATTGTATCCACAAGTGCTGATGTCTTATGGAAATAATATTTTCAAATGGGCACTAAAGCGATTCGACCACAGTCAGAGTGTCTTTCATGAATGTTCAGACTGCAGCAGCTTCTTCTTCTTCTTAGGCAGTCCCTCAGAACCGAGGATGTCTTGCTTCCACACTAAAAATGAGTTCTCAGGTGACTGATGAGTCCAGTGTAGGACCTACAGTCTCTGTCACAGGTGGGGCAGATGGTGGTTGAAGGGGCAGACGGTGGTTGAAGGGGCGGGTGGGTGGGGTGCTTGGGGTTGACGTGCGCTCCTTCCGCTGTTTGCGCTTGGCTCCCGCTTGCTCCCGGCGGAGATAGAGAATGCAGCTATAGAGGCCTTGCACTCCAATGTCCAAATTGCAGCTATCTTCTCCAGTCTCCACATGCTGCGTGGTCAGATGGAGATAACCATTATGGAGGGCTTTATGGCTCTCATTGCCACCTAGAGGTCTGCTCCCATCCAGATCATTGGTCAGCCTTGGGGGGGGGGGGAGTTCCCATCAGCAAAGGGCATGGATAAGGCTGCTGCCTCTCAGGGCAACACCACATCTGCCCCCTCCAACCCTCTCCAAATGACAGAAGATGTGGCAGAAAGCAGATAGGAACAAAGCTCAAGTGATTGCAGACCAGGTCATGGCACAGCACAAGGAAGCAGAGACCACCTCAGTACTACACTTCAAAAGTACTTAATTGGCTGTAAAGCGCTTTGGGACTTCCTGAGATCGTGAAAGGCGCTGTAGAAATGCAAGTCCTTTTTTTACCAAGAGGCTCTCACTGACACCTAACAACCAGCCAAATGACTTACTCCTGCCACTGGAGAAGCACGTAGAAGGAACATTAGATTAAGTTCGAGAGCACACCAAGCATGCACTGTCGTCAGAGGTAAAAAAAAATAATACCCTAGCTGCATACACGGTTTAGATTTAGCCTATTAAATTTTTATTTCAGCTGTGGCCAGATTCCGGAGACTGTTCTTGGGGTTTAATTTCTTTTGCTCCAAATGCACTCTGCTGTGAGATCACTTGGGTGAATCCCTGTTTAAACACCAACATTGGTCTCCACAATGGAGTTCTCTGGATTTTCTGATGATCTTCTGACAAAATTACTGGGGGAGATTAGGAAAACCCCATGGAAATTTGACCCCAATGTGTAAATGAACCCTAAAACTGTCCAATCCACTTTGGCAGGACATGAAAGCCTGTTTCTTCCCTCACATTATGGAGTTTAAATACTTTTATTGGTTGTGACCTCATGGAGTTTTATGAGTTTGATATTATTGGGCCAGAAATTCGGCCCTCCACGGGTGAGTACGCGCTGTGTACTCACCCGTAGACCTAACGAAAGTGCCGGTTTCACGCATGCACTGCGCATGCGCTGGAAACCGGAACTTCCGTTCCCCTGAAGGAAGGGGTTCAGAGGTCGAACGCGTGCGCGGGAGAGGCTGCGTGCACGCAGCGAACTTCGTTTTTTTTTTCAGGTTTCTCCGCGAGGGTAAGTATGGAGAAGCTGCACTTTTAAAAAGGAGGCGCAAGGCCTGTTTTTAACAAGGTAAGTGGTTAATTAATTACAATTTAAACATTTTTTCAACAGGTTTATCTTTTTTACATACTTTAAAGAAAGGTAAGTTTATTTTTAGCACCGTTAAAAAGTATAATTAATTTTTTCAAAAATTTAAATTTTTGTTTAAAGTAGTTAATTTATGTAACTTATAGTTATTTTAAAAATGTGATGTTTTTTAAAAATTTATTTGAAGTTTAAGTATGGTTTTGGGGCCGATCTCTATTCATAGATTTGACAGGTCTTCCTGTCAAATCTATGAATGAAAATGCCCTGCTCCGATTGGCTCTCCATGGCCCACGTGATCCCAGGGGATGCTTCAAACTAACTGCGCCGCTGGGATACACAAGCACTGCGCGCCGGCAGCTGCAGGAGGCCCAGGACCCGAAGTCCTCGTGGGCCCAAAGCACAACGGCAGGCGCGGTAGGCAAGTACGCGCGCGATGCTTGCACCCGCAGGAAGCCGGAAAGCCGAATTTCTGGCCCATTATGTATGTCGTGAAAACGGTCATGAAAAATAATTATTAAACATGTCATCGTACCTGATGTATTATATCCTCATTATTGCGAGACTCCCTTCCCGGTGTGCCTGCTGTACCATTCATGTTGTTTGCTGTTTAATGGCTGTCCATAGAGCAGATAACTCACTGAAATACCTTGATTAAATGGGTGGTGCATTTGGCAACGTTATCCCGATCAGTTCATGCTCGTGCAGTATCTTCTATTTCATCGGTGGCCCTAGAATCACCAAAGCAAGTGAGCCTCTTCCACTCAGCAGGAACCAACCCCCTTTTCACCCCCCGCTTCAGCTCTTTCCTGATTTGCAGTCTCTGACACAATGGCCCAGAAATTGATCTCGCTCTGTTCCCGCGGGGGTAAGGCTTTCCCGCGATCTCTCACCTCGCTTGTGCTTTTTCAGATCCAGCTCGCACCAACTTGATGTTCTAGAGATCAGCCGGGCAGTGCTTGCGTATCCCATCGGCGTAGTGAATTCGTGCGAGCTGTGGGATCACGTGACTCAGTTAGAGCCAATGGCAGCACACCATCTTCCATTCATAAGTTTCACATACGTGCTGTGAAATCTACGAATCTTACACCCCCCAAAATAACAGCTAAACCTCAATTAAATTTAAAAAAAAAACCATCACATTAATAAAATAAGTATAGTTAATTAAATTAACCATTTTAAATAAAAAATTAAATTTTTGAAAAAATTTAAAATCTTTTAAAAAGTTATAAAAATAAACTTACCTGTCTTTAAAGTCTCTAAAAAAGATATACCTGTTAAAAAAAATTCAAAAAAATACTTAATTCACTACTTACCTTCTTAAAAGTGGGTCTTACTCCTCCTTTTTACATTTCTAAAATCTTCAGTACTTACCTGCGCGTCCAAAGCATGAAGTGCACAGCGTGCGCGCAGCCTGTAGCGCGCACGCGATGCACCGAGGAACCGCCCCCTTTTCAAAAGAGCAATTGCCGGTTTTCAGCGCATGCGCAGGGCATGCAGAAAACCGGCAATTGGAGTGGGAATACGCGAGAGTACGCAGTGCGTACTCTCGTGTCGCGGGATCAATTTCTGGGCCAATCTGTCTTCCCTCCTCAAACTCGCTAAAATCCTTCAAAGTGTCTGTGTCTCAGCTCCTGCCTGCTTCAAGTGATAGGGGTGACATAGAATGGTCGGGTGAACACTTCAGCCTCACGGTAGGGCCAGTGTCAGCCGTGGCTCAGTGGGTAGCACTCCTTGCCTCTGAGTCAGATAGTTGTGGGTTCCAGTCCCGCTCCAGAGACTTGAGCACAAAAATCTAGGCTGACACTCCAGTGGAGTGCTGCACTGTCAGAGGTGCATCTTTCGGATGAGACGTTAAACCGAGGCCCCATCTGCTCTCTTAGGTGGACGTAAAAGATCCCATGGGCACTATTTTGAAGAAGAGCAGGTGTCCTGGCCAATGTTTATCCCTCAATCAACATCACTAAAACAGATTATCTGGTCCTTATCACATTACTGTTTGTGGGAGCTTGCTGCGCGCAAATTGGCTGCTGCGTTTCCTACATTACAACAGTGACTACACTTCAAAAAGTACTTCATTGGCTGTAAAGCGCTTTGGGATGCCCTGAGGTCGTTGAAAGGCGCTTTATAAATGCAAGTCTTTCTTTTTCTGGATTTGTGAAAGGGAAATCATGCTTGACAAATCTTCTGGAATTTTTTGAGGATGTTTCCAATAGGGTGGACAGGGGGGAACCAGTAGATGTGGTGTATTTGGACTTTCAGAAGGCCTTCGACAAGGTCCCACACAAGAGATTGGTGAGCAAAGTTAAAGCACATGGGATTGGGGGTAATGTGTTGACGTGGATTGAGAACTGGTTGGCACACAGGAAACAAAGAGTAGGAGTAAATGGGTACTTTTCAGAATGGCAGGCAGTGACCAGCGGGGTACCGCAGGGTTCGGTGCTGGGACCCCAGCTGTTTACATTATATATTAATGATTTGGACGAAGGGATTAAATGTAATATCTCCAAATTTGCGGATGACACTAAATTGGGAGGCAGTGTGAACAATGAGGAGGATGCTAGGAGGCTACAGAGTGACTTGGACAGGTTGGGTGAATGGGCAAATGTATGGCAGATGAAGTACAATGTGGATAAATGTGAGGTTATCCACTTTGGTGGTAAAAATAGAGAGGCGGACTATTACCTGAATGGTGGCAGATTAGGGAAAGGGGAGGTGCAACGAGACCTGGGCGTCATGGTACATCAGTCACTGAAGGTGGGAATGCAAGTGCAGCAGGCAGTCAAGAAAGCAAACGGAATGATGGCCTTCATAGTAAGGGGATTTGAGTACAGGAGTAGGGAGGTGATGCTGCAGTTGTACAGGGCCTTGGTGAGGCCACACCTGGAGTATTGTGCGCAGTTTTGGTCTCCTAACTTAAGGAAGGACATTCTTGCTATTGAGGGAGTGCAGCGAAGGTTCACTAGATTGATTCCTGGGATGGCCGGACTGACATATCAAGAAAGATTGGGTCAACTGAACTTGTATCCTCTGGAGTTCAGAAGAATGAGGGGGGATCTTATAGAGACATTTAAAATCCTGACTGGTTTAGACAAATTAGATGCGGGCAGAATGTTCCCAATGTTAGGGAAAACTAGAACCAGGGGTCACAGTCTAAGGATTAAGGGGAAGCCATTTAAGACTGAGCTGAGGAGGAACTTCTTCACCCAGAGAGTGGTGAATCTATGGAATTCTCTTCCACAGAAGGTTGTTGAGGCCAGTTCGCTAAATATATTCAAAAGGGAGTTAGATATAACACTCACAACTAGGGGGATCAAGGGGTATGGCGAGAAAGCAGGAATGGGGTACTGAGGTAGCATGTTCAGCCATGAACGCATTGAATGGCGGTGCAGGCTCGAAGGACCGAATGGTCTACTCCTGTACCTATTTTCTATGTTTTCTATGTTTTCTATGTTTTTTTTCCAGTAGTCACATCCGCCTCCTGAGCTTGTTAACTTCCTATGGAAAAACAAGAAGCTGGCACACAAAGGATAATTTACCAGCTTTGCGCTCCCAGCAGGAAGCCTTGCCTGCTGAGAGCACATAACAGGAATTCTGATGTGTTCTACACACAATTTTAAGTGTCAGAAAATTATCCTGTGATGATCGCATTGTTATGTATATTGAGGTTGCAATGATAATGCATGGTAGATTTTTGCGGTGTAGCACAAACACTGCTTTTTAACTGATGCAAGTCAAAATCATTGTCACGGTGGATGGATGCAATTACCATTGCAGAAACCAGGCACGTTGTTGCCTCAACATCACTCAGGTGCTGTACGGTCTCCCAGCTCATGATCTCCATGATGGACTCATAGCAGGAAAGGCGGTATTATTTGCTGAGGTCCGTCGTCAGTTTCTGTATGCTGGCACCTGTTGGTGACAGTTTCTTCTGGAAAGAAAAGTGTGCGTTATATGGGAGGGAATTTTGCTGAGAGAAGGGTACATTGCTGACTACTGTGTATGTTGCTCGGCATAATTGGATAAAATGTTAAATATCTTGTTAAAAAGAAAGACTGAAGAAAGACGTGCATTTCTATAGCGCCTTTCACGACCTCAGGACATCCCAAAGCGCTTTACAGCCAATGAAATACTTTTGAAGTGTAGTCGCTGTTGTAATGTGGGAAACGTGGCAGCCAATTTGTGCACAGCAAGCTCCCAGAAACAGCAATGTGATAATGACCAGGTCATCTGTTTTGGTGATGTTGATTGAGGGATAAATATTGGCCCCAGGACACTGGGGAGAACTCCCTTGCTCTTCTTCGAAATAGCACCATGGGATCTTTTAAATCATGTGAAGTTAACAACGGCACGATGGACCAAATGGCCTCCTTCTGTGCTATATGATTCTATGAAGTTCAAAGAGCAGAGGAAATACTTTCAGTTCCTGGTGGTTAGTCAGCAGCTTTGCTCGGCTCCCACTTTGCATCTCTCCCTGTTCTAATACTTCGGAAGTATTCTCAGTACGTCTTTTTGTGTTCTACTTTGAACACTTCAGGGGAGAAATTTGGATGAACAATATTGTTTTGTGGCGCTGCTTAGGTAAATTTGTCCGACTCCTGCAACCTCCTTGGGTAGGCAGTGAGATCATTGGCAGTCATACCCATATATAGCAACGTCGGTAGCTGATAATCATCCTCGTTGCTTAGCTTGGCACCTTTCAAATTGAACCTTTTCTGCCGCACAACCTTCCAAGTGCAGCATGTAGACAACACCATGTTCACCCTCCCCCCACATGGTGTCTGCGAGACCCTCAGTTTATTAGAGGGTTGCTCTTCTGCCCAGATAGGGCATTTCACCATTCCCTCACACCATCCATAAATATTCGGAAGATTCTCTTCACAGAGGCAGGCATTTTAGGATCCCCTTGCTCCCTCTATTAACACTCAAACAAACACTCTGTAGTTGGATTGATGCAGCATGCGTTAGTTGTAATGTTCACAGGCCTATGTTGATAGTTAATGAATGCTTCAGCAGTGCTATTAAGGTGCATTCTGATTAGATTTATTTCTAATATATCCGAGCTCAGTGAAAGCACACAAAGGGGTATGGTAGCATAGTGGTAATGTTAGTGGGCTAGTAATCTGAGAGGCCTGGACTAATGATGCGTGAAACATGAGTTCAAATCCCAGCTCACGGCAGCTGGGGAATTTAAATTCAGTTAATTAAATAAATCTGGAATAAAAAAACTAATATCAATAATGGTGACCGTGAAACTATTGGATTGTTGTAAAAACCCATCTGGTTTACTAATGTCCTTTAGGGAAGGAAACCTGCTGCCCTTACCCGGTCTGGCCTATATGTGACTCCAGTCCCACAGCAATGTGGTTGACTCTTAACTGCCCTCTGAAAAGGTGGCTTGCCACCACCCTCTCAAGGGCAATTAGGGATGGGCAATAAATGCTGGCCTTGCCAGTGATGCCCACATCCTGTGAATGAATTTAAAAAAAAAAAAGTGAAGTCACAACACTCCTGTAAAATAGAGCGAAGACACTCACTCTCATTTAATGCACTTGCGGTGCACGATGACGAAACGGAACCTCTCAGTAAGCTGTGATAAGTAACATTCTCTTGTAACATAGAAGAAAGACACAGAGGGGCTCAGAAAGAAACAAATAAGCGCTCAGAAGCAGGGACAGTCATAAGGAGAGAACAAAGAGAATCTTTAAAATGCAGAGAGAATCAGTGAGATATGAAAGGAATAGGGCCACATTGCAAATACTGGAATCTCGCTGAGGCATCCAGTTCACTTCAAAGGAAGAGAGGAAATGACAAAATGGTACACACGTCAATACTTAAAGAAAAGGAACACCTACATTTATATGGCGTCTTATCCTGCCTCTCAGAATTGCCTCAAAGCACTTCACACACAATGAAGTGTAGTAACTATTGCTATGTTAGCAAATGCAGCAACCATTTTGCACTCAGCAAGATCCCATAAATGACAATGCACTGAAAGGTCAGTTAATCTGTTTTTGGTGGTATTGGTTTTGGGAGGAATGTTGGCCAGAACACCGGGAGAACTTTCTGCCCTTCTTCAATGAGAAAAGTCTGAAGAAACTGGGGCTCTTTCAGACTTGAAAGGAGGTAATTGGGAGAGGACCTTATAGAAGTATACAACACAACGACAACAACTTGCATTTATATAGCGCCTCTAATGTAGTAAAACATCCCAAGGTGCTTCACAGGAGCATTATAAAACAAAATTTGACACTGAGCCACATAAGGAGAAGCTAGGACAGGTGACCAAAAGCTTGGACAAAGAGGTAGGTTTTAAGGAGCGGATAGAACATGTCCAGGGAATTATAGACCAATCAGCTTAACATCGGTGGTCGGAAAAATAATGGAATCCCTACTAAAGGAGAAAATAGAAGAACATCCAGAAACCAAAAGCATAGTAATGAGTAGTCAACATGGACTTCAAAAGGGAAAGTCTTGCTTGACCAAAATCTTTGAATTTTTTGAAGAGGTAACAGAGAAATTAGACAAGGGTAATGCAGTAGATGTAATTTATCTAGATTTTCAAAAGGCCTTTGATAAGGTACCCCATAATGGACTGATGAACAAGGTCAGAGAATGCGAAGTCAGGGGACAAGTAGCAGAATGGATTGCTGGCTGGCTCCAAGACAGAAAGCAGAGAGCAGGAGTAAAAGGTGGCTATTCACAGTGGAAGAAGGTGGGTAGTGGTGTTCCACAGGATCAGTGCTGGGATCACTGTTGTTCACAATTTATATTAACGACTTAGACTTTGGAATCAAAAACACAATTTCTAAATTTGCGGATGACACCAAATTGGGGGGATAGTCAATACTGAGGAGGACTGCAACAAATTACAGGAGGACATTAATAAACTTGCAGAATGGGCATATAATTGGCAAATGAAGTTCAACACAAATAAATGTGAGGTATTACATTTTGGTAGGAAGAATAAGGAGGTCACTTATTACTTGGAGGGTGCAAGTCTAGGTGGGGTAGAGGAATAAAGGGATCTCGGAGTACAAATACACAAATCACTAAAAGTTGCGTCACAGGTTAGCAAGGCCATAAAAAAGCAAACCAAGCACTAGGGTTTATTTCTAGAGGTATAGAATTGAAAAGTAGGAAAGTTATGCTAAACTTGTATCGAACCTTGGTTAGACGACACTTAGAGTACTGCGTACAGTTCTGGTCGCCATATTATAAAAAGGATATAGAGGCACTGGAGAGGGTGCAGAGAAGATTTACAAGGATGATACCAGAAATGCGAGGGTATACATATCAGAAAGGATGAACAGCCTGGGTCTCTTTTCTCTTGAAAAAAGAAGGCTGAGGGGTGACTTAATAGAGGTCTTTAAAATTATGAAAGGTTTTGATAGAGTGGATACAGAGAGAATGTTTCCACTTGTGGGGAAGAGCAAAACTAGAGGCCATCAATATAAGATAGTCACCAAGAAATCAAATAGGGAATTCAGAAGAAACTTCTTTACCCAAAGAGTGGTGAGAATGTGGAACTCGCTACCACAGGGAGTGGTTGAAGCGAATAGTATAGATGCATTTAAGGGGAGGCTAGACAAGCATATGAGGGAGAAGGGAATAAAGGGTTATGCTGATAGAGTTAGATGAGGAAAGACGGGAGGAGGCTCGAGTGGAGCATAAACGCCGGCATGGACTGGTTGGGCCGAATGGCCTGTTTCTGTGCCGTATATCCTATGTAATCCTATGTCAATAGGAGAGAGAGAGGTGGAGACATTTAGGGAAGGAATTCCAGAGCTTAGGGAATAAAAAGCTGAAGGCACGGCTTCCAATGGTAGATGATGAAAATCAGGAATGTGCAAGAGGCCAGAACTGGAGGAGCACAGAGATCTTGCAGGGTTGTAGGGCTGGAGGAGGTTACAAAGATAGGGAGGGGCGAGACCATGGAGGGATTTGAAAAGAAGGATGAGAATTTTAAAATTCTCATTATATACAAGGTATTAAAAGGTTTAAATAAGGTTAATCAGGAGCACTACCTCATGATATATTGGGATACAAGAGCAAAGCGATTTAGGTTATAACTGAAGAAATGAAAGTTTACGACAGATGTCAGGAGGAACCTTTTCACACATAGAGTAACAGACACTTGGAATGGCCTTCTGGATAAGGTAGTGGAGGTGAAAACGTTATATATTTAAGGGCAGGTGAAAACATTATACAAGAGACAGCTGGATGATGTGATCATTCTGGATGAGCTAGGATGCCCTATGTGGCCTCCCTCATCTCTATCTATCTTCTAATCTTGTGAGCAGTGCCATGGAATCGGAATGTGTGCAAATTGGCTGCCAGATTTTCTACGTTACATCAGTGACTGCAGTTCAAAAGTACTTAATTAGCTGTAAAGCACTTTGGGATATCCTGAGGTTACGAAAGGCGCTATATAAATGCAAGTCCATTCCTATTCCTTTATTTTTTTACATTGTAATACATCTCCACGCTAAATGAATATAGCCTAGAAATTGCAGTTGGTAGTAAGCATAATACCAGTGGCAATGGGGCGACATTTACCACCTGTTTTAGGGATTCCAGGGTTCATGTGATTGCTGCCAGCTGCAAGCCTGTAATGGAATGGCTGCAGGGCTTCTGAGCGGGCGATGCACAACATTGTCTGAACCAGTAAATGGCATCGGGTTCCCCAGTGCCACAAAACACAACAGCCAATTCCTAACAAGCGTCCCCAAGGGGAGCATCACCGATACAACTGGACCAAACAAACTAAGGCTTCGTGCGTTGAGTTAGAATGTGACCTTATTCCGATTGTCAATAAAAGACGGTGCACTGTAACGTGTAGACTTGTTCGTCCTGCATATTGGGGGAATTATTGCTTGTTAAGGAAAGAGCTGACAAAATCGTTGTCTTCATGCATTGCACGTGGAATCTCCTAATCTCTTCAATGTGAAACGAGTGTTAGAGCTCAGGCAGGTTGTCACAGGTCAGGCAACTGCAGCAGCGTCAATCAGATTTTGCTGTTAGAAAGTTTAGAACAATGAGGATGGCTTTCAGTTCTCCCCTACCCCTTGGTTTCCTGAAGGAAGATGAGCAGGAGCAGAGAAGGGCTGCCAGAGATACAAAGTGGCACCAAAGGCTTACTGTCTGCAGTCACCACTGTGCCACTCGTCATATCTACAGTCTAGGTACATGCTACCAGGCAGTGACTGAGGAGCACTGCTTCCACAGGCTCGAGTTTAACAGGCAAGTAGTTACAGTGGTGGCTCAGTGGATAGCACCCTCGTCTCTGAGTTAGAAGGTTGTGGGTTCAAGTCTCACTCCAGAGACTTGAGCACAAAAATCTAGGCTGACACTCCGGTGCAGTACTGAAGGAGTGCTGCACTGTTGGAGGTGCCGTCTTTTGGATGAGATGTTAAACCGAGGCCCAGTCTGCCCTCTCAAGTGGACATAAAAGATCCCATGGCACTATTTTGAAGAAGAGCAGGGGAGTTATCCCCGGTGTCCTGGGCCAATATTTATCCCTCAATCAACATCACTAAAACAGATTATCTGATCATTATCACAATGCTGTTTGTGGGAGCTTGCTGTGCGCAAATTGGCTGCCACGTTTCCTACATTACCACAGTGACTACACTTCAAAAAGTACTTCATGGGCTATAAAGCATTTTGGGACATCTGGTGGTCGTGAAAGGCGCTACATAAATGCAAGTCTTTCTTTTTACGGAGCTGTGTCATCTGCTTCAAGAAGACCTGCAGACAACCTTGGAGACAGAGACTGCCGTTGACTGTCAAGATCTGACATTTTATGCCTTCGGTGCAGGAGCCATCAGCAGTATCAGCCACATTGCTGTCCAAAAATATATCAAATAAGTAACTGATGCTTTATTCAACATAGCCAACATGACCTTTCTCACTGACCTGAAACATCAGCAGGAGGAGGCTGTCCAATTCTACCAAACTGCTGGATTTCAGAAGTATGGGGTTGGATTTCTGCCACCTATGGGGCCCAAGGCACAATAGGATGAACAGAAAGAGGTCGACACCATCACTGCGCAGGTGGTTAGTGACCACCAACACTGTATTGTGTAGGTCAACGCCTACTTCCCTGGCCGCAGCCACAACACTTTCATCTTGCACTAATCATCTGTGCCAATGTTATCAGGTAATAAAAAAATTGAGGAACGACACCTTGGAGACCAAGGCTACACTCTTCAGTCCTGTCTAATGGCACCATTGTAGCAGTAACCAACAAAGGCAGAGCGCAGATACAAGGACCACGAAACTACCATTGGCATCTCGAGATGTTTCAGCAGATCAGATGGCACCTTACAGTACTCTCCCCTGGCCACAGAATTACGACGATCATTGTCATCTGCTGCATGCTCCACAACTTTGCAATACAAACAGGCCTCACCAAAGAAGAGGAAATGAATGGTATGGTGCTAGGCTAGTATCCCAGTAATTGCGAGTTCAAATCCCACCATGGCAAGTTATGAAATTGAATTCAATAAATCTGGGAATTTGTGGGCTGGATTGTTGTGTTCAAAAGAGCCCCTCGGGGATCGGAATCTGCCAACCTTACCCAGTCTGGATTACGCATGACTCCAGTTTCACACTATGTGGTTGACTCTTAACAAGCAAGCTAATCATTTGTACAAACAGTCACGACAAAGTAGAAGGCCCACCATAACCTTTTCCTTAGAGAGCCACTAGGGATGCTCAATAAATGCATCCTTGCCAGAATCACTCATGTCCTAAGAACAAAAGGTAATAAAAAAAATGAAAGCATCCATCACTGCCCTTTACATTACCAATGCCCATTGTACGCTGTGTTGCTCCTTTATTCCGCACAATGCGAAACAAAGTTCAAATACATTTATTGCCTTACTTTGTGTCAAATGTGAGTGATGTCAGTAAGTTCCCCATAATGCTGCTGTGTGATGTGCGCCATCTAATCCCTAACTTGTGACACCTTCTAAGCGATTCCCTGGTGGAAAGAATAAGTGTGGTGACTGGCTGCAAGGATTCGGTACAAGCCATTTGGGATTTGAATGATGCTGTAACTCTTCGCTGTTCCTGAAGTGGCAGCTGTGGATGATTCAGCTATGTCTGCTGCTGCTGTGGCTGGCTGGTCCTGCTCACTTTCTGCCACGTCTACGGTCACTTGTGCAAGGGATGCAGGATCGCGTCTCCCTGAGAAAGAGTAGCCTCATCATGCCTACACCAGGCATACCTTTGATGCTGGGCATACCTTCAGCACATTCACTAATGTACCTGTAGGGAGAAAGAAAGAAAGAGAGAGAGAAAAAGAGAGAGTGAGAAAGAGAGAAAGAAAGAAAGAAAAACTTGCATTTGTATAGCGCCTTTCACGACCACCGGACGTCTCAAGGCGCTTTACAGCCAATGAAATACTTTTTTGAAGTGGAGTCACTGTTGTAATGTGGGAAACACGGCAGCCAATTTGTACACAGCAAGCTCCCACAAACAGCAATGTGATAATGACCAGATAATCTGTTTTTAGTGATGTTGGTTGAGGGATAAATATTGGCCAGGACACCGGGGAGAACTCCCCTGCTCTTCTTCGAAATAGTGCCGCGGGATCTTTTACGTCCACCTGAGAGAGCAGACGGGGCTCTGAGTACCTGCCTAAAGGTTCTCTCAATCCAACCCCCCAGCATGTTGAAGTCAGACAAGAGAGTCTCTTGTAGATTGGAGCCCAAGATCTCTATAAATTGCAATCTGAGCATTCGCAAAAATAATCTTGTGCCAACAAGGGCACTGTTGCAGATACCCTCGAAGTTACCACGTGGTCAATGGCAGACTGCAATGCAGACAAGCATTTATCCACAATTGCACAAGTGCAGCTGGTGGGCTCCTCCTTGCTCCTTCCAGGACCGTACAGGGTATGTTTTTTGCACGGATTGTGAGCATCACTTACTTGCTTTGCAGCAAAATTTAAAATAGCTGCTTCAGCTATTTAATCACTGCTGATTTGCCTAATTGGCGCTGACACTCCATTGGCCAGCCTATTGTGCAGGCAGGACTCACATGGATTTTACATGCTTCTCCAAATAACAATATCGGAGGTTGAAGGCAGACGAGCATCCTCTCAAAAAAATCTTCAGTCACGCATCGTATACCTCTGAATAGCATGTAGCAATTTCCAGGCTGATACATTGCGCAATAAAAATAAATATTGAGGTTTATAGATGCTTTATACACATAAAAATATATTAAACTGTATATCATTCTAAATCTGTTTACCCCCTGGGCAGCCAGAGGTGCTGGGTCCTTCACTAGGATACTAACGTTTTCAAAAGAGAAACTTAACAGAGAGGCACAGAAAGTGAGACTTCTGCAGAAATTAACAAATGATAGGAACCAAAAGAAAGGGAGAGAGATTAGCGAATAAGGAAGAAGACTTGCATTTATACCGCGCCTTTCCTGACCTCAGGAGGTCTCAAAGCGCTTTACAGCCAATGAAGTACTTTTGAAGTGTAGTCACTGTTGTAATGTAGCACAGTAGCCAATTTGTGCACAGCAAGCTCCCTCAAACAGCAATGTGATAATGACCAGATAATCAGTTTTTTTTTATTATGTTGATAGAGGGATAAATATTGGCCCAGGGCACCGGGGATAACTCCCCTGCTCTTCTTCGAAATAGTGCCATGGGATCTTTTATGTCCATCTTAGAGAGCAGGCGGGTCCTCGGTTTAACTTTCAGGTGAAACATTAAACCGAGGTCCCGTCTGCTCTCTCAGGTGGATGTAAAAGATCCCATGGCACTATTTCGAAGAAGAGCAGGGGGAGTTCTCCCCGGTGTCCTGGGGCCAATATTTATCTCTCAATCAACATAAACAAAAACAGATTATCTGGTCATTATCACAGTGCTGTTTGTGGGAGCTTGCTGTGCGCAAATTGCCTGCCGCGTTTCCCACATTACAACAGTGACTACACTTCAAAAAGTACTTCATTGGCTGTAAAGCGCTTTGAGACGTCCGGTGGTCGTGAAAGGCGCTATAGAAATGCAAGTCTTTCTTTCCTTTTTTCTTTAACGTCTCATCCGAAAGACGGCACCTCCGACAGTGCGGCGCTCCCTCAGCACTGCACTGGGAGCGTTGACCTAGATTTTTGTACTCAAGTCTCGTGGAGTGGGAACTTGAACCCACAACCAATCTGACTCCGAAGCGAGAGCGCTGCCACACTGAGCCACAGCTGACACTGTAAGAAGGAAAGAAACATGCCACATGAGAGACTCTGGAAGGGAAAGGAATGCACAGAAAATAAGAGGGCAGCGCATTACAAAAAACAAAGGGAGACTAGGGCTAAAACATGGCAAAATACCTCATGAGTAAGAGAGGAGCGACTGTGATTGTTTCATCTCATGCAACATCCTTCACTTTGTACTCGTGACTTAAATTACCAAAGCATCCACATTAAATCTTGTCATCATCCCAGATTCAGCAAAACCAGTATAACTCCCAGCCCTGCACTTCATGTAACTTCTGGTAAGAGTCTTAAAGGCAAGCTGGCTTGGTTATAACTCAATCGGTAGTGTCAGTTTCAAACGTAAAGCTTACAGAAATTAGTTACATTATTAGTTTAGTAAATCTTCATCGTGTGTTTGGGAGCCATCAAAACTCGTTGTTATAAAACGGTACGTGTTAACAACTAAGTGATAGTAAAATCCCAGCAGCTGAATTGCTGTCTTCAACTCAAAGTTGTTTTTCAACTTTAGCTTCAATGAGACATGGATGATGGGAAGCGAAAGCAAAGTTTCGATTGCTTGCTCATACAGGACATTTACCCTGTAGCTACCAGACTCAGGCTGCTCTGTAGTCTTTGCTCTATCCAGATTGACTGTCTGGAACTCCGATTCTTAAGGGACAATTTTAACCCCTCACCACCCACCCCCGCCCAGTGGGAATGACATCATTGGGACGCGCAAGCCGTTTTAACCGTGGGCCCAACTAATGCTTGCACGGTTGGCGACAGCAAGAATCCAGGTCACAGGAGGCGCATGTAAGTGTTTTATTTTTCCCTTTTTAATGGTTTCTTGTGGGCCAGGAGAAGCAGGAGTGTTCTGCCTGGCCCTACAGGAATACCTTGCCCTGGATTTCCCCCCCTCCCCGATCACAGATTTGCTAAACTCCCTCCCCCCCCCCAATCCATACTTACCTTGCCAGGGACCTGACCCCACCAATTTTGATTCCAATCCACCGGCGGTGACATCATTCCCACCGACTTTGGGCAGGAGTTAGTGTCGGGGTAAGCAAGTGAGGCCAGGGAGTTAAAATCTCAAGGGCTTCACACTTCAGGGGTCTAAACAGTTCACCACCCACTTCAGACAGCTATGTCAGACAGCTATTTCGATGGATATGGCTGACTGATACTCCCAAGAGTTCCGTGCCATTTCCAGTCGTCAGACAACCGAGGTGAATCGGCTGCAGGCTAAAAGTTAAAGGCAGTTGGGCCCCAAGGCCTCAGCAACTGGCCAAGGTAACAGTGCATTGAAGTCGTGCTATCGGTGCCTGGGACAACACATCGCTCAAAGCTGTCCATATGTGAAGGCAGAGTATTTCAACTGCAAGAAAATTGGGCATCTTGCGAAGGGGTGCCAACAGAAGAGTAAACCAACTGGCAATACTAGAAGTAGAAATCGCCAGACACTACATATCATTGAAGAGAAGCAGCAGGATGAGCAGTTTCTGGAGATTCATGTCATCAGGAGCACGAAGGTATCTAACAGCGATTCACGAGGTATCGTCATCCAAGTAGATGTTGCAGGAACCAGGATACCCATGGAAATCAACACTGGTGCATCCGTGAGCGTAGTACCGGAATCACTATATCGTGACAAGTTGCGTGATTATTGACTAGAGAAATCGAAGGTAGAGCTGCGAGGCTACTCAGGAGAGCAAATCTCTGTAGTAGGAAGTGTCACCATACCAGTGAAATACAAGGATCAGTGTCAGAGCTTGCCTCTCATAGTAGTGGCAGGAGACAAGCCTGCTTTGATAGGTAGAAATTGGTTGGGATCACTGAAGCTGGATTGGAATGAGATTTTTTGTGTGGAAGCGAAATTTACATCGAAAGATGATGGGCTGGATTTTGATACTGGGGCGGGCTGGTGTCGTTTCATCCACTTTTCGTGTTATCCACCCGACTCCAATTGGATGTGGGAGATTGATGCGATTTTCACCTAATTGGGCAATTGAGTTCCAGCATGTGGGAACCCATGACCCAATTAGTGTTTTCAGTCTGAAAGTCGCCTCTGATGATGTCATCCTTGCTGCTGCATTGAAGGTCTGCAAAGACTGCCTGGCCTTTGCTGTGAGAGGACCTGGAGGCAAAATAAGCAGCAGGAGACCTAAGTCTGCTCCCAGATATTTTTCTACCACCACCGCCACCACCACCACCACCGTCACCACCACCACTACCACCCATCAAATCTCCGTTGTAATAGTGGACCTGCAGCTGATAGTCAGCAATCCAAATGTGCTACCGCCAGGTTTCACATTCGTGGTTCAGAACAGGCGTGCTTCACGTGGAAAAAGGGTTAAAATCACAAAGGCCTTTCAAAATGGCATTATAGAGGCAATTTCGTGCTTGTTAAGGACCTTAATGGCCTATCCCGCCTCTTGGAGGCGGGACGGAGGCGGGACCAGCAGAAACGATTTAATGAAAATTGCGTGGAGGCAGGATGGAGGCGAGATCGTGCCCGCCCGCCAGTTTTTGCAATTTTAACCCCCCACACGCCTCCAAACCCACCTCCACGGGTCAATGAAAATTCTGCCCGATGTCATCAAGCAGTATCCGAAGGTGTTCAGCAAAACGGGCAGTCCGATCCAAGACTTCAAGGCGAGTGTCAGAGTGCAGAAGGACGCAAGACCAGTTTACTGCAAGCCACGTCCCGTACCATACGCACTCAAGGAGAAGGTTGAGCAAAAACTCAAAAGACTAGAAACTGAGAACATTATCTCTAAAGTAGATCTGAGTAATTGGGCTGCACCCATTGTTGTTGTACCTAAGTCAGATGGTAAGGTAAGGTTGTGTGGTGATTATAAGGTAACCGTAAACCAGGTTCTAGAGTGTAATCTACCCAATACATTGCCAAATGTGGAAGATTTGTTCACAACGCTGACAGGTGGCCAGATCTTTTCAAACACCTACCTACAACTTGAGTTAGATGAAGAATCCAAGTCATGCTTGACTATAAATATTCACCGAGGCTTATATTAGTTCAATAGGGGAACTGGGGACTTTGGATGGAGAATTGTTGTCAGGTGTTTATGGTCAGTAACTATGGTAAACTTACGACCAAACAAGTATTTGTGAAACAACTTGACCCCAAAAATCAATGACAAAGCTTCCCTTTCGAGCTGCGCATAATTCCGCTCACTGGCACTGAGAGTGCGTGTAGCAAAACCAATTGGTCTCTCCTCCCCACTATCTAGTACATGAGAGATCACTGCCCCAACTCCGTGCGGAGAGGCGTCACACGCTACTCTACCATTTGGAGTGTCTTCTGTCCCCGACATATTCCAGGGGGTGATGAACCAAATTTTGCAAGGGATTGAAGGGGTAGTGTGTTATTTGGATGACATACTCATTTCCGCACCAAACAGGCAAACCCATGATGAGCTGTTGAATGAAGTGCTCAAATGGCTAGAGAAGCACAGAGTACGAGTGACAGCTCACAAGTGTGAGTTGTTTCAAAACTTAGGGCACAGAGTAGACAAAGATGGTTTACATCCAACCAAGGGAAAGCTGGATGCAATCAGAAATGCACCCACTCCCAAGAATGTCTCTGAACTTCAATCATTTTTGGGTCTTTTGAATTATGACAGAAAGTTCCTCCCAAACTTGGCTACATTGTTACATCCACTGAATGAGCTGTTGAGAAAACAGATCCCTTGGAAGTGGTCAAAAGAATGCGACATTGCATTCAAAGTGTGTAAAAGCCAGTTAGTAGAGAGTACCATGTTAGTTCACTATGATGTATGTAAGGAGATCAAGCTAGTGTGTGACGTCTCTCCATCCGGAGTTGGGGCAGTGATCTCTCATGTACTAGATAGTGGGGAGGAGAGACCAATTGCTTTTGCTACACACACTCTCAGTGCCAGTGAGCGGAATTATGCGCAGATCGAATGGGAAGCTTTGTCATTGATTTTTGGGGTCAAGTTGATTCACAAATACTTGTTTGGTCGTAAGTTTACCATAGTTACTGACCATAAGCCCCTGACAGCAATCCTCCATCCAAAGTCTCCAGTTCCAACCTTAGCTGCAGCCTGAATGCAGAGATGGGCTTTGATTTTGTCAGCGTATACCTATGACACTGAGTACATACGATCAGCTGATCACAGTAATGCTGATGCTATGTCCAGGTTGCCATCCCCATCACAAGTTACACCCAATAAGGAAGAAGTGTTCTATTTCTCATACATTGATGAGCTGCCAGTCACAGCTGAAGAGATTGGTAGGGCAACCAAACGTGATCCAATTATGTCAAAGGTGTATGGTTACATAGCAAATGGATGGCCAAACCAGGCATCAGAGGAAGATATCCATCCATACTTCGTTTGTAGGAAAGAATTGTCAGTGGATAAAGATTGTATCATGTGGGGCGCAAGAGTGGTTATCCCAAATAGGTTCAGGTCTAAATTGTTAGGAGATCTTCATGACCAGCACTTGGGAATGTGCTTGACCAAGAGCTTTGTACGCAGTTACTTATGGTGGCCAGGTTTAGATAAAGAGATAAAGTACAAAGTCAGTCAGTGTACAACATGTCAATCAGTGAGCAAGAAACCACCATCAGTACCATTACAGCCATGGAAATGGCCTCCCAGAGTGTGGCAAAGGTTACATGTAGATTTTGCTGAGCTAGAAGGACAGCAATTGTTCATAGTGATAGATTGTCACTCGAAGTGGATGGAGGTGTTTCCGATGTGGATAATAACAACAAGCAAAACACTAGACAATTTGCAAAGATTGTTTTCTTCATATGGCCTCCCAGAAGAAATTGTGTCTGATAATGGGCCGCAATATTGTTCAGAAGAGTTCACACAGTTCATGAGCAGAAACGGTGTGAAACATACCAAAGTTCCACCGTACCACCCTGCTTCAAATGGTGCAGCAGAGCGCACAGTACAAATTGTCAAACGTGCCCTCATCAAGCAAATATTGGATCCAAATCCAAAGAAACGTCAGTTGTCTTTGGACCACAAACTGGTAAATTTTCTGATTACCTATCGGAATAATCCTCATACCACTACTGGTAGAAAACCAGCAGAGTTGTTTCTCAAACGACTGCCACGAACCAGGTTCTCGTTGTTAAAGCCAAACTTGGCACAGTCCGTAGAAGAGAAACAATCAAGGCAGAAAGAGAGTCATGATAAAGGTAGAGTTAGAGAGAGAAGTGTGAAATTGAACCAGAAGGTTAGAGTGAAGAACCATCACCATAAATGGTTAAAGTGGTTACCAGGAAGAGTAGTGAAGATATGTGGCCCTCGCACATATTTGGTCAAAATGTTTGATCATGAAAGGTTAGGTTTGTTCACATTGATCATATTTTACCTACAGATGTGAAAGTAGTTGAAAGCTGCGATGATTCAATTTATTCTGATGAGTCAGATAGTCTTGTTACAAGTAGCGTACCCGCAGCAAATCCTACATCAGACGTACCAGAAACAAGTCCAAGACAAAGTCAGAATTTAAGTCTGAGCCAGAGTCAGGCAGACAAGCAGTCTGACGTGTAAAGAGTCCAAATGTAGATCAAGGTCAGCCCTTGGAGAAAAATTTTCCGCAGGCTCAGCCTAGAATGAATCAAAGTCCTACAACAAGATCTGAAAGTTCTGTTCAAGAAAGAAGGTATCCTCTTCGAAACAGAAAACCAGTGGTTAAGTTTAATCTGTAAATATGGAAAATAAGTTCATATCTTTTGTTTGTGTTACAGAATTCTATAGTAGAATTTGGAAACATAAAATGGGTTCCATTTGAGAAATGTATACCAAGAGTTGTGTATACCATGCAAGTCATGTACAATGATTATTTGCTATGATTAGCTTCTTCAATTAGGATGGAGAAGTGTAATAGAGCCACCTGGTGGACTACTGATGTATATAATAATAAAGCCATATGCAGTACAGTTCTTACTGGAAGCCATGTTGTGCTGTTGTATATATATGCTATGTCTCAAGATATCACAATAATAAACAGATAATCTGATTTAGTGATGTTCGTTGATGGATAAATATTGGCCCCAGGACACCGGGGAGAACCCCCACTGCTCTTCTTCAAAATAGTGCCATCGATCTTGTACTTCCACCTGAGAGAGCAGACGGGGCCTCAGTTTAATATCTCATCCAAAAGATGACAACTCTGACAGTAGAACACTTCCTCAACACTGCTCTGGCGTGCCAATCTAGATTTTTGTGCTTAAGTCTCTGGAGTGGGGCTTGAACCCACAACCTTCTGACTCGGAGGCAAGGGTGCTACCAACTGAGCTGATTCCAATTTAAGTGATTAGACACCATGGCTGGCAGTATTTGCATCCTCTAAACAGTTAAATTAATTCTAGCCAGGTTTAGAAAGGGTCCAGTATGTCCGAAAGAGCCCCTGGGCATCTTTTAAAGGCAATTTGACACCACCTTTGAGTTACACTCTGTGACCCTTCCAGAAAATCTCACTCCACTTCTCTCTGGGCCATTACTCCAGATGCTAAAGTTACAAAGTATTACAAAGTATTTGCAGCACAGAAATAGGCCATTTGGCCCAACAGGTCCATGCCGGTGTTTATGCTCCACACGAGCCTCCTCCTACCTCTCTTCATCTAACTCCATCAACATATCTTTCTATTCCTTTCTCCCTCATGTGCTTATCTACATTACAACAGCGACTACACTTCAAAAAGTACTTCATGGGCTGTAAAGCACTTTGGGACATCCTGAGGTCATGAAAGGCGCTATATAAGTTCAAGTCTTTCTTTTTTCTTTTTGAATAAATCTTTGCTTATCCCCTCAATGACTCCTTGTGGTAGTGAGTTCCACATTCTAACCACTCTCTGGGTAAAGAAGTTTCTCCTGAATTCTCTATTGGATTTATCAGTGACTATCTTATATTTATAGTTCTGGTCTCGCCCACAAGTGGAAACATCTTCTCTACATCTACCCTATCAAACCCTATCATAATCTTAAAGACCTCTATTGGGTCATCCCTCAGTCTTCTCTTTTCTAGAGGAAAGAGCCCCAGACTGTTCAATCTTTCCTGATAGGTATAACCTCTCAGTTCTGGTATCATTCTAGTATTGTTCGTATCCTAAAGTTGCTGTGTAAATGTGCCCTTTTTGATTTTCATGACATAGGTGAAATTGTTCCATAATAGAGTAATTAAAATAGTGCATAATAATTGAGATCACAGCATATATATAAGCATTTAACAGAGGGGTTAATGCACAGTACAAATAACATATCGAATTTACTTCGTACTTCTTCAAACAGATTATTTCACCTTTTAACCCAGGTTGCACACTCAGCTCCTCTCTCAAATTCTTTCTCGCAGACTCATCAATTAAAAGGGAACTGAAATGTAAGGGTAGATAGAAAAATGGTTTATATTTTTTAATCCTGGATAATTAGTGCACCCTCACACACAGTTTTTCTCCAATAATCCCAGCTGTGGGAATCTTCCACGGAGCCTTCTGTTCGTCTCTTTTAAATGGCCAAAAATTAATTCTAGTCCCAACCGTTCATTTGCTAAAACTTAGCAAATGTTTGCAGAGAACTGACTAATAGTCCAGAAAATAAGTCGGTAAATATATCAGTGATGAAGACCGGTTTTATTGCAATGGCATCATCTTTCCCTCTAAAGTGGATGAGCACTCCAAAGGGACCCCTAGAAACAAAATGATTGAAAACATGATGGCCCAGAATTTGCGGTTGTAAAGATGGCAAAACTGTCGGCGTTCACCGTCATTACAACTGTAAAACTGACAGCAACTTCTGGCACCCGCACATGCGCAGTTAAACGCGGAAATCCAGAAGTGGCTGTCAGTCATTCTCTGCTCCTCCACAGGGTGCGTTGTTGAACTCCCCAGAACTAGCAATCAATTGAAATCACTGAAATGACAAAAACTTCCCCTTTTACGCTGGAATATCACTGTAAAAAAAAAACTTGAAAAAGTTAAGCCTTGTTGAATTAGGTGTAACTGAGTTTTTAACGGCGTCATAATTACTGCTGAACAACCGTTCTGGCCCTGAAAAACTAATTTTATATTTGTGGAATGTCAAATTTTTCCATTATGATAAAAATTCCATGGTTTTTAATATTTTTTTTTAAGTTTGTTTATGATATTTCAGCTTCTACCTTAATCCCATTTGTATGTCAGAAATCTTTATTTTGCTCTCTGTAAAATGATTAAAAAGTGAAGGAAAATCAGTGCATTTTACTTCTTGGTTTGCTGTCTGTGAGAATACTTCAATGTGATTGGCTGCTTAGCTAGCTTGATGACATCACTGTTGCTGGATGCTGGAGACTCCCTGGAGTTGCAGCCAGAATCAAATTAACGTCGGGAGAGGTGAAATCCACGCCACAGAGATCGCTAGATCTTTGTAGGCAGCTATCTTCGAGGTCAGCGGCGAGCGGCATCACTTCGCCGCTGACCGCCAAATCCGGGCCTATGAGTACAGAACGGAAAGCTAATTACCTGAGATTCCTTTACATTCAGATCTCCCTGATCTCAACTCTGTGTTCCCAAAAACTATCTCTTAGTATCCTTTCTTGAGAGTGTCTTTAATATTCAGTAAACCTGTGAGAAAGGCATTTCTAACTTACATTCTCATCTTAGCAAATCAACAAAACTAGAGCTGTCCCCATACTTAAACTTTACATAGCCACTATGATTAAACAAGTGAAAAAGGGCTCATGGGGTTGGGGGTAATATATTAGCATGGATAGAGGATTGGCTAACGGACAGAAAACAGAGAGTAGGGATAAACGAGTCATTTTCCGGTTGGCAGGCTGTAACTAGTGGGGTGCCGCAAGGGTCAGTGCTTGGGCCTCAGCGATTCACAATCTATATTAATGACTTAGATGAAGGGACCGAGTGCAATGTATCCAAGTTTGCTGACGATAAAAGCTAAGTAGGAAAGTAAGCTGTGAAGAGGACACAAAGAGCCTGCAAAGGGATATCGACAGGTTAAGTGAGTGGGCAGTACGGTGGCAGATGGAGTATAATGTGGGAAAATGTGAGGTTATTCACTTTGGTAGGAAGAATAGAAAAACAGAATATTTTTTTAATGGTGAGAAACTATTAAATGTTGGTGTTCAGAGAGACTTAGGTGTCCTCGTACAGGAAACACAGAAAGCTAGCATGCAGGTACAGCAAGCAATTAGGAAGGCAAATGGCATGTTGACCTTTATTGCAAGGGGATTGGAGTACAAGAGTAAGGAAGTCTTACTACAATTGTACAGGGCTTTGGTGAGACCACACCTGGAGCATTGTGCACAGTTTTGGTCTCCTTATCTGAGGAAGGACATAATTGCCTTAGAAGCGGTGCAACGAAGGTTCACTAGATTGATTCCTTGGATGAGAGGGTTGTCCTATGAGGAGAGATTGAGTAGATTGGGCCTATACTCTCTGGAGTTTAGAAGAATGAGAGGTGATCTCATTGAAAAATATCAGAATCTGAGGGGGATTGACAGGGTAGATGCTGAGAGGTTGTTTCCCCTGGCTGGAGAGTCTAGAACTAGGGGGCATAGTCTCAGGATAAGGGGTCAACTGAGATGAGGAGGAATTTCTTCACTCAGCGGGTTGTGAATCTTGAGAATTCTCTGCCCCAGAGGGCTGTGAATGCGGAGTCTTTGAGTATATTCAAGGCTGAGATTGATAGATTTTTGAACTCTAGGGGAATCAAGGGATATGGGGATCGGGCCGGAGATCAAAGATCAGCCATGATCTTATTGAATGGCGGAGCAGGCTCGAGGGGCCATATGGCCTACTCCTACTCCTAATTCTTATGTTCTTATTTCTGAAACAATATGAAACCTTAATAAAGATACAACCATGAACACAGGACTTGTTTTAAAACAGAGATTATTATATCTATTTATAACAAGCCGTACTTTACACTTGACTTCAGTTGCTAATTCTGACACAATTGTCTTTAATTCTTTACTCATCATGGCTATGTGCTTTCTTAAGTCAGAAATTGAAAGGAAATTTTAATTTATTTACAGATACAGTTTTCAAATAAGTAGAGATTCCAACACTTCCTCTTTGTCCTTTGACTCCCTCAGCTGAAGAAGCCTTAGCTATAACTTTTGTCTTCAATTCCAATTTTCTTCCCTTATCTCCTCTCTCCAAGAGGACATAGATCGAGCTAAATGGCAGTTCGACAGTTGCAGGCAGTTCTTCCCACCCCCCGAACCTTGGTTGAGTGGTCATTCTTCATGTGCCAGTCTACAGTGCGAGTGTTGGGAAGAAATGTCACCATGGTGATGATCACAGCTTTCGTCTGACCTTTTCCTCACCAGGTCTCCTCACACACAACCACTTCCAGTAGTGGTCATTAAATAGCGGCCAGGAGTAGAAGCCATGGTTGATTTTATTTCCATTTTCTAACCTGGGAATGCTGAAATGAATTGTAAGATCCCACTGGCACTTTCCTAGTGTGTGTGGCTCATTATTGCACCATGTGTATTTACCACTGAGCCCCTAAAAGAGCTGAGTTCTCATAATTAATACTCTAGCTATCTAGAGGTAGGTTTAATGTGAAGCAGTTCAGTTTTACACCAATACTAAAGTTATCGTGTAAATCTGGAATTAAGGCTTCGAGAGGAGGGAG
The DNA here is from genome assembly GCA_030390025.1 of Squalus acanthias. Taxonomy (NCBI): domain Eukaryota; kingdom Metazoa; phylum Chordata; class Chondrichthyes; order Squaliformes; family Squalidae; genus Squalus; species Squalus acanthias. Next base: position 111,511,874 of record CM059435.1, read on the forward strand.
TCTACCGCCACTTCACTTGGGAGTCAGGTTCGGCCCTGATTCCATATTCACACTACAACTTCTTAACGTTAGTATGAAGTAAAGCTGCTTCACACTTCACACTCTTGGACCACACTTGGAGTACTGGGCACAGTTCTGATCTCCATATTATAAAAAAGGATATAAAAGCTTTGGAGAAGGTGCTTAAAAAGATTCACAAGGATGATACCAGAACTACGAGGATATACCTATCAGGAAAGTTTGAACAGGCTGGGGCTCTTTTCTCTAAAAAGAGAAGGCTGAGGAGTGACCTGATAGAGGTCTTCAAGATAATGAAAGGGATTGATAGGGTAGAGGTAGAGAAAATGTTTCCTCTTGTACAGGAGTCCAAGACTTGAGGCCATAAATATAAGATCGTCACTAATAAATCCAATAGGGAATTTAGGAGAAACTTCTTCACCCAAAGAGTGGTGAGAATGTGGAACACGCCACCACAAGGAATAGTTGAGGCAAATAACATAGATGCATTTAAGGGGAAGCTAGTTAAGCACATGAGGGAGAAAGGAATAGAAGGATATGCTGATAGGGTGAGATGAAATAGGGTGGAGCATAAACACCGGCATAGACCAGTTGGGCCGAATGGCCTGTTTCTATGCTGTACACTCGATGCAACTCAACTTAACACTAGGCAGTTGCAGTGCAAATGCTAGCCTTAAGTATCCATCTTGGCAATCGAAACATAGCACCTCGCAAACAGACTGAGATCAGCTCCAATTTCCAGGTAGTCTCTCTATGAAGAAAGTACTGATCATACCCTTGATCTTAAATCTTTTGAGTTATGATGAAATGACACTAAAATGCATCCCATTAAATTGTGCTCGTGATGTTAAAATGTAATAGAAATGTGAGGACATACTTGTTAACATTGCATCTGTTCCGGTGATTTAATAGAGGGATATCTTAATTACTGTAAAGGAAGATTTGTTCAAGACTTCTGAGAAGTGTAATCAATGATTTAGGGCAATCGAACTGCCAGGTCTGTAGAATTATCAGTCTTCTTGATGATGGTATATCACATCATCATTAATAGCTCCTCGACTCTAAAGTGCATTAAATTGCGGTTCATAATTTAATCCTGGCCATGTCCAATTTTGGCCACAGGTATCTGACCCACTTGCAAAGAATATGTTCTGACGCACAGAACCTGTCATGTGATGTATGATTATTTTTTGTTCGATTGAATGTTAGGACCTTGTCGGTAATTGAGAGGTTGCTGGGACGGAGAGTTATTCAGAGTACGACGTGTGAACGATGTCATCGCATCGTGAAAGCCTCATTAACTTCAGGTCTGATCAGGTCTTCAACAATCCAGATGTACTCCTGTATCTTAGCCCATTGATACTGACATTGACATGAAGGGACCGAGTGTAATGTATCCAAGTTTGCTGATGATACAAAGACAGGAAGCTGTGAGGAGAACACAAAGGGCTGGGTTTTACCAGCCCTGAGGAGGCAGGTTTGGGGGCGGGACTGCTGGGAAAATGGGAAAAATTGGGAGCAGGTCCCAACCCCGCCTCCGAACCATCTTCCCGGGAGGCGGGTTCCCGACTCGCGCAGGGACATGTCTCCTAGCGGCGGGATGGGGATTAGAGCCAATTAACTGCCTGTTAACAGGTAGTTAACAGGCAGTTAAGAGGCTTTTCACCATTTTCCAGCGCTGATGCGGGCTTCCCGACATCGGGGAACCCCGCCAGGGTCAGCGAGGCGAGCTGTGGGTCTGCTGCAGTGTAAGTGTGCAAATGATAGCTGCAGAGGTAGTGTGATGGATGCAATGGTGCACAGGTAAGCATGACAGGTGAGAGAATGTAGTGAGAAATATTTTTATTCTGTTTATATGTTTCAGCTGGTGACATGATTTGATGTTTCTGTGAATCCTCATCTGATCGGGAGAATTGACAGATGGCTTCTGCAATCTCATATGCAGCTGCCCTCTGTTTTCTCCTAAGGAGATAGTCATTGGTGAGCCTGGGTGCAAGGGCTCACCTTTGGACAGTGATTGTCAGTGTTTGACAGCACCTCAATGCTGTCAAACACTGACAATTCATCTGTCAAAAAATTATGGGGCCTGTCACTTCAACAAAACCCGCAGATGAAGCGTCATACACTGACGTCATCTGACACCGGCTTTCCCTTAATTGGCCAGCAAGCCCGCAGGGCGGGCTTAACAAGGCCAATCAAGGGAAAATAGCGTCAGGTCGTCAGACGTCGCTGGGGGCGGGACTAGAACCCGGAAACCAGCAGTCCCGCCCCCAACACGCCTCCTCAGGTAAGATCCAGCCCAAAGAGTCTGCAAAGGGATATAGATAGACTAATTGAGTGGGCAATACGGTGGCAGATTGAGTATAATGAAGGGAAATGTGAGGTTATTCACTTTGGAAGGAAGAATAGAAAAACAGAATATTTTTTAAATGGTGAGAAACTATTAAATGTTGGTGTTCAGAGAGACTTAGGTGTCCTCATACAGGAAACACAGAAAGTTAGCATGCAGGTACAGCAAGCAATTAGGAAGGCAAATGGCATGTTGGCCTTTACTGCAAGGGGATTGGAGTACAAGAGTAAGGAAGTCTTACTACAATTGTACAGGGCTTTGGTGAGACCACACCTGGCGCATTGTGCACAGTTTTGGTCTCCTGATCTGAGGAAGGATATACTTGCCTTGGAGGCGGTGCAACGAAGGTTCACTAGATTGATTCCTTGGATGAGAGGGTTGTCCTATGAGGAGAGATTGAGCAGATTGGGCCTATACTCTCTGGAGTTTAGAAGAATGAGAGGTGATCTCATTGAAAAATATAAGAATCTGAGGGGGATTGACAGGGTAGATGCTGAGAGGTTGTTTCCCCTGGCTGGAGTGTCTAGAATTAGGGGGCTTAGTCTCAGGATAAGGGGTAGGCCATTTAAGACCGAGATGAGGAGGAATTTCTTCACTCAGAGGGTTGTGAATTTTTGTAATTCCCTGCCCCAGAGGGCTTTGAATGCGGAGTCTTTGAGTATATTCAAGGCTGAGATAGATAGATTTTTGGACTCTAGGGGAATCAAGGGATATGGAGATCGGATGGTGAAAGTGGAGTTGAGGTGGATGATCAGCCATGATCTTATTGAATGGCGGAGCAGGCTCGAGGGGCCAAATGGCCTACTCATGCTCCTAATTCTTATGTTCTTATGTCAAGAGGCAAATGGGGAACGCTGGCCCACAACGTACAAAGCTGTCAGTATCCTCAGGGCTCAGAAATTTGAGCAGTTAAACTGGGGGACATTTTAATTAAAGACTGGTTGTATTTAGGAACTGAAGTTGAAGACAGAGTATTAGTCATCCATACTGTGCTGAAAACTCCATTGGCCTAAAGAGAATTGTGAGCAAAGGGGACCCTGACTAAATAATTCAGTCACTCACACGATTACTGAACTCTCTGTTCCTGTAGCGAGATCACTCATTCCAGTCATTTGGGTAAAGAGGGTATTTAGCACATCAAGGAGATAGTAGATACTGAATAGCAGCTGTATGTAAATACATGTTTTATATATCCCATGACGTTGCTGATGGTGAGTCACAGGATACACTGTTCTATAACACTCGACATTCAAACTGTTATGCCATGTATTGCAAAATGTATTATCAGGGCCATTGATTTACAATAACTGAATAAGTCAAATTCCATTGTTATTACATGGTCATTCTAAGGTTTCCATCAGTGCTTTGGGGATTGAATTGCAAAATCCTAGATCTCCCTCCCTAACAGCGCTGTGGGAGTACCTTCACCACATGGACTGCAGTGGTTCAAGAAGGCGGTTCACCACCACCTTCTCAAGGGCAACTAGGGATGGGCAATAAATGCTGGCCTTGCCAGCGATGCCCACATCCCATGAACGAATATTTAAAAAAACATACAGTCCATAAGAACATAAGAACGTAAGAAATAGGAGCAGGAGTAGGCCATTCGGCCCTTCGAGCCTGCTCCGCCATTCAATGAGATCATGGCTGATCTTCTGCCTCAACTCCATTCACCGGCCCTATCGCCATATTCCTTGATGCCCTTACCAGTCAGAAATCTATCGACTTCTGTTTTGAATATACCCAATGACTGAGCTTCTACAACCCTCTGGGGTAGAGAATTCCAAAGATTCCCCACCCTCTGTGTGAAGAAATTTCTTCTCATCTCTGTCCTGAATGGCCTACCCTTTACCTTGAGGCTGTGGCCCCTGGTTCGAGACTTCCCAGCCAAGGGAAACATTCTCCCAGCATCCATCCTATCAAGCCCTGTAATAATTTTGTATGCTTCAATGAGATCCCCTCTCATTCTTCTGAATTCAAGAGAATACAGGCCTAGTTTGCTCAATCTCTTCTCATACGACAGTCCCGTCATCCCAGGAATCAATCTCGTGAACCTTCGTTGCACTCCCTCTATGGCAGTCTATTAACACAAATTCCAATAACAGCCTGTTATTCTGTGAAATGTATAAATTAGTACTTTTTATTACAATCTATATATTAGAATTCTTCTGCTCCTGCATTTAATTATTCGCCCCTTCCCTTTGTTGTAAATCCAAGGACATGCAAGACAGTGTACAAGGCATTCCAGGTTGGAGATGTGCATCTGGTCTTTTGACAGTACTGGGGAGAGGGGTTTAGGGTTTAGCTGCGCAGGGGCATGGCTTTTGCATGGACTTTGGTGGCACTGGAGAGTGGAGGGGCCAGGGGCTGGCAGCATCGAGCGGGAATGGGGGGCATCTGTGGTTCGACAGGACTGTGGAGGAGGAACTGAAAGGTGGGGTTTGGCTAAACTGGTTGATTCCTGGGATCTGTCAGCAGTGGAGGGAAGGAGGTGGGGGGGATGGGGGGAGGACCAGTCTTGACAGCATTTACGAGGAGAGGGACTCAGGTTTGGCAGCACTGATTTTTACATTTCTAAATGATGTCGGCCATGGCTCAGTTGGTGGCCTCTGAGTCAGAAGGTTGTGGGTTCAAGTCTTGTTCCAGAAACTTGAGCAAATCTAGGCTGACACTCCAGTGCAGGGCTGAGGGAGTGCTGCACTATCGGAGGTGCCATCTTTCGGATGAGACGTTAAACCGAGGCCCCGTCTGCCCTCTCAGGTGGACGTAAAAGATCCCATGGCATTATTTCGAAGAAAAGCAGGGGAGTTCTCCCTGGTGTCCTGGGCCAATATTTATCCCTCAATCAACATCACAGAAACAGATTATCTGGGGATTATCACATTCACCGTGTTTCCCACATTACAACAGTGACTACACTTCAAAAAGTACTTCACTTGCTGTAGAGTGCTTTGGTATATCCGGTGGTCATGAAAGACGTTATAGAAATGCAAGTCTTTCTTTTCTATCAATATTGAATTAAGTACTTTGTGATTGGTTCCTGGAAACTAAGTAAATACTGTTTTCAATAGATAAATAAATAGCACAGATAAGTAAATAATTATATAGAAACATAGAAAAATAGGAGCAGGAGTAGGCCATTCGGCCCTTCGAGCCTGCTCCACCATTCAATATGATCATGGCTGATCCTCTACCTCAATACCATATTCCCGCTCTCTCCCCATACCCCTTGACGCCTTTTACATCTAGAAATCTATCTATCTCCTTCTTAAATATATTCAGTGACTTGACCTCCACAGCCTTCTGTGGTAGAGAATTCCATAGGTTCACCACCCTCTGAGTGAAGAAATTTCTCCTCATCTCAGTCCTAAATGTCTTACCCCGTATCCTGAGACTGTGACCCCTCATTCTAGAGCCCCCAGCCAGGGGAAACATCCTCCCTGCATCCAGTCTGTCTAGCCCTGTCAGAATTTTATACGTTTCAATGAGATCCCCTCTCATTCTTCTAAACTCTAGTGAATACAGGCCTAGTTGACCCAATCTCTCTTCATACGACAGTCCTGCCATCCCAGGAATCAGTCTGGTGAACCTTCGCTGCACTCCCTCCATGACAATTATATCCTTTCTTAGGTAAGGAGACCAAAACTGCACACAGTACTCCAGGTGTGGTCTCACCAAGGCCCTGTATAACTGTAGTAAGACATCCTTGCTCCTGTACTCAAATCCTCTCGCAATGAAGGCCAACATACCATTTGCCTTCCTAACTGCTTGCTGCACCTGCATGTTTGCTTTCAGTGACTGGTGTACAAGGACACCCAGGTCCCTTTGTACATCAACATTTCCCAATCTATCACCATTTAAATAATACTCTGCCTTTCTGTTTCTCCTACCGAAATGGATAACTTCACATTTATCCACGTTAAACTGCATCTGCCATGTATTTGCCCACTCACTCAACTTGTCTAAATCGCCTTGAAGCCTCTTTGCATCCTCCTCACAACTCACAATCCCACCTAGTTTTGTGTTGTCAGCAGACTTGGAAATAATCCACTAACCCGCTCTGTCATCTCCATCAACGTAGCCCCAAAACAGCGGCGGCAACAGAAACAATGCCGCAGGAAAATCAACGCTGGAGCACTCAAAGACCCCGCTAAGAAAGCCCTATTCAGCCTGCGCCTCACAACCAACCTGACGACTCCCAGTGATGCAGAGACACAGAGTGTCCACAGCGCCTGGTCTGCACTCAAGGCCTCCATAATCAGCACCTGTGAAGAGACGCTCGGTCACTCGACCAGGAAACACCAAGACTGGTTCGACGAGAACGACCAGGAGATCCAGGAGCTAATAAGCCACAAGCGCAAGGCATTCCTGATCTGGAAACAGTAACAGAACTCGAGAGCAAGAAAGCAGCTCTACAGAACCTGAAGGCCGAGGTCCAACAAAAAACCTCGCGACCTAAAGAACAGATGGTAGTGGACAAAGTGGTCCACTTTCCATACCTCGGGAGCCTACTGTCAACAAGGGCAGACGTCGATGACGAAGTCCAACACCACCTTCAGTGTGCCAGTGCAGCCTTCGGTCACCTGAGGAAGAGAGTGTTTGAAGACCAGGACCTCAAACCCGGCACCAAGCTCATGGTCTACAGAGCAGCAGTGATTCCCACCCTCCTGTATGCCTCAGAGACATGGACCATGTACAACAGGCACCTCAAAGCACTGGAGAGGTACCACCAACGCTGCCTCCGCAAGATCCTGCAAATCCATTGGCAGGATAGGCGCACCACTGTCAGTATTCTCGCTCAGGCCAACATCCCCAGCATCGAAGCTTTGACCACGCTCGATCAGCTCCGATGGACGGGCCACATCGTCCGCATGCCCGATACGAGACTCCCAAAACAAGCGTTATACTCGGAGCTCTGACACGGCAAGAGAGCCCCAGGTGGGCAGAGGAAACGCTTCAAGGACCCCCTCAAAGCCTCCTTGAAAAAGTGCAACTTCCCCACCGACACCTGGGAATCCCTGGCCCAAGACCGCACAAAGTGGAGGAGAAGCATCCAGGAAGGTGCCGAACACCTCAAGTCTCTTTGCCGGGAGCAAGCGGAAGCCAAGCACAAACAGCAGAAGGAGCGCACATCAACCCAAGCACCCCACCCACCATCTGCCCCACCTGTGACAAAGACTGTAGGTCCTGCATTGAACTCATCAGTCACCTAAGAACTCATTTTAGTGTGGAAACAAGTCATCCTCAGTTCCGAGGGACTGCCTAAGAAGAAGAAGAAGGTGGGTGGAGAAAGCGCAGGAGATCCAGCAGCTCGCCAACAACCACGACGTGCGTGGATTCTTTTGCGCAGTTAAGACCGCCTACGGCCCAAGGTCCTACCCCACTGCGGGCCAAGCATGGAGAGGTACTCATCAAGGACAGAGAGGCAGTCAGTGCCCGCTGGAAGGAGCACTTCGAAGATCTCCTTAACCGAGACTCTGTCTTCGACGCGAGTGTCCTCAACTCCATCCCGCAGCATGCTACCCGCCACCACCTCAGCACAACCCCAGCCTGGCATGAGGTTGAAAAGGCCATCGACAACTGAAGAACAACAAGGCCTCAGGAGCAGATGGAATCCCCACCGAGGCACTAAAACATGGCGGAGAAGCACTATTGGTGCGAATACATGAACTAATTTCTCTTATTTGGAAGGAGGAGAGCATGCCAGGGGATCTCAGAGATGCCGTAATCGTGACCATCTTCAAGAAAGGTGACAAGTCCGATTGCAGTAATTACAGAGGAGTCTCCCTGCTGCCTGCCACAGTGAAAGTCATCACAAGAATCCTCCTCAATCGCCTTCTCCCAGTGGCTAAAGAGCTCCTCCCAGAGTCGCAATGTGGATTCCACCCACTAAGGGGCGCAATGGACATGATCTTCACCGCGCGTCAACTACAAGAGAAATGCAGGGAACAACACCAACATGATCTTCTTTGACCTCACAAAGCCCTTCGACACCATCAACCGTGTGGGATTATGGAGTGTCCTCCTCAAATTCTGCTGCCCTCAAAAGTTTGTCACCATCCTCCACCTGCTTCATGATGACATGCAAGCCATGATCCTGATCAATTCACGTATGGACCGGGGTCAAGCAAGTCTGTGTCATCGCACTAACGCTCTTCTCGATCTTCCTGGCTGCAATGCTCCATCTCACCCTCAGTAAGCTCCCCGCTGGAGTGGAGCTAATCTACAGAACAAACAGGAAACTGTTCAACCTCCGTCGCCACCAGTCCAGATCCAAGGTCGTCCCATCCTCCATCATTGAATTACAGTATGCAGACGATGCTTGCGTCTGCACACACACGGAGGGCGAACTCCAAACTATCGTTAACACCTTCACCGAAGCGTACGAGAGCATGGGCCTCACATTAAACATCTGTAAGACAAAGGTCCTCTACCAACCTGCCCCCGCCACACAGTATTGCTCCCCGATTATCAAAATCCACGATGAGGCCTTGGACAACGTGGACCACTTTCCATACCTCGGGAGCCTACTGTCAACAAGGGCAGACGTCGATGACGAAGTCCAACACCGCCTTCAGTGTGCCAGTGCAGCCTTTGGTCGCCTGAGGAAGAGAGTGTTTGAAGACCAGGACCTCAAACCCAGCACCAAGCTCATGGTCTACAGAGCAGTAGTGATACCCGCCCTGCTGTATGCTTCAGAGACATGGACTATGTACAGCAGGCACCTCAAAACACGAGAGGTACCACCAATGCTGCCTCCGCAAGATCCTGCAAATCCATTTGCAGGATAGGCACACCAATGTCAGTGTTCTCGCTCAGGCCAACATCCCCAGCATCGAAGTTTTGACCACGCTCGATCAGCTCCGATGGATGGGCCACATCGTCCGCATGCCCGATACGAGACTCCCAAAACAAGCACTCTACTCGGAGCTCCGACACGGCAAGAGAGCCCCAGGTGGGCAGAGGAAACGCTTCATGGACACCCTCAAAGCCTCCTTGAAAAACTGCAACATCCCCACCGACACCTGGGAATCCCTGGCCCAAGACCGCACAAAGTGGAGGAGAAGCATCCAGGAAGGCGCTGAACACCTCGAGTCTCTTCGCCGGGAGCAAGTGGAAGCCAAGCGCAAACAGCGGAAGGAGCGCACGTCAACCCAAGCACCCCACCCACTCGCCCCTTCAACCACCGTCTGCCCCACCTGTGACAGAGACTGTAGGTCCCGCATTGGACTCATCAGTCACCTGAGAACTCATTATTATTGTGGAAGCAAGTCATCCTTGGATCTGAGGGACTGCCTAAGAAGATTACATTTGGTTCCCTCATCCAAATCATTGATATATATTGTGAATAGCTGGGGCCCAAGCACTGATCCCTGCGGTACCCCACTAGTCACCTGCCTGCCACCCCAAAAAAGATCCATTTATTCCTACTCTCTGTTAACCAATTTTCAATCCATTCCAGTATATTACCCCCAATCCCATGTGCTTTAATTTTGCACATTAACCTCTTATGTGGGACTTTATCAAAGGCCTTCTGAAAATCCAAATACACCACATCTACTGGTTCTCCCTGAAAATCCAAATACACCACATCCACTGGTTCTCCCTATAGGTTCCACTCTCTGTTGTCTGCCTAACATTAAGTATATGGCTACTTTAATAACATTTATTTTTACTTTCAAACTGTTACAACTGCTCCCTGTTCTCAGCAGTTTAGAAGTGACTATATTTACCCGGATTTGCAATGGCCTCTGAGTCAGAAGGTTGTGGGTTCAAGTCCCACACCAGAGACATGAGCACAAAATTCTACTGAGAAGATAAAAAGTACTGAGGGAGCGCTGCACTGTCGGAGGGACAGAGGCGGCGGACCTGGGTGGAGTGGCTGCGGCGAGGCGACAGCTGTAAAAGAGGTGGCGGCGACCAGGTAGGCCCACAGAGGCGGCGGACCTGGGTGGAGCGGCTGCGGCGAGGCAACAGCTGTAAAAGAGGTGGCGGCGACCAGGTAGGCTTACCAATCTGAGCCCCCAGAGCGGGAGAGAGAGAAGTAAAAAATAATCAAAGTGTGACGTCACCAGAAAGCAGGTAAGTGATTGGTTGGTGAGTATTTCTCTTTTTCTCCTTTTTTCCATACTTAAATTCTGTGGTTTATAGTTTCTAGAGTCTCTGTGGTGTAGCGGGGACTGCTGTTAAGCAAGGGCCCTTGAGTATATCATTTAATTGAAGTGAAATTGGTGGGATTCAATTAGTTTAATTTTAAATTAATTAATTAAAGGGTAAGTCATGGCAGGAGAGCTCGGCGCCGTGATATGCTCCTCCTGCTATATGTGGGAAATCAGGGACACTTCCTGTATTCCTGACGACCATGTGTGTGGGAAATGTATCCAGCTGCAGCTACTGACAGACCGCATTGCGGCGCTGGAGCTGTGGATGGATGCATATTGGAGCATTCGCGACGCTGAGAACGTCGTGGATAACACGTTTAGCGAGTTGGTCACACCGCAGGTAAAGGGTGTACAGGCAGGAAGTGAATGGGTGACCACCAGGCAGAGTAAGAGGTGCAGGCAGGTAGTGCAGGGGTCCCCTGTGGCCATCCCCCTCTCAAACAGATATACCACTTTGGATGCTGTTGGGGAAGGCGGCAGCAGCCAACTTCCTGGCACCATGGATGGCTCTGCTGCACAGGCTGGGAGGAAAAAGTGTGGAAGAGCTATAGTGATAGGGGATTCAATTGTAAGGGGAATAGATAGGCGTTTCTGCGGCTGCAAACGAGACTCCAGGATGGTGTGTTGCCTCCCTGGTGCAAGGGTCAAGGACGTCTCGGAGCGACTACAGAACATTTTGGAGGGGGAGGGCGAACAGCCAGTTGTCGTGGTGCACATAGGCATCAACGATATAGGTAAAAAATGGGATGAGGTCCTAAAAGCAGAATATAGGGAGTTAGGAGGTAAATTAAAAAATAGGACCTCAAAGGTAGTAATCTCAGGATTGCTACCAGTGCCACGTGCTAGTCAGAGTAGAAATAGGAGGATATTTCAAATTAATACATGGCTAGAGGAATGGTGCAAGGGGGAGGGATTCAAATTCCTTGGACATTGGAACCGGTTCTGGGGGAGGTGGGACCAGTACAAACGGGACAGTCTGCACCTGGGCAGGGCCGGGACCGATGTCCTAGGGGGAGTGTTTGCTAGTGCTGTTGGGGAGGGTTTAAACTAAAGTGGCAGGGGGTTGGGAACCTGAGCAGGGAGACAGAGGAAAGGGAAACAAGGATAAAAGCTAAAGACAGGAAGGAGAAAAACAAAAGTAGAAGGCAAAGAACTCAACGGTTTAAATCAAACATGGGCACAGTAAATAATAATTCATATAGGTCTGAGAGCATTAAAAAAACAAGCCTGAAGGCTTTGTGTCTTAATGCAAGGAGCATTCAGAACAAGGTGGATGAATTAGCTGCGCAAATAGAGGTAAATGAATATGATTTGATTGGGATTACAGAAACATGGCTCCAGGGTGGCCAAGGCTGGGAACTCAACATCCAGGGTTATTCAATATTTAGGAAAGATAGGCAAAAAAGAAATGGAGGTGGGGTAGCATTGCTGGTCAAAGAGGGGATTAACACAATTGAAAGGAAGGATATTAGCTCTGATGATGCGGAATCTGTATGGGTAGAACTGAGAAATAACAAGGGGTAGAAAATGTTAGTGGGAGTGGTATATAGACCTCCAAACAGTAACACGGAGGTTGGGGACGGCATTAAAAGGGAAATTAGAGAAGCATGCAGTAAGGGCACAGCAGTCATCATGGGTGACTTTAATTTACATATAGATTGGGCTAACCAAATTAGTAACAATACTGCGGAGAGGAATTCCTAGAATGTTTACGAGATGGTTTTCTGGAACAATATGTCGAGGAACCAACCAGAGATCAGGCCATCTTAGACTGGGTATTATGTAACGACAAAGGATTAATTAGCAATCTTGTTGTACGAGGCCCCTTGGGTCAGAGTGATCATAATATGATAGAATTCTTCATTAGGATGGAGAGTGAAGTAGTTGAATCAGAGACGAGGGTCCTGAATTTAAATAAAGGAAACTATGATGGTATGAGGTGCGAATTGGGTAGGATTGATTGGGGAATGTCACTCAAGGGGTTGACAGTGGATAGGCAATGGCAAACATTCAAAGACTGCATGGATGAACTACAGAATTTGTTCATCCCAGTGTGGCATAAGAATAAAACAAAAAGGGTGACTCAACCATGGCTAACAAGGGAAATTAGGGATAGCATAAGAAGCAAGGAGAGGGCATATAAATTGGCCAGAAAAAGCAGTAGCCCTGAGGATTGGGAGCAGTTTAGGATTCATCAAAGGAGGACAAAGGGATTAATTAAGAAGGGGAAAATAGAATATGAAAGTAAGCTTGCTGGGAACATAAAAACTGACTGTAAGAGCTTTTATAGATATGTGAAGAGAAAAAGATTAGTGAAATCAAGTATAGGTCCCTTGCAGTCAGAAGCGGGGGAAGTTATAATGGGGAACAAAGAAATGGCAGACCAATTAAATGCATATTTTGGTTCTGTCTTCACAAAGGAGGACACAAATAACCTCCCAGAGATGTTGGAGAACATACAGTCTGGTGAAAGGGAGGAACTGAAATAAATCAGTATTTGCAGGGAAATGGTGTTAGGGAAATTGACGGGATTGAAGGCTGATAAATCCCCAGGGCCTGATAATCTACATCCTAGGGTACTTAAGGAAGTGGCCCTAGAAATAGTAGATGCATTGCTGATCATCTTCCAACATTTGATGGAATCTGGAACTGTACCCATGGATTGGAGGGTAGCTAATGTTACCCCACTATTCAAAAAGGGTGGTAGAGAGAAAGCGGGGAATTACAGACCGGTAAGCCTGACATCGGTATTGGGGAAAATGCTAGAGTCCATTATAAAGGATGTAATAGCTGAGCACTTGAAAAACAGTGACAGGATCGGACAAAGTCAACATGGATTTACAAAAGGTAAATCGTGCTTGACTAATCTACTGGAATTTTTTGAGGATGTAACTGGGAAAATAGATAAGAGAGAACCAGTAGTTGTGGTGTATTTGGACTTTCAAAAGGCTTTCGATAAGGTCCCGCATAAGAGATTAGCGTGTAAAGTTAAGGCACATGGGATTGGGGGCAAGGTATTGACTTGGATAGAGAACTGGTTGGCGGACAGAAAGCAGAGAGTAGGAATTAATGGGTCTTTTTCCGAGTGGCAAGCAGTGACTAGTGGGGTACCGCAGGGATCGGTCCTTGGACCCCAGCTATTCACAATATACATTAATGATCTAGATAAGGGAACTAAATGTAATATCTCCAAGTTTGCAGATGACACAAAGCTGGGTGGGAGTGTGTGCTGCGAGGAGGATACCGAGAAACTCCTGGATGATTTGGACAGGTTGGGTGAGTGGGCAGAAGCGTGGCAGATGCAATATAACGTGGATAAGTGCGAGGTTATCCACTTTGGTGTCAAAAACAGAAAGGCAGCTTATTATCTGAATGGCAATAGATTGGGAGAAGGGGAAGTGCAACGAGACCTGGGTGTCCTTGTGCACTGTTGGAGGGGCCGTACTGAGGGAGCGCTGCATTGTCGGAGGGGCAGTACTGAGGGAGCGCTGCGCTGTCAGAGGGGCAGCACTGAGGGAGTGCTGCACTGTCGGAGGTGCCGTCACTCGGATGAGATGTTAAACCAAGGTCCAGTCTCTCCTCCCAAGTTGACCTAAAAGATACAACGGCGTTGTTTCAAAGAAGATTAGGCGAGTTCTCCCTGGTGTCCTGGTCAAATATTATCACTCAGCCAACATCACTAAAACAAATGGTCTGGTCGCTATCTGATTGCTCTTTGTGGGACCTTGCTGCGCGCAGATTGGCTGCCATGTCTCTACACTTCAAATGTACCTCATTGGCTGTGAAGCACTTTGAGGTTAAGAGCCAAACATTGCAACTGCGCTCCAGAACGGTGACTATCTGTGAGTGATGCCACAGGAGATCCGATTTACAGTCCCCGCCACTTATAGGGGGAGTGTTCACGCGAACGCCATTTGCCCGCTATGCGCGATGGGCGGTATAACGGGCTAGCGCTATTACAGTATTCTACTATATAACAAGAATGTTGTAGAGCAAGACTGCATGCCATGCAACTAGCTTTATTTAAAGTGTAGTGAGTGCTTAGTACAAACTGTAACCCCCACCAATTACACGGGATTAGACGGGTTTAAGTACACAGAAGGTAATTGAACATTAACGAGGTGCTATTTACTTATGTGAGAAGTCGCACAACACCAGGTTATAGTCCAACAGTTTTATTTGAAATCACGAGCTTTCGGAGCTGCTGCTCCTTCGTCAGGTGAAGTGAAGGAATACGAATCGGCAAAGCATATATAGACAGAGAACAATGCCTGTGTAGCGTACAATGTCAGATGACTACAGTTAATCTTTCTGACTGCCTTTTATCACACCTCGGCAGAGAGACAATCAGGTCAGTCAGGAAGACATTATATCAAAGACATAGCAAAATACAACTAAGACAATGAGGTATACTCATAAGACAATACCTCATTGTCTCAGTTGTATTTTGCTATGTCTTTGATATAATGCCTTCCTGACTGACCTGATTGTCTCTCTGCCGAGGTGTGATAAAAGGCAGTCAGAAAGATTAACTGTAGTCGTCTGACATTGTACGCTGCACAGGCATTGTTCTCTGTCTATATATGGTTTGCCAATTCGTATTCCTTCACTTCACCTGACGAAGGAGCAGCAGCTCCGAAAGCTTGTGATTTCAAATAAAACTGTTGGACTATAACCTGGTGTTGTGCGACTTCTCACTTTTGTCCACCCCAGTCCAACACCGGCATCTCCGCATCATGATTATTTACTTATGTTGGTTCTTGCATTCAGTGCACTCTGACGAGGTGCAAACACTACAACAACAACTTGCATTTATATAGCACCTTTAACGTAATAAAACGTCCCGAGGCGCTTCATAGGAGCGTTATCAGACAAAATTTGACACCGAGCCACATAAAGAGATATTAGGACAGTCAAAGAGGTAGGTTAAAAGGGGCATCTTAAAGGAGGAGAGAGAGGCGGAGAGGTTTAGGGAGGGAATTCCAGAGCTCGGGGCCCAGGCAGCTGAAGGCACGGCCGCCGATGGTGGAGCGATGAAAATCGGGGATGTGCAAAAGGCCAGAATTGGAGGAGCGTAGAGATCTCGGAGGGTTGTAGGGCTGGAGAAGGATTACAGAGATAGGGAACAGCACCTCATCTTTCATTTAGGCACTTTACAGCCTTCCGGACTCAATATCGAGTTCAACAATTTCAGATCATAACCTCGGCCCCTACCACATATATACATTTTATCCACCCTTTTGGTCCGTGCCTTTTTCCTTTTTTTTCTCTCTCTCCCCCTACTGCAGCTGTCTCTCATTCTTCCAGCATTTCACACCTCACCTTTTGTTTCTTAACCTGTCCCATTACCATCTCGTCTTGCCTTGAGCATCTCTTAATGTCTCTACTTACCATAGACCACCCCTTTTGTTCTTTTATTCCTCCCCCCAGCCTCCCCCTTGCATTTTTATCTGTTTAATTTCCTGCTCTTTTCTCAGTTCCGACGAAGGGTTTCGACCTGAAATGTTAACTCTGTTTCTCTCTCCACGGATGTTGCCTGGCCTGCTGAGTTTTTCCAGCGTTTTCTGTTGTTATTTCGGATTTCCAGCATCCGCAGTATTTTGCTATCGTTACAGAGATAGGGAACTAGTGAGTAATCACAGCTGTTTCTGCCCAAAATAAATTTGAGCGCTTAAGACGCCGGAGCCAGCAACTTTGAAATAAATGCAAGTGGATAATGGTTGTCGCTTTTTCGCCGATAGAAGCGACTGCCCGTTTTAAACGTGGATGTTTTAAGTGGCGGGGACTGTAGTAAAATAATATTGTGAACAGTGCTGTAAGCTGCATTACTAATGGAGGCTGTGCTCAAATATTTTAATTGGATATAACTGGGGCAGTAATTAAAATGTGTCTCCATATAAACACAAATAATTCTAAGACTTGTACGTGTAGGAATAACCATAAGTAAATTTAACAATAGATCATATACCGAGGCCGAAGGGTTACAGAGGAATGCACAGGACTTAGGTAGACCACTGCAGTCCATTTGGCTGGTGACAGTGTCTTGGAAATATCGGGCTGGATATTCCGATCCCTACGGGTGTGTACGTGCTGTGTACCCACCCGTAGGGACATCGGAAATGCTGGTTTCAAGCACGCACAGCGCATGCGCTGGAAACCGGCATTTCCGATCTGTCAAGAATGGTCTTGACGGATCCTCCGGCTGCCCTGGAGAAGGGTCTCTGCGGGCGGATAGTTCCACTTTTTGGACACCCTCCGCCTGCAGAAAACACTTACAATTCTTACGCCTGATAAAAGCAGGTGTAAGGTCTGCTTTTACCAGGATAAGAGTAGAAAAAAGTTTTTTTTTTTAATTTCACTGATTTATCATTTAAAAATACTTTAAAAAAGGTAAGTTTATTTTTAGCCCCATAAAATACTTTAATTATTTTTTTCAAAAAATTACATTTTTGTTTAAAATACTTAATTTATTGTAATTTCAAGTCATTTTAAAAATGTGATTTTTTTTTTTACATTTATTTAAAGTTTTACTATTTTTTTCATTGATCTCCATTCATATATTTGACAGGTCTTCCTGTCAAATGTATGAAGGGAGATTCCCTTCTGTGATTGGCTCCCCATGGCCCACGTGATCCCAGGGACGCTGCGAACTGCCTGCGCCTCTGGGATACGTGGGCCCTGCGCACTTGGAGTTTGGAGAGGCCCAGCAGCGGAACTGTGCGCGCCCCAGGAGCCCTCTGGTCCAGGCGCAGATTTTTCCAGATCGCAGGCCTCCGCCCGCGGGAGGCCTGCGATCAGAAAATACGGGCCCATGTCCGCCAATACCTCTCATACCCCTCTATCAAAGATTTCACCAGGTACTTAACCAACACTCTGTTGAATTTGCTGATAGTCAACCTTCACTGTGGCCCTTGGCTGTCCATTCCATACAGTCCACACCCTCTAGCAGATGATAGTTAAATCTAAACTTACTTCTCAACAATGCCCCCCCCCCAGTTTCCTTCCTACTTTGATGTTGTCCTCTTGTAGAATCTAGGACCACGTTAAACCATATTCACATTTCTCCTGTCTATACCCTACAGGAGTTTGAATAATTCAGTAAGAGCATCCCTGAGCCTTCTCAAAGTAACTAACTTTGAGGATCTGTGACTTGGGGATGGATTTTCTTGCTTGGGGCAGTATAGTGGGGGAGGGGCGGAACCTCCGCCTGCCCCTCAAACTCCGCTAAAACTTTGTACCTGGGTCAGAGTGGGGGGGGGGCGGGGTGCGGGGGGGGGGTGCAGGGAGGCGGAGGTCATTTACCATCCTTCTCGGTAGAAGGAATCCACTGTGGAAGAGGGTAGTTCTTAGCCGTGGCTCAGTGGGTAGCACTCTCACCTCTGAGTCAGAGGATTGTGGGTTCATAGTCCACACACCAGGAGACTTGAGCACAAAAATCTACTGAGAAGATAAAAAGTACCGAGGGAGTGCTGCTCTGTCGGAGGTGCCGTCATTTGGATGAGGTGTTAAACCAAGGCCCCGTCTCCTGTCTCAAGTGGACGTAAAAGATACAACAACGGCACTATTTCAAAGGAGAGTAGGGGAGTTCTCCTCGATGTCTGGGCCAACATTTATCCCTGAAACAAATGATCTAGTCATTATCTGAGTTCTGTTTATGGGACCTTGCTGCGTGTAAATTGGCTGCCACATTTCTACACTTCAAAAGTACCTCATTGACCGTGAAGCGCTTTGGGACACGCTGAGATAATGAAAGGCGCTTTATAAATGCTAGTCTTTCTTTTTAATTCAGCGGTGCTGCAGGGGGTGGAATCACAGCTGCAGTGCCCAAATCGGCAGCGAGGGACGTTAAAGGGCAAAAGAGCCCCGAAGAAGATGGGGAGGTGCAGTTTATGTAGGTCTGATTCCTTCCTACTGCTGCTTAGGTCTGGCCACCAACTGTGAAGGCACCTTGATACGTTTTACTGCACTGAAGGAACTACGTAAATGTAAGTTATTGTCGGCCACGTGCTAATATTGCACAACGTGAATTCACCGCGCGTGAGAGCAACGGTCTGGGAGGAACCGCTGAGCCTTTAAATAAAATTATTTCCTGGGATGTGGGCGTCGCCGGCAAGGCCAGCATTTATTGCCCATCCCTAATCGCCCTCGAGAAGGTGGTGGTGAGCCGCCTTCTTGAACCGCTGCAGTCCGTGTGGTGAAGGTACTCCCACAGCGCTGTTAGGGAGGGAGTTCCAGGATTGTAACCCAGCGACGATGAAGGAACGGCGATATATTTCCAAGTCAGGATGGTGTGTGACTTGGAGGGGAACTTGGAGGTGGTGGTGTTCCCGTGCGCCTGCTGCCCTTGTCCTTCTAGGTGGAAGAGGTCGCGGGTTTGGGAGGTGCTGCCGAAGAAGCCTTGAAAGTGTGATGGAGCTGCATCAACATGCAGAGTTGAAATGCCAATATCACAGAGGACCTCTGGATTAAGGACTCTGATCTGCCGGCATTAATTCAGGTGTCCTATGCTGTCAGACTCAGTAACTTCTCCAAGTCCATTCTCCTGCTTTTGTCATCACTACTCACTGTCAAAACAAATACATTCCAAAAAAAAAAATCAATTGTAATACAGGGGGAAAAAGCAAATTGAACTAGTGGCAATTTTTATATTGTTCAGTTTTTGAATGAGGCAATGTCAATAAAACCCATTTTTAAGGATACAGAAATCTCTCTTTATAGAATGTATGATCAGGTGGCCATTCACCTGGGACCAGCTCCCTTTTAAGTAATGCAGACCTTTTAATTACTGATGCAATGAGACATGTTTTCAGTAAAGTTTTGTGAACCGCTATTAACATCTGTAATGACCTGCCGTTGGCGACCTGTTTGCACAAGATGGAACGGCGAGATATGTGAGTTAATCTACTTTTTAGATAATTTCCGATAGGAGGCTTTCTGCGTGCGGATGCCTCCTATCGAAAAAAATCTACGCCCTTACCTGAGGGCTCCCGAGGTCCGGACACTTCCGATCCTGGGCCTCTCCACAGTCGAAATGCGCAGGGTCCAGGTATCCCAGGGGTGCAGGCGGTTCGCAAGCGTCCCTGGGATCACGTGGGCCAGGCCAGCCAATAGGAGAAGGGAATCTCCCTTCATACTTTTGACAGGTAGACCTGTCAAATATATGAATGGAGATCACCCCAAAAACACATCAAAACATTAAATACATTTTTTTTAAAACCATCACGTTTTAAAAATGAGTTAAAGTTACATT
Organism: Squalus acanthias; assembly: GCA_030390025.1. Taxonomy (NCBI): domain Eukaryota; kingdom Metazoa; phylum Chordata; class Chondrichthyes; order Squaliformes; family Squalidae; genus Squalus; species Squalus acanthias. Next base: position 111,531,654 of record CM059435.1, read on the forward strand.
AAATTAAATATTTTAAACTATAATTTAATTTTTTGAAAAAATAATTAAAGTTTTTTTACGGGGCTAAAAATAAACTTACCTTTTTAAAAGTATTTTTAAATTATAAATGAGTGAAAAAAAATTTTTATACTTTTTTTCAACTCTTATGCTGGTAAAAGCAGGCGTAAGATTTCTAAGGGTTTTTAGCGGGCGGAGATTCTGCAGAAAGCGGAACTCCCCCCCCCCCGCAGAGGCCCTTCTCCAGGGCAGGCGGAGGATCTGTCAAGAGGATTCTTGACAGATCGGAAATGCTGGTTTTCAGCGCATGGGCTTCGCATGCCTGAAACCGGCATTTCCGATGTCCCTACGGGTGCGTAAACAGCTCGTACACACTCGTAGGGATCTGGAAATACGGGCCAAAATGTTTGACCTTTTCCGTACAGGCCCACTGTTTGCAAACAAATTCCAATCTGCTTCCCACAGGAAGTATTTAGCAGGGTTATCCTTAGTCGAACATGGAGGGAGGCATTGATTGACTTTAACACTATGTACATCACTTTAAGTTTGAATCAGCAGATTGCTTAACTTAGGACATGCCAGAATAGAAGATGTAGTATCATACTACATGGTTGCAATTGCTCACTTAGTCACTGTGGGAGTGACTATTCTTATTTTTGCCCAATGTTTATTCATAATCCAAAATAATCAGTGGCAAGATAAGATTCTTTACCCAGAGTGTGGTGAGAATGTGGAACTCACTACCACAGGGAGTAGTTGAGGCGAAAAGTATAGATGCATTTAAGGGGAAGCTAGATAAGCACATGAGGGAGAAGGGAATAGCGGGTTATGCTGATAGAGTTGGATGAGGAAGGATGGGAGGAGGCTCGAGTGGACTTAAATGCCGGCATGGACTGGTTGGGCTGAAGGGCCTGTTTCTGTGCTGTATATTCTATATACCTGCCATAGAGGGAGTGCAGCGAAGGTTCACCAGACTGGTTCCTGGGATGGGGGGATTGTCCTATGAGGAGAGATTGAGTAGACTAGGCCTATATTCTCTAGAGCTTAGAAGAATGAGAGGTGATCTCATTGAAACATACAAAATTCTTACAGGGTTTGACAGGGTAGATGCAGGGAGGATGTTTCCCCTGGCTGGGGAGTCTAGAACCAGGGGTCACAGTCTCAGAATAAGGGGTCGGCCATTTAGGACTGAGATGAGGAGAAATTTCTTCACTCAGAGGGTGATGAATCTTTGGAATTCTCTACCCCAGAGGGCTGTGGAGACTCAGTCGTTGAGTATATTCAAGACAGAGATCGCTAGATTTTTGAATATTAAGGGAATCAAGGGATATGGGGATAGTACAGGAAAGTGGAGATGAGGTAGAAGATCAGCCATGATCTTATTGAATGGCGGAGCAGGCTCGAAGGGCCAAATGGCCTACTCCTGCTCCTATTTATTATGTCCTTATATAATTCTATGCAACTTATTCCAATGTTCATTGGCATTTGTTTTCCTGCTTTTATTTGTAAACATCTAAAATCTTTTATTTGGTGTTTTTCAATTTAAATTGATGCATGATTTAGTTCCGTTCTGTCTCTAATGATACAGCTAGTATGACGTAAGCACCACTTTTGGAACAGTGTGAGTGGACAGTGGTGAGTTGTGTAAGCCACTTGTACCAGCGTCATAGAATCGAGGAAACTATAGCACAGAAGGATTAATTCGATTCATTGCTAACTGTCCAACCGAAGCTAATTATTCTAATCCCATTTATCTGCCCTTTCCCCATAGCCTTTCATATTCCTTTCTAGATGCGTATCCAAATTGTGTTATACTCTCTCCCCAATAGAATCATAAAAACAACAACAGGAACAAGAGGGAATACACTTAAATGCACATTTCTACAACGTTGTGCAGGATGGGCTCGCTTGTGTGAGGTTTTCAAATTGTTAAAAGTCTTTTCAGTACTTGAGGTGGATCCCAGGATGAAACCCATCCAGCTGCTGCACAGTAAATCAGCAACAACGATCTCCCACGGCAACATAACGAAGGTCTCCCAAAACGAGTGTAGGCACATCTGTGCTCTGCAAGCTGCGGAATGCGTAAAGGGAAAAGGGAACTTAGCAAACTAAATAATAACATGGTTCAGGACATCCGCCACACTCTCCGGTCCCTGCGGTTTTACCAGTTGTGCCCTTTTAAAAAGGGGACACATTTATTTGGATTTTAGTTGATGACCCGGCCGAGCGGGGGTGGGGTGGGGGGGCGGGGGGGGGAGAGGGGGTGGTTGGAGGCCAACCCAGTGTCTCCTTGTCAGTTATTTTAGAAAAGTCACGCTGAATTTATGAAGGAATGCTCTGTCATGCGATTGGGTAGGAAATGTGAAGGCGGGGGGGGGGGGGGGTGCAATTTTCACCTTCAGCGCCTTGGGACGTTTTACTACGTTAAAGGGCGCTGTATAAATGCAAATTGTTGTTGTTGATGTGCGGTGAACTGGCGGAGCAGATTGACTGCCCGTTTGTAGAACCCGCCCGATTTTCAAAGTGAACACCAGGCGGGTGCTATAGCGGGCGAGCCATTGCCCCGCCAGTTCGTCGCACAAGGCGCTGAAGGTGAAAATTAAACCCTCCCTTGGTTTCGAACATTTTGGTAAAATTTGTTCTTGGGATGTGGGCGAAGCTGGCAAGGCCGCGTTTATTGTCCATCCCTCGCTGCCCAGAGAAGGTGGCGCTGGTCCTTCTCCTCGAACTACAGCAGTCCGAGTGCACAGTGCTGGCACTCCCACTGTGGTTTCGGGCAGGGCATTCCAGGATTTCGACCCGGCGACGCTGAAGGAATGGCGATTGATGCCCAAATCAGGACGGCACGGGACTTGGAGGGGAATATCGAGGTGATTGTGCACCCATGATCTTGTTCTTATTCTTCTTGTTGGTGAAGATTGCCGGTACTATCAAATATTTGCAGCATTATAGCCTGCCTTAACATCTTGATATCATGGGGCAATTGGGCTGCCACGAGTTTCAAAAATTGAGTAGCAGGGAGAAAGGGGAAAAGAAAAGGAAGACTTGCATTTCTATAGCACCTTTCACGACCACAGGACGTCTCAAAGCGCTTTACAGCCAATGAAGTACTTTTTGAGTGTAGTCACTGTTGTAATGTGGGAAACGCGGCAGCCAATTTGCGCACAGCAAGCTCCCACAAACAGCAATGTGATAATGACCAGATAATCTGTTTTTCTTATGATGGTTGAGGGATAAATATTGGCCAGGACACCAGGGATGACTCCCCTACTCTTCTTCGAAATAGTGCCATGGGATCTTTTACAGTCCACCGAGAGAGCAGACAGGGGCCTCGGTTTAACGTCTCATCCGAAAGACGGCACCTCCGACAGTGCAGCACTCCCTCAGCACTGATTAGGAAAGGGTGAGAGCATGGTCAAAGGAGAGGTCTATAAGGATCTTTTAAAAACAGGGGAATGTGGTGTCAAGGTACAGAAAGTTTAAATATCAATACAAAAAACACCAGAGAAAAAGAAAAATGCCAGGACTAACATAAGGATGGCTAAAAATCACCGGATATGATTATAAACCCCCATAAAATCGTAGATGATACAGCACAGAAGGAGGCCATTCGGCCCATTGTGCCTGTGCCGGCTATTTGAAATGATTTCATTTGTGTATTGGTGCTAATCAGTACATTTAGCACCTCTCTGATTGAGAAGTAGGCCCCATCCAGTTCCACTTTCTAAAGACTGCAGCGAATATCTGGTTTCCAATCAAGTTAATTTGTAAATACAAATGAAAGGCTGACTGCTTTCATCTGCTATGCAAATATCACTTACGCCACTGCAAATTTAGTTAAAAGATTGTGCTTGTCCTCCAGTTTGGGTTGCTGAGGAAATGTCAAATTGCAGTTCGGCTCATCTGCATCTACTCATTAGAGGAGAGTGGACTGATTCGCACTGAATTGTTTTTTATTATTTCTGCAGGAATATAGCTTTTAAATTTAATAAACATTACATAATACAACAGTGCTCCTCATGTAGAGAGAGCCGACTTTGAGCACCTCGCAGGGCAGTTGATAACAAGCGGACGCTGAGTTGAATATTAAGGGAATCAAGGGATATGGGGAGAGTGCAGGAAAGTGGAGATGAGGTAGAAGATCAGCCATGATCTTATTGAATGGAGCAGGCTCGAAGGGCCAAATGGCCGACTCCTGCTCCTATTTCTCTTGTTCTTATGATGAGTAGCAGGAGAAAGGGTAAAACGGGATTAGGAAAGGGTGAGAGCATGGTCAAAGGAGAGGTCTATAAGGATCTTTTAACAACAGGGGAATGTGGTGTCAAGGTACAGAAAGTTTAAATATCAATACAAAAAACACCAGAGAAAAACAAAATTATGCAGCAAGACTAACATAAGGATGGCTAAAAATCACAGGATATGATTATAAACTCGCAGGAAGAGTGATATCATAAAATCGTAGAATGATACAGCACAGAAGGAGGCCATTCGGCCCATCATGCCTGTGCCGGCTCTTTGAAAGAGCGATCCAATTCGTCCCGCTCCCCTCCCCTTTCCCCCATAGCCCTGCAAATTTTTCCCTTTCAAGTATTTATCCGATTCCCTTTTGAAAGTTACTACTGAATCTGCTTCCACCGCCCTTTCAGGCAGCGCATTCCAGATCACCACAACTCGCTGCGTAAAAACGTTTCCCCTCATCTGGCCTGTGGTTCTTTTGCCAATTGCCTTCGGAAAGAGTGACCGTAATATGAAAGAAAATTCTCATGGAGCATATAACATGAATATGTGCTTCTGTTATTTAAACATGGGTGTTTAGTATAACACAGGTTGTGACATGGTAACTTTGGATAAATAAACCACTCGCAATGCAACTGCTTTTGTTGTGTGTCTGTTCCATATATAAACTAATGTGTGAGACAAAAAACATTCTTGAAGTCCCAAGCCTTGCTCAAGGTTTGTTCAATTTGTACTTCCGTCCTTTAGCTCCGTGCTTACTAAGTTAAATTGCCTGCTCCTCCGCATTCTAAAAAGCTGTCTCTCGGTCTTCTCACTAATTGAAAACAAGTAGAGTTCTTTGCGGCTGCTTTAATAACATGGAACCATAGATCCCAGGATCATCTTGTTGCTCTCCTTTGAATCCCCACTCAAGTATGTATCAATATCCTTTTGAAGGGAACTTCATAGAATCATAGAAATTTACGGCACAGAAGGAGGCCGTTCGGCTCATCGTGTCTGTGCCGGCCGGAAAAGAGCTATCCCAGCCTAATCCCACTTTCCAGCACTTGGTCCGTAGCCCTGTAGGTTACGGCACTTCAAGTGCATATCCAAGTACTTTTTAAATGCAGATGAGGGTTTCTGCCTCTACCACCCTTTCAGGCAGTGAGTTCCAGACCCCCCACCACCCTCTGGGTGAAAAAAGTTCTCCTCAACTCTCCCTCTAAACCTCCGACCAATTACTTTAAATCTGCGCCCCCTGGATATTGACCTCTCTGCTCGGGGAAATAGATCCTTCCGACCCACTCTATCTCGGCCCCTCATCATTTTGTACATAGTAACTTGCTGAAAATTAGACACAATATTCCAAATGCGATTTCACCAGTGATCCATGCAAGTTTAGAAATGACTCATTTTGACTCGTAATCAAATAGCCTTGAGATGCTTTCCAGGACATGATTAAATTGTGACCGTAAGTACAATACGGGAATCAAGGGATATGGAGACGGGGCAGGAAAGTGGAGTTGAGGTCGATGATCAGCCATGATCTTATTGAATGGCGGAGCAGGCTCGAGGGGCCGTATGGCCAACTCCTGCTCCTAATTCTTATGTTTCTTATGTTCTACACATAGCACTGACCACATACTCTGTGGAGCACAAAGATTGTTAAGCTGTTGAAGTTGTGGAAATATCGAGCAATGGAATTAATGTATATACGTGATAAGTACTACATGGGTGTACTGTATTGCGCTCAATTATATTTGGAGCAAGGAGAAATTTCTCTCTGGATGGTAAATAAGTTGGGCAGGATCCTTTGCTCACATCATGCTACTTTTAATCCGCATTTGTTTTAGAGCTGCAATACCATTACAACCCTGCTGGTGGAGCTGCTGAGAGCAAAATTCTGACAACTCATCAGTGCCACTTTGTGGTAAAATAAATACTTGCATTTCTATAGCGCCTTTCACGGCCTCAGAAAGTTCCAAAGTGCTTTACAGTCAATGAAGTACTTTTGGAGTGTGGTCACTGTTGTAATGTAGGAAACGCAGCAGCCAATTTGCGCACAGCAAGCTCCCACAAACAGCAATGAGATAATGACCAGATAATCTGTTTTTAGCGATGTTGGTTGAAGGATAAATATTGGCCAGGACACGGGGGAAAACTCCCCTGTTCTTCTTCAAAATAGTGCCGTGTAATCTTTTGCGTCCACCTGAGAAGGTAAACTGGGGGGGTGGGGGGGGGCTCAGTTTAACGTCTCATCCGAAAGACGGCACCTCTGGCTGTGCAGCACTCCCTCAGTACTGCACTGGAGTGTCAGCCTTGATTTATGTGCTCAAGTCCCTGGAGTGAGGCCACAAGCTTCTGAACCTCAGAGGTGAGAGAGTGCTACCCACTGAGCCATGGATGACACCTTGCGCAGTTTGTAAAAAGTACATGAGTGCGGCATTCACACTGCAACCGTACTGTCAGGTCGTACTGACACGAAAGGTGTGCTGTAAGGCGTCGTGTAAATCCAGAGTCAGGGCCCAACCTGACTGCGGAATGAAGTGGAGTGAAACTCCCTGGAGGAGGTAGCCTCATATGCTTCACTCTAGAGTCAGGTGGGGCCCTGGCTCCAGATTTACACGACAGCTTCTTAGTGTCAGTGCAAAACCATTTTGCTTTGCACCAACACTGTAGTTGTAGTGTAAATGCACATTAATGACATGGAACAGCGGCTAATTTAATTTATAAAACATGAATTTAAAACTATTGATAGAATAGTGGGTATATTTCAGCTCAATCTGTAAATTTAAGCTACCTTAAAGTACAGAGCACATTGTCCAACTCCCAGCAAACGTTTGTTCTGTGTTTTAACCTGTGCTCTTTGGGACTCTGCTTATGTTTGATTTGCTGGACTCGCCTCCTCTGATCATCAGAACCGCGTTGCTCTGTTGCATTACACTGTAAACCTCAGCTGTTGTCACTCTACTCTGCCTCTCAGTTTAAGGTAACCTGTTCCAGCCATCAATGACCATCCCTCACTCAAACGTAAAAGATCCCACGGCGCTATTTGAAGAAGCGCTGGGGAATTCTGCCCGCTGTCCTGGGCCAATATTTATCCCTCAAACAACAGCACTAAAAAAAAAACTAGACGATCTGGTCAATGGCCCAGAAATTAATGACGGAGCCTTCGTGCGGGGGTAAGGCTTCCCCGCGATATCTCACTGCGCGCCTGCCTTTTCATTCCGAGCTCGTACGAACTTGATTTTCTAGACAGCAGCTGTGCAGTGCTTCCGTATCCCACAGGCGCAGTTAATTCGTGCGAGCTGTGGGATCACGTGATTCAGTTGGAGCCAATGGCAGCACACCATCTTTCATTCATAGTTTTCACAGCAAGTGCTGTGAAAGCTATGAATCTATACCCCCTCAAAAGAACAGCTAAACCTCAATTAAATTTTTAAAAAACCATCACATTAATAAAATAAGTATAGTTAAATAAATTAACCACTTTAAACAAAAAATTAAATTTTTGAAAAAATTTAAAATCTTTTAAAAAGTTATAAAAATAAACTTACCTTTCTTTAAAGTCTCTAAAAAAGATATACCTGTTGAAAAAAATTCAAAATAATACTTAATTAACTACTTACCTTGTTAAGAGAGGGTCTTACGCCTCCTTTCTTTATGTGCAAAATCTTCCATGCTTACCTGCGCATTCAAAGCACTAAGTGCACTGCGTGCGTGCAGCCTGTAGCGCGCACGCGGTTCACCTAGGAACCGCCCCCTTTTGAAATCACCAAGTGCCGGTTTTCAGCGCATGCGCAGTGCATGCAGAAAACCGGCAATTGGAGACAGAATACGCGAGAGTACACAGTGCGTACTCTCGCGTAGAGACACTCATTTTTGGGCCATTATCTCCTCGCTGTTTATGGGACCTTGCTGTGCGCAAATGGTCTGCCGCGTTTCCTACAACACTTCAAAAGGTATTGCACTGGCTGCAAAACTCTTTGGGGCGTGCTGAGGACGTGAAGATGCTATCGAAATGCAAGCTCTTTCTTCCTTTCCTTTGACTCGGGGTCCATGTTCTTCCACGTGCTTCTGTGAGGCATTCTTTGATGTTAAACGCACGATATAAATGTAAAAGTTACTGAAGCCTGCGAAAAATATCAGACTTAGAACGAGAAAAGTTTCCATGGACAGCAAATGAATTTCCTTGACTCTGATGGATTTCGGCTAAAAGGAAATTAGCTTCTGGGCAATATATATATTTGCTATTGACGTTCGTTATAAGGGAAGGAAAGTCAATCAAAATTCTGACCACAAGGACTACAAAAATGAGGGATGCCAATTAGGCCCTCCAGCTCATCCTTCCATAAGAACCAACATATCCTCTATGTCCCCAACACACTGCTTCCTGCCTCGAACGGCCTTTTGAATGACTCCATAGTCTTTGCCTCCACTGCCCTACCGGAAGGCACTGATCATTCTTTGTGCAAGGAAGTACTTCCTGTCTGTGGCACTGGACTTGCCAGTTTCTACCTATGCCTGCCCCAGTCCTGCAGTTGTGGTTTTACTTGAAATGGTATTCCGGACTAGACTGAATCTATGTTCAGGATCAGACTTTTCTATTTCACCTAATATATTCCTGAGTCAATTATTTTCTCATTTAAAATGGAGCGGTACTCTGAACAAAACGTAATCCCCTAAACTTCCTTTCCTTAGCCTTGGCCCAGTGGGTAGCCCTCTCGCCTCTGCATCAGACGCTTGTGGATTCGAGTCTCACTCCAGAGACTTGAGCACAAAATCTCGGCCGACACTCCAGTGCAGTGCTGAGGGAGGTGCTGCACTGTCTGAGGTGCCGCCTTTCGGCTGAGACATTAAAGGGAGGCCCCGCCCCGTCTGCTCTCTCAGGTGGATGTAAAAGATCCAATGGCGCTTTTTTGGAGTTCTCCCCGGTGTCCTGGGGCCAACCTTTATCCCTCAACCAACATCACTAAAACAGATGATTTGGTGGTTATCTCATTGCTGTTTGTGGGAGCTTGCTGTGCGCAAATTGGCTGCCGCGTTTCCTGCATTACAACAGTGACTACACTTCGAAAAGTAATTCATTGGCTGTAAAGCGCTTTGGGACGTCCTGAGCTCGTGCAAGGCGCTATATAAATGCAAGTTCTTCTTCTTCCCCCTTTAAGTATCAAGTAGACGTTGAGGCTCATTGTGGTGCTGAACTGCCACTCCAACTGAGATCGGCAAACTCAACACATCAGGAATCAAACTTGAGACCATGCTGCTTTGCAAGGGTTAGCAGTTCAACACATGGTACATTAATCCAATTAGACATCAGGGAGCTGCTTGGCTTTCACCTCCAAGTTATTTATTCCGACGCATTGCTCACTCTAAGTGAAAATAATTAATGACTATACAGGGCATTCAAGTTTCAATCCCTGCTTTATAATGCATACCTGTGGGTCTCATATGTAGCGTGGCTCAGAGTACTAAGTCCACAGCTGTCAAAAAGTAGTAGCCTAATGGTCTCAGGTGTTTGTTCTGAAGCAGCTCTGAAGCCTAAGAACGCATTTAATGTACTCTTTCAAGTAAACAGAGTTTGTATTAAAAAAAATGTACTTTTAAAAGTTTGTAATGTCTCCTCAACTATAACTATAAAGTCCTTCCCAAGAATTTGAATATAAAATTAGAGCATTTGCAAGCAACAAATTATTTCTGTCAAAATAAGTAACAGTTCTCGCAGAAGCCAAATGCATCGCCAACGTGGAAAGGGCGAAAGAAAAAGCGAAATACTGCAGGCTGCTGGAAATCGGAAAGCAAGAACATGAAACACGCTGCAAATACTCAGCAGGTCAGGCAACATCTGTGGAGAGGCAGAAGTCAGTCAGTCGATGTTCCAGGTGTTAGAGGCCCATCCTCGGGACTGGGAGGAAGGTTCTTCTTGACCCGTTGAGTAGTTCCAGCCTCTTCTGTTTTATGTTTTCAAACTTGCAAAGCTGTTCTTCACTTAAATAATTCCAAGTACAAGGGTCCTCCAATTCTGGCCTCTTGCGCATCCCCGATTTTCATCGCCCCACCATTGGCGGCCGTGCCTTCTGTTGCCTGGGCCCTAAGCTCGGGAATTCCCTCCCTAAACCTCTCCGCCTCTCTCTCCTCCTTTAAGACGCTCCTTAAAACCCACCTCTTTGACCAAGCTTTTAGTCACCCGTCCTAATATCTCCTTGTGTGGCTCGGTGTCAAATTTAGTTTGATAATTGCACCTGTGAAGCGCCTTGGGATGTTTTACCACGTCCACTAAAGGGTTACCGGGGCCATCGGCTCTGGCTAATCCAGTGAGTTTACATTGCATTTCCTGCCAGCTGCACAAGACCCAGAGAATCATAGAATGATACAGCCATTCAGCCCATTGTGCCTGTGCCGGCTCTTTGGTAGAGCTATTCAACTAGTCCCACTATCCCGCTCTTTCCCCATAGCCCTGTAATTTTTTTTCCCTTCAAGTATTTATCCAATTCTCTTTTGAATGTTATTATTGAATCTGCTTCCACCGCCCTTTCAGGCAGCGCAAAAGAAGGTTTCCTCATCTCCCCTCCGGATCTTGTGCCAATCACCTTAATTCTGTGTCCTCTGGTTACCGACCCTTCTGCCACTGGAAACAATTTCTCCTTATTTACTCCATCAAAACCCATGTGACAAGAATCGGCAGCAAAAGAGCAAACAGAAACAGCTTTAAAAGTTAAAACAAATTCTGAAATGGTGCACAGGGGAAGAGTTGCAACTGCTCGGCAGTGAAAGGCCCCCCAGATTTTGTCAGGTTTAGTTGATTCCCTTAAGACTTAAAACCATTCAGCCATCTCTGACCGAAAATTATTCTCTCCTCATCCCCCCCCCCCATCCTCTCACTCCCCTCTCCCGCCTGCCCCCTCGCCTCCCCTCCCCTCCTCTCTCGTTCCCCTCCCCTCTGCTGCATTCCTAATCCCCTCCTCCCCATCACTTGTTATCCTCCATTGTCCTCTTCCTCTCCCCTCCTCTTTCCATCAAAACTCTCCCCCTCTCTCCTCCATCCCCTCCTCTCTGCTCCATTCACCTCCCATTTGCCTTCTTTCCCTACCCTGCTTTGGTCCACTGAGCTTCATGCCATCTAACTTTGCTTAGACTTGGTCTTGAGTCTCTGTATGCAATGTCATGGGAGATCGGCTAATATATATTGGCCCGGATTCTGCAGTCAGTGGCGTTCATGGTTCACCACGGTAACAGCTACCCAAAGACTTTTTGAAGGCTTTTGAGCGGCAACTTTCTATCATCGGGTGTCCGATCCAGCACAGCGCCCTCTATAGTGTCAGCCAGTGGCTCAGTGGGTAGCACTCTTGCCTCTGAGTTAGAAGGTTGTGAGTTCAAGTCCCACTTCAGAGACTTTAGCACAAAAATCTAGGCTGACACTCCCAGTGCAGTACTGAGGGAGTGCTGCACTGTCGGAGGTGCTGTCTTTTGGATGAGTCATTAAACCGAGGCCCCGTCTGCTCTCTCGGGTGGACGTAAAAGATCCCATGGCACTATTTCGAAGAAGAGCAGGGGAGTTATTCCCGGTGTCCTGGCCAATATTTATTCCTCAATCAATATCACTGAAACAGATTATCTGGTCATTATCACATTGCTGTTTGTGGGAGCTTGCTGTGCTAAAATTGGCTGCCGCGTTTCCTACATTAAAACAGTGACTGCACTTCAAAAAGTACTTCATTGGCTGTAAAGCGCTTTGGGACGTCTGGTAGTCCTGAAAGGCGCTATAGAAATGCAAGTCTTTCTTCTTTCTACAGGGGATCTGTGGCGTGTGCGAGCAGAGCAAGCAACAGTGCGGCTCTTCAACCAATCCGATTGAAGAATGCTCACTGAGGCATGCAGTGTCTAAACCAGGAAGTGTAAATTAGAGTATTTAATTCAATGTAAAATCATGTACAGAAAGTGAAATAAAGAGAAGGAAAGAAAGATGGGATTAAGTTTCTAATTTATTGTAAATCTCCAACAATAATTAAATTCTGAAACACTTGTAAAATTAAATTTTCAGGGCCAGAGAGGTTGTTTGGCAGTAATTAAGACTTATCACACCATTAAAAATTCACTTACTCCTGAATGCCCCAGTCCTAACTTTTTCTGGCGTGTTTAGTGGGTAGCTAGTGGGCAAGTACCGCAACTACACGCCCTTCATGTGTTTGAATGACGAGTCTCTCGGTGGGGTACCGGTGTAGCGAAGGTTGTGGAGGAGCAGGGCAAATCGGACGGCAACTTTCTGATTTCCACTTTTAACTGCACATGTGCCGACTCCAGAAGTTGCTGGCCGATTTATTCCACAATAGCGGTGAGCGCTGAGAGCCTCACCGTTATCCTTATTGCAAAATCCGAGCCAGTATATGTCATTTGAACTCTTCTGAGTACATGTCTAGACACATTCATTTTTTGTTCACTCTCTGCCTCCCCCATTTTATTTTAAATGATCTTACCCCCCTTGTTTCCTCACTGACTTAAAAATCATCTCTCCTACCATGTGGTCATGCACCGTATTACTCAGTGTCATAAGGTTAAATGTAACGGGTATTGGAGTGCTCAACAATCATTATGTTTTCTATTTCAAGCTTACCACTAAATGCCATATGAATTCTGCCTTCCACAGTGATAAACTTGTCAGCACATTGCAGCAGGGAACATATCTGTACGAACCGTGAATGTACCTCATCCTTTTGAAAGATTCCCATTGCTATACCAATTCATTTCAGGGTTATTAAAATTACTATTATCTTGCCTCTTTTTTTTGAAGATTAGTCAGTTTGGTTACGCAAAGGGACATTGATAGATTAAGTGAGTGGGCAAACCTATGGCAGACGGAGTTCATTGTAGGGAAAGTGTGAAATCATCCACTTTGGACCTAAGAAAGATAGATCAGAGTATTTGCTAAATGGTGAGAAGCTGGGAACTGTGGAAGAGCAGAGAGATCCAAGTACAGAAATCACTAAAAGCTAGTAGACTGGTACAAAACTAATTAAACTGCAGCGAGTGTCTCACCTCCTGACTCCCCAAAGCCTTTCCACCATCTACAAGGCACAAGTAAGGAGTGTGATGGAACACTCTCCACTTGCCTGGATGAGTGCAGCTCCAACAACACTCAAGAAGCTCAACACCATCCAGGACAAAGCAGCTCGCTTGATTGGCACCCCATCCACCACCTTAAACACTCACTCCCTTCACCACCGGCGCACCGTGGCTGCAGTGTGTGACATCTACAAGATGCACTGCAGCAACTCGCCAAGGCTTCTTTGGCAGCACCTCCCAAACCCACGACCTCTACCACCTAGAAGGACAAGGGCAGCAGGCGCATGGGAACACCACCACCTCCAAGTTCCCCTCCAAGTCACACACCATCCTGACTTGGAAGTATATCGCCGATCATTCATCGTCGCTGGGTCAAAATCCTGGAACTCCCTCCCTAACAGCACTGTGCGAGTACCTTCACCACACGGACTGCAGCGGTTCAAGGAGGCGGCTCACCACCACCTTCTCGAGGGCAATTAGGGATGGGCAATAAATGCTGGCCTTGCCAGCGACGCCCACATCCCATCCATAAGCGAATTTTAAAAACAAGGCGAATGGAATGTTAGCCTTTATCTCAAGGGGGCTGGAATACAAAGGGGTGAAAGTTATGTTAAGTTATACCCCACTTAGAGTAATGCATTCAATTTTGGGCGGTACAACTCAGGAAAGATACATTGGCCTGGGAGCGGGTGCAGCACAGATTCACCAGAATAATACCTTGGCTAAAGGGGTTAAATTATGAGGACAGGTTGCATAAACTAGGCTTGTATTCCCTCGAGTATAGAAGATGAAGTGGTGATCTAATTGAGTCCCGTTCACCCATCACCCCTGTGCTCGCTGACCTACATTGGCTCCCGGTTAAGCAACGCCTCGATTTAGAAATTCTCATCCTTCTTTTCAAATCCCTCCTTGCCCCCTCCCTATCTCTGTAATCTCCTTCAGCCCCACAACCCCCACCCCCCCGAAATATCTGCGCTCCTCTAATTCTGCCCTCTTGAGCATCCCTGATTATAATCACTCAATCATTGGTGGCCGTGCCTTCTGTTGCCTAGGCCCTAAGCTCTGGAATTCCCTCCCTAAACCTCTCCGCCTCTCTTTCCTCCTTTAAGACGCTCCTTAAAAACTACCTCTTTGACCAAACGTTTGGTCACCTGCCCTAATTTCTCCTTATGTGGCTGGGTGTCAATTTTTTTTGTCTTTTAACACACCTGTGAAGCGCCTTGGGACGTTTTACTCTGTTAAAGGCACTATATAAATACAAGTTGTTGTTGTTGTTGAAGATGATTAAAGGGTAGATAGAGATAAACTATTTTCTCTGGTGGATGAGACCAGAACAAGGGGGCATAAGCTTAAAATTAGAGCTAGGCTGTTCAGGGGTGATGTCAGGAAGCACTTCTTCACAGAAAGGGTAGTGGAAATATGGAACTCTCTCCCTCAAAAAGCTGTTGAGGCTTTGAACATTTCAAAACTGAGATTGATGGATTTTTGTTAGGTAAGGTATAAAGGGTTTACGGAACTAAGGCAGGTAGATGGAGATGAGATACAGATCAGCCATGGTCTGATTGAATGGTGGAATAGGCTCGAGGGGCTAAATGGCCTACTCCTGTTCCTATGTTCCTATCCAATTGGACCCACTCTCCCCATCAGATGTCACGTGGCCAGAATTCACATGATCAAGCCTCCAGGAATGCCATAGTTGCCAACCTTATGCTGTATATCAGTTATAAAGCTGTTCAAATGTCAGGAGTAGCTTTATGACTGTAATTTTAATCCTAAAGTGCCAAATTAAACTGGAAATGATAAAACTCTTTTAAACACCTTCCCAAAAAAATTCCCTAAATTTCTGGGTAGGGAATGTACACCTGACAAGGGATCAGCCGTGGCTCAGTGGGTAGCACTCTCACCTCTGAGTCTTGTCACTCTTGTCACCTCTGAGCCAGAAGGTTGTGGGTTCAAGTCCCACTCCAGAGACTTAAGCACAAAAATCTAGGCTGATACTGTAGTGAAGGAGTGCTGCACTGTCGGAGTGTGCCGTCTTTCGGATGAGATGTTAAACTGAGGCCCCGTCTGCTCTCTCAGGTGGACATAAAAGATCCCACGGCACTATTTCGAAGAAGAGCAGGGGAGTTATCCACGGTGTCCTGGGCCAATATTTATCCCTGTCAACATAACAAAAACAGATTATCTGGTCATTATCACGTTGCTGTCTGTGGGAGCTTGCTGTGCGCAAATTGACTACCGCGTATCCCACATTACAACAGTGACTACACTTCAAAAAGTTCTGACGCAAGTTCAGCGACCTGAAACGTTAACTCTGTTTCTCTGCCTGACCTGCTGAGTGTTTCCAGCTATTTTCTGTTTTTATTTCAAAAAGTACTTCATTGGCTGTAAAGCGTTTTGGGACGTCCCGAGGGGTCGTGAAAGGCGCTATAGAAATGCAAGTCTTTCTCTCTTAGTTCAAATCTTATTCTCAGGGAAAACTTCCAGGTGATTCACAAACACGTGTCTGCCTTTGACCGCGGTCTGTGAAAGCCATTTCTGTTGGGGTGTCAAAGGTTGCTTCGGCCGCCTGGGCTCAACGTGCCGCGGTCCGCCGAGCGCTGGGAGGTCCGCGGGTCCTCCGGCGCACGGGGGGGTTAGAGCCACCTGTGTTCCAATGGGGGGGGGGCTCCTCCTGCCCTCCGCGGCGCGCTTGTTGGCGCGGCCGCTAGCTCCCGGCATGCCCCCACTCTCCCCCCCCCCCCCGCGGACGGTTGCGGCCCAAGATGGCGGAGGGCGGAGCGGCCGAGCTGGAGACGCAGCGCGGCGACACGGCGGCCCTGATGAAGACCCCGCTCAAGAAGGGCGACACCTGGTGAGAACGGTGCAGGGGATTGAGGAGGAAAGGGAGAGAGGCCCGGTCCTCCTGAGGGCAGAAGCGGCGGCGGTTCTCGAGTGAGGGATCTAGGCCGGGGGAGCGGTTAGTCAGCGCCGGCCCCCCAAAAAACACACAGAGAGACAACAACTTGCATTTAAATAGCGGCTTTCGCCTCCCAAGCCGTTTCACATAAGCGTTGTGAGACAAAAAAAATTGACACCGAGTCACATAAGGATATATTAGGACAGATTTTGCTATCGTATTAGGACATGATGCGGAGATGCCGGTGTTGGACTGGGGTGGACAAATGTGAGAAGTCGCACAACACCAGGTTATAGTCCAACAGCTTTATTTGAAATCACGAGCTTTCGGAGCTCTGCTCCTTCGTCAGGTAAAGTGAGGACAGATGCTTGGTCAAAGAGGTAAGGAGTGTCTGAAAGGAGGAACCAGAGAGGTTTAGGGAGGGAGTTCCAGAGCTTAGGGCCTAGGCAACAGAAGGCACGGCCATCAAAGGTTGAGCGATTATAATCAGGGATGCTCCAGAGGGCAGAGTTAGAGGAGCCGCAGATATCTCCGGAGGGTTGTGGGGCTGCCGGAGGTTACAGAGATAGGGAGGGGGCGAGGCCATGGAGGGATTTGAAAACCAGGATGAGAATTTTGAAATCGAGACGTTGCTTAACCGGGAGCTGAGAGCGAGAGGCGACCGCACCCACCACAGGCCCTCTTCTCTTAAAAGAGCCGACGATGGGTGTCGGTGGCCCGGATGAATCACTGCTACCAGGCGCCCACCTGCACTGGGGCCGAGGCCAGGGGGGGCGGGGGAAGATCTTTGGGGACAAGTTTCGTACTCTTCCCCAGGGCTCAAACTCCAGCTGAGGCGGGGGGCACAGTTTTAACCCTACTCGTTCAGCAGAAACCTGGCAGTTAAAATCGCCCTGGCTCTTACCTGTTCGAAAGCCACCATGATCGCAACATCTGCAATTCTCCTGAGCAGGCAGCAAGAACACGTGCAAGGAGCCAACAGGGTACTTCTGTACATTTGCCTGTTGCGGCCCGATGCCAGCATTGAGATCCAACTGTAATTTTAACTCTGGCCTGAGCGAGGAATCCACCTGGAGTTAAAATCGGGGCCAGGGAGTAGGTGTCACTACTTCCTAGAGTTCAGGTCGTGGGTTCTCAGCTCTCCACTTTGAAGGTGATGAGATTTAAAGGATTTAATTTAGAGTTTGGGCAGCATTACGGAAGTGACTTTGAGAAGTGTCACTGTTTATAAATATCACCAATGAACTACTGTTGCAGTGTAGTCACTTGTAAAGTAGGCAGGCAGCCAATTTGTACACCGCAAGGTCCCACACACATACACACAATGTGAAAAATGACCAGTTACTCTGTTGATGTTGCTTGAGAGATGAATGCTCGCCAGGACACCAGGAGAACTACCTGCTGTTCAGATAGTTGCACAGGATCTTTTACCTCCACCTGAGAGGGCAGGCAGGGCCTCATTTTAATGTCGCGCCCAAAAGGTGACACCTCCGACAGCCCAGCATTCCCTCAATGTCAGCTTAGATTGCATTGAAGTCTTCAGAATGTGGCTTGAATCATTGACCCTCTGACTCAGGTGAGAGTGCTACGACTGAGCCAAGGTTGACCCTTTCAATTTGAGCCATAGCCGGCAGTTTGATGTGATACATGTGAGACTAACTAACTCTCAAAAATCACACGTGTATTTTCTAGATAGTTTGTTGTATTTATCATATCACAGCGCTGGCCATGACCTACCTCTTTAGTATCTCTACAATGTCCCAGCCGTAGTGTGGTCACTCGGCTTAGTTAGCAGAGGAACTGACGTACCCAGTTCCAATGTGCTAAATAAGCGGGAAGAAAAAGTCGCACTGAAGCCAAAGTTCTTTAATGTTAAGTAATATGCTTCTTGTGCAACAGTTTTCACATCAAATTGTATTTACCAGCACCAGGATTATAGAGCTAATAATGCTTTCTCCAGAAACAGCCCCAGTTCAGAAGAATAGAATCTCTAATCCTGTTGCTGGGGAAGGAAGGGGGAAATCAGAGTAAAAGTGGACATATGAAAATTTGACATGCCTACCTACTAAAACAGTTTTCATTGCACAAGTGCCACCCATGTATAGGAAGTTGTGCAAAGTGCTTTTGCAGTGAAGAAAAAAAAATCCTTAAATACTGAACAGGGAAGGAAAAGGGAAAACTGAGAGGGTTGGGGCTGAAGTCATGGTCGAAGAAAAGGGTTTTAAGTTTTTGGAATCTTTTGAAAAAAGATCTTTGGAGAGATCTAGGGAGGGTGCTTCAGAGTTGTAATTTGTGAAGGGTTGAGGTGTGAGGCTGCCAGGAAAGCGTTGGAGAATTTGCATCTTGACGAGGAACTCTGGCGATGGGGGAGCAGTAGGGGTGGAACGGTGGATCTGTGGGGATTTCATATGCCCACCATTACACTTTACTGAAATCCCAATGACAACACTAAATAAACTTTAATTCTTTTCTGGATAAATGTGCAATGCAGTCGACTCTTGTTCATTCAAAGTTTTTTTTTGCTTGGGGGGTGGGGGGGGGAGAAACAAAGTGATTTATCCAGTAGTTCAAATTAAGCAATTTTTAATAAGACTGCACAGGAGGTGTTAATGAACCTGGAATGGAGTAGACTGTAATTGTATTGCATTCATTAAGTCTTTTCCTATAAACATTCTCACACTACAGTAACGCAGTGTATGGTGATTCAGTGTTGACATTAGAGAGCTGTTGTCAAAAAACTGAATAATACAGAACTGTAAAGTTTTCAGTATTAAAAAACAAATGAACACAACCTAATATCGTTATAAAGTGCTCTATTTTTATTTATTGTTTTGAAGTCATCTAAACCTCTTGTTTGGATTATTTCCTTGCAAGATTCTCAGGCTTCCAGTGTCGTCTACAATCTCTTAATTCTCCATATAATACTACTTTATAACTTGGAAAATCCATTTTTATATCCTCCTGTGACCATATTCTACAATAATACAGCCTTCCAGTCTTGGTTCAATGCTGTTAACATTTGATATGGTTTTAATTTTGAAACAAGTATATGTGTGTATTAGAAGACTGAGTACTGAGGCTATAATTCAATATTGGGAGTTCAGATGATGCCTGTATATCCGTTGAGCTTTGAGAATCTAATTAAAAGTCTCATTGCACTTGTCAATATTGTATTCATTTACGATGGGGAATGTCGGTGAAATAGAGCACATTTCCATAAAAAAGGACATCCCTTATTTAAACCAATAGTATTTAAAGAGTGTGTCATGGCCACCTAGATCAGAGGTTCCCAAACTTTAGTTATTGCATACTTCCTTCTAGATCTACCAGCTGCCCGCGTTCCTCTACTAGCATACGGGGTTAATATTTTAACGCCTTTAATGCCCAAGCATTGTACAAAGTGTACGGTGATTGGAGGTGGGGACTTTGTACGTCATCGTCTCTGTGTTCTCGTTAGTACATCTTGAAGTAAATTAACTACTTTATATAACAAATTCCCACAGAGTTTCAAAGCTTCATCTGAGTAACCTATTCTAAAAATGCAATAAATAAATAAAATACTTAATAAATAAAATTCACCATGAGACAATTTCTCCCGTGTACCCCTCAGTGATGTCTCCGCGTACCACAGTTTGGGAACCCCTGACCTAGATGGCAAACACCTATACCTGAGTTTGACCATAACAAGTTAGTGATTTTGTTTTTGTTACTTGTCGGTTATCTGCTCGCCTCACTTTGGAAATATTGGACAGCTAACTGCAGCCTGTTCTCTTTGTATCTTGGCTGTGTTGTTTAGCTGTTCAGATACTGCCAAAGGGCTATGGTTTTAGTGGTCTTGTGTTCTGGATGTCCAAGATTATGTTTTGGAATTCAGCTCTGAAGAATTAATCAAATGCAAAAAATTGGGCACAGCAGAGCAAATGTTGCCATGGCAGCATTTGTGCCACCAATGAACACGCTATACAATATGGCATGATATCATGACATGGCGTGTGATGAATTTATACATAGCTGATCAGCTACCAGTAATGTTGCCATTATAACATTTTCAGGTTGTATAAACAGAAGGCGTGGCAGGCATCTGGTGCAATAATATGTGCAGTGATGAGCCTGGTTTCACAGGGCACTTGTAACAATTGCCTAAATGACGGCTAGGCTTAGTTGGTAGCACGCTTGCATCTGAGTCAGAAGCTCTTGGGTTCAAGCTCCGCTCCCGGCCTTCAGTGCAAAAATCTAGGCTGACATTTAAGTGTAGTTATGGAGAGAGTGATCCATTGTCAGAGGTGCAATCCTTTGGATGAGATGTTAAATTGAGCCCTGTCTACCTGGTCCATTGATTCGGATGAACATTAAAGATCCCAGGGTATTGTTTGGAGAAGAACTAGGAGTTATCTTGGTGTCCGAGCCAACAGTCCTTTCTCACTCAATGCTACCAAAGAAGGATTAACTGGTCATTTGTTTAATTCGTGGGATCTTTGTGCAGTAAAACCTGCCATGCTCGCCTTTAAAATAATTACCATACTTCAAAGTAATTCATTGGTCTGTGACACATTTGGGAAGTTTTTGAGAGATGCGATAAAGTGCTATATAAATGCAAGTTTTTAAAAAAAAATTCAGTCCCCCATGAATATAATAGTTGTTTTAAGTAACACTTCGGATGAAAAGTTTATTATGTTATTTGAGATTCCGCAATTTATGGAATTGAATTCCTCTGGAGCATTCTGGTTATGCACAGTAACATGGTTAAACGTTGAATTAGAAATGGTGGCCTTATTGTTAGATACTTGTATATTGACAAGCATTTGACTGTCAGATTAGTTTAATTTATAAGTGAGAAGTGGAAAGCTGTGTACAGTATGTTATGTGTTAGATTGCAGAAAGTGAAAGAATATAAACCAAATGGTGCCTGATCTGTTCCCACCCTGCCTTTATATTCTGTGACTTGTGGTTTAACTGCTCTGCACTAAAGTTTAAGGGTGAGAGGGGACCCATTCGCTCCACCAACATTGTTTATAAGTAATAACAACAGAAAACGCTGGAAAAACTCAGCAGGCCAGGCAGCATCCGTGGAGAGAGAAAGAGAGTTAACGTTTCAGGTCGATGACCTTTCATCGACCTGAAACGTTAACTCTCTTTCTCTCTCCACGGATACTGCCTGGCCTGCTGAGTTTTTCCAGCGTTTTCTGTTGTTATTTCGGATTTCCAGCATCCGCAGTATTTTGCTATCGTATTATTGTTTATAAGTAAGATCGTCACTGATTCCATTGTTGCTTGTTTGTCACTTGCTTCTGAAGTGCCCTCTAACGATGTTAGTATGATTATTCATCCATGCTTGACTTTCAGGTAAACATGTGAACTGAAGTGATTTTTGTTTGTAGTGCTCTTTGAGGTTGCGATATGAGAAAGTATTAGTGTGTGGGAAAGATGTTCGACTTGTTGCAATTCTCAGTATTGAGTTCAAGGACATCAGTATTGAGTTACAAATGAGCTTGTGCATTGTCAGGGTAATGCTCCTCATCTTCTCAATAATACTGTGGACAGCAGTATGTCTTAACCGAGGGCTTTACGAATAAGGCCAGTGGGCCTGAAGATATTCAGAGAAGCATTACGCTACTATTAATAAATGCAAACTGGGTAGGGTTGAGAGTAGCCACTCTATTGTATGTGATCCAGGCTGACACTCCAGTGCAATTCTGAGGGAGTGCTGCACTGTCGGAGGTGCTGTCTTTCGGATGAGATGTTAAACCGAGGCCCCGTCTGCTCTCTTAGGTGGTGGTAAAAGATCCTACGGCACTATTTCAAAGAAGAGCAGGGGAGTTACCCCCGGTGACCTGGTCAGTATTTATTTCTCAATCAGCATCACATTATCACATTGCTGTTTGTGGGAGCTTGCTGTGTGCTAATTGGCTGCCGCGTTTCCTGCATTACAACAGTGACTACATTGGCTATAAAATGCTTTGGGACGCCCTGAGGTCGTGACAGGCGCTATATAAATGCGAGTCTTTCTTTCCTTCTTTCTTTCCTTCTTTCTTTCTCTCCTTTCCTTCTTTCTTTCCTTTCCTTTTTCCTTTCTCTCTCCTTTCTCTCTCCTTTCTCTTTCTCTCCTTTCTCTTTCTCTCCTTTCTCTCTCTCTCCTTTCTCTCTCTCCTTTCTCTCTCTCTCCTTTCTTTCTCTCTCTCCTTCTTTCTCTCCTTTCTCTCTCCTTTCTCTCTTTCCCTTCTCTCTCTCTCTCCCTTCTCTTTCTTTTCTCCTTTCTCACTCTCTCTCTCTTCTCTCTCTCTCCTTTCTCTCTCACCTTTCTCTTTCACTCTCCTTCCTTCTCCCTCTCCTTCCTTCTCCCTCTCTTTCCTTCTCCCTCTCCTTCCTTCTCCCTCTCCATCCTTCACTCTCTCCATCCTTCACTCTCTCCATCCTTCTCTCTCTCCATCCTTCTCTCTCTCCTTCCTTCTCTCTCTCCTTCCTTCTCTCTCTCCTTCCTTCTCTCTCTCCTTCCTTCTCTCTCTCCTTCCTTCTCTCTCTCCTTCCTTCTCTCTCTCCTTCCTTCTCTCTCTCCTTCCTTCTCTCACTCCTTCCTTCTCTCACTCCTTCCTTCTCTCTCTCACTCCTTTCTTCTCTCTCTCACTCCTTCCTTCTCTCTCTCACTCCTTCCTTCTCTCTCTCACTCCTTCCTTCTCTCTCTCACTCCTTCCTTCTCTCTCTCACTCCTTCCTTCTCTCTCTCACTCCTTCCTTCTCTCTCTCACTCCTTCCTTCTCTCTCTCACTCCTTCCTTCTCTCTCTCACTCCTTCCTTCTCTCTCTCACTCCTTCCTTCTCTCTCTCACTCCTTCCTTCTCTCTCTCTCTCCTTCCTTCTCTCTCTCTCTCCTTCCTTCTCTCTCTCTCCTTCCTTCTCTCTCTCTCTCCTTCCTTCTCTCTCTCTCTCCTTCCTTCTCTCTCTCTCTCCTTCCTTCTCTCTCTCTCTCCTTCCTTCTCTCTCTCTCTCCTTCCTTCTCTCTCTCTCTCCTTCCTTCTCTCTCTCTCTCCTTCCTTCTCTCTCTCTCTCCTTCCTTCTCTCTCTCTCTCCTTCCTTCTCTCTCTCTCTCCTTCCTTCTCTCTCTCTCTCCTTCCTTCTCTCTCTCTCTCCTTCCTTCTCTCTCTCTCTCCTTCCTTCTCTCTCTCTCTCCTTCCTTCTCTCTCTCCTTCCTTCTCTCTCTCTCTCCTTCCTTCTCTCTCTCTCTCCCTCCTTCTCTCTCTCTCTCCCTCCTTCTCTCTCTCTCTCCCTCCTTCTCTCTCTCTCTCCTTCCTTCTCTCTCTCTCTCCTTCCTTCTCTCTCTCTCTCCTTCCTTCTCTCTCTCTCTCCTTCCTTCTCTCTCTCTCTCCTTCCTTCTCTCTCTCTCTCCTTCCTTCTCTCTCTCTCTCCTTCCTTCTCTCTCTCTCTCTCTCCTTCCTTCTCTCTCTCTCTCCTTCCTTCTCTCTCTCTCTCTCTCTCCTTCCTTCTCTCTCTCTCTCTCCTTCCTTCTCTCTCTCTCTCCTTCCTTCTCTCTCTCTCTCCTTCCTTCTCTCTCTCTCTCTCTCCTTCCTTCTCTCTCTCTCTCTCCTTCCTTCCTTCTCTCTCTCTCTCTCCTTCCTTCTCTCTCTCTCTCTCTCCTTCCTTCTCTCTCTCTCTCTCTCCTTCCTTCTCTCTCTCTCTCCTTCCTTCTCTCTCTCTCTCTCTCCTTCCTTCTCTCTCTCTCTCTCTCCTTCCTTCTCTCTCTCTCTCTCTCCTTCCTTCTCTCTCTCTCTCTCCTTCCTTCTCTCTCTCTCCTTCCTTCTCTCTCTCTCTCTCTCCTTCCTTCTCTCTCTCTCTCTCCTTCCTTCTCTCTCTCTCTCTCCTTCCTTCTCTCTCTCTCTCTCCTTCCTTCTCTCTCTCTCTCTCCTTCCTTCTCTCTCTCTCTCTCTCCTTCCTTCTCTCTCTCTCCTTCCTTCTCTCTCTCTCTCTCTCCTTCCTTCTCTCTCTCTCTCTCTCTCCTTCCTTCTCTCTCTCTCTCTCTCTCCTTCCTTCTCTCTCTCTCTCTCTCCTTCCTTCTCTCTCTCTCTCTCCTTCCTTCTCTCTCTCTCTCTCCTTCCTTCTCTCTCTCTCTCTCCTTCCTTCTCTCTCTCTCTCTCCTTCCTTCTCTCTCTCTCTCTCCTTCCTTCTCTCTCTCTCTCTCCTTCCTTCTCTCTCTCCTTCCTTCTCTCTCTCTCTCTCCTTCCTTCTCTCTCTCTCTCTCCTTCCTTCTCTCTCTCTCTCTCTCCTTCCTTCTCTCTCTCTCTCTCTCCTTCCTTCTCTCTCTCTCTCTCCTTCCTTCTCTCTCTCTCTCTCTCTCCTTCCTTCTCTCTCTCTCTCTCCTTCCTTCTCTCTCTCTCTCTCCTTCCTTCTCTCTCTCTCTCTCCTTCCTTCTCTCTCTCTCCTTCCTTCTCTCTCTCTCTCTCCTTCCTTCTCTCTCTCTCTCTCCTTCCTTCTCTCTCTCTCTCTCCTTCCTTCTCTCTCTCTCTCTCCTTCCTTCTCTCTCTCTCTCTCCTTCCTTCTCTCTCTCTCTCTCCTTCCTTCTCTCTCTCTCTCTCCTTCCTTCTCTCTCTCTCTCCTTCCTTCTCTCTCTCTCTCCTTCCTTCTCTCTCTCTCTCTCCTTCCTTCTCTCTCTCTCCATTCCTTCCTTCTCTCTCTCTTCCTTCCTTCTCTCTCTCTCCATTCCTTCCTTCTCTCTCTCTCTCCTTCCTTCTCTCTCTCTCTCCTTCCTTCTCTCTCTCTCCATTCCTTCCTTCTCTCTCTCTCTCCTTCCTTCTCTCTCTCTCTCCTTCCTTCTCTCTCTCTCTCCTTCCTTCTCTCTCTCTCTCCTTCCTTCTCTCTCTCTCTCCTTCCTTCTCTCTCTCTCTCCTTCCTTCTCTCTCTCTCTCCTTCCTTCTCTCTCTCTCTCCTTCCTTCTCTCTCTCTCTCCTTCCTTCTCTCTCTCTCTCTCTCCTTCCTTCTCTCTCTCTCTCTCTCCTTCCTTCTCTCTCTCTCTCTCCTTCCTTCTCTCTCTCTCTCTCCTTCCTTCTCTCTCTCTCTCTCTCCTTCCTTCTCTCTCTCTCTCTCTCATTCCTTCTCTCTCTCTCTCTCTCCTTCCTTCTCTCTCTCTCTCTCTCTCCTTCCTTCTCTCTCTCTCTCTCTCTCTCCTTCCTTCTCTCTCTCTCTCTCCTTCCTACTCTCTCTCTCCTTCCTACTCTCTCTCTCTCCTTCCTACTCTCTCTCTCTCTCTCTCCCTTCTCTCTCTCTCTCTCTCTCTCTCCTTCCTTCTCTCTCTCTCTCCTTCCTTCTCTCTCTCTCTCTCTCTCCCTTCTCTCTCTCTCCTTCCTTCTCTCTCTCTCTCCTTCCTTCTCTCTCTCTCTCCTTCCTTCTCTCTCTCTCTCCTTCCTTCTCTCTCTCTCTCCTTCCTTCTCTCTCTCTCTCCTTCCTTCTCTCTCTCTCTCTCTCCTTCCTTCTCTCTCTCTCTCTCTCCTTCCTTCTCTCTCTCTCTCTCCTTCCTTCTCTCTCTCTCTCTCCTTCCTTCTCTCTCTCTCTCTCCTTCCTTCTCTCTCTCTCTCTCTCATTCCTTCTCTCTCTCTCTCTCTCCTTCCTTCTCTCTCTCTCTCTCTCTCCTTCCTTCTCTCTCTCTCTCTCTCTCCTTCCTTCTCTCTCTCTCTCTCCTTCCTACTCTCTCTCTCTCTCTCCCCTTCTCTCTCTCTCTCTCTCTCTCCTTCCTTCTCTCTCTCTCTCCTTCCTTCTCTCTCTCTCTCCTTCCTTCTCTCTCTCTCTCTCTCCCCTTCTCTCTCTCTCCTTCCTTCTCTCTCTCTCTCCTTCCTTCTCTCTCTCTCTCTCTCTCCTTCCTTCTCTCTCTCTCTCCTTCCTTCTCTCTCTCTCTCTCTCCTTCCTACTCTCTCTCTCTCTCTCTCTCTCCTTCCTACTCTCTCTCTCTCTCTCTCCTTCCTACTCTCTCTCTCTCTCTCTCCCCTTCTCTCTCTCTCTCTCTCTCTCCTTCCTTCTCTCTCTCTCTCCTTCCTTCTCTCTCTCTCTCCTTCCTTCTCTCTCTCTCTCCTTCCTTCTCTCTCTCTCTCCTTCCTTCTCTCTCTCTCTCCTTCCTTCTCTCTCTCTCTCCTTCCTTCTCTCTCTCTCTCCTTCCTTCTCTCTCTCTCTCCTTCCTTCTCTCTCTCTCTCCTTCCTTCTCTCTCTCTCTCTCTCTCTCCCCTTCTCTCTCTCTCTCTCTCCTTCCTTCTCTCTCTCTCTCCTTCCTTCTCTCTCTCTCTCTCTCTCCTTCCTTCTCTCTCTCCTTCCTTCTCTCTCTCTCTCCTTCCTTCTCTCTCTCTCTCCTTCCTTCTCTCTCCTTCTCTCTTTCTCCTTTCTTACTCTCTCTCTCTCCTTCCTTCTCTCTCCTTCCTTCTCTCTCTATCTCCTTCCTTCTCTCTCTCTCTCCTTCCTTCTCTCTCTCTCTTCTTCCTTCTCTCTCTCTCTCCTTCCTTCTCTCTCTCTCTCCTTCCTTCTCTCTCTCTCCTTCCTTCTCTCTCTCTCTCCTTCCTTCTCTCTCTCTCTCTCTCTCCCCTTCTCTCTCTCTCTCTCCTTCCTTCTCTCTCTCTCTCTCTCCTTCCTTCTCTCTCTCTCTCCTTCCTTCTCTCTCTCTCTCCTTCCTTCTCTCTCTCTCCTTCCTTCTCTCTCCTTCTCTCTTTCTCCTTTCTTACTCTCTCTCTCTCCTTCCTTCTCTCTCCTTCCTTCTCTCTCTATCTCCTTCCTTCTCTCTCTCTCTCCTTCCTTCTCTCTCTCTCCTTCCTTCTCTCTCCTTCCTTCTCTCTCTATCTCCTTCCTTCTCTCTCTCTCTCCTTCCTTCTCTCTCTCTCTCCTTCCTTCTCTCTCTCTCTCCTTCCTTCTCTCTCTCTCTCCTTCCTTCTCTCTCTCCTTCCTTCTCTCTCTCTCCTTCCTTCTCTCTCTCTCTCCTTCCTTCTCTCTCTCTCTCCTTCCTTCTCTCTCTCTCTCCTTCCTTCTCTCTCTCTCCTTCCTTCTCTCTCTCTCCTTCCTTCTCTCTCTCTCCTTCCTTCTCTCTCTCTCTCTCCTTCCTTCTCTCTCTCTCTCTCTCCTTCCTTCTCTCTCTCTCTCTCCTTCCATCTCTCTCTCTCTCTCTCCTTCCTTCTCTCTCGCTCTCTCCTTCCTTCTCTCTCTCTCTCTCCTTCCTTCTCTCTCTCTCTCTCTCCTTCCTTCTCTCTCTCTCTCTCTCCTTCCTTCTCTCTCTCTCTCTCTCTCCCCTTCTCTCTCTCTCTCTCTCCTTCCTTCTCTCTCTCTCTCCTTCCTTCTCTCTCTCTCTCTCTCTCTCCTTCCTTCTCTCTCTCTCTCCTTCCTTCTCTCTCTCTCCTTCCTTCTCTCTCCTTCTCTCTTTCTCCTTTCTTACTCTCTCTCTCTCCTTCCTTCTCTCTCCTTCCTTCTCTCTCCTTCCTTCTCTCTCTCCTTCCTTCTCTCTCTCTCTCCTTCCTTCTCTCTCTCTCTCCTTCCTTCTCTCTCTCTCTCCTTCCTTCTCTCTCTATCTCCTTCCTTCTCTCTCTCTCTCCTTCCTTCTCTCTCTCTCTCCTTCCTTCTCTCTCTCTCCTTCCTTCTCTCTCTCTCTCCTTCCTTCTCTCTCTCCTTCCTTCTCTCTCTCTCCTTCCTTCTCTCTCTCTCTCCTTCCTTCTCTCTCTCTCTCCTTCCTTCTCTCTCTCTCTCCTTCCTTCTCTCTCTCTCTCCTTCCTTCTCTCTCTCTCTCCTTCCTTCTCTCTCTCTCTCTCCTTCCTTCTCTCTCTCTCCCTCCTTCCTTCTCTCTCTCTCCCTCCTTCCTTCTCTCTCTCTCTCTCTCCTTCCTTCTCTCTCTCTCTCTCTCTCTCCTTCCTTCTCTCTCTCTCTCTCTCTCCTTCCTTCTCTCTCTCTCTCTCTCCTTCCTTCTCTCTCTCTCTCTCTCTCCTTCCTTCTCTCTCTCTCTCTCCTTCCTTCTCTCTCTCTCTCTCCTTCCTTCTCTCTCTCTCTCTCCTTCCTTCTCTCTCTCTCTCTCTCCTTCCTTCTCTCTCTCTCTCTCTCCTTCCTTCTCTCTCTCTCTCTCTCCTTCCTTCTCTCTCTCTCTCTCTCCTTCCTTCTCTCTCTCTCTCTCTCCTTCCTTCTCTCTCTCTCTCTCTCCTTCCTTCTCTCTCTCTCTCTCTCCTTCCTTCTCTCTCTCTCTCTCTCCTTCCTTCTCTCTCTCTCTCTCTCCTTCCTTCTCTCTCTCTCTCTCTCCTTCCTTCTCTCTCTCTCTCTCTCCTTCCTTCTCTCTCTCTCTCCTTCCTTCTCTCTCTCTCTCTCTCTCCTTTCTTCTCTCTCTCTCTCTCTCTCTCTCCTTCCTTCTCTCTCCTTCCTTCTCTCTCTCTCTCTCTCTCTCTCTCTCTCTCTCCTTCCTTCTCTCTCTCTCTCTCTCTCTTCTCACTATGCCTTATTTGTCAACGTGAGATTGGTTACTGTTATACTGTTGAATTTTATTTGGAATCTCTTCCACCGTGATCCCATGACAGATTAGAGTTGGAGAAGACATTTGTTTTTTTGGTCAGAACTAGATTATAACTACGATTCACAGAACTGCTGTTGGCCACAACCGCAGCAAGGCAAGTATAGAGAAGGATATAGATGGATGTTACAGTATTTGCAGTGTAGCGAAGAAAATGAACCCAAGTTTACCCCACCAATCAAGCTGTGTTTTAACTCATTACAAGGTTACTTCCAAATTAAGTAGTGAAGTATAAAAGTTGTGTGGAAGTGATTGAATTGTGCTGGTAGGTTACTGACATCACCAATTAAAGAATGGGGTGTTTTATCTGAGATTGTGTTGTCACTTTTGTGCAGACCTCTTGCTTTTGTATTTGGTATTTATGCAGTCATGCAGATTTGATTGGAAAGGGAGCTGAATAAGGCAGTAAATTCTTAGTGCAAAACGAGGAACTCAGAGACTGTCTTTGAACAGCTAAGTCATCAGCCAGAAATTGAATCAATGCCACCAATCCCATCAATCAGAATAAATCTGGGTTACGAGAACATTTTAGTGGGCACAGTGGCAGAGCACTCTATCTGATCTCGAGCCCAAATCTACAAATGTTTCATTTTCATATTGTATGTTTTGTATTAATGCTACTTTATGGCAACTCATTTCCCTGTAGCTCCGTGGGTAGTGCTCTCACCTCTGAGTCAGAAGGTCATGGGTTCAAGTTCCACTCCAAGAGACTTGAGCACAAAAAGCTAGGCTGACACTCCAGTGCAGTGCTGATGGAGTGTTACATTTTCGAGGTGCTATCTTCTGGATGAGATGTTAAACTGAGGCCCCGTTTGCGCTCTCAGCTGAATGTAAAAAATCCGATGGCACTATTTCGAAGAAGAGCCAGGGGAGTTCTCCCTGGTGTCCTGGCCAATATTTATCGTTCGATCAACATCACAAAAAAAAAAGATTATCTGGTCATTATCATATTGCTGTTTGTGAGACCTTGCTGTGCGCAAATTGGCTGCTGCATTTCCTACAACAAGTACTTCATTGGCTGTAAAGGGCTTTGGGACGTCCTGAGGTCGTGAAAGGTGCTATATAAATGCAAGTCTTCTTTTTTTTTCCCCTCCTTTTTCCCATTTCTAGAATCTCCCTGTGCACCTGGAAATGAGAGGACAGACAGATAACCAGCTCTCAGGCCTTTGCCACTGTTACTCTTACTCTATAGCCGGTTTTTAATTGTGAAAGGGTGACTTACCCTCTGTTTTCTTCCTTGCTTGTGGTTAATCACCTGACTTCTGCTTGGTGCCTCCCTATAGTCATGCAACTGAGATAAGGAATTTGCATGCTACCGGGACTTTGTTTAGAGCTGCTGTATGCTGTGCAGCCTGGCACCATCCCCATTAATATCCTTTTCAAGTCAATGGCCCGGATTTTGCGGTAAAAGTAACGGTGAGGCTATCAGTGTTTACTAAAGAGTAAATCAGACCGCAACCTCCGGTGACCGTACGTGTGCAGTTAAATGTGGAAATCAGGAAATCCGAGTTGCCCTGCTCCTCCACAAGCTTTGCTATAACAGTATCTCGCCGAGAGACTCGGCATCGAAATCCATTGAACGGCGTGAAGTTGGGGTACTTGCGTGATATATACCCACTAAACGCGCCAGAAAACGTTGGAGCTTGTCCATTCCAGTGTAAGTGAATTTATAATGACTGCCAAACAGCCTCTCTGCCAGTGAAAATTAACTTTTACAAGTGTGGAGTCTCATTCCTTCAGATATTAATTATTGGAGATTTTTAAAAAAAGATTTTTTACCTTTTCTTTCTGTCTCTTTTATCTCTCTCTCAATCCCATCTTTCTTTTACTTTCTGTACATGATTTGGCATTGAATTAACTATTCTAACTTACACTTCCTGGTCAGACTCTGCGTGTCTCAGTAAGGATTCTTCAATGTGATTGGTTAAGGAGACACATCGTCGCTTGCCCTATTCACACAGGCCCCAGACCACCTGTAGAGGACGTTGCTCTGTTTTGGATTTCTAATCACCGCAAGTCGCAATGCCAAAGCCCATAGAAAGTCTGTGGACAAGTGTAAGTGTAATGAACGGCAAGCGGCGTTCGTTCACTGCCTACCGCAAAACCCAGGCCAATGGATTATGATTGACTTCATTGTTTTTTGTTCTCTTTTGAATCTTATTTGTTCTCTTTTGAATCTTTTTAAGTGTCCAGTGTTGATGTCCTTATTGACCTCCTAATAATCCAGTCGTGCTAAATAAACAGCGTATATAGGTCATTAGCTCTGGGCTCACTAGATCCCAAGGTAAATGAGGATGGCCAATTTTAGTTAATCCATTCAGAAATACCCTGCCGCCCCCCATTGCGGCATCCAGCTGTTCTGGGAATAATTCCACAGATTTCACCTCCACTGCTCTACCTGAAAGTCTGTTCCATGTATTGATCACTCTCTGTGTGACGACGCACCTCCTGATATCGGTCCTAAATTTGCCGTTACCTAGTTTGAATCTATGTCCACTTGTCTTGTTCTGACAATGTAGTTTGAAGTAATTTTTTGGCTCTATTCCATATCATTTGCTGTTTTATATACCTCTATAAGGTTGCCTCCTTTTGAAGCTGAAAATTTGTTCTCCGTACTGCCACCCGTGCTTAAATGTCTCCCATGTGTTTAGGTGACTAGAACCGGACAGAGTATTCAAGGTTTGGTCTGACCAGAGCAATGTATAGTTTGAGCATGAGTTTCTCTGACTTGTTTTCTGCAGCATTGCTTGATTTAGTTCTGGGAAATGAAGTGGGGCAAATGACAGTGAGTGAGAAGAAAAAACAAACCTGCACTTGTATACAATCTACTCCTGATAATTCAAAGCCTTTTTTGCACTAAAAAAAAATTAATTTGAATTAAGCAAAATGGGAATTTAGTGCTGAAAAGGCCAGACTCGTGTTGTGTTCCCAGGATTTCTCCACTCTTCCACTGAAGTCACGGGACGTGCTGCAGAACCGCCGCAGAAATTCACCCCTTCCCAAGCAATCGTGAATTAACAGGAGAAGACTAGTGTCTTTTACATCCTCTGATCCAAAGCACTTCATAGCCATTGTAGGCAGAAAGGGTACAGCTCATCCAAACGATAGCACCTCTGACAATGCAGCACTCCCTTCGTACTACACGGAAATATCAGCTGCGATTAGGTGCTCAAGTCCATCACCTACTGACTAAGAAGTGAGATAGATGAGACTGAGTAGGAGAAAACTGGGAAATAGTGACCGCAATCTCGTTTTGGTGTAAAAACTGAAAAAAGATGTCAAAGTAAAAAGGCGAATTCAGTGCGGTAAGAGGAGTTCTGGCCCAAGTTAACTGGGCTGAAAAATGAGCAAACAGGACAACTGATTAGTAGGGAGTCTTCGGATACAAGAGGGATAGAGTATCTATTAGATGAAAAGTGGATGCATTGAACAATAAATCGAGATCTCAAACTTAACACGGTTGCGGATGATAAAAGTGGGACTAACAATATTGAAGAAAATCAGAAGGAATATCGAAGGGAATGTAGAAAAGGCTAGCTATTTGTATAAAAGAAAACAGTAAGGACTTTTATAAGTGTAAGGGAATAGTTGGAGAGGATAGGGACACTCTGATGAAGATGGAATCAAGTTGTGGAAAATGATATGGCAGAGATATTGCATAAGTATTTTGTATCAGTTTTTACAAATGCTGGTAGAATTATGTAATTAGGTGCACTGGAGAAGGCTATGAAACAATTATTAGAAAAGGAAGGTGGATAAGTCACCGGGCTCTGACGGCCATGCACTGTCGGCTGTTGAAAGAAATCAGAAAGGAGACAGGAGAGATTCTGACCAAAAAATTTCCAGTCCTCCTTGGATATGCAAATTGAGCCAGGGGACTGGAGGCCAAAGTAACTGCTCTGTTCAAGAAGTGGGAGGGTGGGAGGAGAAGATAAATTGGGTAACTATAGAACAGTTAGTATAACAGTTTGCCAGTTTGTGGGCAAACTTTTCGAATTTGTTTATTCAAGATAAAGTTAATGAACATTTAGATGTTAGTGGGTTAATGAAGGCCAGCCAGAACAGACTTATTAAAAGTCAAATCGTGTTTGACAAATTAAGTGTTTTTCATTTGAACAAATGACTATTTAGATAAAGGAATGCATTAGCTGTAATGTATATGGTTTTTAGAAGGCATTCAATAAGGTGCATCACAGGAGGCTTGTTACAAATATTCAGGGGTGTGGTAGAAATGGAAATGTAGCAGCATCGATACAAAGGTAGTTAACAGATAGGAAACAGAGTTCGAGTAAATGAGTGTTGCTTGAATTAGAGAAGGGTTGGACGTGCTGTTTCTCCAGGGGCCAGTGCTAGGTGCACTTCTGTTTTCAGTATCTGTTTATGTAGAATATGAATACGATTTACGCTTGGGCATGGTGAGCACAAGCACAAAGTTTGCTAGCGGGATGCAAATGTAAGGGTTTTGGCAAACAGATCTGTAAAAGACTTCAAGAGGATACTGACTGGTAGCAGATGAAGTGGAATGTGGATAGGTGCGAAGTAGTGCATTTTGGAAGGTGAAATGAGGAATGGGAGTACACACTCAATGAAAAGATGCTGAAAGGTGTGGGTAAATAGAGACCCCCTATACAATTCCCTGTAAATGCGAGTGCAGGCAGAAGCTGTTTTATAAATGGGGCATAGAATGCAAGAGTAAAGAGGTAATGGTAAATTTGTACAAGGCAATGGTTTGGCCACAATTCGGGTACTGTGTGCAGTTTGGTCACCCCATTATAAAATACATTAAAGCCTTAGAGAGCATACAGCATAGATGGGAAACTATAGCAACTTGCATTTATATAGCGCCTTTAACGTAGAAAAAAAGTCCCACTGCACTTCACAAAGGTGCAAGGAAAAAAATGCACACTAAAGCAAAGGGGGAGATATTAGGACGGGTGACTAAAAGCTTGGTCAAAGAGGTTGGCTTTAAAGGAGGGCAGGGCGGTGGAGAGGTTTAGGAATATAAGGAGCGAAAAATTACCTGATTAATTACACTGGAGTATTAAAGGCTAAGTGAATTTTTGTAGAGCTTTTTAAAATTATGAACAGTCTGAACAAGGTGAATATTTTCTCTGGCTGGGGAGTTGATGAGGGGTCATCTATTTAAAGCCATTATTGAGAATGAGGAGAGAGCTTAGAAATTTCTTTACCCAATTATTGGAGCACAGAATGCTTTGCTACAGGGTGTGGTTGAGGCAGACACCATTGAACCTTTTAAGGGAAAAGTGGATAAATATTTGAAGCAGAGGACTATGTGGAGAGAGTAGGGCAGTGGACTTAGTTTTGGATTGCTCCAGTAAGGAACCAGTGCAGTGCTGACACCGTGGGCCGATTGTAAACTGCTATGGTTTTGATTTTGACTTGTGTGCGTTAACTTGGGCCTCTGATATTCTCAGTGCTTGCAGTTTTAAATACAAATACATTTAACAAAGTGACTATTAGCTTTTTAACTGATTTTTAACAATCTTGGTGGTCTTTGGAAGTTGTATGCTGAGGCTGCACTTTCCTGTCAATTGAAAGTTGCATGCAGAATAATTGGTGTTGGCCGTTTTATAAAAGTTTTTTTTAATTGTTGCAACTCTAAAATGCCTTTTGATATATTCGTGTCTCTGGGGTACTGTGGAGTTTCTTAATGTTGAATCTTGGTTGCAGAAGTGATAAGATGCTTGTTTGTTTTGGTTTAATTATCATTTAGATGTGCTTGAATATACAGATCATTTAATTATAGAAAGTAATCTGGTATAAACTGTTGCATTGTAATTTCATTTAATCTGTTAAATGATTTCACTTTGAAGTCCAATTGCAGTTATGTTCCCATATCTTGCAATATGCAAGAATGCATTTTCCTAATATCGGTTTTAAAAAATACTCGCTGTTCTTGCCCAACTCTAAACTTTGCGCACTTTTGTTTAGATATCTGCTCATCCCAAATTGCCTACCAATGCCAAATGTCTCCATGTTCAGTTGCACCTGTTATTTCTTGTGAGTCTGTGGAGTTGGAGCCAATCTGACCCAAACTGTACCTGGCCTTTTTAGCAGGTACAGGTTCAGCATTGGTGCGACAATCAAGCAGATATAAGGGATTCGAGAGCGAGAAGCAAACAAGGGCAGGCAAATTAAACAGATTAAAAATAGTAAAGGAGCATAAGGGTGACATTGGCAGGTGAACTGATTCAAAAATGGCCAAGAGAATCTGCTGTGCTCCACATCCATTATAGATAGGTAGATGGGCTTTCAGAACATGCGCTCTTTTCTTGGTTGAACTGAATCTAGGTCTTGAGATGATGGAGGGATTGCAGTGTTGAGGAGACTTTGTTCTACTTTATTGCTCTGGATAACCAAAAGCATTGTAATCGTGCCCAACTCAGGAGAACTACATTTCCTGGACATTCTATGTAGCTTACTCAGGTGTTTGGACAAAAGTGGGGTGGGAAGTGGAATTGAGGAGATGACATTTTTTGCCTTTCTTGTTCAGAGCTGTGCCCAGGAACTCCCTTTACCTCACTTCTTATAGGTCCGTTGCAACTATTTATTCCTACTTCTTTTGTAAGGAAACTTTGTTCAGTTGTACGTGAATTTAAACAAAGTTAAAATTCAGTAAATTCCATAGCTTTTTTTGGTTGTTCCCAAAACAGGAAGTGATGCAAAAGAACTTCCTGGGCACATCTGCGAAGAAGAAAGGCAAAATGGCATCTCCTTGTGTTCATAGCCTAAGTGAACTATCTACAATTTCTGATACCAGCAAATTTTGTCAATTGAACACGAACAAAAATGAAATGTAACGGTAAGTAGCTTTTCAGCATGCCCTAATGGAACTTGTTTCCTACTTTTACATCGAATGAAAGCGTCAAATGTTCAAAGAACAGGTGCAGTATGTCATCTATTGGACTTGCAAAGAAAAGGCATACTTTGCTCTAACAGTATATCAACTTAAGAGCTAATGCTTCAGCTTACCATACTATGCTAGTAGTAGTAAGATAAAAATCACCACAGCTCTGAAGCATCTGCCTGATTTGAACTTTTCCCAGGGTTAAAATTATATTTTTCCCACTACTTTTCCTCCTCGCCTGAAGCCGACTTATGCTGGGAATAGGGTTCACAGTGGTCAGTGGCTCTCTGATGCCTCGTCCAACTCACCATACGAGTTGATTGTAGCCAGGCTGTTTGACCGTCAGTCATCTTAACCAAGCCCGTTGTGGGGTTTTTTGTGTCACTCATGCATACTTTTCAGCGTTGGGGGAGCATGAGCCGTGGCTAATTCCCCCCCCCCCCCCCCCCCCCCTCTTAATCAAGACCACTGAGACCAGGTAACTCTACACAGACCACAGCTTGAGTTTGAGACCTATCTAATCTGCATGGCTCATTGCCACACTGGTTGGTGCAGTTACGCACTGAGTCATCTGGGGAGCCCAAGTTATGGGTTTCTATTGCACCCTGCTGGGGTGTCTCTGCTGGTATGTTTTTTTTTATTTGTTTAATGGATATTTGATGATTGACGTGAGCAGTTTTTATTCTCTGTACAGTCCATTTTGTAAAACCATTTTTCTTTTCAATTTTCTGATCCATGTCATTAAATAATTCTTGCCTTTCTTAACGTGATTCTCATTTGCCATCACAGGTACCTGGTGGATAGCCGCTGGTTTAAGCAGTGGAAGAAATATGTTGGTTTTGATAGCTGGGACAAATACCAAATGGGAGACCAAAATGTATATCCTGGCCCTGTTGACAACTCTGGGCTCCTGAAAGGTTTGGCCACTTGTTTTTATGTTTTTAGATGCAAAACATACTGGCAATATTGCTTTGCTAATGACCATGTTCTGTAACTTTAACAGCACAGTAAAAGACTGTTTGCAGTAGTTATGTTAACCGTTCTGTCATCTTGGCACAAGGAGATATTCAGAAGGACTAAATACATTTCTTCTGTACAAATTCTGCGCAATTAGTCCTTCCAAAAATCAGTTAAAGTCTTCACAAATGTAATTTGCCTTTAATCCATTTTAAACAACCTGTATAAACTGATCTACTGCGCATCCATAATTGTACAAATCATAGCCTGCACAGAGCACCTCCTTGAATTGTATGTCCTGTCCTTATACAGACAGTACCACATGAACAGGATTCTTGTTCAGCTTTTGCCAATCAATTTCCAGATTTGCAAACTTAACCTATATGATTTCCTGCAATCGGAGTCTAATGAGACATGGTTCTGTATGCCTTCAGCTAGGCATGGAGATAGCGTTTGGTTTGGTCTGCAGCATTTTGACTCGAGTACACTTAAAAAGAAATTGGGTCCTTGGCTCGTATTCTCCAAGTAGTATTCTGCGCTAGTTAAAATGTAAGAATGTTTAGTTATGACTGTAGTGTATATATAGAGTGTGCTGTTCCACTGTTAAAGGTGCAACACTTGAAAGTACGTTAACTCAAATCAAGTGAAGCAGAACCACCTTAATTAAAGGCACATTGAATCAATCACAGAAGCCGGCCATTTGTCACTCTTCATGATACCTGCGCCTGTCCAGAAAAAGTACTGAAACTGAATTGGCTTCCACTCCCCAAACTCTACCATTAAACTTTGTACAGAATCATCAGCTGGCGTGTTGAGACAATGCTACACATCCAGGGTGAAGCTTCAATGGTTTCTAATATTGTCTCAACCCGCTAACATGTAATGCTCCAGCCTGTTTGTTATGCTGTATTAGTTGATTTTTGGTTGTATTACAGTTGAAGCTATAATTCTGTTGCTGTTAAGGTCATACGTTAGACAAAATACAGATGATTTCCTGCTTCATGTGAAATTGTTTACATTTTTATAAGAGACTGTAATGTGTTACAAATGAATTTTGCTTGACAAAGATTCAGTTCGAAGAAGTAACTCACGAGGATAAAAGCATTTGCAGGTTTTGATCGATCATGTATCGCATAAGCCGGTTGTATCTTGCATAAGTTTGTTTTATTTTTTCCAAGAATACTGAAAAATGCTTTCTGCTTCAAGGCTGTGCTGCATTTTAATGTTTAACCCTTTTTTTAAAAAAAAGCAACTTAAAATATCTTGCCTAGCAGTGTTCATTAACATTTTTGCCCATTGCAGGAGGAATTCCTCAGATTGGCCCTTTTGGGAGGTTAGCAGCCATACCCTACAGGAATTTCTCACCCATGTTACAAAGTTTAGAGTTAATATAGGTTGACCTGTCAATCATAGCAACTTCAAGAATACATTTGCAATGAACAACTGTGCTTGATGAGCTGGAAGCTTCACCTAAGATGAGGAAATGACTTTGTTTTAAACTCACAAAATTAAGGTAGTCATGCACTACACAAACTATGAAATATATTTTTGCTTGAAAAGCTAACCTAGCCCCTAGTTTACTAGTCATTCTAAGGACATTTTCAGGCACCAGTGGGCAATCATTGTTTTTGTTGGGTTGCATTTGGATTGCAGCTCAGGATCAGAGACTGTAAAATTGTGGTTCAGGGTTTCAGCCAGGAACTTCAGTACCCAGGAAAGAGCTCTGTGCATGCATGCCTGTGGGCAAGTACAGCGCTTCTCTTCCACTAACTAAATGTTAAACATTTCGACAGTGTGGGCAGCACATCTGCACGTATATCTAAAATACCATATTCAAACCTTTCGTTCTGGCAGAAAACCGTTTAAGAAATGCTTTCTTTGCCTGATTTCCTTTGTTTCCTGGGGGCTTTTTGAAGGCAGCATTGGAAAATATTGGGCTGAAGATTAACCAAATCAATTTTTGATGCAATTTTCCTGTATCAAATGGAAATATGCTCGGTAAATGATCTTGTATGCAGCACATTCATGATGTTGGTGCTGAGCTGCTCATTCTGGGAACAGCTGAGAAGTGAAATAATGATTCCTTCATACTTTTCAAATGCTATTGTGCAATCGAGTGTGCAGCAGTGAAGAAGTACACCCATTTATGAGGGAGTTCAAGGCACAGTAGGTTGGCTTACTGACCGTGTTTCTTTTTAAACCTGCTCCCCAATATTTCTCTACATATTAAAATATGCTAGATGATCTCCCATGGCATTGTACACGGGGAGTTGAGACACAGTGTAGCCTTCAGGTGAAGTGAGGTCAGAGGAGCAGGCGCGCAGATGTAATTCAGGCCCCATTTTAAAGGCATGCATTCTGTCCTTATTTTTGTATTTCCACTATAAATTCGCCTGTCCGCATTTTTAATGGACTGCTGATGTAATCTTGTTATTTGTGACTTCTCCTCTGGTGTTGCTCGTAGTAAGTCTGAAATTATGTTGTTGGTACGGGAGATGGAGCAACACGAGGAATTACGATCGGGGGGACTTCAAAAGGTTTGAAATTAAGAGCACTTTAAGAACCGGCTTTAGGTGCAATGAGGGAGAGCAATAGGGAGTAGGTGGTTGTGGTGTAATGTACTTGAAAGTGTGAAAGAATTACACTGAAATCAAGAAGTACGACATGCCTTTCATTTCAACTGAAATGGTTCCAAATATATTTTGGTGGCAGCATTTTATTCCAAGTGAGATTATAAAAAGCTATTCAATTTTATGTATTTAGGTAGCAGAGCAGGAAAAATGGTCTGAGTATTAATTTATAGAACAAAAATGCAGTATACCGTACATTTTGACTAGAATGAGGCAATTGGAGAGTGAGGTAAACAAAAGCAGAGCTGCTGCACAAAATGTAATCCTATGCGTAAATCCAGAGGTTATTGGGGGGGAAGTCCATCTTTTTTGATGGGGAGCAGTTGTGGTTGATGGAGGATTGATTGAGAGGAAAGTTTCAGAAAAATAAGTAGGACTTGGATTGAAATTCCACCTTTACTGAGAGCTCCCATTCAAGTGAGGCCACTGGCACCTGGAGGAATTACTGTGAAGAACTGGGGGAGAGGAGTGTAGTGCGATATATTGATGCAGACACAAAATGGCATTGAAGGGAAGTGGTGGTGTAGATGCACAAAGCCCCCAAAAATGGCACTGAGGTGAAACCCTCGTGCATGCATGGAAGACTGCAAACAATCATGGAACATGGCCCAGTTAAATAATTGGAGCTCAGGAAATGGAGTACAGGCCTGAGAGATGGGTAGGCCCGGGGAGGGCAGATGGTTGGAGACATTTTTTAGACAGTATGACAGTGATGATAATGGAGTCCTGGCTCAAAAAAGGGCAGGATTGGGTTTTAAATATTCCTGGATATAAGGTGTTCAGGAAATATAGAGAAGGAAAGAAAGGATGTGAGGTGGCAGTATTGGTTAAGGAGAATGTTACAGTGCTGGAAAGAGAGGAAGTCCTGGAGGGGTCAAGGACAGAATCTATTTGGTTAGAGTTAAGAAATAATACAGGTGGCATTACACTACTAGGTGTATTCTATAGGCTACCAACTAATGGGAAAGATATAGAGGAGCAAACTTGCAGGGAAATTACAGGGAGGTGGAAGAACTATAGAGTAGTAATAATGGGGGACTTTAATTATCCTAATATAGAATTGGACAGTAATAGTGTAAAGGGCAGAGAGGGGGAAGAATTTCTTGAAGTGCGTTCAGGAGAACTTTCTTGATCAGTATGTTTCTGGCCCAACGAGGAAGGAGGCATTGCTGGATCTGGTTCTGGGGAATGAGGTGGGTCAAGTGGAGCAAGTGTCAGTAGGGGAACATTTAGGGAACAGTGATCATAGTATCATAAGGTTTTGATTAGCTATAGAAAAGGCCAGGGAGCAATCTAGAGTAAAAATACTTAATTGGAGGAAGGCAAATTTCAGTGGGTTGAGAACGGATCTGACCCGGGTAAATGGGAATCAAAGATTGGCAGGCAAAACTGTAATCAAACAATGGGCAGCCTTTAAAGAGGAGGTGGTTTGGGTATAGTCGAGGTTCGTTCCCACAAGGGGGAGAGATATGGCAACTAAAGCCAGAGCTCCCTGGATGATGAAAGAGATAGAGAGCAAGATGAAGAAGAAAAAGAGCGCATATGACATGTCAGGTTGAGAGTACAAGTGAGAATCAGGCTGAATATAGAAAGTCAGAGGGGAAGTGAAGAAGAAAATAAGAGGGGCAAAGAGAGAGTATGAGAATAGATTGACAGCTAAACTAAATGGGAATTCAAAAGTCTTCTATAGGCACATAAATAATAAACGTGTAGTAAGAGGAGGGGTGGGGCCGATTAGAGACCAAAAAGGAGACCTGCGCATAGATGCAGAGGGTGTGGCTGAGGTACTAAATGAATACTTTGCATCTGTCTTCACCAAGGAAGAAGATGCTGCCAAAGTCATAGTGAAAGAGGAGGTAGTGGAGATACTGGATGAGATAAAAATTGATGATGGAAGCAATTATTAAAGATGTCATAACAGACCATTTGGAAAGTGGCGACATGATAGGTCCAAGTCAGCATGGATTTGTGAAAGGGAAATCATGCTTGACAAATCTTCTGGAATTTTTTGAGGATGTTTCCAATAGGGTGGACATTGGGGAACCAGTAGATGTGGTGTATTTGGACTTTCAGAAGGCCTTCGACAAGGTCCCACACAAGAGATTGGTGAGCAAAGTTAAAGCACATGGTATTGGGGGTAATGTGTTGACGTGGATTGAGAACTGGTTGGCACACAGGAAACAAAGAGTAGGAGTAAATGGGTACTTTTCAGAATGGCAGGCAGTGACCAGCGGGGTACCGCAGGGTTCGGTGCTGGGACCCCAGCTGTTTACATTATATATTAATGATTTGGACGAAGGGATTAAATGTAATATCTCCAAATTTGCGGATGACACTAAATTGGGAGGCAGTGTGAACAATGAGGAGGATGCTAGGAGGCTACAGAGTGACTTGGACAGGTTGGGTGAATGGGAAAATGTATGGCAGATGAAGTACAATGTGGATAAATGTGAGGTTATCCACTTTGGTGGTAAAAATGGAGAGGCGGACTATTACCTGAATGGTGGCAGATTAGGGAAAGGGGAGGTGCAACGAGACCTGGGCGTCATGGTACATCAGTCACTGAAGGTGGGAATGCAAGTGCAGCAGGCAGTCAAGAAAGCAAACGGAATGATGGCCTTCATAGCAAGGGGATTTGAGTACAGGAGTAGGGAGGTGATGCTGCAGTTGTACAGGGCCTTGGTGAGGCCACACCTGGAGTATTGTGCGCAGTTTTGGTCTCCTAACTTAAGGAAGGACATTCTTGCTATTGAGGGAGTGCAGCGAAGGTTCACTAGATTGATTCCTGGGATGGCCGGACTGACATATCAAGAAAGATTGGGTCAACTGAACTTGTATCCTCTGGAGTTCAGAAGAATGAGGGGGGATCTTATAGAGACATTTAAAATCCTGACTGGTTTAGACAAATTAGATGCGGGCAGAATGTTCCCAATGTTAGGGAAAACTAGAACCAGGGGTCACAGTCTAAGGATTAAGGGGAAGCCATTTAAGACTGAGCTGAGGAGGAACTTCTTCACCCAGAGAGTGGTGAATCTATGGAATTCTCTTCCACAGAAGGTTGTTGAGGCCAGTTCGCTAAATATATTCAAAAGGGAGTTAGATATAACACTCACAACTAGGGGGATCAAGGGGTATGGCGAGAAAGCAGGAATGGGGTACTGAGGTAGCATGTTCAGCCATGAACGCATTGAATGGCGGTGCAGGCTCGAAGGACCGAATGGTCTACTCCTGTACCTATTTTCTATGTTTCTATGTAGAAAGGTTGTCTGTACTTAAAGTTGATAAGTCACCAGGACCGGATGGGATGCATCCTAGGATGCTGGGAGAAGTTAAGGAGGAAATCGCGGAGGTACTGACCATAATCTTCCAATCCTCCTTAGATACGGGGCTGGTGCCAGAGGACTGGAGAATTGCAAATGTTACACCCTTGTTCAAAAAAGGGTGTAAGGAAAAACTCTCCAACTACAGGCCAGTCAGTTTAACCTCGGTAGTGGGGAAGCTTTTAGAAACGATAATCCGGGACAAAGTTAACAGTTACTTGGACAAGTGTGGATTAATTAAGGAAAGCCAGCATGGATTTGTTAAAGGCAAATCATGTTTAACTAACTTAATTGAGTTTTTTGATGAAGTAACAGAGAGGATTGATGAGGGCAATGCGGTTGACGTGGTGTATATGGACTTCCAAAAAGCGTTTGATAAAGTGCCACATAATAGGCTTGCCAGCAAAGTTGAAGCCCATGGAATAAAAGGGACAGCGGCAGCATAGATACGAAATTGGAAAAGTGACAGGAAACAGAGTGGTGAACGGTTGTTTGTCGGACTGGAGGAAGGTATGCAGTGGTGTTCCCCAGGGGTCGCTACTAGGAGGCTTTTCTTGATATATATTAATGACTTGAACTTGGGAGTACAGGGCACAATTTCAAAATTTGGAGATGACACAAAACTTGGAAGTATAGTGAACAGTGAGGAGGATAGCGATAGACTTCAAGAAGCCATAGACAGGCTGGTGACATAGGCGGACACGTGGCAGGTGAAATTTAACGCAGAAAGTGATACATTTTGGTAGGAAGAATGAGGAGAGGCAATATAAACTAAAGGGTACAATCCTAAAATGGGTGCATGAACAGAGAGACCTGGGGTATATGTGCATAAATTGTTGAAGGTGGCAGGGCAGGTTGAGAAAGCGATTAAAAAAGCATACGGGATCCTGGACTTCATAAATAGAGACGTAATGAGTACAAAAGTAAGGAAGTT
This sequence comes from Squalus acanthias, assembly GCA_030390025.1. Taxonomy (NCBI): domain Eukaryota; kingdom Metazoa; phylum Chordata; class Chondrichthyes; order Squaliformes; family Squalidae; genus Squalus; species Squalus acanthias. Next base: position 111,575,034 of record CM059435.1, read on the forward strand.
ATGATAAACCTTTATAAAACACTGGTTCAGCCTCAACTGGAGTATTGTGTCCAATTCTGGGCACTGCACTTTAGGAAGGATGTGAAGGCCTTAGAGAGGGCGCAGAAAAGATTTGCAAGAATGATTCCAGGGATGAGGAACTTCAGTTACGTGGATAGACTGGAGAAGCTGGGTTGTTCTCCCTGGAGCAGAGAAGGTTGAGGGGAGATTTGCTAGAGGTGTTCAAAATCATGAGGGGTCTAGACAGAGTAGATAGAGAGAAACTGTTACCTTTGGCAGAAGGGTCGAAAACCAGAGGACACAGATTTAAGGTGATTGGCAACATGAGGAAAAACTTTTTTATGCAGCGAGTGGTTAGGATCTGGAATGCACTGCCTGAAAGGGTGGTGGAGGCAGATTCAATTGTGGCTTTCAAAAGGGAATTGGATAAGTACCTGAAGGAAAAAGATTTGCAGGGCTACGGAGAAAGGGCGGGGGAGTGGGACTAGCTGAAGTGCTCTTAGAGAGCCGGCACGGGCTCGATGGGCCGAACGGCAGCCTCCTGTGCTGTAACTTTATGGCACAGAAGGAGGCCATTCGGCCCATCGTGTCTGTGCCAGCCGAAAAAGTGCCATCCAGCCTAATCCCACTTGGTCTGTAGCCCTGCAGGTTACGGCACTTGAAGTGCATATCCAAGTACTTTTGAAATATGATGAGGGTTTCTGCCTCTACCACCCTTTCAGGCAGTGAGTTCCAGACCGCCCACCACCCTCTGGGTGAAAAAATTTCTCCTCAACTCACCTCTAATCCTTCTACCAAATCTATACCCCCTGCTTATTGATCTCTCTGCTAAGGGAAATAGGTGCTTCCTATCCACTCTATCTCGGCCCCTCATAATTTTATGCACCTCAGTTAAATCTCCCCTCAGCCTCCTCTGTTCCAAAGAAAACAACCCCAGTCTATCCAAACTCTCCTCACTGCTAAAATGATTTACTTCGCACACATGTTTAATTTTATAATAAATTGTATTTAGAGGAAGAATATAATAAGGTTGGTGAAAAAGCTACATTATCGATGAAAGGAATTGCAAAATTTGCACGGTATGCTTAAAAGCGGTGATTGACTCAAATTTAACAGGATACAAAGAATGCTTTGCATCTTAGATAGATCAAAAATTGTCCCACCAGGTGCATAACTTTATGTAAACATTATAAAGTAGCAGCCAGTGCTAGCGCGTTTTTTGTTGGTGATTTTACTACATTGGAATTCCACGCTGGGCCAGGTTTGAATCTATCTGATGTCAACTTTGCTTGTTTGCTGAAATTTGTCTTTTGCGTTTGTTCCACACAGATGGTGATTCACAGTCTCTAAAGGAGCACCTCATAGATGAGCTGGATTACATCCTGGTACCCACGGAAGGCTGGAATAAGCTGGTCAGCTGGTATGGATTAACAGAGAGCCAAGAACCAATTGCACGGAAGGTACGCAGTCTATTGCAGTACAGATGTGTGTGCAGTGATGGAAGTCAAAATATGAGGGGAAGCTAGATAAGCGCATGAGGGAGAAAGGAACAGAAGGCTGTGCTGATAGGGTTAGATGAAGAGGGGTGGGAGGTGGCTCGTGTGGCGCATTAAACTCCGGCATGGACCTGTTGGCTCGAATGGTCTGTTTCTGTGCTGCAGACTCTATGTAACTTTGTAAAATGTTGGCTCAAGAGACTGCTCTAATAAGCTTAAATGTAGTAGTATTTAAATTGCAATATACGAGTGGTCATGTAGGTAAATATCGGGTTCGACAATGTCGTTTTTCAGAAGAATTGGACTAAAATGTTACATTCAGTTTAGTAGATAGTAATTGCATTCATTTTATTATAATCTAGAATCCTTCAATATTTGTAACCCTTAAAGCACTGTAGAAAAGTTTCTTGTCGATGCTCTTGAACTCCTGAGTCTGTTAATGAGTGCACATATAACATGATTTATTGTTAATTCCCTTGCAGTTACTTGCGTGCAATATTGTTAGTACTATACCTGGGTATACTTTAGCGCAAGCAGTGAGTCTGGATATTTAACAGCGGTATTGCTGCGGAAGAGCCGAAGTTTTTGTCCGTTTCTTGGATTTGAGAGATTTCGCTGATTGCCGGCTCTGTTGGGGGAGTGGGCACAATGCAGCCTGTGGAGGAGCGCACCTTCAGGATCTATGATGCGCTAAATCCTGAAGTTGCGGTCAGTTTCAAAGGCGAAATGATGGCGAGCGCTGCCAGTTCGTCGTCATCAGAACCACAAATTCTAGGCCGTTGCCAGCTTTTAGACCAAAAGGATTAGGTGTAACTGGGGTTTTAACGATGTATTATTTGCTAAACAAAGGTTATGGCCTGAAAATCTAACTTTAATTTTGTACAATGTCAAATTTATCCACTTTAATAAAAAATTAAATTAAGTATATATTTTTTTTATATATATATATTTTTAAAAGTTTGTTCATTGTTTCAGGTTTGCCTTTTCCCCATGTGAGAGCCCCAATAAACTATTGCTTGTGTGCAATGTTGTTAGTACTATACCTTACATTTTGGCATGTCTTCCATTTGTATTGAATTTGTTGAAAGAAGAAATGAACTTGCATTTATAAAGCTCCTTTCACATCATGGCATCCCAAAGTGCTTTACAGCCAATGAATTACTTTTGAAGTGTAGTTACTGGCATTTTGTAGACAAACGCAGCAGTTACTTTGCAGCAATAGGATAACTGACAAGTTAATCCCTTTTTGGTGGTGTTGGTAGAGGGCAAGTGTTGGCCAGGACACCAGGATAACTCCCCTGCTCCTCTTCACATAGTGCTATGGGATCTTTTACATCCACCTGAGAGGGCCGACAAGGTCTTGGTTTGACGAGATCTAGGTAAACTATCCCTCCTCGTCCTCCTCGATCTGTCTGCAGCCTTTGACAGGGTTGACCACTCCATCCATCTCCATTGCCTCTCCACCATCACCCAGCTGGGTGGGACTGCACTCGCCTGGTTCCATTCTTATCTATCTAATCTCAGCCAGAAAATCACCTGCAGTGGCTTCTCTTCCTGCTCCTGCATCTGTTACCTCTGGGGTCCTCCAAGGATCTATCCTTTGCACCCCGTCCTAGTTCTCATTTACATGCTGCCCCTTGGCAACGTCATCCGAAAACATGGCATCAGTTTCCACATGTATGCTGACGGCACCCAGCTCTACCTCACCACCACTTCTCTCGACCCCTCCACGGTCTCTAAATTGTCAGACTGCTTGTCTGACATCCAGTACTGGATGAGCAGAAATTTTCTCCAATTAAATATTGGGAAGACCGAAGCCATTGTCTTCGGTCCCCGCCACAAACCCCGTTCACTAGCCACCGACTCTATCCTTCTTCCTAACATCTGCCTGAGGCTGAACCACACTGTTCGCAACCTTGGTGTCATATTTGGCCCTGAAATTAGCTTCCGACCGCATATCCGCGGCATAACTAAGACCGCCTACTTCACCTCCGTAACATTGCCCGTCTCCGCTCATCTGCTGCTGAAACTCTCATCCATGCCTTTGTTACCTCTAGACTTGACTATTCCAACGCACTCCTGGCTGGCCTTCCCCAGTCTACCCTACGTAAACTTGAGGTCATCCAAAACTCGGCTGCCCATGTCCTAACTCGCACCAAGTCCCGTTCACCCATCACCCCTGTATTCGCTGACCTCCATTGGCTCCTGGTTAAGCAATGCCTTGTTTTCAAAATTCTCATCCTTGTTTTCAAATCCCTCCATGGCCTCACCCCTCCCTATCTCTGTAATCTCCTCCAGCGCCCCAACCCTCCAAGATATCTGTGCTTCTCAAATTCTGCCCTCTTGAGCATCCCTGATTATAATCGCTCCACCATTGGAGGCTGTGCCTTCAGCTGCCTAGGCCCTAAGCTCTGGAACTCCCTCCCTAAACCTCTCCGCCTCTCTACCTCTCTTTCTCCTTTAAGACGCTCCTTAAAACCTACCTCTTTGGCCAAGCTTTTGGTCATCTGCCCTAATTTTTTCTTATGTGGCTCGATGTCACATTTTTGTCGTCTTGTACTCCTGTGAAGCGCCTTGGGATGTTTTACTATGTTAAAGGCGCTATATAAATACAAGATGTTGTTGATGTATCATTAGAAAGACAGCACCTCTGACAGTGCAGCAATCCCTTAGTACTGCACTGAAGTGTCACCCTAGATTGTGTTCAAGTCTCGAGTGCAACTTGATTCAGGCGAGAATGCTGTCGCTTAGCCCGAGCTGACACATCCATTTATGCAGATATGAAAAGAAGGGTCGGGAAAAGCCCATCTGATCCATCACACCTGCCTCTTCCAGACATTGTGGAAGCATGCACAGCATTAACCCATCCCCTAACCGCATAAAATACTCCGGAGCCCCTTCCCTCTCATTAAAAGAAAACGTAGTGTCTTCTACATACAGTACTATGAAATATTGTCTTCTGTATTGTTTTGTACAGAGATGTTGTTTCAGGACTCTGTCCTACCCTAAGTTTCTCCAAGAAATCGATTGGCTTCATTAGTTTTAATGGGCGTGGATGCTTTAAACTGAGCTGGAAAAAGCGCTGCTTTTCATATTACCTTAGGTATGTCATTGGTTACTAATTCATATTTTTTTGCATGAGATAAGTCAACCACATGCATCATAGCTCCAGTACCTCAGCAGCAGGCACAGCCAGGAACAGGACTAGTTCAATACTAAGTGTAGGGCACCATCAGCAGTGAAAGGTGCTCGCACTAAATTGTCAGTACTGGGAAGAGCCAAGAGATGATTCAGTAGTACCTGGTGACATTGATTTGCGATTAATACCAGTCACCTTAGGTATGTCATAACTTTGGGCTTGGTGTTGATCATTCGTGGACCTGGAGTCACTTTTCAAATTTGGTTCCCTCGGGTCCATTTTCAGAACCTGCAGTGATCATGAGCTGCAATAGTTGAGATTGTAGACCATAGCCAAAGAAGAAAGAAATGGTGAGCTTTCTCTTGAAACCTACCTCTTTGACCAACTGCCGAAATATCTCCTTATGTTGCTCAGTGTCAAATTTTGTTAGCACTCCTGTGAAGCGCCTTGGGGCGTTTTACTATGTTAAAGGCGCGATATAAATGCAAGTTGTTGTTTCAATGAGTTCTTCTTGAGATATGTCTTTACTAAATTGAGCACTTTGCGTCATTGTGATGAGCTTTCCCCCTTCTCTTTTCCCTCAATCCCAGCTGTTGAGGATTAGCTGGGCATAGCCAGAAACAAACTCCTTCAGTAACTCCATGCAAATGATCAGAAATTGACCAGAGCTGTTGGGAGCTCAGCTGATAATCAGAAAAAGAACTTCTGGTTCTGGGATTTTCTATTCTTCCTTGTAGGCTACCATCGAAGACTTTTGAATGGCCATTTTCTTTTGCAGCAGCCAGTTAATAGACACAGTTTCACGCCAGAACATTACCGTTATCTACATATTGCAAGTGTCTGATTCTGAATTGGTCTAACAAGTTGAATAGAAGCATGAGAAGTTAACCCCTGTGGGGAAAGAACCCTGGCATCCAAACAACTTGTGAGGAAGGAGAGACTTCTCAAATGAGATCCTTCAGCTGAAGGTCATCTGTCATCAAATTTATTGGAGAGGATTTGTCACAGATCTTTGATTTGTTGTCCTAAGCTCTTGGCTTCAGTAAGTTAACATTCGTTCCACTGGTGGGGGACCTACTTCGTAATGGCTGTGTGGGAGTAGCAGTGAAACTTGGACTCTCTGGACTCAGGAACGGCATCTTCTAACCAAAATAAGATTAAATAAAGAGAAATTGTTTCCAATGGCTGAAGCGTCGATAACCAGAGGGCACAGAATCAAGGTGATTGGCAAAAGAACCAGAGGCGACATGAGGAAAAGCTTTTTTTACACAATGAGTGGCTGGGATTTGAAATTCACTGCCTGATAGGGTGGTGGATACAGATTCAATAGTAGCCTTCAAAAGGGAATTGGATAAATACTTGAAGGAGAAAAAAATTACAGGGACATGGGGAAAGAGCGGGGGAGTGGGACTAACTGGATTGCTCTTCGAAAGAGCCAGTGCAGACCCGATGGGCCGAATGGCTGCCTCCTGTGCTGTACTATTCTGTATTCTATATCTTGGTTTAGTTCATGCTTCGCTGCAATATTTGCATCTTTCTGCAGATGCACAAAAAAAATCCCTGTTAACTGTTTTGGGAAGCAGGTGGAAATGAGCCTTGGGCTGTCTTTGGCATGGCTCCTGATGGACATAGCTAATATTGGTAATGAAGAAAGAACATACATTTATATCGAACCTTTCATGACCCCAGGACATCCCAAAGCTCTTCACAGCCAATGAAGTACTTTTGAAGTTTAGTCACTGTTGTAATGTAGGGAAACACAGCAGCCAATCTGCGCACAGCAATGTCCAACAAACAGCAACGAGATAATGACCACATAATCTGTTTTTACTGATGCTGGTGAAGGGGTAAATATTGGCCATGACACCGGGAGAACTACCTTGCTCTTCAAGTAGTGACATAGGATCTTTTACGACCACCTGAGAGGGCAGACAGGATCTCCGTTTAATATCTCACTGAAAGATGGCATCTCTGACAGTGCAACATTCCCTATTTATTGCATTGAAATGTCAGCCTAGATTATGTGCTCAAGTCTCTGGAGTGGGACTTGAACCCACAACCTTCTGACTCAGAGATAAGAGTGCTACCACTGAGCCAAGGCTGATATCATAAATAGGGTTCTGTAAGGTATCATGCCCCAGATGGTCAAACACCCTCAGGCCATAAAATTAACAGCAAAAAAGCAGGAAGTAGTTGAAGTATAAACCACCCATCCAGCAGTGGCATCACCCTTGTAACTTTCTTCCTGCATTGTAGGAAAGAAAAAAATACTTAGATTTATATCGCGCCTTTCACTACCACCACACGTCCCAAAAGTGCTTTACAGCCAATGAAGTACTTTTTGAAGTGTGGTCATTGCTCACATTACAGCATGCCTACGTTTCAACAGAGGAAAGACGATTCACAACATTGTAAAACAATGGAAGTGCATCACCACCCATTTTTTTGTAGCTGTTCAGAGTCTAGCTGGCATTTCGGTAGCATTGCAACACTTTCACATCATTACTGTTCTTTGGACATACACCAGCAAACTAGCCAAGCTCAAAGTAGCAAGGGGGCATTCCATCCTGACTCCTTTGGTTAGATGTGCTTCAGATTTGCCTTTGGTACTGGAACCTTTTCAGGAGTGAATAATTTTAGTGCCTGGTGTTTGAAGAAGCAGCTACCAGGTGTTTGCCACAGGGATGACTGTGTGGGCACTGGTGGCTTCTTGTCCACCATTCCCACTCCCACCCAAAATTCTTCAAAAGATTCCAGTAGAGGCGGCTCAAGCTATTCTCATAATGCTCTATTGACTTTGGAACCCACAGTATCCCAACACCTGACCAAAGCTCCTCTAGTGTTTTACTTTTGGACTGAATTTCCTCTCACCAGTTTTTTGGAACAGATTATCCTGTAAACAGTAAACACTCACCCATTTTACCATATACATACTGGTTCACTTGTTTTTCTGGTCAAAAAATAAGCCCACAGGAAAGGGAGAGTTATATAGAAATATGTATATGTTAAAACATCAAAAGGCCAGCACCCTTTGATCGCTGTCTTCCTTCTTCACTAGTTCTTCATGCTGAAGCATGATGTGAATTGATCTCAAAATGAAAAGGATTCAACTGATAGGTAATCGCTGCTTTGAAATTAATAGACATTAATTTGATTATCCGATATACTTTTAAATGATTCAAATAGCTAATTTTATTTTCAGAGAATTTATGTTTTCATACCTATAAGTATCACTTATGTCAATAAGCTAGATCACTGGTAAACTCACTCCTATAGAGGTGCCCAAAGTCTTAGTCATGACTGTTCACGCCATTAGTTTATGGTGGGAGGGAAGTGACTCTTTAAACCACTACAAGCAAATTATGAATAGTTTTACAGAAATATACATGTTTCTGATCATAGAACTAAATCTGGGTTGTTAAAATTTAAACCATCCTTGTTTTAAATTGGGGATTCTAACGGTGGACGAGTGAAAGATCTTCAGTTTACCAATAGTCCCTTTTGTGCAGAAGGAATGGCTACGCTGGTGATGCGCTTGCTTTCAAATAGAATTTGTTTTTTTCAATGTATGTTGAGGATAAAGGATGCCATTGATGGAAAATAGATCATTTTTTTGCACTCAAATGAAAATGTCAAGTACTTCAAGATTATTTACAGCAGAAGTCAGATATAAGGTGAAGCCCACCTAGCATTGCATTGCCATTCCCCTCCAATGCATGTAATTGTGCATCTGTGCGTGTCTGCCAACACACAAAATGTCCCACTCTGAGCGGTGCTTTTTTGCTAATGGATTCTCATTTCAGTTGCAGAAGAGAACCGAATTCTAATGTCGCCAACTGTATTGAAACCATCCTAACTAGTTCCATTCCTGCCATGGTTATGGGCATAGCGACTATTAAATCTGTCTCGAGGCTTTAATGCCATTTATAAACTGTTCCTGTTGGTTGACTGGGTCAGAAATGTTTGAATTATTACCTTAAGCTCAACATGGGACATTGTTATATATCATTTGGCACATTTATGTGGCATCAACAAATACTGAGAAGATGTGGTATATAATTAACCACATGGAATGAAGGGTAGTGAGCAATGTTCCCTGTGGGGGAAAAAAACCCTAAAATTTGGTGCACGAGCCCTTTAACTGGCTGCGTGGCTCATTCAATTTTTCCCGCATGTGCGGTTATTTCCATTGAAAAGCCTGTGAGCGGCCTGCGCCGGTCCTCCAGACCGCTGCATGGCCGCGCAGCTTAGCGGGAACATTGGTGGTGAGTAAACTTCAGTCTTGCTCTTTCTATAACTTAAGGAAAATGAGGTAGAACTGTTAGTGTAAGCAAACCGAGCTTTCAGAAATTTCCTTAGAAATTCCAACAATGGAATTAATTTTTCCAGAATTATTTCTAACATTGAGAACATTTAAAATTTATTTCACAAGAAGCACTTTTACAAGAATAGTTTTTCTCTTTGTGATACGGCTAACCGTAATTAAATGCTCTGCTGGGTATACCACAAAAAGACCAAAGACTGTGATAGCAGTGACACTTACAATTGAAGCGATTCAGTCATCTTTTTTGAGTGGCACATCGAATGACCGCTTCTGTTTTAGCAGAAACTACTTACTAGGCTTGCAAAATTACCCATTTGCAAGTAAAATGTTCCGTGCGCTTGTTACGTTTTCTGCAATCTTATGCAATTCTAAGCTCCAGAAATATATATTTTTGAAACATACTGTTACTGAGGTATTTTTCTACATTAGCAATTGATTCAAAAGGAGTACAGATTTATTAAGAAATATATATATATAACATTTCCAAATAATCAATTACAAGTTATCATATCATAAAGTTACTTTGTGAAGGTCATTTTGCTTAATCCTCATATTAAAGAAGTTAAAGAACTTTGACCAAACCAACAAAAAATACAGTTTTAAAATTTCACTTTATACATGGCATTTCAATAAAAGTAGTTGATCTCTCTCCCAAGGCGTTGTAGACGGAGAGTCAAGACCAAGTGTACTCTTCAGGTGAAGCAGCATTAGAGGATGGGGGTAAATTCGTTCAGAGCATACCGATCTAATTCAATCCCCATTATAAAGTCATACATTCTGTCCCTATTTTTATATTTCCATTATAAACAACCTATGTAAACTTGTCATACTGCCATTACACCATCCGGCAGTTTTCAAGGTTGTAGGTGGATGGTAGATAGTGATTTCAAGTCTGTTATCTAATCTTAGTTTGCATAACATTTAAACTTGTTTCACTGGCATTGTACATGTTCATATGACCACATTGTAATTTACTCCTTGCTATCTTATCCTATATATATATGAAGAAAGGAAACTGAAATGTCCTTCAAAAAAAGTACTATTGAGCTCAATCTATTAAACTGTAATAATGTGCCAATTTTGTATATTAAAATAGTGGCATGAAGATTTTGGTGCATGTGCGTCAGCTTTCTATGGTTAGCTAATGCTGCAGAACTGGTAAGTCAGTAGCTTTCACAGCTCTGCTATCCTGCTGGTGCCTATCTAGTTTTCATAATTTGACTCATCCAAGATTGATCACTGCCCTTTACTCTTCTGAGGATGCTCTCACTGGTCATCTCTCGCTCACAATCTCTGATTCAATAGTAACATTCAAAAGAGAATAGGACAAATACTTGAAGGGAAATTTTTTTACAGGGCTATGGGAAAAGAGCAGGAGAGTGGGATTAATTGGATAGCTCTTCCAAAGAGCTGACACAGGCACGATGACCCGACTGGCCTCCTTTTGTGCTGTATCATTCTATGATTCTATCTCCTACTGACGCAAGTTTAACATCCCCTGAATGCTTCCACAAGTTTCCTCAGAACAATGGCTGCTGTGAAGTGACCCAAGACCGGTTGGCATCTGTAGGGCTTGTGGAAGTATTGAGGGTACATGCCCGGTTGGCAGGATGTAACTAGTGGGTGCTGCAAGGATTAGTGCTTGGGCTTCCGCTATTTACAATCTATATTAATGACTTAGATGAAGGGACCGAGTGCAATGTATCCAAGTTTGCTGCTGATACAAAGCTTAGGTGGGAAAGTCGTCGTCGTCTTCTTAGGCAGTCCCTCGGAACCGAGGATGACTTGTTTCCACATTAAAAATGAGTTCTCAGGTGACTGATGAGTCCAATGCGGGACCTACAGTCTCTGTCACAGGCGGGGCAGACGGTGGTTGAAGGGGCGGGTGGGGTGCTTGGGTTGACGTGCGCTCCTTGCGCTTGGCTTCCGCTTGCTCCCGGCGAAGAGACTCGCGGTGTTCTGCGCCTTCCCAGATGCTTCTCCTCCACTTTGTGCGGTCTTGGGCCAGGGATTCCCAGGTGTCGGTGGGGATGTTGCACTTTTTCAAGGAGGCTTTGAGGGTGTCCTTGAAGCGTTTCCTCTGCCCACCTGGGGCTCTCTTGCCGTGTCGGAGCTCCAAGTAGAGCGAGGTGGGAAAGTAAGCTGTGAGGAGGACACAAAGAGCCTGCAAAGGGATATCGACAGATTAAGTGAGTGGGCAATAAGGTGGCAGATGGAGTATAATGAGGGGAAATGTGAGGTTATTCACTTTAGTAGGAAGAATAGAAAAACAATATTTTTTAATTGGTGAGGAACTATTAAATGTTGATGTTTATTTAGGTGTCCTCGTACAAGAAACAGAGTTAGCATGCAGGTACAGCAAGCAATTAGGAAGGCAAATGGCTTGTTGGCCTTTATTGCAAGGGGGTTGGAGTACAAGAGTAAGGAAGTTTTGCTACAATTGTGCACTGCAGGACTTTAGTGAGATCACACCTGGAGCACTGTGCACCGTTTTGGTCTCCTTATCTGAGGAAGGATATACTTGCCTTGGAGGCGATGCAACAAAGGTTCACTAGATTGATTCCTGGGATGAGAGGGTTGTCCTATGAGGAGAGATTGAGTAGATTGGGCCTATACTCTCTGGAGCTTAGAAGAATGAGAGGTGATCTCATTGAAACATGCAAGATTCTGAAGGGGATTGACAGGGTGAGGTTGTTTCACCTGGCTGGAGAGTCTAGAACTAGGGGGCATAGTCTCAGGATAAGGGGTCAGCCATTTTAGGAATTTCTTCACTCAGAGGGTTGTGAATCTTTGGAATTTTCTACCACAAATGGGTGTGGATGCTGAATCGTTGAGTATATGCAAAGCTGAGATAGATAGATTTTTGGGCTCTAAGGGAATTGAGGTTTGGGCGGGAAAGTGGAGTTGAGGTTGAAGATCAGCCATGATCTTATTGAATGGCGGAGCAGGCTCAAAGGGCCGTATGGCCTTCTCCTGCTCCTAATTCTTATGTTCTTATGAAAACGTGAGCACTTCTGTCCTGGCTCCCAATTTCAAGATGGTGAATTAAATGGAAACGAAAAGGTAAATCCGGTAATAAAATAATCAGATAGTTTTGTATGAGTACAGTACAAGAAGAAATCGGATCTGCCTCTGTGGTCAAGAGCTTTGTACTGTCTCCAGGTTTTACAGAATCCAATTTCATGAATTCTATTTTCCTTTTTTGCTTGTTTGATGTGTTTGGGTTGACCTTGTGAGCAGTAAAGGACTGTGGGGCCAAGCTGAAGGAGTGTCCATGTGCCTGCAAGCAGGAGATAAATGCATTTGCTGACTATAAGTGCAATAGAATGCTCTGGTTTTACTTCTAATGACTTCTATCAATGCAGACGCTTTTTAAAATTACCTTAATAATAGCTAGTAAAGTTCCAGGTCTCTCTCAACTTTGAAACATTGCAGCAGTTTCTTTGTTATTTTGTGCACTTTCATATGAAAGTAGAACATGAACAATGGTTTTCTGCCTGTAATTCTCTGCATCCTCACTTGCTGATTTCAGCTGTGCCATTGTGGATAGCTGCCCAAAGAGAGAGAGTCAGCCGGAGAAGTACCCCGGGGAGCTCTTTAATCGCCCAACTATCTCCCTTGAGTGTATGAAGACCAAGATAAGGAAAGGGATGACTAACTTCGAGGGCGACTCTCATTTAACATAAAGGATATGTCTGTATGGGTAGAGAACTTGAATTTAAACTGCTAAAGGTATAATGCTCAGCACGCAGGATAAATACATACTCACCAACAAACTCAGACTGAACAAATGTGATCCAAAGTGAATAAACAAGCAAATTAAAATTGATACAAGGAGGACAATGAGCTCTACAAGTCCTGCATAGAGGAAGGGCAGTGGTTCATTGGATTGAATATAAGAAAATGCAAAAAGAAGTTGGAAAGATGATATGAGGGGCAGAGAGAGACCTAAATAAAAGCATAGCAGCAGAGGTTAGACATAACAGTAACAAAACAAATCTTTCAGTCAGAGGCCAATCGGAGATGATGTGCAAGCCATGAAAGATGCAAATATTGAGGACGAGCACAAGATAGTTGCTCTGATTACTTCCTCCCGTATTCACAAGGGAAGACATGACCTGCCAAACACAGATAACCGAAGTAAAATCAGTGACTGATATAAATGAGATGGAAGACCAGATAGGCTAAAGTGGCTCAAAACAAAACATTAGGGATATATGGAATGTATCCATGAGTGCCGAAGAGACAATGGAGATTTGTGATGTTGTGACAGCCATTATAAAGGAATTAGTGACTCCTAGGGAGGTATCAGTAGATTGGAAGCAACCAATGTGATGCCCATATTCAAAAAGGTGATAGAACAGACATGGGCAACTACAGTCCATTCCATGTAAACTTTTGGAATTGATCAGGAATAAACAAGAGTGTTTGTACCATAATAACCTAGTATGGATTCAGATGGGGAAGATCGTGTCTAACCAACCGTCTCAATTTCTTTGAGGAAGTAACATCTGAAGTGGACTATGGAATTGCTTGCATAGTCACTCTTCTACTTCATAGAATGGTTACAGCAAAGAAGGAGGCCATTTGGCCCGTCGAGCCCGTGCCAGCTCTCTGCAAAAGTACGTCAGCTAGTCCCACTCCCTCACCTTTTCCCCGTAGCCCTGATTTTTTTTTCCTTCAGGTATTTATCAAATTCCCTTTTGAAAGCCATGATTGAGTCTGCCTCCACCAGCCTTTCAGGCAATGCATGCCTGATCCCAACCACTTGCTGCGTAAAAAAGTTTTTCCTCATGACGCTTTTGGTTCTTTTGCCAATCACCTTAAATCTGGTTCTCGACTCTTGCGCCAATGGAAACAGTTTCTCTCTATCTACTCTGTCTAGACACCTCATGATTTTGAACACCTCTATTAAATCTCCTCTCAACCTTCTCTGCTCGAAGGAGAACAACCCCAGCTTCTCTAGTCTATCCGCTTAACTGAAATCCTGCATCCCTGGAATCATTATCGTAAATCTTTTCTGCACCCTCTCTAAGGCCTTCACATCCTTCCTAAAGTGCGGTGCCCAGAATTGGTACACAGTACTCCAGTTGAGGCCGAACCAGTGTTTTATAAAGGTTCATCATAACTTCCTTGCTTTTGTACTCTACATCTTTATTTATGAAGCCTAGTATCCCGTATGCTTTTTTAACTGCTTTCTCAGCCTGCCCTGCCACCTTCAACGATTTGTGCAAATATATCCTCAGGTCTCTGTTCATGCACCCCCTTTAGGATTGGTACCCTTTAGTTTATATTGCCTCTCCTCATTCTTCCTACCAAAATGTATCACTTTGCACTTTCCTGCGTTAAATTTCATCTGCCCATTTCACCAGCCTGTCTATGTCTTCTTGAAGTCTATCACTATCCTCCTTACTGTTCACTTTACTTCCAAGTTTTGTGTCATCTGCAAATTTTGAAATTGTGCCCTGTACACCCAAGTCTAAGTCATTAATATATATCAAGAAAAACAGTGGTCCTAGTACCGACCCCTGGGGAACACCACTGTATACCTTCCTCCAGTCCGACAAACAACCGTTCACCACTCTGTTTCCTGTCACTTAGCCAATTTCGTATCCACGCTGCCCCACTGTCCCTTTTATTCCATGGGCTTCAACTTTGCTGGCAAGCCTATTATGTAGCACTTTATCAAACGCTTTTTGGAAGTCCATGTACACTACGTCAACTGCATTGCCCTCATCAACCCTCTCTGTTACCTCATCAAAAAACTCAATCAAGTTAGATAAACACGATTTGCCTTTAACAAATCCGTGCTGGCTTTCTTTAATTAATCCACACTTGTCCAAGTGACTGTTAACTTTGTCCCGGATTAGCGTTTCTAAAAGCTTCCCCACTACCGAGGTTAAACTGACGGGCCTGTAGTTGCTAGGTTTATCCTTACACCCTTTTTTGAACAAGGGTGTAATATTTGCAATTCTCCAGTCCTCTGGCACCACCCCCGTATCTAAGGAGGATTGGAAGATTATGGCCAGTACCTCCGCAATTTCCTCCTTAACTTCCCTCCGCATCCTAGGATGCATCCCATCCGGTCCTGGTGACTTATCAACTTTAAGTACAGACAGCCTTTCTAGTACCTCCTCTGCTGATCAACGACTACATGTACTTGTCCTCATCATTGTTATGTTTGAGGCCTGTTTGATTTTCAGTGTCTTCCTCTTGAGATTTACAGACTCACTGTCTGAAATAGACCTGTGTCCTACTACTTTGTAGCTAGCACGAGTACACCAACATATTGAGGAGGGAATGTTTTGTTAGTTTTTTTGTAATCCGTAATTTATATGGTGAATGTGTAAGAATGTTAGAGCAATTTATATCTTAATGGCAAGAAACTGGAGAGTACTGAAGTGCAAAGGGATCTGGGGGTCCTGGTGCACGAAACTCAAAAGGTTAGTATGCAGGTGCAGCAAGTGATTAAGAAGGCAAATGGAATGTTGGCTTTCATTGCTAGGGGGATAGAATATAAAAATAGGGAGGTATTGCTTCAGTTGTACAAGGTATTGGTGAGACCGCACCTGGAATACTGCATACAGTTTTGGTGTCCTTACTTAAGGAAAGACATCCTTGCTCTCGAGGCAGTGCAAAAAAGGTTCACTCGGTTAATCCCGGGGATGAGGGGGTGGTCATATGAGGAGAGGTTGGGTAGATTGGGACTCTACTCATTGGAGTTCAGAAGAATGAGAGGCGATCTTATTGAAACATATAAGATTGTGAAGGGGTTGGATCGAGTGGATGCGGGGAGGATGTTCCCGATGACGGGTGAGACGAGAACTAGGGGACATAGTCTTAGAATAAGGGGCTGCTCTTTCAAAACTGAGATGAGGAGGAACTACTTCACTCAGAGGGTGGTAGGTCCATGGAATATGCTGCCACAAAAAGCTGTAGAAGCTACATCATTAATTAAATTTAAAACAGAAATAGACAGTTTCCTAGAAGTAAAGGGCATTAAGGGTTACGGGGAGCGGGCAGGAATTTGGACATGAGTCTAGGTTCGGATCGGTCATAGCCCTGTGGGTAGTGGAGCGGGCCCAGGGACCGTGTAGCCTGATTCTGCTCCTATTTCGTGTGTGCAATTCTGTTAGATGCAGGAGATGGTTCTGTGATAGATAGTAGATTGGCGGTTAGGATCAGATCAGCCATGATCTTATTGAATGGCGGAGCAGGCTCGAGGGGCCGATTGGCCTACTCCTGCTCCTATTTCTTATGTTATGTTAGGACATGCACAACTATTGGGGCTGTAGGATTGATTTATTTACATAGTTCAGCGTATATCTGTACTGTCGTATAATCTGAGGTAGTGTTCAGACGTAGGAACCTAATTTAAAAAATGCAAAATAATTTTGCACTACAGAAGAGTGAGACTGAATGGCTGTGGCTTTCTCCACAGGGCCACATCAATATTAATCTATGATCAGTCAGCAGGTACTTTTTATCTTAAAAAACAGACTTGTAAATAAGGCGTAGTAGCCACTTTTTTTGTTGTTGTTGCTGGTCTATAAGTTTTTGAACAATTGCAGGAAAATGCCAATTTAGTTGTTGCTGTCTTAATTCATAAAGTAACTTGTGCTGTCAATATTTTAACTCTCTTTCAGTATTACTTTTAGTAGTTCAGTGCTCTGAGGCGAAGTTATTAATGAGTTGCTTTAAAAGTTTGTACTCTGAATATTCTGCATAGAATTTAACCAGAACGCATTGGTGTCTGTGGGAGGAGGGTGGAGGTTGGCTGGCGGTGAAGGGCTACTTATTTTGAAAAGCCTCCCATTGGGGCCCAGCTTTGTTTATTTTTCAGTCTCATGGGGAGATGTGGCTGAGAAGAGCAGAGTTAGTAATGGTGCAGGAGGTGGGGCGGCCTTCAGTTTACAGCACTGCAAGTGGGAAGGGAAGTGCCGCAATCGGCGAGGCCTTGCGGGGTAAATTCTGGGCGCTGAGCAGTGCAGAAAGCGGATGAGACCACTTGAGGCTCCAGATCGTGGACTTGCATGTTAGAAATCGCTGAAATTTTTGACACCTTTTTTTAAAAAAAAAATTATTTTGTTTCACTTTTTTGTTTTGCCCTCAAGCCGATAGTGCGAATATATTCAGCGGAGAGTCCGGCGATCCTTTGGCCTGGCTTAGTGCTCCCTGCCTGGCTCCAGGTGAATGTGTGACCGAGGCCCCCCCTCTCAACGAGTAGTTGGGATTTGGAATGCATTGGCTGACGTGTGAGGGATGCAAATTCAATAGTAGACTTCAAAAGAGAATTGGATAAATTCTTGAAGGAGGAAAAATTGCAGGGATATGGGGAAAGAGTGGGGGAGTGGAACTAACTGGATTGCTCTTCGAAAGAGCCGGCGCAGACTTGATGGGCCGAATGGCGGCCTCCTGAGCTGTAAACATAGAAACATAGAAACATAGAAACTAGGAGCAGGAGTAGGCCATTCGGCCCGTCGAGCCTGCTCCACCATTCAATACGATCATGGCTGATCATCCAAATCCAGTACCCTGTCCCTGCCCCCTCACACAGAATCCCCATCGAGCCTGCACCGACACATATCCCACCCTATCCCCGTAACCCCACGTATTTAATTCCCCCTAACATATCCCATCCTATCCCTGTAACCCCACATATTTAATCCCCCCCTAACACTAAGGGTCAATTTATCATAGCCAAATCACCTAACCCGCACATTTTTGGACTATTCTATAATTCTATAACAAACACAAGACCAATACAGGTATTGTTTCTGGGGATGATAATGGACTGGAATCGCCTGTTCTCCTTTGCTCTGCCAGTAATCTGTATTTGAGTGCAGCAGTTGCAGTTTATTGGAGGGGGCGGGGGCGCGGGGAGGTGGAAGGTTAAGTTAATATACAGTGAAGCATTCGGGTAAGTTTAAAAAAAATTAGTCCCACTTTGCTTGCACTAAACTGGATTTGTCTTGCATGAAACCCAAAGGGAATCTTCTGTTCATGGCTATTAATACTATAGTGATATTTTCTTCTCAGGTGGTGGAGCAGGGCATGTTTGTGAAGCACTGCAAAGTGGAGGTGTATCTAACGGAATTAAAATTATGTGAAAATGGAAACATGAACAGTGTCATAACAAGGCGATTTAGCAAAGCTGACATCATAGGTAAGTGATTATTCTTGACAATTGTTAACATTTTTTTTGCCACTTTTCGCTTCCTTCTTTCCTGAAGGCATTGTTTTCTGCTGGATGCAATTCTATGGATGTCCTCTTGAAGCTCACTCACACGAGCCTAGATGGTGACTACTGGTATAGGCTGTTTGATCATCTGGGGCATAATGACCAAAGCCAGTATCGACGCACGCAGTTTCAAGCAGGGATCATTCTCTAGCAATCAGGAGTGGGAACACGGGCTGATTATATTGTTTCTCTCTCTCTCCCTGGCTCAATTGTGGAGCTCCTACTGTCATCTCAGCTGAAAAGAGCTTGGTCAGTACAAACTGGGAATAAAACCTGGTCTGTGTGGTTCAGCCAAGTCATTGAGGGGAGCTTAACTTTTTCTTGCATTGAATGGACTCTGCTGTTATATAATCAAATTTCTCAGCTATAAATATCACTTGCCAAGATACCCTACCCTCGGTACAAGGTTTTCAAAAAATATGAAGTGGAATAATAAGAGGCACCTGATCTCAGTAAAAAGTGCCCTGGCCATTGCTTGGAGCACAGGAAAGCTTGGCAAAATTCTGCTGGGTTTCTCATAGCTTGATGTATGCTTTAATAATCCTGGTTCAGCAAATGATACTCAATTCTAGTGTCTGAACTTCTGCATACACGAGAGAGTTCCACAGTGACACCATCTGGAAGGCAAAGCCTCGCAACTGGTGTTCTATGCAGAGTTTTTGATTCAATATTGAGCCAAATCTGTAGCAGACCTTGTTTTTGGTGTAAATCCAGTGGTCTGGTATGAGCACTAGGAACTTTTGTGCTGTACCAATTATCATCTTTGAACATAAGGACATAAGAAACAGGAGCAGGAGTCGGCCATACAGCCCCTCGAGCCTGCTCCACCATTCAGTAAGATCATGGCTGATCTTCGACCTCAACTCAACTTTCCCACCCAATCCCCATATACCTTGATTCCCCTAGAGTCCAGTGGGGAAGAAGTAAAATTAAATGTGAATAAGAATGCAGGAATGAACTAGCATGCATGAAGCATGTTAATGCAACTTGACTAATCAATGGAGTTATAAATCACCAATCTAGGATGTGAAGAGTTTTAAATGCAATTTGAAGGCCCTCAATTGGATTGCATGCTGCAATCTTCTCCTAGGTTTGTCTTTTATTCCCATTGTCCCATTTTCTCCCGCTCTGCTAAAGGCAGTGACTCTTGCTGGGATATTGTTTCAATGCATGCTGACAGCCCTATAGTGTCATGGCCAAGTGGCTATTCAGGTCTGAGCTTTGACTAAATTTTCACCTTGGAGAGGGTCACCGCTGAGCCTGATTCTGTCTTCACCTGGCACCCACATAGGTGCACTTTTCAACAGGGGCAACATATAATAATTTTAAGTGGGCACCCTAGCTGATTCTTCTGTCCCACCATCGCTAGTCCAGAGATCCTGAGACCAAGTGTTAGGCCCCAACTGCTTGGTCCACACCAACCAGAGTTTGAATCTGGTCCTTCCTTATCTATTGTAGCTCAGTACTGAACCAGACCGTGCTTTCAGCTGTTGGGAGTCTGCAAGTTTTTGTCATCTAAATCTCTCGCATGTGGTGTATGTATATAGAGCGTTGTGAATGGTCATTACAATCTTGTTAGACAAAGCAGGATTGCACAGTTGTGTGACAATGTTTGTTAGGGTATGTTTCTGGGTAATCACATCAGTTGTCAATATAAAACCGAACATTTGATGCATACGTGGTACTTCATTGGTTCAAAGCCAGTTTATGCAAAAATAATGCTATTGTATGCATACAAAGCCCTAAAGAGGCAGTCTTGACATCTGTTCCTTCCAAGTCTTTTGTATATTTTAATACATTTAGTGAATTTTGGTGATCAGCCCCAGCAACTAACTGGAAGGAGCTGAATTTCATAAATAGCTACCACCATCAACCCAGCAGCATTTTGGCTTTAACTCTGATAATTGTGCCACAGTAATGTTGACCTCATTAACTTCTCCAAGCCACTTCCTATGTGCTATCAAGACTTGCTGTTGGCAAAGAAAAATGCTCAAACTGAGAAAGGCCTGGGTGGTGCAGTGGCTCAGTATTCTGACCTTTTTGGCTCTGGGACCTGGGCTGAAATTTAGCCCAGACTGGTGGGATAAAAGTCTTTTCTCTGCCACCTAAGGGTCCTTTGGTAATCTCAACTCAGACTGCAGTGAAAATATACACCACAGTTGCTGATGGTTGGGATGTGCTTGGGTCACAATGATGTCTGCTGTGGGAAATTTTAAAAATTACACTGCAAAAGGGATGTTCGTTTGAAGTTGGCTTTATGGCACTTCATTAAGGCAGAAGGACCCTTAACCAACACCTTACGGAGCAGTGAGTTGGTCACCTTTAATCAGCACACAAATCTGCCAGATAAAGGAAATCATTAATTGAAGCTAATGTTTCTCTCCACAAATACTACCTGACCTACTGAATCTTTCCAACATTTTCTGTTTTTATTTTATTAATTGAAGCCGTTTGTCTAAAATGTAACTTGCTCTTTAACCTTTACTGAATCTAATACACCCCCCTCTAATTCACTCACTAACCATTTGTTTTGTTTTTTCATAATTCATGTTCCTTTAACTTTCGTTCTTAAAAAATTGCCAGGGGTAGACATCTAACATCCCAGGTGCAAAATTACAGGAATGTGTATGAGTCACCTGACTAGATATGAACATTTAAAGTATTACTGTCCCTGAGTGATTTTCTTTGGATGGAAACCGTGTACAGATGGTATGTGAAGTTTGAACATAATTCAGAGTTTGAGGAAGCCTCCAAAATGTACCATTTTATAAGACAGCTATTCACAAAGGCACATAACTAGCAGAGACTAATAACGATGTGCCCTTCATACCACTGAAGAACAAAACTGATTGCTATTGTCAAACTTTGAAAATATCTTCTGTGCTAATGCCTGGAAAGAGATTCCTCATTACTGTTTTTGTTTTAAATCTCAGATACAATTGAAAAGGAGATGCGGAAACTGTTTAGTATCCCAGATGAAAAAGAGATTAGATTGTGGAATAAGTATATGAGCAACACATTTGAACCCCTGAATAAGCCCGATAGCACGATACAAGATGCGGGACTATATCAAGGGCAGGTATAGTAGTTTAAAATATGGTGTTCTCTCTTTGATTTATTTTTGCAATTGAAGGCGAGGGGGATAGGGTGTAGGTTTGATAGTTCCTGAAACCAGTAGTAATTCCTGATTCCAAATCTCATAATCTTTAAAGATAGCTTATGGTCACCTTAGTAACAAATCCTGTAAATCTTTCATAGCGCATGCACTTACTGTCCATAAACCTTACTTCCTGATTTCATGACTTTTGATTACACTTTTGTGGCCACGTTTACCGTTGTAAATTGCTCTGTCAACAATTCCCAATAAACTTTGCATTGTCAACCACTAGGTGGTTCTGTGGAGCAAGTCGCTGAGATATCTCCCAATTTGGTCATGGATTTGTGTACATAAACACATTTATCATCTGACTGAGCAGCCACATGCCATTTACTGGTACACATTCTAAACACAGACTTCCTTACCTGTTTTTTGTATGGCTGCTTAAAAAATAGCCATAAAACAGAGCGATTACTGTATTTGAATTCCTTCGCGTGGATGTCTTTCTTTCCAAAAAGCTTTTTACTTCCAGTTTCTCCCTTAGCGTCTCAGTTCAGTGTTCTTTAATTGAGAAAGTAATGAGAGCAAAACATAGACACTTCTACAACTGCCAATGCCCTTGCTGCAGACTGAGATGGCTTATGGTGCCTTTTTTTCTTTACTTCCCAGAGGTGAATCACTTCTCTTAACTTGGGATGTCCCGTGTAGCAGCCATGCCAAGAAGGGAGTGGACTTTATTACTGTGGTCGGCAGATATTGAAGTGCAAAACGGGGGCTTGAATCTGTGACGTGCCTTAAATTTAAGATTCTTATCCTTGTATTTAAATCAGCCCAGGGCCTCACCCCTCTTTATTTCTAACCTTCTCCCAACTCCGACCTGCTAGCCCTTCTGTTCCTCTGGCATTTTGTTTATCCTTCCCTCCCTTTGCCCCACCATTGGTAGCTGTGCTTTGCTGCCTCCATCTCTTTTTTAAGACATTTATTGAAATCACCTCTTTGACCAAGCTTTTGATTAACCCACCTAATCTCTCTCTCCCTTTGGTTTGATGTCCATTTTCCTTGCATCTCAGTGAAGTGCCTTGTGATATTTTTCTATGTTACATAAATGCAAGTTGAGGGAAGAAGTGGTCATGCCAGCAAAAAAATACTCAAAAAAGCTTAATTCTCAACCAACTGTCAACAATTGGTCATGATTATGGTTAATTGATCTTTGATTTATCCTCAGATATGAGCAACCACTTATCTACTGATGGAAGGGCTAGGGCTATCTGAAACTAATGCAGTGCAAAGTAAATTTCTATTATACTATAAAGTTTAGTCATATGACCGCACCAATCATAAACAATTGCTCCTGTTAGAGAAACTATCCCAGTTTTAAATTACAAATGTATTTGTTATATCTATAACTGCAAATGTCAAATCCTGTTTTTTTAAATATATATTAATCAGTTCCATGTGTACAGAAACAGAGTGAAAAGTGCATTTTTGACAGAGCATTCCCGATTTTAATCGCTCCACCATTGGCAGCCGTGCCTTCAGCTGCCTGGGCCCTAAGCTTTGGAAATCCTCCCTAAACCTCTCCGCCTCTCTCTCCTCCTTTAAGACGCTCCTTAAGACCTTCCTCTTTGACCAAGCTTTTTGTCACCTGCCCAAATATCTCCTTATGTGGCTCAGTGTCAAATTTTGTTTGATAACGCTCCTGTGAAGTGCCGTGGGACGTTTTACTGCATTAAAGGTGCTATATAAATACAAGTTGTTGTTGTAACAGGAACATATCGATGGAAAGAGAAAGAAAAAGTACATGGCATGTATGACCTAGTTAAGTGTAATTCTTCTGAGAATGTTTCTTAACACAAGTCAAACTCGACTTTCCCTTGTCCCAAAATGGTATAAAATCAATACTTCTAAACATGCCAATTTTCTTCATCTCCCTCAACCCCCTCCCTAAACCTCCAAATTGTTTCCCTGATGGAGTATGTTTCCACAGGTGCCGGTTACCCTCCCTCGTGTTGCTTGACTGGCCGTTCTTTGTTGGAGTGACTAGATGGGATGCTGTTTAATTGTGGGAGGCATCATTGCCCAGGCACTGATGTCCTCATTTAGCATCTACATGTAATCTGGCATCTACATTCAATTTTAGTACTCTTACTGCTGCTCCAACTGTGACTAGCTAACTCAGAACAGGGATTGAATCCAGTTGTATGTCTCCAATACTCACTGTCTTATTCACCCGAGTCCTGAGTTATCCTGGGGATGGGAAGGAAGAAGTCGTCCTTACACAACAAAATTATATCGGAAATATAATGTTAAAATAAGTGTTACATCTCTCTGAAAATATTTGTATCTTATCCGAATTCTCTAAGTTATTTGCGTATCATTGTACCATTAAAACATTAATAGTGATTAATACGCGGTATTCTTTCAATAGTGCCTTCACAGCTGAGTTACGGATAGGTTTTCCTTGCCAAACTTCTTCCATGGTAGTTGATATCCACAGAATAGAATGTCTATATAACTACAGAAAATGCTGGGGATCCATAGCAGGGCAGAAACATTTGTAAAGAGAAAAGACCGTTTGATATTTTGGGTGGCTACACTTTAGAGTGAACTTGGTAAATCGGGTTGACTGGTCAAGGATCCGGTTGACTGCTGTTGAGGAGAAAACAGGGGCATTTCAGAAGCTTTGGTGCGGAAAATAGATTCTTCAGAGCAAATGAGATGGAATGGAAAAACTGGGAGGAATGGGTAGAGTCCTTCCAGGAGGCAGGGTGGGATGAAGCATATTCAAGATAGTAGTTGTGGGAGTCAGTCGGCTTGTAATAGATGTCATTGGAAAGCCTGTTGCCAGAGATGGGAAGAGAGAGAGAAGTCCCGGAAGGGAAGATCAGAGAAGTTGAGGAATGGGTGGAAATTGGAACAGTAGTTAATAACATTCTCCTGTGAGAGCAGGGAGAACGGTCATCAGTCAGTCTGATGGAGGGGTACACCCCCAAAACATCATTACCTGTCTTTTCTCTTTGCAGCTGCGGACTGACTTGCTGTGTACACTCAGCACTTAATGATTTTATTTCAGATTTCCAGCATTTGCAGCTTTTTCCTTTTTGTTTTTTCTGTATAACTAGTTACACACGGAGTCCAGAGCAAGTATAGTCTTCAGATGAAAGGAAGGGGGGGGCTGGGGGTGTAATTGGACTACGATGTGGAACATAATTCAGTTCCCATTCTGAAGTCGTGCATTTTGTCCTAATTTTTCTGTTTCCATTATAAATTGTTATGTCCACATTTATAATTGAAACTGGCTAGGTTGGTTTATCATACTGTAGTTGTACATTTCCACTAGTGGTGGCGCTTTAGTGGGAGGATGTAATTACAGCGGCAGTTTCCATTATAAAAGTGCACATAGCAATTTATAAGGGGAAAAAGTTAAGGCTGCATGTAGATGTAAGATTTTTAATATATAAACATCCTTTGTGAGGATTAGTTAGTATATGATACAGATACTAGTTTTTCTATTGGCGCACTTATTTTCAGCGTAATTGTGCACCATTATTGCCTATTTTAACTCTTTTGTGTAATTTAATTGAAAGGTACTGGTAATCGAGCAGAAAAATGAAGATGGAACATGGCCAAGAGGTCCTTCCACTAATAAGTGAGTTTGTTATTGTCACATTTAGTTATCTCATTTTGCACTTTTAAAAAAAAAACTAAAAGAACGTGTTGCTGAACTGTGCCGTCTGTCTCAATGTATAAAAGCAATTCAATTCCAGTATCTAACCTCAGCTGTAGTATCAGATTAAAGCAAAACAGCGCAAATTTCAGAAACATTTCTGAGAGCAGTCGAAGTAAAGCTTCATGTTTTTCATAGATTTCTGTTTGATAAGTCGTGGCAGCCAAGTAGCTCTTAACAGTAGAGCATTCATTTTATTTTAATTTGTTCTCTGTATCTGCGAATTGCTGCCGCGGTTGCATTTATTGCCCATCCCAAGTTGCCCCAAGAAGGTGCTGAGGGGGGGGGGGCTGTCTTCTTGAAGTAACTGTTGCTCTTACCACTGAGGAACTTGCTTGGATGCCTCATCGGATATTCCGAGTGAAGCGAGTAGTGTGGGACTGAAGTCACCTCTACTCCATACTGTATAGGGACAGATTCTCTTCCATGAAGGACCCAGTGGCTTTTATGCCATCTTTCTCTCCCGCCCCCCCCCCCCCCCAAGTGCCAGGCCACAAATTGCCAGATTTATTGAATTCATTTTCACAGCTTGCCACGGTGGAATTCTGAATTCGTGTCGTCTGGGTTGCTACTCCAGTACTATAACCAGTACATTATCATACCCGTGATTTTGATTCAGTTCACAGCCAAATTCAGCTGTCTGCTTTGGCTGGGTTTTGCCTGTTCTTCGCTTGGGATACCCAAAAGACTACTGCTGGAAGAATTGGACGGAAACTGTCTTGCCTTCAGTGATAATGGAGTAGCGTTGATAACCACGGAGAAACATTTGACCCAGACTGTTCTGCTTTCTTGGCTAAAAGAGGCCAACGTGCAGCTTAAAAGAAAGCTATGTAAATTTAAAGGAGATAAATGAGCGAAGGGAAAATGGACCCAAAAGCATGTCGTCCTAAAAGTATGTTGGTGACGATTCCAACGCCTTTATTCTAGGCTCCCTCTCCCACTCCTCCCTCCATCCAGATGCCATGACCAATCAGCAGCTCATGGCAAATTGCAACTGTGAATTATCGTTTTTCGTGTTTTCACTCGTGTCAAGAGACTGAGCGCAAACTCGATTTGATGCTCACCCAGGAGAGAACTGGGCAGCAGAGTTCTAAAAACCAGTATTGCATCTATTCCTACAGACATGTAAAATTTTACATTACACTTTTACCTTTTTATGAATAAACGTGTTCTTTGTAGTACTGTAATATTTTTCAGCGATTGTATTTACGTAGCACCGTTAAGGTAGCTAAACGCAATCTTTATAATGTGCTACATCTTCTCCAACTGATCAATGCTGCTCCTCTCTGCAATGCTCTTGTGCAGCTCTATAGTCCCTGCAATGGAACATTAGTGTATATATCCCAAGGATAATCATTCATTCATTTTGATTGGTTTACAAAACAAAATAAGTTGCTCATGAATATTTTTTGTTTTGGGGTATTTCATCTATTCAGTCTAAAGTGAAATCTCCCAAATTCCTCTTGCATTGAAATGTGTAGTTCATTTCTCTTGTTCATCACAGGGAACCACTCTGGAATTTTGTAAAGCCGTAAAACATGCTATTGACCATTGGGAAAGTTACAATTGTGTTATTTTTAAATAGTTGCGACATATTTATGAGCCCTTCATATTCTTTTCTATATGCTAAAGCTGTGATTATGATTTTTTTTAATTTCCAAAACTTGGTTCCTACGCCAATGCAGTGAACACCTACTTGTTTGGCCCATTAGAGAACCACATAGAAGATAAGACAATTGAAACTGGAGCCTGAGTAACGGATTAAACCTGGGTGAATGAGGAAGAAAGATTATGTCACTGAAATACAGACCTAGAGGAGCTAGGTTAGGATCTGAGTAAGGAAGGGCAGGAGTTAAAATGACAACAAAAACTAACTTTGTTACAATCCTAAGCAATAGCATTTTAAATTTTTGTAATTTCTTGTAAAATGGTGCATTTCGACCCGAGTTGTGATGTGCAGTCTTTATCTACATTCACAATCATAACTTCTCTGCATAGCAATCGCAAGGCGCTTCACATAGGTGTAATCAGAGAAAAATGGACATTGAGCCAAAGAAGGAGATATTAGAAGGGGGGTTCACCAATAGCTTGGCCAAAGAGGTGAGTTTTAAGGTGGCTCTTAGAGGTAGGGGGGATTCCAGAGCGTGAGCCTAGATGGCTGAAGATACAGCTGCCAGTGATGGGACAAAGGGAGGAGGAGATGCACACGAGGCCAGAGTTGGGGGAGTGGAGAGATCCGGGGAGTGTTGTGTGGGGAGGGGAAGTTGGGGGGTGGGAGTTGTCGGCTTGGAGGAAGTTAGAGCGACAGGGAGAGGTGCGTCCTAATGACACAGTGAAGCTCTTCAAGTAGCTATGAATTAAAGATAATTGACATCTAGCATGTACCCCTTCTCTATCGTTGCCGTATTACACTGAACAATGCCAGCCTTTAAAGCTTTATCTCCTTCCTGTTGCATCAGTATTCTGATGCACCTCCTTTTAACCATGCATTCAGATTCTGGGCAGGCACTTTTTCTGGTACGTACTGCATCCGAACATTTTGCCACTGGAAAACAATAATACATTTATGCGAGGCCGTTCTTAATTCTGAATTCTGATGACACAAATGGTGCAAACAAAATTGTTGCACCTGCCGTTATATATTCCACATGAATAGTTTAGAATTTGCTACTAATAAATAAAAGGTGTTTTGATAGGGGGGAGAGAGATCAACTGATTTATTGTTTATATCTATACATTTGGTAGTTTCAATTGAAAAATCATGTGTAAGGTGATCAACCTGTCCAAAGGTAAAATGGAAGGCAAAGATTTTTTTTTTTAAAAGCAAATTAATTTAAAACTAATTAGTAATTTAACTGAAGGAAACATCAGTTACATGAAGGCCGGAATGCTCACATCCATGGACTTGCACAAATTAATTTATGTGCCCATTATATTTAATTTATGTTCATTGTGAATAAAGGAAATTAATTGTAATCAGAAGTAAGGGAAATTGGAGAAATCCAAAATGTAATCATTAAAAGTGAATCCCCAAAAATATTTAAATAAAAATTACAAGTTTTTTAAAAAAGTGATTATAACTGAAGATGGGGAGCTGATCGAAATGAATGCATACAGCTAAGCACTAACTTTGGAGCATGAACATTTATACTCCATTATCTTGTCTATCATCTACCAATGTACCAGCGTAAAAGACAAATAATTTGGAGAAACACAGCTTAAATCAGTAAAAGTGAATACAAAAAATGATTAAAAACTTTCAGTTTATTTTTTTTTACATCAGTTGATTTTAGCTTGAATTGAAATGCTCCACAGATCAGTTGGTTGAGTGACGAATTCCAGAATAGAAGATCCTAATTTTGAATACCGACCTGATTCATTTTGGCACTTTCTCCTTCTGAGTTAAAATGACCACATTATCTTCGTATGTGGGAAGAAAGCAAGAGTCTGAACATAGTGTTTGCTGCACTATCACAGTAGCAGATTAACTGGTCATTATCACATTGCTATTTGTGGGACCTTGTTGTGCACAAATTGGTTGACGCATTTCCTACTTTTCAGCAGTGACTACACTTCAAAAAAGAAAAGGAAAGAAAGACTTGCATTTATATAGCACCTTTCACAACCTCAGGATGTCCCAAAACGCTTTACAGCCAATGAAGTACTTTTGAAGTGAAGTCACTGTTGTAATAACAACAGAAAACGCTGGAAAAACTCAGCAGGCCAGGCAGCATCTGTGGAGAGAGAAACAGAGTTAACGTTTCAGGTCGAAGACCTTTCGTCAGAACTGGAAATAGCAGGAAATGAAATAGATTTAAGGCAAGGATAAAGCTGGGAAAAGGGGGAGGGGATGAAAGAACAAAAGGAGAGATTAAGAGACATTGAGAGATGATCAAGGCAAGAGGCAGATACCTGATCAAACACGAGAAGGGAAACTGAAAGCAGTGAAGATGAACAAGGTTGAAGAGACAAACTGAGGTCCCGTCGAAGAGAAGAGCAGAACTTCTTCAAGGTAGGCATTCCTAGAAGAGAGGTGGCAGTGGACCAAACACTAATACGATAGCAAAATACTGCGGATGCTGGAAATCCGAAATAACAACAGAAAACGCTGGAAAAAACAGGGTAGCCAATTTGTGCACAGCAAGCTCCCAGCAATGTGATACTGACCAGATAGTCTGTTTTTGTGATGTTGATTGAGGGATAAATATTGGCCAGGACACTGCCCTGCTCTTCTTCGAAATAGTGCCATGGGATCTTTTACGTCCACCTCGATTTAACGTCTCATCCGAAAGACGGCACCTCCGACAGTGTAGCACTTCCTCAGTACTGCACCTGAATGTCAGCCTAGATTTTTGTGCTCAAGTCCCTGGAGTGGGACTTGAACCCACAGCCTCCTGACTCAGGCGAGTGTGCTACCCACTGAGCCACAGCTGACACACGATACTTAATTGGCTGTATAATTGGCATAATTTGGGATGTCCTAAGGTCATGAAAGGTGCTGTACAAATGCAAGTCTTTATTTACCTCTCCTTGGACACTTGGTTCTTGGTAATGGAAACAGGGATCAGCACCACTCCTAATGGACATTCATGTCTAATGGAGACTGACTTCTATTTTCTCTCTCAACCTCAGATGAATAGCAGAACTGGTCTAAATGAGTTAATACAGCTAAATACTGCAACTGTTATTCAGCCCTCATGGCTGTCATTTGCCAGTATACATAAGCATAACTATACATTTTACTGACCATAAAATTATAGCCAAAATCTGTAAATATTGAGATGCAAATTTTCATCTTTTGATTGGGGGTGGCTGAAACAAAAGCAAAAGGCTGGAAATCTGAAATAAAATCTGGCCATGTCTAATAACCTGGCTAACTATCACTTCAGTTCCAGGAGCACCTCCTTTTATATAGACTGCTGCTCCTGTGTTGAATGTAAATTTGCTGCCACTGTTCGTTGGTTTTCATGCTGCAAGCTCTATAGTATTCACACTTTGTGCTCGGAAGACCTCTATTGGCAGTGGAAAGATACTGCACTAATTTCACGAGATTGCAAGGAAGAAGCATGTCACAGCTCCCAAACTTGGTTGTATGTTGGGCTGTCCAGGTGCTTCCACATTTTTATTTTAATCCTTAATTTTATTCTGTAAATAGTTTTTTTTTTAAAATGAACAATCCAATAGTTTGATTTGTGTTATGTATAATTTTTTTTAAATGACAGGTTCGTAAAAAGCCTGCGTAGACACTGAGTTTTTGGACCAAGGACTGCTCTCCTTAATTGGTCAAAATTGGACCGCTAATGTAATTGCCTTTGCTGCATAATGGTATTTAGCTGGTTCAGAGCCTCACTGCAAAAGCACAGCTATGCTGACATTTAATTTTTCTTTTTCTTTGAATTTAATCATCAACTGTATTATTAAACTCACTAGATGTGATTTGTTTAATGCATATGCAGTTGGGGACTTCTGAGTTTTAAGGATTAACTGTAACTGTATTTGCAGTTTCAGTAGAGCACTTTGAAAATAAGATGGTTCAGCTACTTTCAGAATAGCTCTAATTTTGAATTGAAAATTTTGCAAGTGCACAGAATGTTACATTGATATACATATGGATTTCCGATTCTGAATGTGGCAAACCATATTGAGAGAATGAATTGATTTATTTTCTGCCTGATTTCTTTCTGGATTGATTAAGATATCTAAAAGAAGAGCAGATAGGTTATATTTGCATGTTCTCAGTTTGGATTGTGGCCATCCTTTCCCTATTTCTGAGCATGTGAACCATAAAGCAAATGCACAAAGGTTGGTGATGTTGGCAACTTCGAATATTTTATGGACCCCAATCCAATCTAATGCTTTGCTGAGAGACAGGATAAGATGTGGGCAGCAGAGTTTTGGATGAGCTGAAGAGGCAGCGAAACTGATGGGGTGCTAAGTTTTCTTAGAGAATGAGCCTACCCAGCAGTCAGGCTGCAAACTGATGACATCTCACCCTTGTTTTCAAATCCCTCCAAGGCCTCCCCCCATCCCTATCTCTGTAATCTCCCCCAGCCTCACAACCCCCCGAAATATCTGCATTCTTCCAATTCTGGCCTCTTGAGCATCCCTGATTTTAATAGCTCCACCATTGGCGGCCGTGTCAAGACCCTGTGCTCTGGGATTCCCTCCCTAAACTGCTCAGCCTCGCTACCTCTCTTTTCCCCCCCCCCCTTTAAGGCGCTCCTTAAAACCTACCTCTTTGACAAAGCTTTTGGTCACCTGTCCTAATATCTCCAATTGTGGCTCAGTGTCAAGTTGTTGACATTTATATATATCTTACTGTATGTAATTAGTGACAGAGACAACATCTGGAGCTTCGATGAGAGGTTTCATTTAATGGGGATGTAAAGTCCCTCGCATGTTAGCTAGCCATTAACTTAATTGTTAGATACTGCTTGTGACTGCCAACTATTCCATAGGAATTTATATGTATTTCCCAAATTGTGTGTCTCTTTCTCTTCCCCGCCCCTCTCAAGAAAAAAAAATTCAGGCAAGTGACTTCTCATGGAGTTTATTGACCACTTGGAGTGGTGGAAAAGGATGTTGACTCGTCTCTTATTAACACACTTTGTTTAGTGAGCAATATCTTGCCTCTGCTCCACATGTTAGCTGAGATTGGGTATCAAACCTGCGTCCTGTCACTCCGCACCACAATGTATTTTACACCCAAGGGTTGCTAAATCATATATTTTACTCATTAAAAATGAAAACAAAATGGCACTCTGTTGGATTGGGCAGTGAAAATCTTCAGTTCCATGGACATAGTACAGTTAGCAAGCTATAAGTGTCACCCTTCCTTGAATCTTAAACCTGCAACTGTAGAAATAAAAACTATTTGACTTGGAGTTTCCGTTTGATTGCACTGGTTTTTTCGGCATAACCACCGCAAAAAATCATGGAATTTTAAGTGCAAATTGCATTAATCGCAACTCGAATTTCCGTGATCTTTTGCACTAGTTTTAAAAACATCGTGCTAGAAGCAGGCCCCACCCATAAAACTGGCCACGTTCCCAGGGTGAATTAATCACCATTGGGAGTTTCCGCTAATTGCGCTCGTTTGCAGGTCTTCGAGGAGGCTCAAATCTTTTGGGTGCAAGGACACTGACAGGTACGGTTTGAAAGGTTTTGAATGAATTTGTTTTTTTAAATTTACTAAGGAACTGACTACTGTACCCCAATCTAACTAGGAAATAGTTTTGTTTATTTTTTAAACGTCATTTTCAGTAAATTAACTTTGGATTACTCACAGGTGGTGGATTGATACTGTGATTTAAAATGCTTATTTTTTGTGATAAACTCATTTTCAGCTGTATTGATCGAACTTTACCAAGTTACCACTCTTAAATATATCAAGGAATATTTTTTAAAGCAAATTTTTAAAAATTACTTATTAAAAGCTGCCCGATTGCACTGGTTCATGGATGATTTTGCATTCGGCGATATGCAAATTAATTTGAAGGGAAACTGGGGGGGGAGGGGCCGGCGGAGAGTGTGGGGAAACAATTTCAAAACGGGCGCAATTTGCGCCAGAATCACCGATTGCACTCAAAGCGGAAACTCTACCCCTGTAGACCACACCTGGAGTACTGTGTGCAGTTTTGGTATTCTTACCTAAGAAAGGATATACTTGCCATAGAGGGAGTGCAGCGAAGGCTCACCAGACTGATTCCTGGGATGGCAGGACTGTCGTATGAGGAGAGATTGGGTCGACTAGGCCTGTATTCACTAGAGTTTAGAAGAATGAGAGGGGATCTCATTGAAACGTATAAAATTCTGACAGGGCTAGACAGACTGGATGCAGGGAGGATGTTTCCCCTGGCTGAGGGGTCTAGAATGAGGGGTTACAGTCTCAGGATATGGGGTAGGACATTTAGGACTGAGATGAGGAGCAATTTCTTCACTCAGAGGGTGGTGAACCTGTGGAATTCTCTACCACAGAAGGCTGTGGAGGCCAAGTCACGAAATATATTTAAGAAGGAGATAGATAGATTTCTAGACATAAAAGGCATCAAGGGGTATGGGGAGAGAGCGGGAATATGGTATTGAGATAGAGGATCAGCCATGATATTGAATGGCGGAGCAGGCTCGAAGGGCCGAATGGCCTCCTCCTGCTCCCAATTTTCTATGTTTCTATGTATCTGTAACACTTCTTATTCATCTAAATATTGTGAATTCACCATCCTCCTTTCCCATTTCCTTTCCCTCAGGAAATGGTATGTTGTATTGAAAGTTTTCTTTTTAAGACTGAGGCTATCGGGAACTCTGAGATGTACTACAAATTGGGTCCTTTTACAACCTACCTGAAATCCCAAAACATTGGTGCAGTAATTTTATGGCACGCCCCGTTCATTTCATACTTTAAGTATGGAAGTAGTGTACTCCCAATTAAATACATATTTTGCCTGTTAACAAGCGAGGTGCTCGTTAATCCGTTGACTAAGTTTCTCCTCACTGAAAATTGTGAGCACAGGCGCACATGAAGCTTACACTGCATGGTAAAAGTTTTGCTTAAAAGTCTTCTGTGCATGTCTGATACTGCTGGGAACTACGATCGGTATTATAGCTGCCTCCATTGGAAATTAGGTAAGTTTTATGAGAATCTGCAAGAGTGGGACTGTGGTAAAACATTTAACCTTTGCTGTTTGTAGCAGAGGTTAACACACATTCATATGCCAGCAAACAGGATTTTCAGCTCAAAATAAATATTCCCTGCACTGCTTTGATGGTTGATCGAGTTTAATGATTAGTTGAATTATACAGAAAAACGTTTGATATAAAATCCAAAAATGCTGGAAACACTCAGCAGGTCAGGCAGCATCTGTGAGATTTAACGTTTCAGGTCAATGACGATTCATCAGAACTGGAAGATCCCTGATCTGTGCTGTTACCTGACCTCAGCTATAGTATCAGGCATGGTAAATTTGGCTTTGCTGTCCTTGGGTTTGACCATGAAACTACCGGTTTGGCGTAAAAACCCATCTGGTTCACTAATGTCTTTTAGGGAAGGAAATCTGCCGTCCTTACCTGGTCTGGCCCATATGTGACTCCAGACCCACAGCAATGTGGTTGACTCTTAACTACCCTCTGAAATGGCATAGCAAGCCACTCGGTTGTATTCAAGAAGGCGGCTCACCACCACCTTCTCAATTAGGGATGGGCAATAAATGCTGGCCTTGCTAGCAACGTCCACATTCCATGAATGAATTTAAAAAAAAGTATCTAGGTCTTGTGCAGATAGTCAATGTTAAACCCCAAGTATCTGGGTTATAGGCCCAACCATCTTCAGCTGCTTCATCAATGACCTTCCCTCCATCATAAGGTCAGAAATGGGGATGTTCGGTGATGATTGCACAGTGTTCAGTTCCATTCGCAACTCCTCAGATAATGAAGCAGTCCATGCCCACGTGCAGCAAGACCTGAACAACATTCAGACTTGGGCTGATAAGTGGCAAGTAACATTCACGCCACACAAGCGCCAAGCAATGACTATCTCCAACAAGAGAGAGTCTAACCACCACCCCATGACATTCAACAGCATTACCATCACCGAATCCCCCAACATTAACATCCTGGGGGTCACCATTGACCAGAAACTGCACCAGCCACGTAAATACTGTGGCTACAAGAGCAAATCAGAGGCTGGTTATTCTGCGGCAAGTGTCTCAACTGCTGACTTCCCAAAGCCTTTCCACCATCTAGAAGGCACAAGTCAGGAGTGTGATGGAATACTCTCCACTTGTCTGGATGAGTGCAGCTCCAACAACACTCGAAGCTCGACAGCTTCCAGGACAAAGCAGCCTGCTTGATTGGCACCCCATCCACCACCTTAAACATTCACTCCCTCCACCACCAGTGTACCGTGGCTGCAGTGTGTACCTTCTACAAGATGCACTGCAGCAACTCGCCAAGGCTTCTTCGACAGCACCTCCCAAACCCGTGACCTCTACCACCTAGAAGGACAAGGGCTGCAAGCACATGGTAACACCATCACCTGCAAGTTCCCCTCCAAGTCACACACCATCCTGACTAGAAACATAGAAACATAGAAGATAGGAGCAGGAGCAGGCCATTCAGCCCCTCGAGCCTGCTCCGCCATTCGATGAGATCATGGCTGATCATCCAAATTCAGTACCCTGTCCCTGCCTTCTCCCCATATCCCTTGATACCTTTAGCCTTAAGAAATATATCTAATTCCTTCTTGAATATATTTACTGACTTGGCCTCAACTACCTTCTCTGGTAGAGAATTCCACAGGTTCACCACTCTCTGGGTGAAGAAATTCCTCCTCATCTCTGTCCTAAATGGCTTACCCCTTATCTTTAGACTGTGACCTCTTGTTCTGGACTCACCCGCCATCGGGAACATCCTTCCTGCATCCAGTCTGTCTAGCCCTGTTAGAATTTTATAAGTTTCAATGGTTCAGTATATTGGAAATATATTGTCGTTCCTTCATCGACACTGGATCAAAATCCTGGAACTCCCTACCTAACAGCACTGTGGGAGTACCTTCACCACACGGACTGCAGCGGTTTAAGAAGGCGGCTCCCCACACCTTCTCGAGGGTAATTGGGGATGGGCAATAAATGCTGGCCTTGCCAGCAATGCCCACTTCCCAGGAACAAATAAAAAAATATATAGCTTTAAAACCTCCTACATTTTATGGCCATGCCACTGGAGAGCAAGCATTGTGCATTTCCAAAAAATGAGACACTATTAAGTAGAGGAAAGCGGTAATCTTATTTTTACAAAATCTGATGTGCTGGGCAGAGAGATGTCTTGTCTATTTGCATTTGTTTCTGTGGCCTCTCATTGCTGTTACATGCTTTCAGGCACAGGCTGGGAGCAGGTGTTGGTGCAGAGGTTTATCTCCGGTAATGCATATTGAATGTGCTTCTTGCAGTCTCTTGCTTTGTATCGCTGGACAGGAGTTTTCACACAAATGTCAAGTCCCGGGCTACGTCTGATCTACGGCTTTAAAGTTTAAAATAGAACGAGAGAGAACTGAGACACCACCAAGTGCAGATATTGCCTGTGGTATTAGGGGTTTGGTCACGGGTAGAATGAACTTGGAGTAAGAAAATAAAGATAGAATGGTGGGTGGATAAAAAGCAAAGAGGAGGAAGTAAAATAAACAGAGGGGGGAGGGGGAAAGACAAGATATCGGAGCCATGGTGCAGCGGAGATTCAATAGAATATATCCGGAATGAACGGCTAAAATTGTGAAGAAAGGCTTGTAGGATTGGGGTTTTTTGTATTGATAGAGAAGGTTAAGAACAGATCTAATGTAAATTTTAAAAAATTATAAAATGTTTTGAGATGGTAAATGGTGAAAGATTTGTTTCCACTGGTTGGTAAATTGGGGCATTGACTCAGGGTCTTCACTAGAAAGAAGCAAGGGGGAAGTTAGAAATGTTTTCACGCAGTGGGTTATTAGAACATGGAGTGCTTTACCACAAGCAATACTGTTCAAAAATGAAATTGAATAGATATTTGCAAAGGAAGGATATAAGGAGAGAGCAGGGGAATGTGATTAGATTGGATAGCTCCAGTCGAATGTCGACTTGTGCCGTACGTTCTACCAAGAAGCAAGGAGAAAGAAAAAAAATACAAAGTGCAGAAAAAAAAAATACACAGCAAAGCCGATCAATTAGAGAAGCAATGTAGGGATAAACCGTAAATTACAAATCTAAGTTTTTAAAATCTTTAATACAAGTGAGAAAACAGTTCAATTGCTTTGAAATTGAGCAGGAAGAACAGAACAAAAATGCAGATGGGGGGTGGTGGCATATGTTCAAGAATGGTCTTATCAGCAAATGTTCCCTTTTTTGGGTGCGCGGCCCATTCAAATTTCAGCGCAAGTGCGGTTTTTTCATTCAAAAACCAGCGACTGGCCTACGCGGGACCTCAAGACCGCTGCGCGGCCCTTAACGGGAACATTGCTTATCAGCATATGAGACCTCTGGGGGTCATCAACTCAGACTACCAGTCTGCAGTGAAACTTTATTCTACGGCTGTTTTTTAAAGAAAGAAGAAAAAGAAAGATTTGCATTTATATAGCGCCTTTCACGACTACCGGCCGTCTCAAAGCGCTTTACAGTCAATGAAGTACTTTTGAAGTGGCGTCACTGTTGTAATGTGGGAAATGCGGCAGCCAATTTACGCACAGCAAGCTCCCACAAACAGCAATGTGATAATGACCAGATAATCTGTTTTTGTTATGTTGGTTGTTATATTGGCCAGGACACCGGGGATAACTCCCCTGCTCTTCTTTGAAATAGTGCCATGGGATCTTTTGCATCCACCTGAGAGAGCAGATGGGGCCTCGTCCAAACGACGGCACCTCCAACAGTGCAGCACTCCCTCAGCACTGCACTGGACTGTCAGCCTAGCAGAATATAGGGAGTTCGGAGGTAAATTAAAAAAAGAGGACCTCAAAGGTAGTAATCTCAGGATTGCTACCAGTGCCACGTGCTAGTCAGAGTAGAAATAGGAGGATATTTCAAATGAGTACATGGCTAGAGGAATGAGGGAGGGATTCAAATTCCTTGGACATTGGAACCGGTACAAACGGGATGGTCTGCACCTGGGCAGGGCCGGGACCGATATCCTAGGGGGAGTGTTTGCTAGTGCTGTTGGGGAGGGTTTAAACTAAAGTGGCAGAGGGTTGGGAACCTGAGCAGGGAAACAGAGGAAAGGGAAACAAGGATAAAAGCTAAAGACAGGAAGGAGAAAAACAAAAGTAGAAGGCAAAGAACTCAACGGTTTAAATCAAACATGGTCACAGTAAATAATAATTCATATAGGTCTGAGAGCGTTAAAAAAAAAAACAAGCCTGAAGGCTTTGTGTCTTAATGCAAGGAGCATTCAGAACAAGGTGGATGAATTAGCTGCGCAAATAGAGGTAAATGAATACGATTTGATTGGGATTACAGAAACATGGCTCCAGGGTGGCCAAGGCTGGGAACTCAACATCCAGGGGTATTCAATATTTAGGAAAGATAGGCAAAAAAAGAAAGGGAGGTGGGGTAGCATTGCTGGTTAAAGAGGGGATTAACACAATTGAAAGGAAGGATATTAGCTCTAATGATGCGGAATCTGTATGGGTAGAACTGAGAAATAACAAGGGGCAGAAAACGTTAGTGGGAGTGGTATATAGACCTCCAAACAGTAATACGGAGGTTGGGGACGGCATTAAAAGGGAAATTAGAGAAGCATGCAGTAAGGG
Organism: Squalus acanthias; assembly: GCA_030390025.1. Classification (NCBI taxonomy): domain Eukaryota; kingdom Metazoa; phylum Chordata; class Chondrichthyes; order Squaliformes; family Squalidae; genus Squalus; species Squalus acanthias. The sequence continues at coordinate 111,613,322 of CM059435.1, forward strand.
CACAGCAGTCATCATGGGTGACTTTAATTTACATATAGATTGGGCTAACCAAATTAGTAAAAATACTGTGGAGGAGGAATTCCTAGAATGTTTACGAGATGGTTTTCTGGAACAATATGTCGAGGAACCAACCAGAGATCAGGCCATCTTAGACTGGGTATTATGTAACGAGAAAGGATTAATTAGCAATCTTGTTGTACGAGGCCCCTTGGGTCAGAGTGATCATAATATGATAGAATTCTTCATTAGGATGGAGAGTGAAGTAGTTGAATCAGAGACTAGGGTCCTGAATTTAAATAAAGGAAACTACGATGGTATGAGGCGCGAATTGGGTAGGATTGATTGGGGAATGTCACTCAAGGGGTTGATGGTGGATAGGCAATGGCAAACATTCAAAGACTGCATGGATGAACTACAGAATTTGTTCATCTCAATGTGGCATACGAATAAAACAAAAAGGGTGACTCAACTGTGGCTAACAAGGGAAATTAGGGATAGCATAAGATCCAAGGAGAGGGCATATAAATTGGCCAGAAAAAGCGGTAGCCCTGAGGATTGGGAGTAGTTTAGGATTCAGCAAAGGAGGACAAAGGGATTAATTAAGAAGGGGAAAATAGAATATGAAAGTAAGCTTGCAGGGAACATAAAAACTGACTGTAAGAGCTTTTATAGATATGTGAAGAGAAAAAGATTAGTGAAATCAAGTGTAGGTCCCTTGCAGTCAGAAGCGGGGGAAGTTATAATGGGGAACAAAGAAATGGCAGACCAATTAAATGCATATTTTGGTTCTGTCTTCACAAAGGAGGACACAAATAACCTCCCAGAGATGTTGGAGAACATACGGTCTGATGAAAGGGAGGAACTGAAAGAAATCAGTATTTGCAGAGAAATGGTGTTAGGGAAATTGACGGGATTGAAGGCCAATAAATCCCCAGGGCCTGATAATCTACATCCTAGGGTACTTAAGGAAGTGGCCCTAGAAATAGTAGATGCATTGCTGATCATCTTCCAACATTCGATAGAATCTGGAACTGTGCCCATGGATTGGAGGGTAGCTAATGTTACCCCACTATTCAAAAAGGGTGGTAGAGAGAAAGCGGGGAATTACAGACCGGTAAGCCTGACATCGGTATTGGGGAAAATGCTAGAGTCCATTATAAAGGATGTAATAGCTGAGCACTTGAAAAACAGTGACAGGATCGGACAAAGTCAACATGGATTTACAAAAGGTAAATCGTGCTTGACTAATCTACTGGAATTTTTTGAGGATGTAACTGGGAAAATAGATAAGGGAGAACCAGTGGATGTGGTGTATTTGGACTTTCAAAAGGCTTTCGATAAGGTCCCGCATAAGAGATTAGCGTGTAAAGTTAAGGCACATGGGATTGGGGGCAAGGTATTGACTTGGATAGAGAACTGGTTGGCGGACAGAAAGCAGAGAGTAGGAATTAATGGGTCTTTTTCGAGTGGCAAGCAGTGACTAGTGGGGTACCGCAGGGATCGGTCCTTGGACCCCAGCTATTCACAATATACATTAATGATCCAGATAAGGGAACTAAATGTAATATCTCCAAGTTTGCAGATGACACAAAGCTGGGTGGGAGTGTGTGCTGCGAGGAGGATACCGAGAAACTCCAGGATGATTTGGACAGGTTGGGTGAGTGGGCAGAAGCGTGGCAGATGCAATATAACGTGGATAAGTGCGAGGTTATCCACTTTGGTGTCAAAAACAGAAAGGCAGACTATTATCTGAATGGCAATAGATTGGGAAAAGGGGAAGTGCAACGAGACCTGGGTGTCCTTGTGCACCAGTCGCTGAAAGTAAGCATGCAGGTGCAGCAGGCGGTGAAGAAGGCAAATGGTATGTTGGCCTTCATAGCGAAAGGGTTTGAGTATAGGAACAGGGATGTCCTGCTGCAGTTGTACAGGGCCTTGGTGAGACCACACCTTGAGTACTGTGTGCAGTTTTGGTCGCCTTATCTGAGGAAGGATGTTCTTGCCATGGAAGGAGTTCAGCGAAGATTCACAAGGCTGATACCTGGGATGGCAGGAATGACCTATGAGGAGAGATTGGGTCGATTGGGCTTATACTCGCTGGAGTATAGAAGAATGAGAGGGGATCTCATCGAAACATATAAAATTCTGACAGGTCTGGATAAACTAGATGCAGGAAGAATGTTCCCGATGGTCGGAGAGTCCAGAACCAGGGGTCATAATCTAAGGATAACGGGTAAGCCATTTAGGACAGAAATGAGGAAGAATTTCTTCACCCAGAGAGTGGTGAACCTGTGGAATTCTCTACCAGAGAAGGTAGTTGAGGCCAAGTCATTAAATATATTCAAGAATGAGTTAGATATATTTCTTAAAGCTAAAGGTATCAAGGGATATGGGGAGAAGGCAGGTACAGGGTACTGAGTTTGGATGATCAGCCATGATCTCATCGAATGGCGGAGCAGGCTCGAGGGGCCGAATGGCCTACTCCTGCTCCTATCTTCTATGTTTCTATGTTTGTGTTCAAGTCTCTGGAGCGGGACTTGAACCCACAACCTTCTGATTCAGAGGCGAGTGTGCTACCCACTGAGCCACAGCTGACACTTAAAAAGGCTCATGTACTGTGTGACACCATGTACTGGGGCCAGAAATTATACTAACCTCCACTTTCTTTTAATCAATTGTACAAAGTGAGCTGAGTGGCTTTTTTAATTTAAAGAGCGGTAATGCTTTCCACTGTATACACTAATGGTGTAAACACCGGCATCTCCGCATCATGTACACTAATGGTGGTAGCACTCCATTAAACTGTACTAGTGAAAGTGAACAACTTCCTAATGATTTTACTTCTACTTAATAGCCAGGCTTTTCCAACAGTAGCTAGTTTAGCGATCCATTCTACTGGATGGATTTTTTGTTTTGTGTTCGCAGCCCCGGAACAGTAGGTTTCATCGCGCTCTGATTTAACTAAATTCAAGAAGTATTATTCAAGGGCATTACCCAACATGCTGTTGATTATATTACGCAATGCTTTTAATACACAGAATCCATTTGCCAACCAGGTCATGAGCATCTTCGTAAAAATTGGATTCTCTTTCCTTCCCCCGTTCTCCCCCCCACCCCCACACACGCACTTTTTATTATCAAATTTTATAATTTCATTATTTTTCAAGGTCTCCGAGTGCATCAAATTTTTCAACATTGCCAAAGGTTTCCCCTTCATCTCTGTCCAATAATTATAGCAGCTTCAACAACAGAAAGTAAGTAGCACCTCTTCAGAACTGTGTGTAAATGTCTCTGCATGCACTGTCTTTCAATCCATTTTTGGTTTGTGAATGAAGCGACGACCATTGACCCAACAGTAGGGTAGTTGATGCTCTTGTATTTTAATATTTTGAGTGCTCTAATAAAAGAAAAAAAATGGATTTTGTGAATTTTAAGTGGTCAGGAGTATAGAAATCCAAATGCTAGAATGTTAAATTGTCCAAACGTGGAGACAGAGTGCCATTAATGAATGTACTGTTGAAATGCGGCAGGACATAAATTTTTTGGAATGGCTTACGATTGGTAGGTTATCACGCTTTGAAAAATGTGCTGGTGCAACTTTGTTTTTATATAAAAATATATATATCATGGCTTGGAAAGTTCTCCATATTGCAATCACTTCACGATTGGAGATGGAGGAATTTTGTAGCTGCCACACCATTGTTCAAAAAATCTGGAGCTGCGATTACAGTGTTCTGTGTGCAAATTAATACTTCCTCTCGAATTTCATTGAAGGTGAAATGCCCCCATTAAGAAACAAGTATTGCTCTTGAGATCCTTTGTGTTAGAATTTGTATAGGGAGTCACTGTACTTTCCTTTGGAGTGTACTATCAGGTAATATAAAAGGCTTCCATCTCTGCCTATTAGGCATTTGTATTTAAGGACTTCAGCTATCCCTAGAACTAAACAGGTTTCAAATGTAACTTATCAATGGCATTTAAATATTGATGTGTGTGTCCAGGTTGCCGAGTAGGGGAAGAGAAGAAGTGTAAACATTTTGGTGGGGGAGAAATAAAATAATCTGAAGAGATAAGTTAGTCTCGTAAAGAGCCTACCTTAAACATAGAATCATAGACGTTTACGGAACAGGAGGCCATTCGGCCCATCGTGTCTGTGCCGGCCAAAAAAGAGCTATCCAGCCTAATCCCACTTTCCAGCTCTTGGTCCATAGTCCTGTAGGTTACGGCATTTCAAGTGCATATCCAAGTACCTTTTAAATACGATGAGTGTTTCTGCCTCTACCACCCTTTCAGGCAGTTCCAGACCCCCACCACCCTCTGGGTGAAAAAAGTTCTCAACTCCCCTCTAATCCTTCTACCAATTACTTTAAATCTATGCCCCCTGGTTATTGACCTCTCTGCTAAGGGAAATAGGTCCTTCCTAGCCACTCTATCCAGGCCCCTCATAATTTTATACACCTCAATTAAATCTCCCCTCAACCTCCTCTGTTCCAAAGAAAACAACCCCAGCCTATCCAATCTTTCCTCATAGCTAAAATTCTCCAGTCCTGGCAACATCCTTGTAAATCTCCTCTGCACCCTCTCTAGTGCAATTACATCTTTCCTGTAATGTGGTGACCAGAACTGTACGCAGTACCCTAGCTGTGGCCTAAGTAATGTTTTATACAGTTGAAGCATAACCTCTCTGCTCTTATATTCTATGCCTCGGCTAAGAAAGGAAAGTATCCCGTATGCTTTCTTGACCACCTTATCTACCTGTCCTGCTACCTTCAGTATCTGTGGACATGCACTCCAACGTCCCTCTATTCCTCTACACTACTCCGTGTCCTACTATTTATTGTTCATTCCATTGCCTTGTTAGCCTTCCCCAAATGCATTACCTCACACTTCTCCGGATTGAATTCCATTTGCCACTTTTTTCTGCCCACCTGACCAGTCCATTGATATCTTCCTGCAGTCTTCAGCTTTCTTCCTCACTATCAACCATGGCCAATTTTTGTATCACCTGCAAACTTCTTAAATATGCCCCCTACTTTGAAGTCCAAGTCATTGATATATACCACAAAAAGCAAGGGACCTAGTACTGAGTCCTGTGGAACCCCACTGCAAACAGCCTTCCAGTCACAAAAACACCCATCGACCATTACCCTTTGCTTCCTGCCACTGAGCCAATTTTGGATCCAACTTGCCACTTTCTCTTGAATCCCATGGGCTTTTACTTTTCTGACCAGTCTGCCTTGTGGGACCTTGTCAAAAGCCTTGCTAAAATCCATGTAGGCTACATCAAATGTGCAGATTTATTCTTTACTGGCTACTGTTAGTTTACCTTTGTGATCTAGTTGAATCCTGATAGGCTTATGATGGCTGTATTTACACTCAAATGTCCAGTTCCTTCTGTGCTGTACTATTCTTTGATTCTATGAAATGTTTGGTATGAAAGAAGACGCAAGTTTCTTGACCGCCTTAGCGATATAGGAAATGTGGCAATTCCACTTGAATCAGAGGAGATGATCAATAGATGGAGTGGAGCCATCAAAGAGACACGAAGAAATCTTGTCTTCGAGGAACAAAATAACGTTTCCATTGTCCCCATTTAATAGCATGAAGGAAATCAAGATGTTGTAATTCAGCTGTGATGTGCAAGCTGAAGGAAGTTAATGAATGTAGAGTGAAATCACCAGCAAAAATAGATGGGGTTGGATATATGCAGCAGGTCATTGATGTAAGATGAGAGCTGAGTGCGAGAGAGGACAGAGCCCTCAATGTAAAATGAATCTGAGGCATCAGCCATAACACAGCACAATTTGAGAGGAAGTTAGTCAATCGTGAACATTCATTTGATGGGAGGCCATATGCTGGTAGATTGTTTAGACGTGCACCACGTCAGACCCCTTGGAGGTGTCCAAGACCATGACACACTTCACCGAATTGATCAAGGGCAGAGTTGCAGAGATGTAACATAGGCAGCATGATCACCAGTAGAAAGCCATGCCAAAAACCATCCTGCTGATCATGAGTTTGGCCAGAGCTTTCAAGGTAATGGATAATTTGTACGTTAACCTTGGCCTCCATAAGTTTAGAGAGTACCAATATAAGGGCAATAGGGTGATTGAATTGAACAAAATGTCACAGTAGAGTAATACACTGTTCAAATTGCAATTGTAGAATGCTGCTGGATTTTTCTTTAACAAGTATAGTCAAAAATAACATTTAAGCGAAGTTGTAAATGCAAGCCATGACAGAGCACACTACCAGAATATTGTTTTCCACTGTCAATTTTATGTTCCAATCAGTCTTGAGAAAACTACAGCTAATTTACAAAATTAAACAGGTCTGGAACAAATGAGTTAATATAGCAAAATTATTTTGTATTTGGGATTCATTTAATGAAAGTGCTTTTTGATTATTCACACATTAAATTTGGAAGATGTACACTTGAGCTCTATTATAAGAATATCCTGTTTGCAAAATGCGTGATCCTGTCAACAGGATATTCTCATAAGAGGTTTAGGTTAATGTGCAGGTAGGAGGCTTCATAATCAGTCAGTATGCTGTTGTAATCCGTTCTCAGTTGGCCAAATCCTTACTGCATGTGTGTTGTGGGTATATCAGGGGTTGCCAAGTAATGTTTGAGTGCCAGTAGAAAAAGGGCAAACACTGGGGTAAATTAAAGCAAGCAAAACTAGTAGCGAACATTCTTTGAAATTTGGCAAACCTGTTTTATTCTGAGAGCAAAGAAAATCTGCTATTGACGCTTACTTTCCATTATTATGGAAAATCACTAGCACAGTACAAGGGAGAAGTTTATGAAAAGAAACAGTTACTTACAAGTAAAGATATTGCACATTTTTGGACAAACCTATTTTAACCAACATACTAGCTCTCAGTCCAGGACCAATATGGCTTTTAAACACTCTGGTCAACTGGAGCTGTACACACACAATATTCTTTAAACTACATGAACATTTGCAGCTGTAGCTCTGTAATTGGAGTTCCTAGCTTCCCTATGGCACAAAAATAACAGTCTCTAGTTGAGTCATCAAGTTACAGGTGATGAGACTTCCACCAGGGTCAGGGTAGGACGTTTTTACAGTAGGTAGACTTCTAACAACCATCCACACTCTATTTTGACATTTCGATAGTCAGTGCTCCTCTGAACATTCCACTCTTGAACCTTCTGAGTTGTAGATATGTTGTCCTACAAACTCTTCCTACGTTCTATGTTGAAATCAAAACTTATCGCACAGTCTCATAGGAAACATAGCAACGGGAGTAGGCCATTCAGCCCTTCAAGCTTGTTCCGCCATTCAATGAGATCCTGGCTGATCTGTACCTCAACTCCATTTGATTCATATCCCTCGCCGGGGCATGCTTCTGCAAGCGATTTGCACAAGTAGCTCATGTCGTGAGGAATGATAGTTGGTGCTGCCAGTGAAGCATTACATGTTGCAGGCCCGAACGTGGTGGTGGAAAGATGTAGTGAGGTAAATGATGTAGTCCTGATCGCCAATCACAATGTTGGTTCTACATGTTAAAGCCCTACCTCTCGAGGAAGTGGCAATGATAGATTTCTTATGTTAGAGTAAAGTGAGTTCCTTGGTAGACGAGTTTGCGGAGTTATCACAGCCGAGCCCAATACTGTTCTCACCCTACATCTAGTTCCTTATCCAAGTGGCCGTTCTTCACACGTGAGTGGATAGTAAGCGTCGCTTGATTCTTGAATCTGTGTTGTAATAGGCGCACTTCCAGCATGGGTTGCCAGCTAGTTCAGGACAGCTGCAGTTAAGATCAGCTAACCAAGCATGGACCAGATATCAAATCTGGGACCTTCATCGACTGTGTGGCTTGTCTACCCACTGAATAAACACCGTAGGCCATCAGAGGACCTAGAGGAGAAAATATTCAAAGCTGCAGAGACAAGATTTTTTTTTTTTTAAATCAACTGAATCTATTGGGAGTGACTATCTTAAAAGTATAAGAATCGTGGATATTCAATTGGAATGGAGGATTTTGCATATTTTATGAACAGTGCAATAATTCTAATAATTTGTGTAGTTGTAATCTATCTAAATTGGATTAATAAAGCATCAGTTGTCTGAAGGGAATTGAAAATGAACAGCTATGGTGGTTTCAATTTATTCAAAGACCATTGTGTGGCTTTAAGATATTAATGAGAAGTCGCACAACACCAGGTTATAGTCCAACAGTTTTATTTGAAATCACAAGCTTTCGGAGCTGCTGCTCCTTCGTCAGGCGAAGTAAAGAAATACAGAATCGACAAAGCATATATAGATAGAGAACAATGCATGTGTAACTTACAATGGCAGACGACTATATTTAAATCATCCTGACTGTTTATCTAAGATATTAAGCACTTTTATATCCACTTTTTCACTTAAGCCAAAAAGGACAAAACTAGCAACTTTAACAAGCTTATTAAAACATTGAATTAATTTTAAAACTGCTTTAAAAAATTTGAGTACCAGTCATCGTATGTGTTTTTTCAGGGCAACGGCAGTTGCAGGTTCAGTGAATTAAAAAGACTTCCTTTTAGAAAAATGTGCGTGAACATTTTGTCATGCTTGTTGTGAATTTAAATTTTAAGTGAAATTTTTACTGAACTACGAGAGAACTTGATGTCTACTTCCCCCTCCGTAACGTCGCCCGTCTCCAACCCTGCCTCAGCTCATCATCTGCTGAAACCCTCATCCGTGCCTTTGTTACCTCTAGACTTGACTATTCCAACGCACTCCTGGCTGGCCTCCCATTTTCCATCCTCCATCAACTTGAGCTCATCCAAAACTCTGCTGCCTGTATCCTAACTCGCACCAAGTTCCGTTCACCCATCACCCCTGTGCTCGCTGACCTACATTGGCTCCTGGTCTGGCAAAGCCTCAATTTTAAATTTCTCATCCATGTTTTCAAATCCCTCCATGGCCTCCCCTCCCTTCCTCCTGTAACCTCCTCCAGCCCCACAACCCTCCGAGATCTCTGCGCACCTCCAATTCTGGCCCCTTGTGCAAACCAGATTTTAATCGCTCCGCTATTGGCGGCCGTGCCTTCAGCTGGCTAGGCCCTAAGCTCTGGAATTCCCTCCCTAAACCTCTCCGCCTCTCTACCTCACTATCCTCCTTTAAGACGCTACCTCTTTGACCATATTTTTGATCACCTGCCCTAATATCTCCTCATGTCAAATTATTTTGGCCTTGTATATTGAGATTTTCAGAAAAATCTAGCATTCAAATAGATAGTTGCCCCTCCCAGTGTTGATGCTCAGCCTCTTTCTGCCAATGGAAAATCCTATGCAAGGTTTGTATAGAGGCAACCTATTAGAACATTTACCCATGGAAGCTTTTTAATTGAAAACTTGTATATTTAAGAAAACAGATCAAGTTTTTGCCTCTAGTCTCAAGATTACTACTTCTGTATCCTGTAAATTGTGGTACAGGAAACTTTCGTTTATCCGGCACCCAAATATCCGGAATTCTCGCTTAACCGGCAAAAATCATCCTCCGAAAACTCCTCTCAAATAACCGGCAGTGTTGCCGAGTCGCAGTCGAGTCTCCGCGAACGCCGAGTGCTCCGAAAAATCCTCTCAAATAACCGGCAATGTTGCCGATCCCGAGTCCGAGTCCGCGAACGCCGATTTAGTCAGTAGGGGTACTTTTCAAAAGTGCCACTACTCGGCCTCCTGGCGCTGTCGCAAGTCCGAAACATTGCAGTAGCATGAGTAGATTCTCCCGTGCTGCTTGGAGTCTCTTTGTTAAAAATAGCCTCGGTAGATATAACTCTCTGTTATCCGGTACTTTCGATAAACCGGCACCACGCCGGTCCCGTCGATGCCGGATAAACGAAAGTTTCCTGTATATACTCTGTTACAATGTTCCCTCTAAGCTACGTGGCCGCGCAGCACTCTGTTGATCCCGCGCAGCCCGGGACCGACTTTTCAAATGTTAAATTTCGCGCATGCGTGAAACTGTGAATGGGCCACGCAGCTCCTTAAAGGGACCGCACACTCAAAAAAGAAATTAGGGGGCACATTGCTCTGTTGTACGCTGTATTATTGATATTCCTCATTTACAAGTGTGGTGCTAAGTCCTTAAGATTAACAAGTGTATTTGCCTGCTTTGTACCTGGAATTGTCCAAACAAAGGGGGTTTGTTTATTTCTCCCGTGTGCTGTGCCTCCACGTGTTCCCTCTCCTGCCCCGTTAATGTGTTTCTGTGTGCACTGTTCTGTTGCACACAACGAATGATTTCGGGAATGTAATTGAACTATCCCTAGCCTGCCTCATAATGGGGTTTTAAACACTACAAAGTATAGACAGTGTCCCCCAGTGCAAATCGAGATGTGGACTGCACAGTCAGCACCTCTTTCTGCCCGAAATAGCTAGCACCCTTAACGCACTAAGAGGTGACTTTGTAATTGACAATAATGATAATGGCAAATGGTTTGCGCTTTTTGACCGATTTCAAACGTGGGCGGTTTAAGTGGTGGGGACTGTATTGTTTGATGGATAAAGTATTTCTGGAGTATTCCACCATGTACAGTAGCAGTGTTCTCAGCTGACGTAGACAGGCTACTAACTTTAGGGGCAATGGTAAAGGTTCACCCCAGGTTTCTATTCCAGGTATTTTATAGTCTCCAAAAAGATTGGCGTACACTTCATTATCCTTGATTCATAAGGGAATCAAGGGATATGGGGATAGGGCGGGAAAGTGCAGTTGAGGTGGAAGATCAGCAGTGCTCTTATTGAATGGCGGAGCAGGCTTGAGGGGCCGTACTCCTGCTCCTATTTCTTATGCTCTTATTCCTAGGACAGGAGGTATCCAAGATGGTAACATTTCCATAAATTATCCAAGCAGTGTGCCCAGACCACTGGTTTAAGTTGTTGTTTCGTATGACGGGAAAAGCTTATTATGGGATGTCTAGTTTGGCTATCCATTCGATGGCCTCCTGAGATGCTGAGTGGAGAAATGAGGTGCCTCCCGCAACAGATCTCAGTGGGCAGGTTGATGCGATGTGTTCCATGGTCTGGGACTCATGGCCACAGTCGCACTTCGGGTCGTCCTTCGTCTTCCACTTGTGGAGCAGGTGACCACATCGTCCATGCCCTGGCTAAGTAACATTATAGAATGCGTATTGCCACATTGGAACATCATTGGTAGTTTCTCGGTTTGTATTTCAAGGGCCAAAGTTGTTAGTTTAAGGTGCCAACCTTCAGCCTCACCTTCGTACCCAGGATTTTCACAAAGTGCTGGTCAGTAGCTGCAAATCCCACTTAGATCAACAGTTTGATGATTATCTTGTTTGAGAGAGTGCAGTAGGGTTCTACCACCACCCACCCCCCCACCCCCACCTTCAGACCAGTATATAGGCACATGGATCTGGTATCCCCTTTACAGAAGAGCTGTGGATCCCAGTGAAAGTTTATCTTGTAGTCACCCTCTTTCCAGCCTGGCTTTCTGTGCAAACAACATCTGTAACTGCGCAGCCAGTGGTCCCCATACAGTGCCTCCCTTTGCCAGCCAGTGGGCGGGAACCAGCTCCTGGACACCTCATAGTGGTTGCTGGAGGGTAATATAAAAAAGGACAGGACACAAACATTTGCCCTTTATTAATGTAATGTCTATTTGCCATTATAGTGAGGTGGGAGGAACAGCATTGTTCCCCCGTCTTGCAGTCTATTTGAGCAGTAAACGACAGTTTAAATACCTTAAGCTTTGATTACCAACTTAATCTTTGGCTCAATTACATTCTGCAGACTGCGAGGTAACACATACGTGAATTTTGTCTTTTTTAAGTGATCTAACATCGAACATAAAATGCCATCTACTCCTGCTTTAGGGTGAGTGGCTTAAGGGGGTATGTAAACGGTTTTTACCATAATGCACCATCCGATATCCCTCTTCACTTCTGCGCTGAGATTACACAAGGTCAGACTGAATGTCAAGTATGGTTGACTTCAGGAATCTTTAGTATACCCTAGAGAAAGGCATTTAAAGACGTGCTTAGTAATTTCTTAATTTGTCCCTCCTCTTTACCCCCCCCCCCCCACATAAACCCCAATCTAATTTTGGAAAGGGTTGCCCTGCTGATGCAGTGTGAGTACTTGCAAAGTGCACTTTCATGAATAAAAGTCGACCTTGTGCACAAGAAATGGCACGTCTGCTAAATTAACAAAACTTAAGCGCATCTCAAAGGGTAAGTAATATAACTAGAATCATTTGTCCCTTTTTCTGTTTGGGGATTGGGGGGGAGCGGGACTTGGAGTGGATTAAATTGTTTATTTGGGAAGAAATCTGAATTTATTAACGTAAATCCAGCATGATTTAAAAAAAAAAATTATTTCACTGGCTTAATTTGGAACCCAGCCTTAAGAGAAGAATACAGATTTTAAACTGCTTCCTTGCAGTTACCATGCTTTATTAAACAGGAGCGTGTTGCCTTTCTTGTAAGTCACCTTGAGAGACCTAATTGATTCAGTCCTTGGGTGCATTATTTATCAAATGCTTAAAAATTAATTTTAAAATTGCAGTGGTTTTGTTATATATTCATAGTTTTTATAACTTCTGTCGCAATGCAAATGCCTTGGAATCCCGGCTCATGTGCTTTGAAGCCCTTGAGATTGTAATGCTTACTCATTAGGAGGAATTAACTCGGACTTCAAACCATTGCAGTCTTTTTCTCAAACTACAGCTTCCTTTTCGACATGGCTGAAGTAAGGACGGTCTTTTTTTTTTCCCGAATTGACCCGAGTCGTAGCATTTCTGCACAGCTTGCTTGCCAGGATGCATTAGTCAGTTCCCCCATTCCACCACAGGCTCCTCGCTGCATGTGAAACCTAGATTGTGCTGTCTTAGCAGAGCGCGCTATAAATAGAACCACTAATGTATTGAGCCAGTGATGTCATGGAGGCCTTTGGAATGTCCGCACCCTCACCTGTAACTGTGAAGCACTCTTTCCTTTCCTCCTAGATTCCCGTTAGCCTTGCCTCCATGATGGTTTCATGCTGTAAAAAGGAAGAAATGAAATGATTCTATGTTGCTGGTGTATAAAGTCAGACTGTTTAAAATTAGACGGAGAAGTGGAAAACAAAGTGAGCTGTGAAAGAGCTCCTGTAGATGAATGGTAGAGATCCCAGTACTTTTGTGGGAGGTCTGGTAGCGCTACAGATTTATGCAATATGACAGTGATGCTGGCAACTGTGTTTGGTGTCCTGAATTATTTTAAGTCTTAACATTTTAATCTGTAGTTGCAAATACTCCAGATGTAAGCCCTGCTATTTCCTTATAAATAAAAGAAAAAGTATATATGTGTTGTCCTCAGAACAATGACATTTAAATTTTTTTTAAACTAAATACTCCATTTTCTTTCTTTCAGTGTGAAAAACTCAAACTACTGTATCCCCCCCTATTCTGGCTATAACAGCTACGATTATCTAGAACCAGGAAGACACAGTGAACAGACTGGCCTCTGTGGCCTCAGTAATTTGGGTAACACGTGTTTTATGAATTCAGCAGTTCAGGTAGGTCATTAACAAGAGAACTCTAATCATTCAATGCTGTAAATATTTAATACTGAAATTAAGGGCTTCCATGTCGTTTGTCTGAACACCAGTAATCTCTTGTGCAGGTTGTTTGGTGTGTGAGCAAAAGGACTACAGAAAATATTCCTATCCGTGGAACGTTTTCATTAAAGTACTGGGGGGGGGTTAGAGTTTCCGTTTTGGACGCAATCGCGAAAATGTGCTCGAGATTGCGCCGGTTAGGTTGCGGTCAATGTTCCCTTTAAGCTGCGCAGCGCTCTGCAGCTCCCGAGCAGCCGGCTCACCAGCTTTTAAATAGGAAAAACCGCGCACGTGTGCGGTATTTTGAAGGGGTCGCGCACCAAAAAAAATTCAACGGAACATTGGTTACGGTTTAAGTTTCCGATTTTAAAAATTATCTGTGTAGTCGCAAAGGTAAAATCTTGCATGAACCAGAGCAATTGGGCAGCGTAATAGAATGTAATTTTTTTTTTCTTTCCATTAAAAAGTATTCATTGATGTATTTAGGAGTGGTAACCTGGTCCACTTTTATTAATACATCTGAAAATGGAATTATCACAAAAAATAAGCATTTTTATTAAGTGTCAGTTGCTCCACCTCAGTGTAACCTGATTTAAAATAATTGAAAATGACTTTTAAAAAAAAAACTATACTGAACCATTTACTACTTTCATTGGTGTACACAAGTCGGTTTTTTAGTAAATTAAATATCTTTTGCTATGTAAAAACTTTAAATACATGCCTACTAGTGCCTGTGGGCCTAAGAAAATTAGCGCAATTTGAAGAGCCTTCCCGAACCAGCGGAAACGCGAAATGACGACCCAGGGGCGGGGCCTGATTTGGCTGAACTGATCTTGAACCGGCGTAAATAGATCCCGGAAACTCTAGCGTGAATGGTATGGGGTGTAACTCACTTACGTTTAAAATTCCCCGATTTTTTTTTTTGTGCTTGTTCAGCCGATTCCGCCCGGATAGCGCTGATGTTACTTGCGTAAAAGAGTGCAAACTGTATCCCTGGAAGTACATATTCCTTCTCCTAGCCCTGTCCGTACTGAAATATCTTCCTGCTGGCAGTTTTCTAATGTAATATCAAATATGTTCATGTTTGGATTTCCCTCGCAGTACTGTTGTGAAAATGTTATAGGACCCCTTGTGGGATTGCAGAAAATGAAATCAGCAGAAGTAACCATTTTAAATATAACTTGCTGAAGCAGTGGAACTAGTTTAGCACTTAATTTAAAAGGGATTTTTTTTTTTGGGTGACTGCCAACACAAGCAAAGTCATCCCGTAGGCACTTTGTCAATATTCAAGGAATTTTACTGATACTGTCACATAGTGGTGCTTCCTTCCTTCAAATTTGGTAAGAGATAATTGATGAGTGGGAGAGAGCACAGCCACTATTCCACACACAGCCTTTGTGACTGGAAGATGAATTACCGTATTGCAGTCACTTGGTACAGTAATACTTGAAGGAATACAGTGTCCTCTTTTCTAACTGCTACACATTTCGCTCGTGACTTTTAGCTGGTTTAGAATGAGTTCTTACAGTTTTGCCAATGACTGTGTTCAAAATGCAATTAGGATAATTTGCTTTAACTGTAGCTTATTCTATGTTGAAAGTCACAGTTTGTCTTCGGATGGTATGCGATGAACTTGTAATTCTTTATGGATTTAGATGGTGAGAGGCCGTTTCTCCTGGCTGGATAGTCTAGAACTAGGGGTCATGGTCTCCGCATTTAGGACTGAGATGAGGAGAAATTTCTTCATTCAGAGGGTGGTGAATCTTTGGAATTCTCTACCCCAGAGGACTGTGGATGCTCAGTTGATCAGTATATTCAAGACAGAGATCAATAGATTTTTGGGCAACAAGGGAATCGAGGGATATGGGGATAGGACAGGAAAGTGGAGTTAAGGTGGAAGATCGTCCATGGTCTTGTTGAATGGCGGAGCAGGCTTGGGGGGCTGTATGGCCAACTCCTGCTCCTAATTCTTGTTATGTTTAGCTGATCACTTGTGAAGAGAGGCAGAAGATGCTGCAGTGAACCAGTGCTTTTTTTTTGCTTAAAGACCTTAATCTGTTGTGTTTATGTTTCATGTAATCTTTTCCAATCCGATAAAAACACATCCATTTTAGGAATGTTTTTGAGAAACTAAAAAAGTTCAAGGGCGCTTGGTCAATTTGATGTGTCTGAGTACATTAGCTCTTTGTCCTCAGCGTATTGGAGTTAGACATCATTTTACAGAGATGTCGGGGAACATAGGGTCTAATGAGAGGGAGGAATTGAATGAAATCAGTATTTGTAGGGAAATGGTGTTAGGGAAATTGACGGGATTGAAGGTCGATAAATCCCCAGGGCCTGATAATCTACATCCTAGGGTACTTAAGGAAGTGGCCCTAGAAATAGTAGATGCATTGCTGGTCATCTTTCAAAATTCTATGGACTCTGGAACAGTTCCCATGGATTGGAGGGTAGCTAATGTAACCTCACTATTTAAAAAAGGTGGTAGAGAAAAAACGGGGAATTATAGACCGGTAAGCCTGACATCGGTAGTGGGGAAAATGCTAGAGTCCATTATAAAAGATGTAATAGCAGAGCACTTGGAAAACAGTGACAGGATCGGACAAAGTCAACATGGATTTACAAAAGGTAAATCATGCCTGACTAATCTTCTGGAATTTTTTGAGGATGTAACTGGTAGAATAGATAAGGGAGAACCAGTGGATGTGGTGTATTTGGACTTTCAGAAGACCTTTGATAAAGTCCCACATAAGAGGTTAGTGTGCAAAATTAAAGCACATGGGATTGGGGGTAATGGATTGAAAATTGGTTAACAGACAGGAAACAGAGAGTAGGAATAAATGGGTCTTTTTCAGGGTGGCAGGCGGTGACTAGTGGGGTGCCGCAGGGATCAGTGCTTGGTCCCCAGCTATTCACAATATATATCAATGATTTGGATGAGGGAACCAAATGTAATATTTCCAAGTTTGCTGACGACACAAAACTAGGTGGGATTGTGAGTTGTGAGGAGGATGCAAAGAGGCTTCAAGGCGATTTAGACAAGTTGAGTGGGCAAATACATGGCAGATGCAGTATAACGTGGATAAATGTGAAGTTATCCACTTCGGTAGGAAAAACAGAAAGGCAGAGTATTATTTAAATGGTGATAGATTGGGAAATGCTGATGTACAAAGGGACCTGGGTGTCCTTGTACACCAGTCACTGAAAGCAAACATGCAGGTGCAGCAAGCAGTTAGGAAGGCAAATGGTATGTTGGCCTTCATTGCCAGAGGATTTGAGTACAGGAGCAAGGATGTCTTACTACAGTTGTACAGGGCCTTTGTGAGACCACACCAGGAGTACTGTGTGCAGTTTTGGTCTCCTTACCGAAGAAAGGATATACTTGCCATAGAGGGAGTGCAGCGAAGGTTCATCAGACTGATTCCTGGGATGGCAGGACTGTCGTATGAGGAGAGATTGGGTCAACTAGGCCTGTATTCACTAGAGTTTAGAAGAATGAGAGGGAATCTCACTGAAACGTATAAAATTCTGACAGGGCTAGACAGACTGGATGCAGGGAGGATGTTTCCCCTGGCTGGGGGGGGTCTAAAACGATGGGTCACAGTCTCAGGATACGGGGTAGGACATTTAGGACTGAGATGAGGAGAAATTTCTTCACTCAGAGGGTGGTGAACCTGTGGAATTCTCTACCACAGAGGGTTGTGGAGGCCAGGTCACTGAATATATTTAAGAAGGAGATAGATAGATTTCTAGACACAAAAGGCATCAAGGAGTGAGCGGGAATGTGGTATTGAGATAGAGGATCAGCAATGATATTGAATGACGGAGCAGGCTCAAAGGGCTGAATGGCCTACTCCTGCTCCTATTTTTCTATGTTTCTAAATGGGGATTCTTTCCCTCCACTGGAAAATGTGCATATGCAGCCCTGAATGCCTTGGCTACATTGCTCACCCACCATACCCTCCCCCTACCTTGCGGGAAATCACCTACCCTGATTTGTACCTTCCCTTCATAATATACCCAAGAAATACCGTCTGGGGGAGTATGATCATTTCATCCAGATCTTCGAGGTCCCCTGCATTGTGCTTTGGAGCAGCAATACTCTGCACACTGAAGTTCCCACTAAGGTGCGCGTGTGGTTGCGCAGTAATCTGAAAGGTCCCACGCAGGCCGCTCATCAGCTTTTACATTGTAAATACCACACATGCGCAGAAATTTAAAGGGACCACACAGTAAAAGAATCAGAACCTAGGAGTAAGGTTCTGCTAAGAGAGTTTGATGAGTTGGGGTCCAAATTAAAAAGCAGAACCTCAAAGCTGGTGGTCTCTGGATTGTTACCTGAGCCACGTGCCAATTGGCATAGAGGGATAAGCAGATTAGAAGGTTAAATGCGTGGCTGAAAGAGTGGTGTGGGAGGCAGGGGTTTCACTTCATGGGCCACTGGCACCAGTACTGGGGAAAGAGGGAGCTGTTCTATTGGGACGGGCTCCACTTAAACCAGGCTGCTACCAGTGTCCTGGTGAATCGAATAACTAGGGCAGTAGACAGGGCTTTAAACTAATGAAGGGGCGGGGGAAGATTCAGGAAAGAGTAAATTTAAAAGCAGCAAGGGAAATGTCCAGGCTCTAGAGCAGAGCAGTGTTTTGGGTAAAAATAAGCAGAGTGGGTCAGGAAAGGACAGAGTGTATCAGTGACTAAGGTGACATCAGGGAAAACAGAAAAAAGTCAAAGCTAAAGGCACTGTATCTGAATGCGCGAAGCATTCGCAACAAAATAGATGAATTAATAGCGCAGATAGAAATTAATAGGTTTGATCTAATAGCCATAACGGAGACGTGGTTGCAAAATCGAATTTGCAGTAATAGTGTGGAGGACGAGTTCATGGAATGTATGCAAGATAGTTTTCTAGATCAGTATGTTGATGAACCAACTGGGGAACAGGCTATTTTAGATCTAGTATTGTGCAATGAGAAAGGGTTAATTAATAACCTTGCAGTAAAGGGGCCTTAGGGAAGAGTGACCATAATATGATTGAATTTTATATTGAGTTTGAAAGTGATTTAGTTAAGTCCAAAACTAGGGTCTTAAATCTAAACAGAGCAAACTATATAGGTGTGAGGGGCGAGTTGGCTAAGGTAGATTGGGAAACTACATTAAAAGGTGTGACGGTAGACAAGCAATGGCTAGCATTTAAAGAATTAATACATAATTTACAACAAATACACATTCCTTTAAGGCACAAAAATCCCACAGGGAAAGTGGTCCAACCGTGGCTAACGAGAATTTAAAGATAGTATTAGATCAAAGGAAGATTTATAATGTTGCCAAAAAGAATAGTAAGCCTGAGGATTGGGAGGATTTTTAGAATTCAGCAAAGGAGGACCAAGAAATTGATAAGGAAAGAGAAAAAAGAATGAGAGTAAATTAGCAAGAGACATAAAAACAGATTGTAAACGTTTCTATAGGTATGTAAATAAAAAGAGATTAGTGAAAGTAAATGTGGGCCCATTAGAGGCAGAGACAGGAGAAATTATAATGGGCAATAAGGAAATGGCAGAGATATTAAACAAATACTTTTTATCTGTCTTCACGGTAGAAGACACAAAAAAATTCCAGAAATAATGGGGAACCAAGGGTCTAGAGAGAATGAGGAACTTAAAGAAATCAGTATAAGTAAAGACATAGTACTGGAGAAATTAATGGGCTAAGTGGCGACAAATCCCCTGGACCTGACGACCTGCATCCTAGGGTTTTAAAAGAGGTAGCTGCAGAGATAGTGGATGCACTGGTATTAATCTTCCAGAATTCCTTAGATTCTAGAACAATCCCCAAGGATTGGAAGGTAGCAAACATAACCCCGCTATTTAAGAAAGGAGGAAGAGAAAAAACGTGGAACTATATATAGGCCAGTTAGCCTGACATCAGTAGTAGGCAAAATGCTATAATCTATTATTAGGGACGTGGTAACAGGGCACTTAGAAAATTATAATATGATTAGGCAGAGTCAACATGGTTTTATGAAAGGGAAATCGTGTTTGACAAATCTGTTAGCGTTTTATGAAGATGTAACTAGTAGGATGGATAAGGGGGAACCAGTGGATGTAGTGTATTTGGATTTTCAAAAAGCATTCGCTAAGGTGCCACACGAGGTTATTACACAAGATTAGGACTCATGGGATTAGGGGTAATATATTAGCATGGATTGAGGATTGGTTAATGGACAGAAAATGGAGTGTAGGAATAAACTGAACTTTTTCGGGTTGCAGGCTGTAGCTAGCTGGGTACCGCAAGGATCAGTGCTTGGGCCTCAGCTATTTACAATCTATATTAAGGACTTGGATGAAGGGACTGAATGTAACATATCCAAGTTTGCTTCTGATACAAAGCTAGGTGGGAAAGTAAACTGTGAGGAGTACGCAAAGAGACTGCAGAGAGATATAGACAGGTTGACTGAGTGGGCAAGAACATGGCAAATGGAATACAATGTGGGGAAGTGTGAAGTTATGCACTTTGGTAGGAAAAACAAAAAAGCAGAATATTTTTTGAATGATGAGAGACCGGGAAATGTTTGCATTCAAAGGGGCCTGGGTGTCCTTGTACAATGAATCACAGAAAGTTAACATGCAGGTACAGCAAGCAATTAGGAAAGCAAATGGGTATGGTAGCTTTTGTTACAAAGGGATTAGAGTACAAGTGTAAAGAAGTCTTAGTACAATTATACAAGGCATTGGTGAGGCCACACCTGGAGTTCTGTGTACAGTTCTGGTCACCTTACCTAAGGAAAGACATACTTGCCTTAGAGGGAGTGCAGCGAAGGTTCAATAGACTGGTTCCTGGGATGAGGGGATTGCCCTATGAGGAGAGATTGAGTAGACTAGGCCTATATTCCCTAGAGTTTAGAAGAATGAGAGGTGATTTTAATTGAAACATAAAATTCTTAAGGGCCTTGACAGGGTTAATGCTGGGAAAATATTTCCCCTGGCTGGGGAGTCTAGAACACGAGGTCACAGTCTTGGAATAAGGGGATGGCCATTTAGGACTGAGATGAGGAGAGATTTCTTCACTCAGAGGGTGGTGAATCTTTGGAATTCTCAGAGAAAGCCCAGAGAGCTGTGGATGCTCAGTCGTTGCGTATATTCAAGACAGAGGTCAATACATTTTTGGGAATTAAGGGATACGGGGATAGTGCAGGAAGGTGGAGTTGAGGTAGAAGATCAGCCATGATTTTATTGAATGTTTCCAATCCAAAGGGCCAAATGGCCTACTCCTGCTCCTTTTTCTTATGTTCTTATAAAGCGCAGCTTACAGGGAACATTGGTGCACACTTTACCATTTTTGTTTATGCTCATGTTTTTCTGTTTTATGTTTTCTGTATAAAGTTTTCAAACTGGGATGGGAATGGAAACCTGCTGTCCTTACTGGCCTAGTCTATGTGATTCCAGTCCCACACCGATGTGATTGACTCGTAACTGCCTCTGAAGTGGCCTAGCAAGCCACTCAGTTGTACCAAATCGCTAGGAGGAGGCTGAGATACAGTTCTGCTCTGATGACTCCCCTGCACCAGAGCATCTGAAATTGTTTTTTTTTCTCTCAGCCAAGGTTTTTTTTTGACTGTGGTCGACATGGTGCTTGACTGTATCTGTCCCATTTCTTGTACCTTTGCTCTCAACACATTCTCAAAACAGTAACAAGATCTCCCTTATCCACACCTTCCATCATGCTTGTCACTGCACCTACCAGATAATCTTCAGTCATTTTTTGCCACCTACAATATGATGCTACGCTCAATTACATCTTCCCTTCTTCTCCCCTCTTTCTCTGCTTTCCAAAGCAAATTTTCTCTGGAATATCCTTGCTCATTATTCCACCTGGCTGCTCTTCTGGCATCTTCCCATGCAATAATAACAGACACAAAAGATACTCATTTATCTCTTACACTAGGGTCCTAAATACTCATTCCACACAAGACAGCAATTTACGTGTACTTCCTTTAATCTAGTGTATACTACATGCTCACGGTGTGATCTCATCCACATCGGGAGGCCAATTGCCGATTGGTTGACGGTTTTGTTCTGTCCTCCAGTGTGATCCCACCTTGCCACGGCTCATCAAGTGATCTGTTTTCATTCTAACTTTGAGCTTTCCATCTTTGACCTCGCACTGTTCCATCAAGCTCACCCAAGCTTCAGGGACAATCTCTTACCTTTCTCCTGAGCACTCTGCAGCCCTCTGGTCTGAACATTGATTTTTGCAACTTCAGACCTTTGCAAGCTCCATTTTCTTGCCCGTTCCTCCAGCTGACCTTCGACCTCCATTTTTTTAAATGTCTAAGTAATTACCTCACCGAGAAGACTTCAATCACCCGATAGTTTTCACCTCTTACCAGCTTTTTAAAAAAATACATAAACAAATTGCAGAACATTTAGCTCTCTCTTTGGCAGGCATGATCATGGCTAACTCTGCATTTACCTGTTCTTTTCCCTTCCTATAAATGGCTTACCTATCTTTCGGGTTTACAGTTCTCACGAAGGAACTACATCTGAAAGCTTAACCCGTCCTTTCTCTTTACAGATATTGTCTGAGCTGTAATATTTCCCAACAATTTCAGATTTTATTTCTGACTACTTCACTCGTGGGTTGTTAGCTAAGGTTGCCCGCTGGATTTTTCTATCCATGTTAAATAAGTGCCTAGAGAATATTCTCTTCCTGCAAAGCCATATTTTATTACAGATCGCGTGGGCGACCTTGGCAGTTTGACTGAAATCTAATACATTGGTTGTTGAGTCCAAATGTCTCTGTCTGTTGTGCCATCGGAAGGGGCTATTAAAGGGGAACTAATCACAAGTGATGAGGTTTTTGCTTTCCTCACCCTTCATTGAGTTAAATCTTTCTTCAAGTGTTTACTGTATGTTCAGTAACTTAGACCATCTGGTTTGTCAAGGAACATCAAAGCTATATTTACAGTAATTAAATGGAGAGAACAAATAAATGCAATAAGCAACTTCACCTCCAATGATTTAGCTTCTCTTTAATCTGGTTGATATGGCAACCATTTCACACTGACTAGAATTATTGGTTGTGCTTTTCATTTCCACTGTACATGTTGCATCTGTTGGCTTGTTCGTCTTGCCATTTGCTCCTTCTTTGGAGACCCAGAATTACAATCAAGGAAAGGCAGCTCAGAGTCGTCAATATTTGTAAATTTTGAATTAAACTGTCGGCTGAAAATCGTGACTCTCACCTGCCTTTATTGGCTTTGTTACACCAGTTCCCAGCTGCAAGCTGAGAGAGAGCGCTACATGGTAGTGGAGCAGGTTGTCTGGGGGCGGGGGGGGCGGGGAAACTGCCTAGCGTGCTGTTGTTGTGCAATGCTGTTGCTTTTATATCCGGTCACAGCCAGAGCATCCCCAGTATTGGCTTTTCTTCCTGCCCTGGCACCATTACCTCCACGGGATTCCACCAAGGATCTGTCCTTGGGGCCCCCTCCTCTTCCTTATCTACATGCTGCCCCATTGGCGACTAAAACTAGAGCCAGCTCAAATTCATTCTCTCATCCATTCAGAGTATTCTTTTCTGCCTGTGCATAGGTCCTCATGTTGCACCTCAGCACAATTACTTAAACACTGGGTGCGCTGCTATTTTCATTCATTATTCGTCCAACTCCTTACAGTGACTGGTATAAATGCTTTCCTGCCATGTATTCCATGTTGGGACAGCTGTGGCTAACTTGCAGTTAGCAATGGTCTATCTTGATTGGCACCCCATCCACCACCTTAACTCCCTCCACCACCGGTGCACCGTGGCTGCAGTGTGTACCATCTACAAGATGCACTGCAGCAACTCGCCAAGCCTTCTTCGACAGCACCTCCTAAACCTGCGACCTCTACCGCCTAGAAGGACAAGGGCAGCAGGCGCATGGGAACACCACCACCTCCAAGTTCCTCTCCAAGTCACACACCATCCTGACTTGGAAATATATCGCCGTTTCTTCATCGTCGCTGGGTCAGAATCCTGCAACTCCCTCCCTAACAGCACTGTGGGAGCACCTTCACCACACGGACTGCAGCAGTTCAAGAAGGCAGCTCACCAGCAATTAGGGATGGGCAATAAATGCTGGCCTTGCCAGCGACACCCACATCCCAGGAATTAATTTCTAAAAATCTTTTGGTAGAAATTCAGAATAACTAATTGGTAAACCTGATGCGATTAGTTTATTTGTTACTTTATATAAGTTTACCTTTTTCTTTTTCTTTTAGTGTCTAAGTAATACCCCCCCACTGACAGAATACTTCCTGTCTGATGAGTATGTGGATGAGTTAAATCATGACAACCTACTGGGAATGAAAGGAGAAATAGCTAACGCTTACGCAGATCTCATCAAGCAGATGTGGTCAGGAAAATACAGCTACGTTACACCAAGGGCATTTAAGGTATGTATTAAAAACATTATAAATACAATAAAGACTTGAGTATAGCCATCTAAAGTTTGCTCTTTAATATAATGGAATTTCACACTGAATGGAAAGTTTAATGCAGTGTGTTTTACGAGGGTTAATTAAAGAAGCCAAGTGAGTAGGCACAGCCTACATAGGGTCCCAATGAAAGTATATTTCTGTTTGGAGCTTTCCTGTTTATCCTTGCAATAATGGTGCGTCACAGTAGTGGGGAAAAGCTTAATTTCATGTGTCATAATTGTTAATTTAACAGACAAATGGACACATTAAAATTATAATTAAAAAAAAAATTGATCTGGCCTCATAATTTCTTGCAAACCTCTTCCTTACCATATCCTTTACATGCCATGCGAGTATAGTCCACTTGATAGGTTCTGCAGAAACCACACACTAACAAAGCACATCAAAGAGTCATTGAGATGTTGCAGATAAGCAATGATGTTTCCAATTTCTGCATCCTATCAAGCCCCAGGACCTGTGCCATACCACTGCAGCTCCTCACTTTGGAACTACGAGTACACAGGACTAAGGCCGAAATTGTCTTTTTACACACAATATAGTGTGTGTGCCCAAGCTGGGCTGTGGTCATACGGTACACCCTTCGGAACAGAACATGCGATACTACATCAAGTCAAACCAGTGCCTCCAATATCGACCAAAGGCTTCGGGCACTGTGCAAAATGCAACAATCCATTTATAATTGTTTGTGCTCACAGTGGTATAAAATGCTGAAACACAAGTTTGCCTTGGGTTCAGAAAATACACCTGTACATGTGGAATGACTAGACTATGGCCCAGAAATTGATCTCGCTCTGTTCCCGCAGGGGTAAGCCTTCCCCGCGATGTCTCACCTCGCTTATGCTTTTTCTGATCCAGCTCGCACGAACTTGATGTTCCAGACATCAGCTGTGCTGGGCTTGCGTATCCCAGCGGCGCAGTTAATTCGTGCGAGCTGTGGGATCACGTGACTCAGTTAGAGCCAATGGCAGCACACCATCTTCCATTCATAAGTCTCACAGCATGGCTGTGAGACTTATGAATCTTACACCCCCCCAAAATAACAGCTAAACCTCAATTAAATTAAAAAAAAAACCATCACATTAATAAAATAAGTATAGTTAATTAAATTAACCATTTTAAATAAAAAATTAAATTTTTGAAAAAATTTAAAATCTTTTAAAAAGTTATAAAAATAAACTTACCTGTCTTTAAAGTCTATAAAAAAGATATACCTGTAAAAAAAAATTCAAAAAAATACTTAATTCACTACTTACCTTCTTAAAAGCGGGTCTTACTCCTCCTTTTTACATTTCCAAAATCTTCCCTACTTACCTGCGCGTCCAAAGCATGAAGTGCACAGCGTGCGCGCAGCCTGTAGCGCGCACGCGATGCACTCAGGCCCCGCCCCCTTTTCGGAAGAGCAATTGCCGGTTTTCAGCGCATGCGCAGGGCATGCAGAAAACCGGCAATTGGAGTGGGAATACGCGAGAGTATGCAGTGCGTACTCTCGCGTCCCGGGATCAATTTTCGGCCCTATGTCTCCTGTGTTATTCACAAGGTATTTTCAGGAGTTGGGGATCTTCCAAAGATGGACTGTTTGCCTCTCTGGACAACCATCAGCTCCTGTATTTCTGCCCAACAACGGTGGCCATGTCAGTGTGGCGGCTCGAATGTCTCTTTTCCTGGACACAGATTTCTGTATACATTTCACCTGATCCAACGAGTACCTCAAAACATACAAGCAGACTGAACAACAATTATCTTTGTATCGCCTTATTGGCGCAGCAAATTGAGTTTCTCTTAATCATAGGATTGCCTCTCTTATTCGGGGGTCAAATATTACATCTGAACCCAAAGGCATCCTGATTTATGGCCTGGTTATTGAAAGGCAGTGTCAGATCAGGGTGTCTCTCCTTTGTGGTAGATATCTTGATTAGTTCCAGCAGAGCATCCACCATTACAACTTAAAACACAAAATGGCAAGAGTTTGCAAAGTGGTGTTCTGTTAGTTCGTTCCTCCTGTAAGAAAAGGAAAAATAATAAAAGGATATATTAAAAGGATATCACTTGGCGTGTCAGCTGTGGCTCAGTGGAAAGCACCCTCGCCTCGGAGTCAGAAGGTTGTGGGTTC
Organism: Squalus acanthias; assembly: GCA_030390025.1. Taxonomy (NCBI): domain Eukaryota; kingdom Metazoa; phylum Chordata; class Chondrichthyes; order Squaliformes; family Squalidae; genus Squalus; species Squalus acanthias. Next base: position 111,639,474 of record CM059435.1, read on the forward strand.
AAGTCCCACTCCAGAGACTTGAGCACAAAAATCTAGGCTGACACTCCAGTGCAGTGCTGAGGGAGTGCTGCACTGTCGGAGGTGGCGTCTTTCGGATGAGAAGTTAAACCGAGCCCCCGTCTGCTCTCTCAGGTGGAGGTGAAAGATCCCATGGCACCATTTCAAAGAAGAGCAGGGGGAGTTATCCCCAGTGTCCTGGCCAATATTTATCCCTCAATCAACATCACAAAAGCAGATTATCTGGTCATTATCACATTGCTGTTTGTGGGAGCTTGCTGTGCGCAAATTGGTTGCCACGTTTCCTACATTACAACAGTGACTACACTTCAAAAATACTTCATTGGCTGTAAAGCGCTTTGGAACGTCCTGAGGTCATGAAAGGCACTATATAAATGCAAGTCTTTTTTTTAAAGGGCAGAGAAATGGGATTGAAGTAGACAGCTTGAACCCACGCAGGCACGCTGGGCCGACTGACCCCCTTTGTTATTTCTATGATTTCAGTATTCTGCCGTATCCCAGCATCTGTTCAACATTGGAGTTCACGGTGCAGTTAGTTCAGCCTGCCATGATCCATGTGCATTTGGTGTCTCATTTATGCCAAGTATATGGAAATTATGCTCATGCCACCCTTCCTTGTTTCTAGTTAAGCTCTTGCTGCAGTTCCTCAAGTTCGTGCGGCCACTGTAATTTGAATTTCATAAAATGATACAGCACAGAAGGAGGCCATTCGGCCCATCATGCATGTGCGCCGGCTCTTTGAACAAACTATCCAATTAGTCCCACTCCCTTGCTCTTTCCCCCATAGCCCTGCAAAACTTTTCCCCTTCAAGTATTTATCCAATTTCCTTTAGATTTGATCTTGAATTGCTGAGAATCTGTTTAATTTGAAGCCATTTGTGTACAACAACAACAACTTGTATTTATATAGCGCCTTTAACGTAGTAAAACGTCCCAAGGTGCTTCACGGGAGTATTAAAAGACGAAAAAATTTGACACGAGCCACATGAGATATTAGGACAGGTGACCAAAGGCTTGGTCAAAGAGGTAGAATTTTATCAGAAGCGTTCTGAAAGTTAAAAAGACTGTCATTAAAAAGTACCACCATCTACTGCACAGCATCCTCAAAGAAGTCAAGGTGGTTTCTCCGGCATGATTTTCTTTCAGTTTTAAGTTATATTGCTATATAAATACTTCTACAGAAGATGACGACAGATAGGAACACAAACAAAGGGACTTCAGTTACATGGATAGACTGGAGTAGCTGAGGTTGGTCTCCTTAGAGCAGAGAAGGTTGAGAGGAGATTTGATAGAGCTGTGAGGGTCTAGACAGAGTAGATAGAGCGAAACTGTTCCCATTGGCGGAAGGGTCAAGAACCAGAGGACACAGATTTAAGGTGATTGGCAGAAGAACTAAAGGCGACATGAAGATAAACGTTCTTACGCAGCGAGTGTTTGATCTGGAATGCACTGCCTGAAAGGGTGGTGGAGGCTGATCCAATCGTGGCTTTCAAAAGGGAATTGGATGAGTACCTGAAGGAAAAATAATTGCAGGGCTACGGGGAAAGGGCGGGGGAGTGGGACTAGCTGAAGTGCTCTTGCAGAGAGCCGGCACGGGCTCGACGGGCCGAATGGCCGCCTTCTGTGCTGTAACCATTCTATGATTCTATGAAATCAAATGGGACTTTCTCTCACACTTTAGCAATATTCAACAGTTCAGTTTTAGTAAATACCTTAATAAAAAATAGTTATTTAACAGTTTATCTTCATTCTATGTTTTAGACGCAAGTGGGTCGATTTGCTCCTCAGTTTTCTGGCTACCAGCAACAGGATTCCCAAGAATTGCTTGCATTTCTTCTTGATGGCTTACATGAAGATTTGAATAGGATTAGAAAAAAGCCGTATATTCAGCTGAAAGATGCAGAAGGAAGACCCGATGAGGTACAAACAATTGCAATTTTATTTTTCCATATTTTAGGGAGGAGCTGTGGTTAATGCTTATATTGTTGTTGAAGGTGAACTGTGTTCTCTGGAGAAGTGCTTTGAATGTGAAATATTCTCCTTCCCCATTCACTTCATTGTTAAAATTGGTGTTTAGGGCTCCAAAGTGATGGTAAAGCACCAATGCCAGCTCGGACTAGTTAGCCTCTGATCCCACAGTGAGAGCTTTTCGTTAACAGAGCCAAAACGCGTGTCAGCAGAGTGGCTTTCTTTTGGCTAAGCGAACCCAAAATGGTAGGTTTCCAGCAAGATTCAGCAATTGCTAAATGTAGTTCTGCAGGTAGGCGATTAAATAAACTGTATGAAAAAGTAAAACTACATTATATTTATGGGTTGTTCAATCCCCTCCACCCACCACTCCCCAAGTGATCCCATTTGCATGCTTTATTAATTTTTATTCACATGTCCTGAAAGGTTAATTGCATGAATTCTCGTGAAACCAGCAGTGTGTGTTTCTGGTTGCCCCTATCATATTACAGTCAAAATCATACTTCTGGTACAACCCAAAGATTCTTGCTGTCCGGCATTTATCAGTATGACTGCTGAAATTCTGCTCTAAGATGTTGAAATGTAGAGAGTAGGGATGGGACACTTGCGAGACACATGGAACCAGCACACACAAGATGAGCTGTAAACTTCTACGATTCTAAAGCTGCATCAGGGTAATTTTGAGAAATTCCACAGAACAGCAACTGTTCTCTTTCATAGAAGCATTTAAGGGGAAGCTGGATAAGTACGTGAGGTAGAAAGGAATAGCAGGATATGCTGATAAGGGTTAGATGAAGTAGGGTGGGAGGAGGCTTGTGTGGAGCATAAACATCGGCATAGACCAGTTGGGCCAAATGGCCTGTTTCTGTGCTGTAAATTCGATGTAATCTAGAAAGAGTCACAGCTATAAACATTTTTCGTCAAATTTTATTCCCAGAGGGAAACGGTCACTTGTCAAGTAGTCAATCATAGATGATTAAGTGGAGCTGTGTTGCTTTGTTCTCTGAAATCTATCTCAATTTGGTTTTTTTCTTTTTTTAAGGTGGTTGCTAAGGAGGCATGGGAAAATCACAGGAAACGAAATGATTCTATCATTGTTGATATTTTTCATGGTCTTTTTAAATCTACACTTGTTTGCCCTGAATGTTCGAAGGTTTCTGTGACATTTGACCCATTTTGTTATTTAACGCTTCCTTTACCCTTGAAAAAAGAACGCACTTTGGAGGTTTTCCTGGTCAGAATTGATCCGCTCACCAAACCTATGCAGGTACGAGCAGCATGGCTTAACTCACAAATTGAACTGGAAAATAAGTTTGGCAGCCTTTTAGTCACGGTTATGGTTGCATTTTTTTTTAATATAGAAAGTGGTCATCTATCCAAACAACAGATTCAATAATAGCTTGCATTTATAATAGTACTTTTAAGGTACAAAATGTCCTGAAGCCCTTTACAGAGAAATAAGAGGAGGAGAATAGACTTAAGTCCATGGGAGAGAAATTCGGAGGCAGGATTGACGTAAAGATCAAAAAGCTGGAGAAGTACAGAGGCCGGAGGGGTTTAGGAAGGGGCTTCCAGAAAGTAGAGACTGAAAGTTCTGCCATTAATGGTGGAGCGAAGAGAGGCAGGGTGGGGGCGGGGGGGGGGGGGGGGGGGGTGGCGGTGCACAGGAGGCCGGTATCAGAAGACTGAAAGGTGCTAGAGCAAGTTGCAGAGGTAAGGAGGAGCGACGCCATGTTGGGATTTGAAGCGGCGAATGCAGATTGTCACATTTCGAGATCTTTTGACCATTTAAATGTGTTTTAAAGCATAACGTATTCACACAATTTAAAAAAAAAGTGGGGTGTCTGAGACGGTAGATAGTTAAGATGTTAATGAGCTAGCCTTGATGAGGTTTTTTCACAGACTATCAATAATCAATTTGTTAGCTTGTCTGGATAATCACTAAACACCTCAAACCCAAACAGCAAGAGACATAAGACTGATGGGCACAGAAGTGTGCCAGGATAGTTGGGTTTAAAGAGGGCTTTCATTAAGGCCAAAAGGTGAGAAATACTGGAGAATATTTGTAAGCCAGCCTAAGTCACACAAGACGTTCTTTTGTATTATGCCAAAATAAGTTGTCCGGTTTTAATTACTTGAGTCCAATCATTGCTGCTGCCCTGTGCGTTCTCATTGCTGTGAAATAAAGTGACGTAACACTCCGTTTCTGGCTTTGTCTCGCCAAATGTGTGCTCGGTCCACCTTCAGAGAGATTGAAGCAGTACATGTGTGAAAGACTCAAATATCCAGTTCAGATCATGAGGAAGATGAAAGGCCAGCAGGAAGAGCTTGGAATAATCATGTCTTGAGGTGACAAAAGCACGGATTAGGGTTTGAGCGGAGGAGTGGCCGATGTGCAGCGGAGGCAAGGCAGTGTTGTTGTGTAGCTGGAAGTAAATGGGCTCGGTGATGGGGACTGAAGCTTAGCTCGGGGTCAAACACGACACCGAGGTTGCACGTGATTTTATTCAGTGAGAGTGAATGGCTGGGAGGGAGGAAGATGGAGTCAGTGATAAGGAAGCAGAATTTATGGTGGTTACCAAAAATAATTGTTTCGGTCATCCCCTATGTCCAGCTGAAGAAAGCTTGACTTATCCAAGACTTAATGTTGGCCAGGCAGTCTGACAGGCACCAAAGTAGTTACGGTGTTGACCAACGTTCCTGCTAAGCTGCGCGGCGGTGTGGAGGTCCCGCGCAAGGCCGGTCACCGGCTTCTACAGGGAATAAACCGCACATGTACGAAAATTTGAATGAGCCGTGCACCCAGTTAAAGGGACCGTCCACTAAAAAAAAAATTGGGGGGAACATTGATGCCGACATCTGAGGTAGACTGATCCCATGCCTGTGGATAACGTCGGCAAGTGGCAGCACGTAGATAAGCAAGAGATGGGGATCCTTTCGGGGCTCCTGAGGTGGTCGTGCAGGGGAGAAGAAAAGACAAGAGAAAGCAGAAGCGTGAAATGTAGCTGTATTTGGAATAAGTTGAGGGTAGATATAACCTGGGCTATTTTATAATGATTGGAATTTGTTTATGTAATTGTTACACTTGAACTTGAAAGAAAAGAAAGACTTGCATTTATATAGTACCTTTCACGACCTCAGGACATCCTAAAGCGCTTTACAGCCAATGAAGTACTTTTGAAGTGTAGTCACTGTTGTAATGTAGGAAACACGGCAGCCAATTTGCGCACAGCAAGCTCCACAAACAGTAATGTGATAATGACCAGATAATCTGCTTTAGTGATGTTGATTGAGAGATAGATATTGCCCAGGACACCGGGGATAACTCCGCTGCAGCTCTTCGAATTAGTGCTGTGGAATCTTTTACGTCGACCTGAGAGAGCAGACGGGGCCTCGGTTTAACGTCTCATCCGAAAGACGGCACCTCCGACAGTGCAGCGCTCCCTCAGTACTTTACTGGAGTGTCAGCCTAGCTTTTTGTGCTCAAGTCTCTGGAGTGGGACTTGAACTCCACAACCTTCTGACTCAGAGGCGCGTGTGCTACCCACTGAGCCACGGCTGACACACAAACTTCCACCTGCATGCATTTCACGCGAGTATTTTTGCTGATTATTAAAGTATCTGTTTAACGGAAGTTCTTCTGTTTTCTTTCAGTATAAAGTAGTTGTTCCTAAAATCGGCATTATTTCAGATCTGTGTGCGGCACTGTCTACTCTCTCAGATGTTGCTGCAGACAAAGTAAGAATTGGAGTTATTCCAATTTTGAATAATTCAGATTTACTTTTTTCTTTCGTCATAATTGTTGACCATTTTTCTTGTGCTTTGTATTCAGATGGTTGTCACAGATATATACAACCATCGATTCCATAGAATATTTTCTATGGATGAAAACCTGAGTAGCATCATGGAAAGAGATGATATCTTTATGTAAGTAATTGTGTAACTCTTAAGTACTTTTTAGAATAGTATTGTGGCTTGTTTGTTCCAATACCTAACTCCTGCCTCTAACCAAGTGGTTGGCTGCACATACTTGCAGTGAAAGAGAAAGGCCCTGAAATTACACTGAATATTAGTATCTTAACACATTTGTCTGGAGTTAATGTGTTTATTTTAAACATGGTTGAAGGCCCCAAATGCCACACTGGATAATGGAGACTTGAAATTTTCCCAGACAAATTCCAGATGCAGTTATATACAGAAGAGTGTGTGTTTCATAATAAGCAGAAACTATGTTACAGGTAGCAACAGCTCGCAGTCTTTCACCTCTTCCTCTCCTCTTCCTAGTTTTATTGCACACACCCACCCTTCCCTTCCCTTCCCCAGCCACAAGTCCTTCTTCTTCTTAGGCAGAACCGAGAGACTTGAATTGCTTCCAGGTGACTGATGAGTCCAATGCAGGACCTACAGTCTCTGTCACAGGTGGGGCAGACGGTGGTTGAAGGGGCGGGCGGGTGGGTGGGGTGCTTGGGTTGACATGCGCTCCTTCCGCTGTTTGCGCTTGGCTTCCTCTTGCTCCCAGCGAAGAGACTCGAGGTATTCGGCGCCTTCCCGGATGCTTCTCCACTTTGTACGGTCTTGGGCCAGGGATTCCCAAGTGTCGGTGGGGAAGTTGTACTTTTTCAAGGAGGCTTTGAGGGTGTCCTTGAAGCGTTTCCTCTGCCCACCTGGGGCTCTCTTGCCGTGTCGGAGCTCCGAGTAGAGTGCTTGTTTTGGGAGTCTCGTATCAGGCATGCGGACGATGTGACCCGTCCATCGGAGCTGATCGAGCGTGGTCAAAGCTTCGATGCTGGGGATGTTGGCCTGAGCGAGAACACTGACGTTGGTGCGCCTATCCTGCCAATGGATTTGCAGGATCTTGCGGAGGCAGCGTTGGTGGTACCTCTCCAGTGCTTTGAGGTGCCTGCTGTACATGGTCCATGTCTCTGAGGCATACAGGAGGGCGGGTATTATTACTGCTCTGTAGACCATGAGCTTGGTGCCGGGTTTGAGGTCCTGGTCTTCAAACACTCTCTTCCTCAGGCGACCGAAGGCTGCACTGGCACACTGAAGGCAATGTTGGACTTCGTCATCGATGTCTGCCCTTGTTGACAGTAGGCTCCCGAGGTATGGAAAGTGGTCCACGTTGTCCAAGGCCTTGTCATGGATTTTGATAATCGGGGGGCAGTACTGTGTGGCGGGGGCAGGTTGGTAGAGGACCTTTGTCTTACGGATGTTTAGTGTAAGGCCCATGCTCTCGTACGCTTCGGTGAAGGTGTTAACGATGGTTTGGAGTTCGACCTCCGAGTGTCCGCAGAAGCAAGCGTCGTCTGCATACTGTAATTCGATGACAGAGGAAGGGACGACCTTGGATCTGGACTGGAGGAGACGGAGGTTGAACAGTTTCCCGTTTGTTCTGTAAATTAGCTCCACTCCAGCGGGAGCTTACTGAGGGTGAGATGGAGCATTGCAGCCAGGAAGATCGAGAAGAGCATTGGTGCGATGACACAGCCTTGCTTGACCCCGGTCCGTACATGAATTGGGTCTGTGGTGGAACCGTTGGTCAGGATCACGGCTTGCATGTCGTCGTAAAGCAGGCGGAGGATGGTGACAAACTTTTGAGGGCATCCGAATTTGAGGAGGACACTCCATAATCCCTCACGGTTGACAGTGTCAAAGGCCTTTGTGAGGTCAAAGAAGGCCATGTACAGCGGTTGGCGCTGTTCCCTGCATTTCTCTTGTAATTGGCGCGCGGTGAAGTCCACCTGCCCACAGGCCAACTTTCAGGATTGTTATATACAGGTTAGCACCTCCATTAAAACAAAGGAATTGGTAACTTGCATTTATATAGTGCCTTTAACGCAGTAAAACATCCCAAGGCGCTTCACAGGAGCGATTATCAAACTCGTAATATTTGAACTGGATAATTTGAGGCCAAACTGCTCTTGGGTGATGAGCTGGTTTTATGATTGGTTGAGCCTTGTTTTTACTATTCAGCTGAAGGGCAGACCTCTATCATTACTTGTAACTACTCGCCCCAAACAACAAATATGTTCCCCCTCCGTACCCATGACGTACAGAAGTAATTGCATCTCTGTTTCTACCTCTTAGGAGTCCTTTTTTGGGGAACCTTTTACTCTTGGCCCTTAAACACTTCAAAACAGACAAAAAATCCATAATGCCTCATGCAGAGCAGTCCACATCGACCTGTGCATATGAGAGACTTGTGCAAGGGACTTTTATTGCACAGCACTGGAATTTTTTTAATTTAACTTATATAGCACCTTTCACGACCTCAGGACGTCCCAAAGCGCTTTACAGCCTTTGAAGTGTAGTCACTGTTGTAATGTAGGCAATCTACAATCAAGTTTAGATTTTTCCATTGTTGCATTGATTGCAGAATTAATTAATTTTAACAGCATCACAGATACAGAATTACTGCTATAATTTTAAAATATTCACAAATCTACAAGAAATTCTAACATTTCTTCAGACCAGCTAACAGACAATGCTGTGACTATTCCACCAGAGGGAGCTCAACAGCTCACAGTACCAATGCAAGAAAGGCTTATATTTATATTGCACCCCGTGACAATCTGTTGCCCACAGCCAGGTTTGAAATAAAGAAATAAGATGAACGATCAGTTAATCCGTTTTAGGAGGTGTTTGTTGAGGGGGGAAAAGGGTTGACCAGATCACCAGGAAAAGTGCCTCCTCCTCTACAAAAATGCCATAGGACCTTTTACTGTGCACTTAAACCAGCAGAACAGGTAGACAGGAACTTAATTGTAACTTCTCATCCAAAAGGCAGCACCTCCAACACTGCAGCACTCCTTCAGTACTTCACTTGAGTGTCAGTTCCTAGAGTGGGGCTTGAACCCCCAACCTTCTGACCCACAGGCAAAGGAGCATTACCAACTGAGCCAAACTGACATTTGCAGCCAAGCCACAAACGTCAATATTCGTTTTCATTCAATATTTTCAAAACTCTGAATAATACATTACTTATGTCGCTTCAAACATACCAATCAGAATCAGTGTTATCAAACAGTTTTAAGGAATACTTCATGACACAATGAAGATGTCTAAAATCTGGTAGAAATCCTGGAAATGTATTAAGGTTGGTTCTAGTAATTATGATTCATTCCAACGTTATTAAGTGAAAAGGGCAGCTATTTACTGTGGAAAAGATAGTTATTCCACGCGTTTCACTGTCCCCAGCTGATGTAATTTTAGGGTAATTTAATGAGTTAATAGTTTTTTTTCTAATTTCACTTACCTAAAGTAGCACAGTTTTCTCGAGCAACGACCTGTTGTTCATTTTTCATAGGATATACAGCACAGAAACAGGCCATTTGGCCCAACCAGGCCATGCCGGCGTTTATGCTCCACTTGAGCCTCCTCCCGTCTTTCCTCAACTAACTCTATCAGCATCACCCTCTATTCCCTTCTCTCTCATATGCTTATCTAACCACCCCTTAAATGCATCTATACTACTCGCTTCAACCATTCCCTGTGGTAGCGAGTTCCAGATTCTCACCAATGTCTGGGTAAAGAAGTATCTTCTGAATTCCCTATTGGATTTCTTGGTGACTATCTTATATTGATGGCCTCTAGTTTTGCTCTTCCCCACAAGTGGAAACACTCTCTGTATCTACTCTATCAAAATCTTTCATGATTTTAAAGACGTCTATTAGGTCACTCCTCGGCCTTCTCTTTTCAAGAGAAAAGCGACCCAGCCTGTTCATCCTTTCCTGATAGGTATACCCTCGCATTTCTGGTATCCTTGTAAATCTTCTCTTCACCCTTTCCAGTGCCTTTATATCCTTTTTATAATATGGCGACCAGAATTGTACGCAGTACTCCAGGTGTGGTCTAACCAAGGTTCGATACAGGTTTAGCATAACTTCACTACTTTTCAGTTCTATCCCCCTAGAAATAAACCCTAATGCTTGGTTTTTTTTTATGGCCTTGTTAACTTGTGTCGATACTTTTAGTGATTTGTGTATTTGTACTCCGAGATCCCTTTGCTCCTCTACCCCATTTAGATTGTTATTTTCCAAGTAATATGTGACCTCCCTATTTTTCTTACCAAAATGTAATACCTCATTTATCTGTGTTGAATTTCATTTACCAATTATATGCCTGTTCTGCAAGTTTATTAATGTCGTCTTGTAATTTGTTTACATTTGTTTAAGCACATGCCGTGATTGAGAATGATGTGGGCCATTTCGGTTCTTTACCCCCTCCAGCGATGATGATTAGTGCTTCGTTTAAATCAATAATGGATTTTTGTAGAAAGGTAATGCACATTTCAGTGAAATGCATTTTCTTTTTTTTGTAGTTTTGAAGTAACTGGCAGTAGGACGGACGACACCGACACTGTAGTGATTCCGGTGTATCTACGTGAGAAGTATCGGCAGCCCAGCTATGGCCACCATAGCAACGCGTGCTTGTTTGGCCAACCCTTTATGATATCTGTGCCTAGAAACATTACTGAGGAGAAGCTCTATAACCTATTACTTATGAAAATGTGGTAAGTATCTGGCCGTTGATTATTCTCCTCATTCTGAAATCTTTTATGCTCGTCCTGTCAGGACAGCATGGGCTCTGCTATTAATAGTTTGGTTAGTGTCTTCCAATTGATTAAAGATAAGAGCAGTGTGATGAAAACAATTTAGATGGAGCACGGATTGTCTGGCCCACAGGTTGGTTTTGTTCATGTTTATGCTTTGCCAGAGAAGTGTAGTAGCCCTGATTGAATCTATAAATAAACATGAGTTCCTGGCTGGAGGCAGGTTTCTGATACCCAAGGATAGTGGTCACGCCCAAACTCTCAGTCCTACACAGAAAGTTGTCCTATTGCTGCCAGCTTACACAATCTCTCGCCGAGCTAGATAAGTCAACCAACCCATATAACTTTTAGGAAGATTAAAAAGAAAGACTTGCATTTATATAGCGCCTTTCACGATCGCGGGGCGTCCCAAAGAGCTTTACAGCCAATGAAGTACTTTTGAAGTGTATTCACTGTTGTAATGTAGGAAAACTTAAGTTTGCAAAATATCAGTATAGTTCCTCTGCCACCTCTACATATTGCAGTTGCTGGCTCTGCACTTGAGAGAACATGATTCCTGCCTCACCCCCCATGATTATGCAGATAAGCTGGCATAAGAAGACGGATCTCCTGCTGTGGCAAAACACACACAAGCATAGAACATCTGTGGGGCATTTGATAATCAGAATGCGTAGGAGTTTGCAATGGTGCCAAGGCTCTTGTAGTTAAATTTTAGGAGTGGATTTGGGCAGATTTTTTGGTCTGCCTCTGGTAAATGGGTGTTTTGTGAAATGAAAAATGCTGGAAACACTCGGCAGGTCATTCAGCATCTGTGGAGAAAGCAGTCAAACGTTTCAGGTGTGGCCCCTTCAACAACAAACAACAACTTGCATTTATACAGCGCCTTTAAAGTAGTAAAACGTCCCAAGGCGCTTCACAGGAGCGCAATCAGACAACACTTGATACCGAGCCACATAAAATATTAGGACAGGTGACCAAAAGCTTGGTCAAAGAGGTAGGTTTTAAAGAGTATCTTAAAGGTGGAGAGTGAGGCAGAGAGGTTTAGGGAGAGAATTCCAGGCCTTGGGGCCTAGGCAGCTGAAGGTACGGCCGGCCACGGTGGCCAATTCAGCAGAACTCATGAAGGGTCCACGCCTGAAACGTTAACTTGCCTGTTCTGTCCACAGATGTTGTCTGACCTGCTTAGCTTTTCCCGCATTTTCTGTTTTTTTTGTTTCAAATTTCCAGCATTTGCCGTTTTTCTTTTTGCTTTTTGTGCATTATGTGAACTGCCTCAACCTCTTTGGGCGTTTAATCCACACCTCAAAACTGCCACCATCCTGCACAAATTAACCAAATGTATTAAGATTCTATCAGAATGACTGCTAGTAAAAAAAATGTCTCATTGATAATTTAAGACTGATTTGTCCCAGCAATGCATAGGGGGAGCTCTGAACTCCCCGAAACTGAAGCATTGAGGCTTCTATGGGCTGTAAGGGGTTTGGAGAGGGACGTGAACCCTATAGATTAAAGGGCTCAAAACTCGCGACAGTTCATACCTTCAAGCCTGAGATTTTATTTCACATTTCTTTTGTTAAGTACACATTAATCAGTAGTTAAAAACAAGTTGAGTTTTCTGAAATACTTTTTTTTTGTTCCTGTTTCTTTGATTCTAGCCGATATGTTAGAACCTGTAATGAAAATGAAGATGAAGAAGGAAGCCTTCATTTTTCCAAAGACCTTGGTATCAATGGCAATGGGCAAAATGGTGTACACGAGGAGGGATCTCCAAGTAAGGCTCGAGTGTTTCTAACTTGGAAATGTTAAATCTTAATGAGGACTTTGTGGCTGTTCTTTGGCAAAATCTTCCCCTTCTACCTGCGGATCTGTGTAAAATACGAGTGCTAATGTACTGATTGGTGTAGTCACATTTATAGGCCAATATTTAGCCATAGTATTTGCACACAAGAAATACATTTGTGGTTTGATAACAGCTTGCATTTATATCATGCCTTTAACACAGGAGCGTTGTCAAACAAAATTTGACACCGAGCCACATAGAGATATTAGGGCAGATTGGTCAAAGGTAGTTTTAAGGAGCGTCTTGGAGGAGGAGAGCGAGGCGGAGAGGTTTAGGGAGGGAGTTCCAGAGCTTATGGCCTCGGCAGCTGAAGGTACGGCCGCCAATGGTGGAGCGATTAAAATCGGGGATGCGCAAGAGGCCAGAATTGGTGGAGCACAGATATCTCGGAGGTTGGAGCAGGTTACAGAGATAGGGAGGGGCGAGGCCATGGAGGGATTTGGGAAAAAAGGATGAGTATTTTAAAATCGAGGCGTTGCCAGACCAGGAGCCAATGTAGGTCAGTGAGCACAGGGGCAATGGGTGAACAGGACTTGGTGCGAGTTAGGATACGGGCAGCAGAGTTTTGGATGACCTTAAGTTTATGGAGGGTGGAAGATGGGAGGCCAGCCAGGAGTTCATTGGAATAGTCAAGTCTAGCAGTACTTTTGTTTAGATGAATAATAATTTAGAATCCCTGGTTTGATTTTATTTTATAATCTGTGTTAGATACCAAAATCTACAGAACCCAATGTTCCAATAAATTGTACAACAAAAAAGGCAACATTTACCCATGTTTGATACTGTTCTGTTTCTGTCCATGTACCATTCAGGCTGTCAAATGGTGTAACCCTGACTGATTATTTAGGCTGATTAGACCTACAGGCAAGTGAAATGAATAAAACTCAGAATTAAGTTATTGACATTGCCTAACACATTTTAATAAGACAACTTTGTCATATTCATAATTGTAGCTAAGCTGAATGAATCTTTGTCGTTGGTTTTGTGTCTCTCTCTGAGGAAAGTTTACACATTTCACTACTGGGGCTTGAGAACAGGGCAATGCCATTTTGCTTTTTACTTCAGAGTTGTGTCTACAGAGTTCCTTGCATTAGTTTCTGCACAGATAGAAATCTGTTAGATTTTTTCTTTGCTGAATGGAGGTGTTCTGCTGGAACGTTTTATTGCCAGGCTCTGTTCTCCCCCTCATCTCTGAATCATAGAATTTTACAGTACAGCGGGAAACCATTTGACGTTATGCTTGCGTTTGGCTCCCTAAAAGAGCTATCCACGCAGTCTCCATCCTCTGCCCTTTCTCCGCATCCTTCTATATTTTTCGTTTTCAGATATTTATTCACTTCCCGTTGAAAAGCTGTTGTGCATTCTGTTTTTGTAGCGCATTCCAAGTCCTAACGACCTTCTGTATTTTTAAAAAATCTTCTAACTTCTCCCTTCATTCTTTTGATGATGACCTTAAATTTATGTCCCCTCATTCATGACTTAACAATCAGTGGGAATAGGTTTTCTCCATTTACCTTATCACAACTCTTCATAATGCCAACTTGCCACATCAATAAAATATACTGAGGCATATTTCAACCAAATTATGTTAATTAATTCCCATTTTAAAGAAATACAGTGGGATTGGAAGCTGTACATGTATCCATGATTAACACTACTGCACAACATCAGCAGCTTAAAAGCATTTCATGTGGCCCTTCATCTGCTGGATGCTATCTTTGTATCTAGTTTGCTAAAAATCTAATGGAGATTTTTGTCAGAATATTTGGACTTTATCTGTAAAGGTAACAGCTCATAATGAGTGAGGTTTTTTTCAGGAGACACGGAGGTGGTTCTCGAGCATATGAAGTAATCTGTTGTCATTTAGAATTATTTGAACACGTCAAATGAAGAAACAAAGATAGAGTGTGTGTGTGTGTGTCTCTGAACCAAACCGGCTTTGCATTTTGAGTGCATTCTAAAAGTTAGGCTATATATATTCAATTACCGTACTTTTATCTGCATCGTATTTCAACTGCTTCACTTTCTGAGCAGTTCTGTCAGTAGCATTGTCTGGCGGCAGTGACATGCAGTCATACGGAGGAAGGTTGTGAGTGGCCACCTTTCCAATCGAATGTTTTATGAAATCTTTTTTTAAATGCAAAACTATATTGAAAGGTTGGGGGGAAAAAAAGCTGTAGATTTTGCTGCAGAAAAAACATCCTGGACACAATCTGAAAGCGAGAGGCAGAGTGATTATACCCCAGTCTTTAAAGCACACAAAAATCAGATTGATGCCAGTGGTGTTTCTCTGTCCTTTCACAATTTCAGTACAGTACAACTTAGTTCAGATTAACTCACATAAGGTGTGTCTGATGAAACTAATTCACATATTTCCACTACGTAACAAAAAGCATGCATCTTGTGTTCTTGCCGCTTTTTAATGGGAATAATGATTATAGATCATTTAAAAGACTACATTAATTTTAAGAACATAACATAAGAAATAGGAGCCAGGAGTAGGCCACTCAGCACCTCGAGCCTGTTCTGCCATTCAATAAGATCATGGCTGATCTTCTACCTCAACTCCACTTTCCTGAACTATCCCCATATCCCTTGATTCCCTTAATATCAAAAATCTATCGATCTCAGCCTTGAATATACTCAACGACTGAGCCTCCACAGCCCTCTGGGGTAGAGAATTCCAAGGATTCACCACCCTCTGAGTGAAGAAATTTCTCCTCATCTCCGTCCTAAATGGGCGACCCCTTATTCTGAGACAGTGACCCCTGGTTCTAGACTCCCCAGCCAGGGGAAACAGCCTCCCTGCATCTACCCTGTAAGAATTTTGTATGTTTCAATGAGATCACCTCTCATTCTTCTAAACTCTAGAGAATATAGGCCTAGTCTACTCAATCTGTCCTCATAGGACAATCCCCCCGTCCCAGGAACAAGTCTGGTGAACCTTTGTTGCACTCTCTCTATGGCAAGTATATCCTTCCTTGGGTAAGGAGACCAAAACAATATAACTTAAAACTTGAAAATAGAAATGGTGCCGGAGAAACCACCTTGGCTTCTTTGAGGATGCTGTGCAGTAGATGGTGGTACTTCTTATGATAGTCTTTTCAACTTTCAGAAAGCTTCTGATAAAATGCTACATGAATGGCTTCTAAGTAAACAAATTCTCAGCAATTCAAGATCAAATCAAAAGGGAATTGGATAAATACTTGAAGGGTAAAAAATTTTGCACGGCTATAGGGCGGGGGGGGGGAAGAGCAGGGGAGTGGAACTAATTGGATAGCTCTTTCAAAGAGCCGTCACGGGCATGATGGGCCGAATGGCCTCCTTCTGTGCTGTATGATTCTATGAAATCAGAGAACAAACTGGCCAAATTTAAGAAATGGAGGGTAATTATGAGGTGTTAGAATGGGAGGGAGTGTTGGGTGGAATCCTCAAGGGTCAGTATTGTACTCTTGTTCCCAATCAATATAAATGACCTGGATACCGAAACCAATCATAAGATAATCAGATTTGTTCTAAAAATAGGGATCAGTAGAAACAGAGTATGCAGGAAAGGATTTAGATCAGTTATGCAACAAAAGCTTGCATTTGTATAGCACCTTTAACACAGTGAAACATTCCAAGGTGCTTCACAGGAGCGTTATCAAACCAAATTTGACAATTAAGTAGATACAGAAAATGTAATTTAAGACTAATAATTATTGCACATAGGTTGAAATCTGAGGGACACAAGTATACAATAGATGGAATTAAATTAGTGCAAGCAGGCTTAGAAAGGGACCTGGGATTAATAATAGAGCTATCACTTTCAATGCCTGGACAATGTGGAGAAGCAATTTAAAAGTTCATCGAATGGTAGGGTATATAGCCAGAACAGTAGGATATAACGCTACAGAGGTTATGCTACGACTTTACAATGCACTGACCAGACCGCACTTGAAATATGGTTTTGGTAACCATACCATAAAAAGGTACACTTGCATTTAAAAATATGGTTACAGGGTCTTCCTTGATAACCCAATCAGTTTATTCAGTAAGCCATACAGGCTAGAGGGTCCCAGGTTCCGTCTTTGAGTTGTGCGGAAGTAAGCTGATCTCAGCCATAAGGGTACAACTGGCTTCCCTGGCTTATGGATAAGAGAATAAGCCAAGGTCCCCACGCCTGGTCACTATCCAGCAACTCCTTTTGGAAGTGCACTTTTGTCCACGTCATGTGTGGACATTGCTGAGATGCATCCTGTGGTTGAACAATTCACAAGAGTATTGTTGAGATTTGGGAGGGCAACAGGCGCTTGTGAAATAATACTCCAGCAAGGTGTCAGTGTCTTAAGAATGAGAGTCAAGTGGTGAGAAGAAGAATGGGTACAGAAAAGTGATGAAGGGTGATCCAAAGGGATGAGCTATGAGGAAAGATTAGAGAAGCTTAGCAGTCCAGAAAGCAGGTAGTTAAGGAAGATGTTATCAAAGTAGATGAAATATTAAATGGTAGAGAAGTTAAACTCAAATTATTGCTTCAAAGTAAGTCAAGTAAGAAGGACCAGAGGACATAAATGGGAATTAGTAAAAAGTAACTTTGGAACAGATACAAGGAATAACGTTTTCATTCATAGAGTGATATATTCTTGAAATAATCTGCCAAGTGAGTTAATACAAACACAATCATTGGGTTACTCAATGCAATTAGATGCCGTGATGGAAGAGTTAGTGTACTGGAGGGACGAGCTTCAATGGGCTGAATGGCCTTTTGTCATCCTTTACTCTTCTTGTGTTTTTATGTACTTTGTGTATAAATTAAATCACATGATTTACTGTTGGCTGTCAGTGATTTGTAACCCTTACTGTTGGTGCTGCTGTGTATTTCCAGTTTTAATGTTTTTCTATATAAATGTTGGCTGTGTGGTGTCATGGATGAGCGCCAAACTAAATTATTTAACCCTAATCACAACAGTTTGAGTTAACTTACTGAAAACTGGAACTTACTTCATTCCTGTTGTATTTGTTTCAATAAAATGTTAACTGCTGATTTAGTTATCCTTCCGTAAGCTCCTCACCATTAGTGTTTCTTAACCAGGCAGCTGCCTTTTTGTTTTCTATTGTGTGATGGACGGGGGGGATAAATGACTGTTCGATCCCTACTTTAGTATTCTTGACAGTGTGGAGCTAGGTATTTAGCATGTTGTGTTCTTCCAATCCATGTAGCCTAGCCGAATGGGCGATGAATGTGCAGCTTCAGTGTGTTGAATGGCCCCTGTCAATCTAATGATCGGGCTTGTAGGGTTTCATGGTGAAGACTTATTTGACCCAGCCCCTCCCCAAGGGCCATCCCAAATTGGAACAGTTCCACCTGCGCTAAAGAGCACGCAGTCCTAAAGATCAAATCGTGGATGATCCAACGTATCGTCACTTTGCCTTGGCTCATTGCTTTTCAGTGGAGCAGCAAACGGTGGTGGGAGGCCAAACATAGTGTGTTCGAGCTCTTCAAACTTTAACTTATCTACGTACTTAAATATTAAGGCAAATTATATTTTTTACATAAATACTCCAAGGTAATGTCGTTGTAGGGCTTTATCCTAGCGGTTCCATTGAAGCGTTTGAGTAAGAACTGTGACCATTTGACTTCAATACTGACCTCAACAGTGTGTGCGTAGGAGTTGAATAATATCAGCAGATACACATTCAGTAGTCTCATTATTACATTGTGTAGGTCAATACCGTGGTTCTCAAACTGGGGTCCGTAGAGACTTTCCAGGGGGGTCCACGACCGGAGGTAATTTCACGCCTGCTCCTCTTTAATAAACCGGCACATCAGTTCTTGCGAATTATTCTCAACGGCTGGGTTGAGCCGATTCCTCTCCCTGGCGCCGCGACCCTGTGCCACCCTCCCAACACGTGATCAGAGCGCCTGCAGGGCCCATCAAAGGCGTGCCTGAACGTGTTCAAGCAAACCCGTCCAATCCCACAGTGCAGCTGTTGCAGCGCATTGCCAGTGGGGACAGTATGGCGGTGAGTCATGCTTCCAGCAGCATGTGCATGGGTGCTCACCTTGGCCAGCCTGCTGACGGCTTGAAACATTGTCCAGCACTAAGTGGCTGATAGTGGCTGTTGCTGCGGTGTGCCCAGAATTAGTGTGAGAAGCAGGCACACCCATCTCACTGATGTCTGTTAGTAAATATCTGTTTTCTTAAAAGCATTATTAAAACATTCTTTACCTGCAGCACTTTCCTAATATGAGTATTACAAAATATTATAATTTAGATGGAGGGGTCCATGATTACTAATCCATTTGAAAAGGGGTCCTTCAACCAAACAAGTTTGAGAACCACTGGGTTATTTCAATGCCCCACAATACTGGTTGACTCAATAACCTTTGTAAGCTATCTGTCCCTGATGTCATCAGTACCCGATATTTAAATAAAAGTGTTCACAACAGATGTGTTGAAACAATTATGATTAACTTCATTTTAAAGCTATTAATGGAGGACTCTATCTTTAATTTTGTTTTTTTAATGCATTATCAGAAATTAATTTTATTAGTTTTCAAGTCAGCTGTTAACTTTCAACAACTTTTGTTTAAAAAGAATAAAGTTATCCTAATAATAACTAAATCAGCCTCCTTAGACCGAACCTTGCACAGATGTCCTCAGAGGCACTTGTCACTTTAGATCAAATGAATTCCTGCTCTTGTTTCCACCCAGAGAGAGAGAGAATGTTTATGGGTGTCGGGCAAATTTCGACCCTTCTGCTTAACAGTAGACGGAGGTTTATGATTTGACTTTGCCAGGTTGTGTCTGCATCAATGATATTGAACTGACCTGGCCTGCCCTGTTGCAATTTGGTGTAACTAACAAAGTAATTCATCTTAATGGGGGTTAACCATACCGTTGGTTGAACTACTGTACAGATTATAATGGAGCTTTAGTGAAAACTAGGCAAACAGTAGATAATTGGAATGGTGATGAATGTTGCAAGCCTCCCAGCATCTTGCTGCTCTAATCTTGCTGTTTCTGAATTGTTAGTGGAGAATTCTACCACCCTCGCCCCCATCTCCATTTCTTTTAAAATTCACCTTACGGAGAATATTTTATTTCAAACCATTTTTTTAAAAATTCCATCTGTGTGGTCAGCTTTCTCTCTGATGGTCGAGACGCCACTGTGTTATGAGATACGTTTCAGCTTATCTACAGTGACGGGTGACTAGACTTAAAGCTCTGAAGCAAAAGGCAGTTCGTTGCAATGAAAACCTGATGGCTGGCAGTGACTTTTGCAATTAATTCTTCCTCCTGAGCAGGTGAAATGGAGACGGATGAGCAAGACGACGAGTCCAGTCAGGATCAAGAACTTCCTTCCGAGAATGAGAACAGCCAATCGGAGGACTCTGTTGGGGGAGATAATGAGGACTCCGAAAATGGCATCTGCACTGAAGACCCTTGTAAAGGGCAGCTGTTCCAGGGACACAAAAAACAGCTCTTTACATTCCAGTTCAATAATTTGGGGAATACGGATATCAATTATGTCAAGGACGACAGGCAAATCCGATTTGAAGATAGCAGACAGATCAGACTTGATGGTAAGTCTTATAGTTGACACCCTCCCACATCGATATAGTGCAATAGGTATGTCACCTGGCAGCTCAAGCGCTGGCTGCCAGCCAAGAAAGTTGCATCAAGCCTGCACACTGCTTAAAAGTCCTCAACTCGCCTTGGGGAGTGAGTCAGCTCTCAATGAGATCGGTGGTTGGAGCACCATACAGTCGGGAAGCACACCATCCTATCATTACCTACCTCTGCTATGCGATGTAGCGGCATTGACAGCAGCGGTGAGAAGTTTGTGAAGCAAGCCATCTTCCTCACCCGCCCACCCCCCCACCACTAGCTGCAGCAGGATTTGTAGTTCAATATGCTTTGGAAGGACAGCGGAAAGTGTGATGAATATGCAGAAACTCATTGCTGTTTATGTATTAAAAAGAAAAAAAAGGAAGACTTGCATTTATATAGCGCCTTTCAGGATGTCCCAAAGCACTTTACAGCCAATGAAGTACTTTTGGAGTGTAGTCACTGTTGTAATGTAGGAAAGGCAGCAGCCAGTTGTGCACAGCAAGCTCCCACAAACAGCAATATGATAATGACCAGATAACCTGTTTTTGTTCTGTTGCTTGAGGGATAAATATTGGCCAGGACACCAGGGATAACTCCCCTGCTCTTTCTCAAAATAGTCCCATGGAATCTTTTACGTCCACCTGCGAGAGCAGGCGGGGGCCTCGGTTTAAAGTCTCATCCGAAAGATGGTACCTCCGCCAGTGCAGCCACTCCCTCAGCACTGCACTGGAGTGTAGGCTATTTTAAAAGATTGTTTTCCACTTTTCTTTCCCCATTGAAATCGTGCTGAGGTCTGATTCTACCCATGCCCGTAGCCCTCCAATGCCTTGCCTAAATGGCCATTTTTCATTCTAGTATTAAACTGTGGGTATGGCATCACAGCCAGTTCCTAGCAGAACTCAATGCACAGCAAATCAGGAGTCGGATCCTGTTTTAAAAAAAAAATTTCCTCCCCTAGCCAGGGGATTCTGAGGTGAACTGTCCTGAGATCAGCTAACTCAACGCAGAGATCAAACCTGCGACTCATCCACTTGAACCATCAAGCCCAATTTAACGCTAAGGCTGACTGGCTCTGAGCGAAGGAATATTGAACAGGGAATAGCTCCCTTAACTATGTTCACTTGTGATGATAACTGCAACAAAGGGGCCATGAAAGAATGATGGAACCAAGTTGGTTTAAACTGAAGGAGCACTTGCTTTCGTGACTGATGTGTCGCCATGGAATTGTGGGCAAAATAGATGTGCCTTTGTTGCTACTTTGCATCCAAGAGCTCGTTTCAGTCTTTAACTCTTGCATGTGATGAGCTTACCTGGGATAAACCATTGGCACGAAATCAAGCTTTGTTAGCACATGAAAGTAAGCCTTGCACATTGATATATTGTTGACGTCCTTGCACTGAGCGTTCTTTGAGAATCCTCTTTTATCTCTGGCTGTGGTTTCTGATTCTCCATCTTGCTGCACCTTTTGGTCAGGTGGAATCATACATGGTGCATGTCAGGTAGTCGCGTTATAGCAATAAGTGCTGAGAGAACTTGTTCACTGCTTGGTGACTTCTGAACTCTACTGAATTCAAATTTCATTGACTGATGTTGAAACCTAATTTGAGCAAATGGATGCGAAAGGGAATGAAACAGATCCCTTGTTATAAACAAGGCGCCTGTCGGTTTAGTATGGAAGAGCTGCAAGATGACCGGTCTGAAAATTAGATGAATATTACTTGCAAGGTGGCAAGTTACTTTGTTCAGCTTTAAGAGCTGAAAAGTACGCCCGAGTATTATTGCACTGAAATGCAGTGACCAGAATATTCGATTGACCTTGGGCAGTGACAAATTAGCAGGCTAACTCCACTTATGTAGCGTCCTGTTGTTGTGTACTACAAACACATTACTTTGGTTAGTGCTTATTGACTATTCTCCATCTTGCTGCGTCTTTTGGTCAGGTGGAATCATACATAGTGCATGTCAGGTAGTCGTGTTATAGCAATAAGTGATGAGAGAATAACACTGATAAAAGAATTGGATTTCTTTATCTCAACCAATGCTACCAATGTTAATTTGCACAGGATTTTTATGCTTGTGCGATGTATCTGTTTTGTTTTGTTTCTCCCCCTCCACTTTTCTCCAGAAGGCTGTTTCATTGTGTGCCGTTTCATCGATGCCAGACAGCCTCTGATACTTCATGACCTCGACAACGGTCTTAGAATCATAGAAATTTACGGCACAGAAGGCGGCCATTCGCCCCATCGTGCCGACAAAGAGTTATCCAGCCTAATCCCACTTTCCAGCTCTTGGTCCGTAGCCCTGTAGGTTACGGCACTTCAAGTGCATATCCAAGTACTTTTTAAGTGTGATGAGCGTTTCTGCCTGTACCACCCTTTCAGGCAGTGAGTTCCAGACCCCCTCTGGGTGAAAAAACCTCTCCCCAACTCCCCTCTAATCCTTCTACCAATTACTTTAAATCTATGCCCCTGGTTAGTGACCTCTCTAAGGGAAATAGGTCCTTCCTATCCACTCTATCTCGGCCCCTCATAATTTTATACACCTCAATTAAGTCTCCCCTCAGCCTCCTCTGTTCCAAAGAAAACAACCCCAGCCTATCCAATCTTTCCTCATAGCTAAAATTCTTCAGTCCTGGCAACATCCTCGTAAATCTCCTCTGTACCTATATAGTGTTGTCAGACTGTTCTGCCACTGGGGCATCACAGCTGAGCCTAAACCTATCCTTGCCTGTCATTTTTCTGGCGTGGGTCACTGGATAAATATCAGGACTGGGAACCCTGTTTGATCTCCCTCCCCATCCCAGGAGTGTGCCTACACAGCCAAGCTGAGATAGACTAGTAGCACAGACATGGGAATCAAAATGAAGAGCTTCTGGTCTGTACCTCTCAGTTACACACTGTGCTTACCAAGTGAGCCATTGTTTTTTTTTAATATTCATTCATGGGATGTGGGCGTCGCTGGCAAGGCCAGCATTTATTGCCCATCCCTAATTGCCCTCGAGAAGACGGTGGTGAGCCGCCGCCTTGAACCGCGTGTGGTGAAGGTACTTGCGGATTATACCCATTACATGAGGCCACCTCGGCTGATTGATTTAAGAAATATCTATCGGTTGTATTACAAGTATGAGTTTTGTCTAAGAGGTGATTTTCAGAGAGTGTTCTACCTGTTTTCACCCCCCAGAGCGAACATATCTGGCATTAGACTGGGACCCTGAAATAAAGAAGCGATGCTTTGATGACAATGCAGCAGAGGTAAAATATGTACCAAGCGTGTACTAAGAACAAATGGTTACAATGGTGCTAAATAGATTTACTTTGATAATAAATTAACAGGACAAAAAGTAGCAAATACCTAGAATGTCTGTCATCCGATTTTTAAAAAGTGAGTTCTTCCGTACTTAAGGATAGTTAACCTTGCATGTGCATGCAAACCACATTGTAGATTCTCTGTCAGAACCAAACTTTAAGATAATGGCTCTAGAAAAGAATGCACAAGCTCCCTCTTGGGAGCAGCTACTTTTTCGTGACCCATTCACATCCAGTTTTTTATGAGGTAAAGTTACTTGTAAGAGAAAGAAAGCTGTTCCACTGACTCGCACTGCTACCGATGCAAAATAATCTTTTCTTTTTTAAAAAAAAAAGTCCGTCATTGACCTGGATCCTGAAATTATTGAGCATCGTCCCATCTGCAATTAAACTTTGACCTCACTCTGTGTTTGCTTAACAGCCTTAAAGCAACACGGCTATACCTCAGCAGGAGAATAATGTATGGTGCATGGCATGATGTAACCATCTGTCCTAAAAACAAACCAGCATATCATCTGTTTTACTGTGAGGCATGCCATGGAGATCACAAGTATTTTTTCAGAAATGTATTTCACTGATATTGTCCTACAATGCATCATTCCTTTAGGAAACATAACCAGCGTAGAGTGAGCATTCTTGTACCGTAGTGGATAAAGCATTTTCCATTATAATTTTACAAACTGTGGTAAGAAATGCTTGTCTTTTTTTTTGATTTAGGATTTTGAGAAGCATGAAAGCATGGAATATAGGCCTCAGAAAAAAATGTTTGTAAAGTTAAAAGACTGTATTGAACTTTTTACAACTAAAGAGAAGCTAGGTGCAGAGGACCCATGGTGAGTAGTTTTGGATAGAATTGAAACTTTCCTGTACCATCAGTATGTCATTGATCAAGGATGTTGCTAAATTGCTTTAACACTGATTGTCAGTTTATTCAATCAAAGATTTTATTTGCCCATTGCTAAGCAGCCAGATGAGCAACTCACTTAAATAGAATAATGGGTAAGAAACCTACACAAGGCTGGTCATGCCCAAGTTCAGGTGATACAATGGACCACTAAGACCTTTAAATTACTACATCCAGATAGCACAGTCTAATTATTAGGAGCTCTGTTAGTCGGAACTGCTCCAGAAGGAAGTCGGAATGAAGCTTTGTAGATTGAGCATCACCATAACCACAATACATCATCAAGCTGCTGTGCCTGCTCCTGCAGTTATCCTTGGCTTTACTTGTGCTGGTTGTGAAGATTTGTGGTGCACTATGAAAACTATGTTGCTTGGTGTGCATGTAGCTGGTCTTTGCACCTCCTTTCACTGCTTACATGTGTAGGCTTAGCAGCTGCTACTTCCAGCTGTATTCTTGTTTTCTTCAACTTAACATCATAGTTGGCTTATTTGTGGTGGAGGTGAAGCTTTGTGTTGAACAGGTACGATGTGTGTCTAAGATGCACTAGTCTCGGCTGTAGAAGGTTTTACTGCAAGCGCAGTCCCCAATATTCAGAATACTTTGCCCAAAGAGATCAAGAAACTTGGGACTTCTTTCCATTATCTTAAGTATACTTGATGGTCAGACTTGGAGAAAAGGTCTTTTTCCATGTATTGGAGGGATTGCTATTTGATAAAGGAGAAGGAATGGGAAGAATAGTACTTTTTTTTTCTTAATTGTGTTTTTCTTCAGGTACTGTCCAAACTGCAAACAACATCAGCAAGCCACCAAAAAACTAGATCTGTGGTCATTACCCCCCGTGTTGGTGGTGCACTTGAAGCGATTTTCCTATAGCCGATACTGGCGAGACAAGCTGGACACACTGGTTGATTTTCCTATTAGGTATGTCGTAGAGTGAGTTAAATCTGGCCATGGATCTTCTGGTTGGACAGGTGCACATCCAGATGCAAGTATTTAGATCTGCAGCAGGATGCCATTCTGATTTGTTGCTGTGGGTAGTGCTAATAGTCTCTGTCGCATCAAATGCGCACCCTCTTAAATTCACCCATGTTTGACATTGCTGGAGCTGCAGGTTCAAGTCCTGGGGCTGTCTTACCCATATGAACACAAGCTAATACAATATGTTACGGTCATAGTAGTTTAAACTTTCGGAGAATGTAAGTGGAGTTTGTTCTGGCTTTGGCAGTGTTTGGAGCTGAATGGCCTGGACAGGTGTGTGTGTGTGGAGGGGGAGAGACTAATATTGCCGATCTGACCACAGCTGATATTTCGGGGGGGTGAAATTGGTCTACTCCGGAATTGCGAAATGGGCAATAGCAGCCCGTTATACACGGTGCCGGATTTTATTTTCCATTGACTTTTAATGGAAGATTTTTAAGTTCAAACCAAGTATGACTGACAGTCAAGGTAACCGAGACTCCAAAAAGAGCTTGAACTCTGATTCTGTGAACGTCAATGGAAAGGTAGACTGTGTGTGGTGTATAACGGGCTGCCAGTTCACTATGCCCATTTGTAGACCAATTTCACCCCCTTCATCTCATCTCGTTGGCTAAATGTGGAGTGATGCAGGCTACAATGGTTCCGGAGAAGTTAAGCCTCCTCGCCTAAAGGAGGATATCCTGATGTAATGGGGAAGAAACATATTGGCCCGTATTTTCCGATCGCAGGCCTCCCGCGTACGGAGGCTTGCGATCTGGAAAAATCTTACGCCCTTACCTGAGGGCTCCGGGATGCACACACTTCCGATCCTGGGCCTCTCCAAACTCCAAGTGCGCAGGGCCCACGTATCCCAGAGGCGCAGGAAGTTCGCAGCGTCCCTGGGATCACGTGGGCCATGGGGAGCCAATCAAAGAAGGGAATCTCCCTTCATACATTTGACAGGAAGACCTGTCAAATATATGAATGGAGATCACCCCAAAAACATAGTAAAACTTTAAATAATTTTTTTTTAAATCACAATTTTAAAATGACTTGAAATTACAATAAATTAAATATTTTAAACAAAAATTTAAATTTTTGAAAAAAATTAGTTTTTTACAGGGCTAAAAATAAACGTAACTTTTTTTTAAAGTATTTTTAAATAATAAATCAGTGAAAAAAACATTTTCTTTAAACTTTTTTTCAACTCTTATCCTGGTAAAAGCAGGCCTTACGCCCATGCTTTTACCAGGCGTAAGAATTGTAAGGGTTTTCTGCGGGCGGAGGGTCTCCAAAAAGCGGAACTATCTGCCCGCAGAGGCCCTTCTCCAGGGCAGGCGGAGGATCTGTCGAGCATTCTTGACAGATCGGAAATGCCGGTTTTCAGCGCATGCCTGAAACCGGCATTTCCGATGTCCCTACGGGTGGGTACACAGCACGTACTCACCCGTAGGGATCGGAATATCTGGGCCATTAATTGAAAGGATGTGTTGAGCTGCAGTGAAAGTGTTTATCCCAGTGGTTTTCAAACAGTGGTGTATGGTGATCCCCCTGGCAAATATTGATACACTCCTCAGAACCCACTCCTCATTTCTGAAGGACGGTGTCAGCTACACAAAGGAAAACTGTGCTGTCATTTCAGGAAACAACATTTATTAGTGTACGGCAACAGATATAACGTGTTAGAAAGTCATCAGATGCATCAAAATTTGAAAAACCTGATGGACAGAAATCTGACAATCCTGGGATCCCTTTGTGGACTCCTCCAGTCTGGGAGCCCCAGTTTTAAATCCCTGTCCCTGTTGTGAAGAATGTAGCTAATCACTGAATAAGCTAGGGCTCTTTGCTCCAAGAAAGAGAAGGCTGAGGGGTGGCCTAATAGAGGTCCTTAAAATTATGAAGGGGTTTATTAGGGTAGACGTAGAGAAGATGCTTCCACTTGTGGGGAGACCAAAACTAGGGGCCATAAATATAACATAGTCACTAATAAATCCAGTTGGGAATTCAGGAGAAACTTCTTTACCCAGAAAATGATGGAAATGTGGAACTCACTGCCACATGGAGTAGTTGAGGCGAATAGCATAGATGCATTTAAGGGAAAGCTGGGTAAGTACATGAGGGAGAAACGAATAGGGTTTGATGAAGTAGGGTGGGAGGAGACTTTTGTGGAGCATAAACACCAGCACAGACCAGTTGGGCAGAATGGCCTGAATCTGTGCTGTTAATTCTATGTAATATCAGAGATGCGGGTCTGTCATAACCGTTGCAATAAGATTTTTAACAGTTGTATCCCTGTGCTGTCTAGGCTGGGATATCACCATTCTCACAGAGTAATGGGGCTGGGATTCGTGCCAGTGATCACCACCCTGTTCAGTTTCCACTTCAGCTGCATCATTGTGGGAAACACTGAGAGGTCAGAGAATGGGGCTAATACTGTCACAGTGGACAGGAGACAGACTTAGGGAGCAAATGTAGTGCAGGGCAGAATCGGGATCATGTCAGTAAACATGGGGAAAAAAGAGGAATGAGTAACTTGGAGAGAGCCCAGTAACAAAAAAGTAATTGGGGACAGATATAGAGACTTGAGATTAAGAATTGAAACAGCTCAGTAGAGCAGATGTAGGGAAAGGTTTAAAGTTTAGGGAAATAGAATTTCATTAGTAGTTCTCCCCCTGCAGTATTCAACTCAGTTTACAGATGTTAAGATTACATCTAATGAACCGTATACAAGGTTTATGAAAATTCTAAAATGGGATTTGGTCATTCCGTACAGCCAGTATTTACACAGAGTAACATTGCATGTAATTTGGGACATCATTGAATCGTTGAAAATAGGTAGATAGTAAGCAGAGTTGGCTATGTATTGTAAACAGCTATTTTTTCTTAATGCTAATGTCTGCAAGTATAGCATTTTTAGAGTTGTATGCAAGTACGTTTTGTAATTGTAATTCTCTTCATTTTCATTAGTGATTTAGATATGTCTGAATTTCTTATCAATCCAAATGCTGGCCGTTGTGAATATAATTTGATTGCTGTGTCCAATCACTATGGTGGAATGGGTGGAGGACATTGTAAGTATTCCAAATCGACATTCTTTTTCTACATATACCAGACTGTTGAATCCATAGTGGTGACATTTTAATTTGTTTTACTTTTAAAGCCATTTTTTTATTCAGACTAAAATTTATAAATCAACTGTTTACAGCTTCCTCTGTGTTGTCTGGTTTCAGTTACCTGCAGAGGGTGAATTTTATGAGTTCTTAGCTCAGTTAAAGAAATGGATGAAGGGATGGTGGTGGTGGGGAAGTGACAGAACAAGTCCTGTCCGACTATTGTACAGTAACCCTGACAGCCTGCTGAAATGACCGACTGGTATAGTGTTGGGTCTCTGACGTAACTGACTGGTATAGTGTTGGGTCTCTGCTGAAGCGAGCATACTGAGTGGTGATTGACTGGTGTTAACATTTGAACTTGCCATGATGGCTCTGGCTCTGATCTTCCTCTTTGCTGCCCGAAACACATTTCTACAGACTAAGCAGTTTTGATATTGTTTAGTGCTGCGCCACATTCAGTGCACAGGTCTTGTACAACCAGCAGCAACACCAAAGGGTAACCTGCCTGATTTGTTGGGGCCAGTGCCTGGAAATACTTATTTATTTTCTCCTCTACGTCTTTACATCATTTGGCCTCAACAGGTCTGGCAAAATTACTTTGGTTTGGCCACAAAACACCCACGCCGCAGGAGCCACTACCGTCTGTGTGATCTAGGCCATTGGCAGCACCAAAATATTCAACCCCCTTTATAATGGGGGCTGCTCGTAGTGGACCACAACACAACACTGTTGAACGTCATTTCAAAGCTGCATTTCTTCCACAGTAGCTTTCTATTTCAGAAGTTCTCCTGCTAAGATTGTTTTGTTTTTTTAAATTGAGTATTCCTGAAGTAAAAATTGTGAAGGGAATATAGCTTTAAAACATCCAAGATGCTGGGTCTCGAGCTACTAAAGGTTTATGCTTTAATAGCAAAACTGTCCTTCATTGGCTATCATTGAATTTTTAAAATAATGACTTTCCTGCGCTGATCCTTGCATATGTTGTTTTAATCAGTTTGCAATAATTTTTTTTTAATGGAATCTTTATATTTTAGATGCTAAACTGAAGATTTTGTTAAATCTATGGGAGCAGAAAATATTCCGGAATATTTCTAGTCTGCATTTTCTGTTGTCATTGTGCTAACTCAGCTTTATCCCACAGACACGGCATTTGCCAAGAACAAAGATGACAATAAGTGGTACTATTTTGATGACACCAGCGTTTCATCAGCAACAGAAGACCAAATAGTGGCAAGTGTCTTTTCAATACTATTATCCCCCATAACAGAATCCTGCATTGTAATAATAACTGGGTTGTGCAATTCGCTTTCAGAAAGCAATAGGTCAGAACACACGGATGTAAAAGTTCGTCATTTCTTGCAAAAGTTTGGTTTCGTTTAATTCGCCCAACAATGCAAATTTTTGAAACTTCCATCACTTGGTACGAATAAAGAACTTGATTTACTTTAGCGTCTTTCAAGTCTTCAGGACAACCCAAAGCACTTCACCGCCAGTGAAGCACTTTTGAAGAATGGCCAGTGTCGTAATGGGCTGGGTCTTGCTGGAAAATTAAAGGTGTGATCTGGCCCAATGTAGGCAAACCTAGCACCCACTTGCACACAGCAGGGTCCAGGTGACCAGATAACTGTTTTAGTGCTGGTGGTTGAGGGATTAATGTTCCCCAGGACACCAAGAGGATTCCCATGCATTTTCTTTTCAAATTATGCTATGGGATCTACTACATCCACCAGCGTGTAGGCATGGTTTACCATCTCATCTGAAATATGATGCCTTCAGCAGTACAGCAATCCCTCAATACTGCAATGATGTGTTAGCCAGGATTAGGTGCTCAAATGTCTGGACTGGAGTTGGACCCATGACCTTTTGACTCTTAAGTGAAAGTGTTACCACTGAGCCATTTTCTGATTTGTAAGGCAGTTAATGTCATATTTTTCATATTTTGTGCTGCCAATTTACTGGTCTGCTGTTTCGTAATTTTATCCCTGCTCCCCTCCCACTATCCCCTTGCCCAATGAAGGTGATTGGGTCTGTGGATGGCTTACTCATTAGCTGAAAGGAAGGTTGATCTTTGGAGCTGGTTGGATGTCCCTGAGATTATTCCTGTCCCATCCAAAGGTAGAGGACTCCTTATCTAAAAACCAGCTGGACTTAGTAAAACAAAATAGTGTTTGAATGTTCGTCATGGTTGGATTCAAACCTGGGCCATGTCAATTAAGAGTCCATTGCACTAATGATGGCGGCATTTGTCTCAGCTCTATTTTATTTTGTAACAGTAGTTAAGTATCAGATAGCAAAGGTTCTACGGAAATGCTGTCAGGAAATTGTGGTCACTGAGTTTGGTGTGAGCCAGACACCTACTAATAAATGATTCTCTGTTCCTTTTCACTCCCAACAGTCCAAAGCAGCTTATGTCCTCTTCTACCAGAGGCAAGACACAATCAGTGGCACGGGCTATTTTGCACACGATCATAGCGCGAAGAAGGAACCTTCTGCTGCTTTAGGCGTCCCGCGGGAGAGTGACGAGGACTGTAACGAGAATGATGTAGAGAATGAAAACTGCATGCACACAAACTGACAAATATGATGCCATGCAGAAACTCTCCAATGCAGACTCCTGCCCAGACACTGGAAAGCTAGAAGCATACCACAAATTAAGAGCGAGATCTCATCTGGAAAAGAGGTGCTACATCAGCTCCAGCTAAAAGCCATTTTGGATTTTAACATGTTGAGATAGACATAAGTGAATTACTTGAAGCTGAAATGTATTAGAAACTCAAATTAGAAGCTAATTGCAGTATATGATCCATGAAATCTATTTGTCTTACTGATGTATGCAGGTTCTTTACACTAAATATATGCAGTAATAATTAAGTGGTCCCCTTCATCAGTCCTCTCTCGTTTTTAAAAATGTACTAGCTAATGTTTTCCAAAAAAAACCCGAATTAGTTATTTTTGTTAGAATTTTGTGTCCGTGAGCTAAATTAAGTAGCAAAAGTGTGCAATTTACATGCCCTGCTTTAGCAATAGAGAACATGAGCACTTAAACTGAAAGGACAGCTGCTTCACTAATTCAGTGACAAACCTCCCGCCATACTTTGTTTAAACAATCATTGCAAGGGCCATCGAAATTGAGAACTATTGACAAAACTGCCGATTGAAAGTGCTGTGCAAGGACTTCCAACCTCCCATTGAGCGTCAGCAGTCGGCCTCCGTGATGGGCCGCTGTCCCAGAGAGGCTAAGTGGAACGCTCCCACATTGTGCAAGTAACGCTGACGCGCGTGCTGCCTGTGGACATTTAGCAAACTCTACTTTAACCCTTTGAGGACTGCAGTGGCATTTCTGCACCGAAATAAGAAAAGCCAAGGAAACTACAATTGCGTTTATTCAAAGAATCAGCAGATTTCGAAATGCCTCAGCGGTTCCCCTATATTTCTCGAATTCTACTTTCCAAATAGTTGAGGGTGCAGCATTATAAGTGAACAGAAAATCGTTCCTGCAGGTGTTCTGTGAAGGAGAACGTATTTCGAAAAACTGCAAAGGAGCTTGCAGTACTCAGGGTTAAAAATAGAATGTCATAACAGATTAAATTGATGTGCTGGATGGTTTTCATTTGTTCAGCAAACTCGGTTTGCACGTTTTACTTTTGGTACCTGACCAGGGGGCTAATGTAATTATCTTCGTGTATCCAAGTTGATGGTGTATTAAAACTAGGCTCAAAAATTATAATCGAGCTATAAATTACATTATCAAATTTGATAGAACAAGTGAGCAAGTGGGTTGATTTTATTTTAATTCCTTTTTGGAATTCACCATAGCCTTACAGCATATTAAATTGTGTACAGTAATCAGTTGCATGTTGCAGTAACCGATTGTATATATTCCTAGGTACATCGTGTTGAATTTATTAGTGAGGTGTATTTAAGGGGCCAGGATGCCAACAGCTAGAGTGGGATTTTGAATTTTTATTTTTCTGAATTGCTGCTTTCCATTTGATGTAGTTCAAAGGATGTGTGTGGTTTTTTTCTGGTTTATTGCTGCCCATTGGCAGAAGCTACATAATGCTTAAGGGATTGCTCTTCTCGACCCAAATCAATTGCTTTTTGTGTCCCATTGCCAATAAAGGAAATGATGGTCTTCACTTTTAAAAGAAAAAAAAATGAACACAGATTTAAAAACTGATGTGAATGTTGTATTGTATAAATAAGTTCACTCTGTGAGTGCACACTTGGTAAATTATTTTATTGAGATGTTATAGTTAAAGACATAGAAACACTATAGTAGGCCAGGATGAGTTAAGTATGTCAAGAATGGCTTTGCTGAGTAACTTGATATTAGTGCTGATACTTCTCTCGATGTTTTACTGTTGATATCTTTGCTGCCTTTTTGATTTATTCCCTTTTTTTTGTAAAATGGAAGTCACAAACCTCCAGCATGTCTGAGGTAAATATTTCAACTGCACTTCATTTCATTTGATTTAACATTTGAAACTTGCATGTTTCTTTATATAAATTTACAATAAAGTTATGCAAGGCCTTAGCTACTATACTCTGCCCTGATAACTGTGTAAAGCATACTGCGTCACGCAGTTGTCATTGGTACTTTAGGGAAAATAAACTGCACTGGTATGGCCAGGTATAGTGTGGTAATACAAAATGTTTTCAATGAAGGTTTACAAAGTTTCATACTTAGCAATTAAACAATTTGCTCACTCCATGTGTCCTTGAACGGATAATTTATTGTTGAAATATATTTGTGGAAACTTTGAAATAAAACGGCATAACACGTGTATGCAATGATTGTAATCCTTACAAATCAATAAAAATAGACACAAAACACGTCAAGTCATGAAGGATGATGTATGCTGGATGTCTATGATGTTTTATGCATTTTGTTGACATATACTGTAATGAGTGTGGATCCTCTTGTTTAATGCAACTCCTGTAAATGTGGGGTGTTTGGCCTGTGAAGGGTTAAAATCTACGCAAATTATGATCTATGACATGAGAGAAGGAAAGTCTGTCACAGTAGAAATTGCACAGGTCAGAGGTCTGAAGATAAATCTTTCATAAGATTGGAAATCCCACCTCAAAGGTTGGTGGAGCAAGACCTTCAAACCTAGTGACCACACAGGGCACTTCTTTCAACTGTTACAATGGGCAAAAATATAATCAGAGCAGCAAACTGCCCGCTACACTAGTGATTTCAGAATAGGAACTGTGTCGCTTCACCCCCAAATGAGCGCACCGTTACCTGGCATCATAAGAGCAGAAAGTATTGTGAAGATTATTCTGCATTCGAAACTTTCCTGACATCCGGCCAATGTGTGTCTCGCACACGTTCGGCAATATCATGGTAGCTTGCACCTCAGTGAATACCCTAAACATCAACCAGTAAAAGAACAAGGTTCAAACCTGAACAAATTCTTATTAATCAACATTTCTGTTTGGGTTTACAATGATCCCAGGTCATACGACACAGAAGGAGGCCATTCGGCCCAACATACCTTTGCCGGCTCTCTGAACGAGCTATCCCAACTAGTCCCACTCCCCTGAACAATGAACAATCTTTTCCAGTATATTCCATGTTCCCGTGGTAATTTACTTGGATTTTAACGATTCTGAAAGGGCACTGAGCTTATGGAAGCAATGACATTTTTGAGGGAGTTGGTTTTGCTGAATGGTTTAATCAATGACAGTTCAGTAAAGTAACAGAAGCAAATGACTGCAGATGCTGGACATCTGAAATCTGGAAATACTCAGCAGGTCAGGCAGTATCTGTGGAGGGAGAAACAGTTAACGTTTCAGGTCGATGGCCTTTCATCAGAACTGGAAGATGTTAGAGATGAACAGCTTTTGAGCAAATGGAGTGTCAGGGGAAAAGGGGAGCAGGAAACGAACAAAGTCTGTGATAGGGTGGAGGACAGGAGTGATTAAATGACAAAAGGGATGATGGTGCAAGGCAAAAGAAGGTGATGAGACAAATTTAGAAACAAAAGATGGGTCCAGAGGGGGTGTAAATGGTTACAGCAGAATAGCAGAGGGGGAGAGAAGCTTAGAAAATCTGGCAAAGCGGAGAGGGTTGCCGTGAGCCGGGAATGTGGCAGAAGAAAGGCAGGTAGACCCAGGGGTGTAGACCAACCCACTGGCTGTGTACCGATAGGGAATCCCCACCCCAAGCACCAGCCAGCTCCTCCACCTCCAGTGGCTTTGGTGCTACCTTCCTCCGTTAACAGCACCTGTTGTCCAAGAGAAAATGGGAGCGGTGGTTACGGTCTAAAGTTGTTAAGACTCGATGTTAAGGCCGGAAGGCTGTAAAGTGCCAAGTAGGAAGTTGCGGTGCTGTTCCAATGAAGCTCAACGCAAGCTTGAGGAACAGTGCAGGAGGCCGAGGACGGAGAGGCCAGAATGGGGTGGAGAATTAAAGTGGCAAGCTCAGGGTCACGCTTGCAGACTGAACAGAGGTGTTCAGCAAACTGATCGCCTAATCTGCATTTGGTCTCCCCAGTGTAGAGGAAATTTACGTCCGCTGCTAGAATCAAATCTTTAGCTTTGCAAATAGCCTTGGTTTGCTTGTAAATCTGTTCATAACAGGCAGCAACATTAAAATTAAGAATTGTGGTTATAAACACTGGTCTCCTTATTAACAACTGTAAAATCTCAGTCTTGTCAGTTGGCCTATTCTTGGAAAAGCTTCTTACATGAAGGGACAAATAATTATCTCACAGCTTAGAGGTGCATGATTAATGTGCCTAGTACGGATGATTAATGTGCCCAGTACCTTACTATGCCAGTGCCAGTTATAATTAGCACAAAGCGAAATTGCCAACGTTTCAGCCTTGATTCACGTTAGTTTCTTAGACATTTTAAAATGTGTGTCTTTCTGCACATATAAGGTGTTCTGCATATTTATTGATGCACAGTCCAGTAAATGTGAATGATTTAATTTCAGTGTATACCTAACAAGTGAATATTTACCAAGAAACGTCTTCAGATTCATGTTTGAGGTTTACGAGTATATATCATAAAGCAATGTACTTGTAATCAATTATATCTCAACAGCCGCTTCGTGTATCTGAGTTTACAATAAAGATGTGTTTGGATATACGGGGGATTATTATTCTGATAAAGGATCTACACTCTGGAATTCCCACCCTAAATCCCCCTGCTTCTCTGTCTCCTTACCTCCCTCCTTTAAGACCCTCCTTAAAACCCACCACTTTGGCCAAACTTTTGGTCACCTCTCCTAAATTGTCCTTCTTTGGCTTAGTGTCAGTTCTGCTTATGTCTCTAAGGAGCCTTGGGATGTTTTTGCCAGAAATTTGTGTCTCAGCTTAGAGCTGAAACTCTCAGACATACGAACATACAAAAATGATGGACAGGAATAGACCAACTGGTCATCTAGCCTGTCCCTGTTGTGATGCCTTATGCATTCTTCTTAGGCAGTCCCTCGGAACCGAAGATGACTTGCTTCCACATTAAAAATGAGTTCTCAGGTGACTGATGAGCCCAATGTGGGACCTACAGTCTCTGTCACAGGTGGGGTTGAAGGGGTGGGTGGGGTGCTTGGGTTGACGTGCACTCCTTCCGCTGTTTGCGCTTGGCTTCCGCTTGCTCCTGGCGAAGAGACTCGAGGTGTTCGGCGCCTTCCCGGATGCTTCTCCTCCACTTTGTATGGTCTTGAGCCAGGGATTCCCAGGTGTCGGTGGGGAAGTTGTACTTTTTCAAGGAGGCTTTGAGGGTGTCCTTGAAGC
Source organism: Squalus acanthias (assembly GCA_030390025.1). Classification (NCBI taxonomy): domain Eukaryota; kingdom Metazoa; phylum Chordata; class Chondrichthyes; order Squaliformes; family Squalidae; genus Squalus; species Squalus acanthias. Next base: position 111,675,476 of record CM059435.1, read on the forward strand.
GTTTCCTCTGCCCACCTGGGGCTCTCTTGCCGTGTCGGAGCTCCGAGTAGAGCGCTTGTTTTGGGAGTCTCGTATCGGGCATGCGGACGATGTGACCCGTCCATCGGAGCTGAGCGAGCGTGGTCAATGCTTCGATGCTGGGGATGTTGGCCTGAGCGAGAACACTGACGTTGGTGCGCCTATCCTGCCAATGGATTTGCAGGATCTTGCGGAGGCAGCGTTGGTGGTACCTCTCCGGTGCTTTGTGGTACCTGCTGTACATGGTCCATGTCTCTGAGGCATACAGGAGCTTGGTGCCGGGTTTGAGGTCCTGGTCTTCAAACACTCTCTTCCTCAGGCGACCGAAGGCTGCACTGGCACACTGAAGGCGGTGTTGGACTTCTGCCCTTGTTGACAGTAGGCTCCCGAGGTATGGAAAGTGGTCCACGTTGTCCAAGGCCTTGTCATGGATTTTGATAATCGTGGGGCAGTACTGTGGCGGGGGCAGGTTAGTAGAGGACCTTTGTCTTACAGATGTTTAGTGTAAGGCTATGCTCTCGTACACTTCGGTGAAGGTGTTAACAATGGTTTGGAGTTCGACCTCCGAGTGTGCACAGACGCAAGCGTCGTCTGCATACTGTAATTCGACGACAGAGGAAGGGACGACCTTGGATCTGGACTGGAGGCGACGGAGGTTGAACAGTTTCCCGTTTGTTCTGTAAATTAGCTCCACTCCAGCGGGGAGCTTACTGAGGGTGAGATGGAGCATTGCTGCAAGGAAGATCGAGAAGAGCGTTGGTGCGATGACACAGCCTTGCTTGACCCCGGTCCGTACGTGAATTGGGTCTGTGGTGGAACTGTTGGTCAGGATCACGGCTTGCATGTCGTCGTGAAGCAGGCGGAAGATGGTGACAAACTTTTGAGGGCATCCGAATTTGAGGAGGACACTCCATAATCCCTCACGGTTGACAGTGTCAAAGGCCTTTGTGAGGTCAAAGAAGGCCATGTGCAGCGGTTGGTGCTGTTCCCTGCACTTCTCTTGCAATTGGCGCGCGGTGAAGATCATATCCATTGTGCCCCTTAGTGGGCAGAATCCGCATTGTGACTGGGAGGAGCTCTTCAGCCACTGGGAGAAGGCGATTGAGAAGGATTCTTGCGATGACTTTCCCTGTGGCAGACAGCAGGGAAACTCCTCTGTAATTACCGCAATCGGACATGTCACTTTTCTTGAAGATGGTCACAATTACGGCGTCTCTGAGATCCCCTGGCATGCTCTCCTCCTTCCAGATAAGAGAAATTAGTTCATGAATTCTCGCCAGTAGTGCTTCTCCGCCATGCTTTAGCGCCTCGGCAGGGATTCCATCTGCTCCTGAGGCCTTGTTGTTCTTCAGTTGTCGGATGGCCTTTTCAACCTCATGCCGGGCGGGCTGGGGTTGTGCTGAGATGGTGGCGGGTAGCATGCTGCGGGATGGAGTTGAGGACACTCGCGTCGAAGACAGAGTCTCGGTTAAGGAGATCTTCGAAGTGCTCCTTCCAGCGGGCACTGACTGCCTCCCTGTCCTTAAGTACCTCTCCGTTCTTGGCCCGCAGTGGGGTAGGACCTTGGGTGCTTGGGCCGTAGGCGGTCTTGACTGCGCTAAAGAATCCACGCACGTCGTGGTTGTCAGCTAGCTGCTGGAGCTCCTGTGCTTTCTCCACCCACCACCTGTTCTTTCGGTCGCGAGTTTTTTTTTGGACCTCGGCCTTCAGGCGTCTGTAGAGCTGCTTTCTTGCTCTCGAGTTCTGTTGCTGTTTCCAGATCAGGAATGCCTTGCGTTTGCGGCTTATTAGCTCCTGGATCTCCTGGTCGTTCTCGTCGAACCAGTCTTGGTGTTTCCTGGTCAAGTGACCGAGCGTCTCTTCACAGGTGCTGATTATGGAGGCCTTGAGTGCAGACCAGGCGCTGTGGACACTCTGTGTCTCTGCATCACTGGGAGTCGTCAGGTTGGTTGTGAGGCACAGGCTGAATAGGGCTTTCTTAGCAGGGTCTTTGAGTGCTCCAGCGTTGATTTTCCTGCGGCATTGCTTCTGTTGCCGCCGCTGTTTTGGGGCTACATTGATGGAGATGACAGAGCGGATTAGGCGGTGGTCTGTCCAGCAGTCATCAGCTCCTGTCATGGCGCAGGTGATGCGGTCCCTCGCTCGGACGATGACATAGTCCAGCAGATGCCAGTGCTTGGAGCGAGGGTGCTGCCATGAAGCCTTGTACTTGTCTCTCTGCCGGAACAAGGTGTTGGTTATGAAAAGGCCATGTTCTGAGCATTTCGTCAGGAGGAGGGTACCATTGGAGTTGGCTTTCCCTACCCCCTCTGCCGATCACACCTCCCCAGAGGTCTGTGTCCTTTCCAACTCTGACGTTAAAGTCGCCAAGGAGGATCAGCATGTCGCCTGTTGGGACACGGGACAGGGATTGTTCAAGGCTGAAGTAGAATTCCTCTTTGGTCTCGCCTGTGGCTTCTAGTGTTGGGGTGTATGCACTAATGACCGTAGCGCATTGGTTCCGGGCTAGGGTGAGCCGAAGAGTCATGAGGCGCTCGTTTATACCGCTAGGGGAGTCTCTGAGACGCCCAACTAGTTCATTTTTTATGGCAAACCCTACCCCATGGAGGCGGCGTTCTTCTTCAGGTTTGCCTTTCCAGAAGAAGGTGTAACCACCGCCTTGCTCCTTGAGCTGGCCTTCCCCTGCCCACCGGGTCCCGCTTAGGGCGGCGATGTCTGTCGAAACATCTGAGCTCCCGGGCAACTATAGCAGTACGGCATTCCGGTCTGTCACTGTTGGGGTTGTCCATGAGGGTCCTGACGTTCCAGGTCCCGAACTTCATTTTAAAGGGTGGAAGATGCCTGTGCGTGAATTCTTTTAACGTGGGGTGGCCGTTGCACACCAGCTACCACACGGGCTTGACAGAGCAAGGTCTTGGTCCAATGGCAAGGGGATCCAAGACGATTGGAGACCAGGCTCTGCTACAATGGCTTAGCGCACACACAAACATACTGCTACTGTCCTCCTCCCTCCTTCCCGCAGGTCCTCTGCCTGGGTTTCGTAGGATGCATTGTGGTCTTATGCATTATGGTAACAGACACTCTCTACCCCACCCATGTGATCTCCTGGGAGAGGCGAAAAACCAGATTGAAAACCCAGGCCAATTGGGTGGTGGGGGGGAGGGGACTTGTAAAATTCTTTTCTGACCCCTTTAGGCGATCGACACTAAGTCCAGGAGATCCCATTGACCCTGATTTGTATTACAGGGTGCCTACTTCTTGTAGGAGGTGGTCTCCGCCCCAACCAGAAACAGGTCCAGCTCTCGCTTGAATACAGCGAATCAGCGTTCACTGCACAAGCCAGCAATCTGTTCAACAGGTCCACTGTTCACTGAGAAAAGAATAATCACCTAACACCCAATCTAGTTCTGCCCTTGCATAACTTGTAAACATGACCCTGATTCTATCTAACCTATCCAGTTGAAATAATTAGTGCACAAAAACACAATCTACTCCCTTTATTTTATAAACCTCGAGCAAATCACTTCTGCATCTATGCTTTTCTAAAGTACACAGTCCCAGCTCTTTGAGCCTATCTGTAAGATTCTCAAAATTCACAGATCCCCCAAAACTTGAAAACAAACCCTAAGGAAAAAGACTTTGGACTCTTTTCTAACTATTTCAGGGTGGTGGAATGCATTGGGCCTAATCGAAGGACATTTTTAGAGCAAAAACCAAGATTTGGTATTTTAAAAGACATGTCTGGACTTGTAAGGGAGAAAAGGCTGTAAAGGAAGGTGGGTTCAACCTCTGTAAAGACAGTTTGGATATTGGAGTTAATGCCAACTGTCTGGGGAGCCGCATGACCTCGCTTGGAGTTAAATCGGCCCCTATCAGACATTAACATCCTAACAATAGACCCGAGGAAGAGCAGTCCCCACCCAAATTACAGGACCCATCAAAACATGCATAAAACAGATCACTAAGACCCACTCTATAGAAATCCCAGGCCCAGTCAAGAAACTCACAACGTGAGAACAATCAAGCAAGCAGATCGACAGGATGGAGCCATCCCGAAACCACTTCACACATTTACAAACAGGTTACTGTTAACGAGCCCGCCAAAATCTTACAATAAACCGGGACTGATTGAGAGGCCCCAATTAGTATAATTGAGGGCCTGTTTTCTCAAGAAGTCAGTTCAGCAGTTACAACAAGTTCTCTACAAGTTCAAGGGTGGAACAGTTACAACAGAAAGGAGTTCTCGAGTACAACCGTACACAGTTCAACAGAAACAAGTTCAACAAGCAAGCAGCAAGGAAGCAGCTCTCCAGTACAACCATTCAGCAGTCACGTGTCCAGCCAGGAGGTCGACAGCTCGAAAACAAGACCGTTCAACAAAGGAGGCCAACAGCTCCAGAAGTAGGCCGACACGCAAGAAGAGACCAGAGCGACCGCCTCAGTGACCATCGGACACCTCGCGGCAACAAGGGCCTTACGGAACTTTTTACTTAAAAAGACTCTAAACCCTACCTCTAACCAAAGAAAAGTAGGTACTCACCCGATAAATCCAATCCAGCGAACCCCGAAACCGCAAACCAGCTCAACGGTCAAGGATTCGTTTGGTGAGCATTATCTCTGGTCCTCTAGAGCCCAACTTAGCTAGTAAAGTGGGATTGGGAGGGGTGAAGTATTCTTCTAATGTGATTTCCCTCGTATGTACAGAAGTGTTCCCCATTTTATTAGAGTGTTAAGATTGTCGTGTTATATTTACTCTCTTGAATAAAGATCAAAAGTTCTTGCACCAAACCAGTTGTCTGCTGCAATTTGTCACAACCCCCAAATAAGTCCACGGTCTAGAACCAAGGGAGTGGGAGCGATTCGAACCGCTCAGAAGTCAGAGGTGAAGCTGACACACACCACCACCCCCTACATATCTAGGTTACTAAGATGTTTTAAACTAGGAATTAAGCTTGTGGCCCTCCTCTGCCCCTTTTCCAAAGCCTCAATATCCCCCACCATGTCAGGAGACCAAAACTGGACAGTCTTCTAAATGAAGCCTAAGCAAGGTCTTTGTACAAGGACAAAATAGTACGCTATGTTTTGTTGTGAATTGTCCTTTAAATACAACCGAGAACCCTGTTTGCTTGCGCTATAGCTTCATGGGATTGGTCATGAACCTTTAGAGATGATGCAATGTAATACCCAGATCTTTTTCTTTCACCACTGGCCTCAATTCTGTTCCCTGTAGGGTGTGTGCATATTTAGCAATTAAACCTGCCCACGTGCATAACACTACACTTTTCTAAGTTAAACATCATTTGCCAAACATGTGTCCATCCCCCTAATACTTTGAGATCTGCTTGCAGTAGTTGAGCATTCCTCTGCAGTCCTCACACTCGCACATAACTTGGTATTGTCCACAAACTTGCAGATCATCTCCCCCCCCACCGCCCCCCCCCCCCCCCCAAAACACTTGCAGCTCGGTCAATAATGAAACTAGTAAAGAGCAAAGGTCCTAACACCGATCCCGACAGGACACCACTGGTCATCGGTCTCCAGATAGATCCAAATCCATCGACAAAAACGATCTGCACGCTGGCTTTCAGCCAATTCTCAATCCACTGCCGCGGATTACCACTAATTACACAAGATTCTATCTTGTAAAGGAGCCTTTTGTGAAGTACTTGTGGACCGGAAGAAGCCGTTTCATTGTATGCCGAGGACTTCTGAACCATGTTTGGACATATGCCTTCTACGCCACAAGCTTAATCCGTATTGGGACTCTGCTGTTACTGAAGAAGGATGAGGAAATCCAAAATGGCTCTTCAACCCACTTTGGTGTGATTCCAAAGAACTGTGCCCAAGTTACAAATGGCATTCACCAGACCACCTAAGCACCAATACGAATCAACAATTGGGACAGATTTGCCTTTGTAGCTACCAATCAATACTTTTGAGATCCCTTCTTGAGAGATGCAAACCCATAATACCACGTTTGGGTGCACTCGCCACCCGATCTTACTGGTTAGCCAGTAAGAAGTGGTTAAGAAAGTGAGTGAAGGGTGCTCAATCGCCAGCTGAGTCTGCCAACCATAGAGTATCACCTGCAAAAAGGAGTGAAAGAAAGAACTTGCATTTATATAGCATCTTTCACATCTTCAGGATGTCCCAAAGTGCTCCACAGCCAATGAAGCGTAGGAGCAGTTATAATGTAGGCAAGTATGGCAGCCAATTTGCGCACAGCAAGGCCCCACAAACAGCAGTGAAATAGATGAGCAGATAATCTGTTTTGGTTGGTGTTAGTTGAGGAATAAATGTTCACCAGGGCACCAGGAGAACTCCCCTGGTCTTCTTCGAATAATCCCATTGGACTTTTAGATCCACTTGTTCACAATTCTTTCAGAAATACTAGGAACAGACACTCTGTGAGACTGTTGCTTATGATGCTGTACAATATGTCACTAACAAAGACATCGACTATGACAGGTGACCGGACAATCTTATCTCACTCATCTTTTGAGGGTTTAGATTCAGTAAGTTTTTTTTAAATTTGCTCCAGAGATGTGGCTGATCCTGAGGCCTGAATCCATGTGAACTCTAGTTTATCTCTTATCTACCTTCATGCCATCTCCAAGTTCAACCATCAGAACCACCACTGCAGACCACCCAACTTCCCTTCCTGGTCCCCTTGCTAGCTTACATTGTAAATGGTTCTCTATCCTCAGGCACTGTGCCACTCCTTTTCAAAACAGTCATCTCCTCCTGAAAAAAAAAAACACCCTTGACCACTCTGTCCTTACAAGCTACTGCCACATCTCGTCTTGAAAAAGTCCTTGAACATGTTTGAATCTCTCCAATCAGTTCTGCCCCTGCCACACAACTGAAGCAGCTCGAAGCAAAGTCACAAATTACATTCTCTGTGACTGTGACCATGTTGCAATATACCGCCATGTCTTCCTTAACCTCTCTGCTGCCGTTGAAATGATTGACCACAGCATCCTCCTCCACTGCCTCTCCTCCATTGTCCAGCTTGTTTGCTTCCACAGTGACCTATCTGATTGTAGCCATGATGCGGAGATGCCGGTGTTGGACTGGGGTGGACAAAAGTGAGAAGTCGCACAACACCAGGTTATAGTCCAACAGCTTTATTTGAAATCACAAGCTTTCGGAGCTGCTGCTCCTTCGTCACCTGACGAAGGGGCGATAGCTCCGAAAGCTTGTGATTTCAAATAAAGCTGTTGGACTATAACCTGGTGTTGTGTGACTTCTCACTTTTGTTTGATTGTAGCCAGAGTATCTCCAGCAATGGCTTCTTTTCCCGTCCCCGCACCGTTACGTCCGGGGTCCACCAAATATCTTTCTTTGGCCCCTTCTCTTCCTCATCTACATACCCCTTGGCGACATTATCCGCAGAAATAGGGTCAGATTCCATATGTACACGGACGACACCCAGCTCTACCTCTCCACCACCTCTCTTGGCCCCTCCACTGCCAACAATGTTGGCTGACATCCAGTCTTGGACGAGCGGCAATTTAATCCAGTTAAACGTTGGGAAGACCAAAGCCATCAACTTTGATCTCCGCCACAAAGCTCCGTACCCTTGCCACCGATTCCATACCACTCCCCAGCCACTGTCTAAGGCTGAAATAGACTGTTCGCAACTTCAGCGTCGTATTTGAGCCCAAGCTGAGCTTCCAAACCCATATCCTTTCCATCACAAAGATCACCCACCTCCTTCCATATCTCAGCCCATGTGCCGCTGAAACCCTCATCCATGCCTTTGTCACCTCTCGGCTCAATTATTCCAATGCATCCCATCCTCCACCCTGTATATATTTCAGCTCATCCAAAACTCTGCTGCCCATATCCTATCCCGCGACAAGTTCTGCTCGCCATCACCCTGTCCTCGCTGACCTACAATGGCTCCCAGTACTCTAATGCCTCAAATTAAAAATTTTCCTTATGGCCTTGCCCCTACCTACCTCTAGTTTTTTTCAACCCTACTACTCCCCACAAAGTCTCCATTCCCCTGGCCAAGGCCTCTTGTGTAACCCCTGTCCCTTTGCCCCAACATTGGCAGCTGTGCCTCCAGCCACCTAGGTGCCATGTTCTGGAATTCTCTCCCTAAACCCCTGTTTCTCCACCTCCCTCTGCTACATATAAGATCCTCCTCAAAACCTACATAAGAACATAAGAAATAGGAGCAGTAGGCCATTTGGCCCCTCGAGCCATTCAATAAGATCATGACTGATCTTCTAGCTCAACTCCACTTTCCTGAACTATCCCCATATCCCTTGATTCCCTTAGAGTCCAAAAATCTATCGATCTCTGTCTTGAATATACTCAATGACTGAGCATCCTCAGCCCTCTGGGGTAGAGAATTCCAAAGATTCACAACCCTCTGAGTGAAGAAATTTCTCCTCATCTCAGTCCTAAATGGTCGACCCCTTGCCCTGAGACTATGCCCCCTAGTTCTAGATTCTCCAGCCAGGGGAAACAACCTCTCAGCATCTACCCTGTCAAGCCCTCTCAGAATCTTATATGTTTCAATGAGATCACCTCTCATTCTTCAGGGAGTATAAGTCCAATCTACTCAATCTCTCCTCATAGGACAACCCTCTCATCCCAGGAATCAATCTGGTGAACCTTCGTTGCACCCCATCTAAGGCAAGGATATCCTTCCTCAGATAAGGAGACCAAAAGTGTGCACAGTACTCCAGGTGTGGTCTCACCAAAGCCCTGTACAATTGCAGCAAGACTTCCTTACTCTCGTGCTCCAACCCCCTTGCAATAAAGGCCAACCTCTTTGACAAAGCCTTTGGTCACATGACCTCCTGCCACCATAGGAACAGGAGGAGGCCATTGAGCCCCTCGAGTCTGTTCCGCCGCCATTCAATGAGATCATGGCCGATCTGTGACCTAACTCCATATACCCGCCTTCGCCCCATATCCCTTAATACCTTTGTTTAACAAAAAACTATCAATCTCAGATTTAAAATTAACAATTGACCGAGAATCAATTGTCGTTTGCGGAAGAGAGTTCCAAACTTCTGCCATCCTTTGTGTGTAGAAGTGTTTCCTAATTTTATTTCTGAAAGGTCTGGCTCTAATTTTTAGACTATGCCCCCTAGTCCTAGACTCCCCAACCAGCGGAAATAGTTTCTCTCTATCTACCCTATCAGTTCCCCTTAATGTCTTGAAAATTTCGATCAAATCACCCTCCAACCGCCTCACCCTGTAAAACAGCCTTTTTCCCCCCCCATCTCCAATATTTTTATAACTAATAAACAAAATTATTCAAAGAAAATGAAAACAAAAACACATCCCCTATGATTTCTCCCCCAGGTATTGCTTGCAGCAGTGTCCAGGAGGTTAATCTCTAATTCCTGGAGATGCTAGGACAATCCTGGAGGGTTGGCAACCCGTACTTGGACACCAACTATCGATCATAATGCAAGACCAGGCAATTTACTCCAAGCTCGAGGAACAGCACTTCAACTTTCGATTAGGCACTTTACAACCTTCTGGCCTCAACAGTGAGTTCAACAAATTCAGATCATAATCACCGGAGGCTCCCATTTTCTCAGACGGCAGGTGCTGGTAATGGTTCTGCTATTGCCATTTACAGCTCCTCTGGACACACCTTTTGCTTCTATATTGTCCCATTACCACCACCACTCCCCTGCACCCCCGTTTGCCTTGCACTATCATCCCTTTTGTCACTCCTGCCCTACCTCCTCCCCACACACCCCTGTCCCCCACACTTTTCCCTGGCTCTTTTCTTGCTTATAAACTGTTAAATCTCTAACTTCTTCCAGTCTGATGAAAGGTCATCGACCTGAGACATTACAAAGTAATTACAGCACAGAAAAAGGCCATTCGGCCCAACAGGTCCGTGCCGGCGTTTATGCTCCACACCAGCCTCCTCCCACCCTTCTTCATTTAACCCCAACAACATATCCTTCTATTCTTTTCTCCCTCATGTGCTTATCTAGCTTCCCCTTAAATGCATCTGTGCTATTCTGTTCAACCATTCCCTGTGGTAGCGAGTTCCACATTCTCTGGGTAAAGAAGTTTCTCCTGAATTCCCTATTGGATTTATTAGTGACTATCTTATATTGATGGCCCTTGTTTCTCTCTCCACAGTTGCTGCCTGACCTACTGGGGGGAATTTTAACCCAAAAAAACAGATTGGTTGGGTGGGAAGTTAAAGCGTTAAAAATCTGAATCCCAACCAGAACCCGCCCACTTCTGGTTTTAACGGAGGCGGGATGGGGGCGGCCGGCCACCCCACTCCCAGGAGGCATGTCTACCATTTAAATATTATAATGAGGCTGGCGTGCCTCAGATTTAACCAGCCTTTGAAATTTAATTGTAGTTGGTAGGGATTTGCAGGCCTCGTGAAACCCGCCTTTACACTTACCTCCTGGATCCAGCGTCCCTGCCTCGCCAACACCCCACGATTGGAGACCACCCACAAGGTGTCCGATCCCTCTCCAGGCCTCCAATTCCCCCCCCCCCAATGTGGCCTCCCCCAGACGCTATGCTCCTCCAGCCCCCCGATCATGCTGCTATGGACCCCTGTGCTGCTCCCTCCCTCCCTCTGCGGACCAGTGATGCAGGCCTGCCCACCCACAGGCCCTCAATCTGGCTGGCTGCGTGTGGCGAGTGTCTCACCTCCTGACTCCCCAAAGCCTTTCCACCATCTACAAGGCACAAGTCAGGAGTGTGATGGAATACTCTCCACTTGCCTGGATGAGTGCAGCTCCAACAACACTCAAGAAGCTCGACACCATCCAGGACAAAGCAGCCCGTTTGATTGGCACCCCATCCACTACCTTAAACATTCACTCCCTCCACCACCGGCGTACCGTGGCTGCAGTGTGCACCATCTACAAGATGCACTGCAGCAACTCGCCAAGGCTTCTTCGGCAGCACCTCCCAAACCCGCGACCTCTTCCACCTAGAAGGACAAGGGCAGCAGGCACATGGGAACACCACCACCTCCAAGTTCCCCTCCAAGTCACACACCTTCCTGACTTGGAAATATATCGCCGATCCTTCATCGTCACTGGGTCAAAATCCTGGAACTCCCTCCCTAACAGCACTGTGGGAGTACCTTCACCACACGGACTGCAGCGGTTCAAGAAGGCGGCTCACCACCACCTTCTCGAGGGCAACTAGGGATGGGCAATAAAATAATCAGGCCCTGCCCTTAAATTCGGCCGGGCCTGCGGGAAACGTGTTCTCCCGGGTTTCCCGACCGCTTCCGAGACCCCTCACCCTATTAAAATTCAGGCCACTGAGTCTTTTCCAGCTTTTTCTATTTTTAAGGGTGGACAATTTACCCTCTGGATTGGGCCTCCTATAGGGGGCGGCAGGTGGCGTTGCAACTCCGGCCCGACGGGCGGCGCTGCGGAGGGAGGACTCCGGCCCGAGAGGCGGCGCTGCAGTAGGAGGTCTCTGGCCCGCGAGGCGGCGCTGCGGCAGGAGGACTCTGGCCCGCGAGGCGGCGCTGCGGAGGGAGGACTCCGGCCGGAGAGGCGGCGCTGCGGCAGGAGGACTCTGGCCCGAGAGGGGGCGCTACAGCAGGAGGACTCCGGCCCGGCAGGTGGCGCTGCGGCAGGAGGACTCCGGTCCGAGAGGGGGCGCTGCGGCAGGAGGACTCCGGCCCGGCAGGTGGCGCTGCGGCAGGAGGACTCCGGCCCGAGAGGGGGCGCTGCGGAGGGAGGACTCCGGCCCGAGAGGGGGCGCTGCGGAGGGAGGACTCCGGCCCGAGCGGCGGCGCTGCGGCCCGAGAGGAGGCGCTACAGCAGGAGGACTCCGGCCCGACGAACGTCACTTCCGCTCGGCCTCTGTTTACGGAAGTGCGGGTGACGTGTCGGCGGCGCGGAGGTTTGTGGGAGCGAGCCGGGGCCTGGCTCTGGCGCTGTGTCGGCGGGGTTTTTATTATTTTTATTTTAAACGCTGCCGGCGGCGGAGCGCTGGGCTCCGGGCGGCGGAAGCAGCCGCCGGCCTGCCATGAGGAAAATGTCCACCTCGTCGCCCGAGGCCGTGAAGAAGCTGCTGGAAAACATGCAGAGCGACCTGAGGAGCCTGTCCCAGGAGTGCAGGAAGAAATTCCCCCCCGTCAAAGAGGTGAGAGAGGGACCGGGGGAGAGAGAGAGGGACCGGGGGAGAGAGAGAGAGGGACCGGGGGAGAGAGAGAGAGGGACCGGGGGAGAGAGAGAGAGGGACCGGGGGAGAGAGAGAGAGGGACCGGGGGAGAGAGAGAGAGGGACCGGGGGAGAGAGAGAGAGGGACCGGGGGAGAGAGAGAGAGGGACCGGGGGAGAGAGAGAGAGGGACCGGGGGAGAGAGAGAGAGGGACCGGGGGAGAGAGAGAGAGGGACCGGGGGAGAGAGAGAGAGGGACCGGGGGAGAGAGAGAGAGGGACCGGGGGAGAGAGAGAGAGGGACCGGGGGAGAGAGAGAGAGGGACCGGGGGAGAGAGAGAGAGGGACCGGGGGAGAGAGAGAGAGGGACCGGGGGAGAGAGAGAGAGGGACCGGGGGAGAGAGAGAGAGGGACCGGGGGAGTGAGAGAGTGACCGGGGGAGTGAGAGAGGGACCGGGGGAGAGAGAGAGGGACCGGGGGAGAGAGAGAGGGACCGGGGGAGAGAGAGAGGGACCGGGGGAGAGAGAGAGAGGGACCGGGGGAGAGAGAGAGAGGGACCGGGGGAGAGAGAGAGAGGGACCGGGGGAGAGAGAGAGAGGGACCGGGGGAGTGAGAGAGTGACCGGGGGAGTGAGAGAGGGACCGGGGGAGAGAGAGAGGGACCGGGGGAGAGAGAGAGAGAGAGAGTGTGAAGGGGGAGAGAGAGTGTGAAGGGGGAGAGAGAGTGTGAAGGGAGAGAGAGAGAGTGTGAAGGGGTGGGAGAGTGTGAAGGGGGAGAGAGAGAGTGTGAAGGGGGGAGAGAGAGAGTGTGAAGGGGGAGAGAGAGAGTGTGAAGGGGGAGAGAGTGAGTGTGAAGGGGGAGAGAGAGAGTGTGAAGGGGAGAGAGAGAGTGTGAAGGGGAGAGAGAGAGTGTGAAGGGGGAGAGAGAGAGTGTGAAGGGGGAGAGAGAGAGTGTGAAGGGGGGGAGAGAGAGTGTGAAGGGGGAGAGAGAGAGTGTGAAGGGGGAGAGAGTGAGTGTGAAGGGGGAGAGAGAGAGTGTGAAGGGGGAGAGAGAGTGTGAAGGGGGAGAGAGAGAGTGTGAAGGGGGAGAGAGAGAGTGTGAAGGGGGAGAGAGAGAGTGTGAAGGGGGAGAGAGAGAGTGTGAAGGGGGAGAGAGAGAGTGTGAAGGGGGAGAGAGAGAGTGTGAAGGGG